>NW_026845477.1:119321817-119396170 GCF_025583915.1 Anolis sagrei ordinatus | reverse complement strand
AAACAAAACAAGTCAGGTTACACCAAAAAGAACAAATAATGAAAGACCCAAACAGTAACCGACACCGAAACAGAGCAACCCAATAGCAATAGAGAGATGGCAGAGCGTGACCAACAACTAGCCAGAGCGGCATCCACCGTATGAACGATGAAACGCGAGCGACCAAGGCTGAAATATGAGACGATCAGAGGCACTGTGGACTCAAACAAAGATGTATCTGGACCAAACTTGTCATAAATACTCAATATGCCCAAATGTGAACACTGATGGAGTTTGTGGTAAATAGACCTTGACATTTGGGAGTTGTAGTTACTGGAATTTATAGTTCACGTACGATCAAAGAGTATTCTGAACCCCATCAATGATAGAATTGGGCCAAACTTCCTACAGAGAACCCCCATGCTATGAAGGGACTTACTGACACACGCCTCCCTCCAGCTTCGTACGCACATACACACCAGGCTGCTATTTGCCAAGTACGCCTGCTCTCCCCTCCCCACTTGGAGTCTCAGAATAGCCCTCCCCTTGACTGAGAGGCCAGCCAATTACAGAGGAGCAGGGCTTTTGGTGGTAGGATTGACCATCTGTTTCCCAATAGGAAGACAAGGACAGGCAGAGAGATCTTCAGCCTTCTCTGCCAAAGGGGTTTCTAAGACCATCAGAAATATGAGTTTTCTGATGGTCTTTGGAGATCCCTCTGAAACCCCCTCACAATCCTCCAGGTTGAGAACTGTTGATACAGGGAGATGCGATTGGACAAATAGCTGGGACCCAAATCATTTGGGGCTTTATAGGAACAACCAGCAATTTGTATTTAGCTCAGAAGCAGACCGGCAGCTAGTGGAGCTGCCGCAACATGGTAGTAGTTCTCTCCCTGTACAAAGCCCCAGTTAGTAACCTGGCTGCTGATCTCTGAACGAATTGTAGCTTCCAAATTATCTTCAAAATAATAATAATGTATTTATTTATCGACAAACATTCAATGCTATGAGATCCTCTTATATAGCTTATTCCTTTCTTACAGACCTTTCCCTGTGACATCATACAGATGTTTAACTAGATGACCTCAAAGAACCCTTCTCCCTTTCGGTTTTTTACCCTTTCAGAATCCATCTCCTTGATCACCACATAATCAGTCATGACCTCCAGATACTGGGGACAAAACCCCTTAGATTGCCAGATTAAGGAATTAAGGGTCTTTAAAATGAAAACCCAGTCACAAGAGTGGAATGAGAGATGTGTGTACATTACTTTGCATTGCTCAACTGTCTTCCCTCCTTTCCAGAAATTTTAAAAGAACAATTCAAATACACAAAACAAAACCAGAATATCTGAACCACATGAAACAGCTAATTAAAACCAATCCATTTATAGCAGTGCTTCTGGCATCGGTTGGGGGCCCATAAACGCCTGCTTCCATGAGAAGGCTTTTGTCAGCTCCCTGAGTGGCACCAGCAAAGGGAGCACAGTTGGCCCTGTTGGGAAATGGGGTTGTGGTGTGGTGGGGGGTGGGGGGGAGGCAAGCATCAAACACTTTGTGAAATCTTAAATATGTTTTGTGAACATGGCATGCCAGAACAATACTGGGAAATATTCAATTTCTCTCACACACTCTGATTTACATTTTGACTTTGCCTACAACTACTTTTTTCTGTTGAATCAGTTGGCTTTTACTAGCATAATATACAACTAGACATAAGGGTTGCAGTAATATTGGGGGGGGGGCACAGGGATGGAGCTGAGTAGTAGAGAATCTGCTTTTACAGAACTTTCAAAAGTTCCTTTTTTGGATTAATGCTTGGAAATGTGCTTCAGATGCAAAGATGGGTGGAAAAGGAATGCAGGTCAGAATTCTCTATCCTGGATGGGGAATTTGAAGAGGAAATCGTCATTTGTAAGCCGCCTTGAGTCCCCTCTGGGGTCGAGAAAGGCAGAGTAGAAATGAAGTAAATAAATAAATAGCCTACAAAGAGCCTAAACATTTGTCTGACTGGATTCAAAAGCAGAAGAGCTTTTGTATAAATAAAGTATTATTATTATTATTATTATTATTATTATTATTATTATTATTATTATCTCAGCTTCTGTCCAAACTTAAGGCCTTGAACAACACATCCAGCTCCTTTTGTATTTTATGTGTCACATTTTAGTTAAAGTTCTTCTGCACAAATTATCATAGCCTGGCAAAAAAATGAAGTAAAAAGCCAATACTGTCACTGGGTTGTTGTAGGTTTTTCGGGCTGTATGGCCATGTTCTAGAAGCATTCTCTCCTGACATTTCACCTGCATCTATGGCAGACATCCTCAGAGGTCTGTTGGAAACTAGGAAAATTGGGTTACTATATCTGTGGAAAGTCCAGGGTGGGGGAAAGAACTCTTGTTCTGTTTTGTATGTACCTGTGTATGAGAAGAAAGATAAGTGAAAGGTAGAAAACAGAAAAAAAATGTGGCCATAGTCCATCTTTGATTTTGACAATTCCAACCATACCAACCATTGCCTTTGACCCTGGAGGTTATCAATGATGGAACACGCTCCCCAAAGTGCTTAGGGTCTTTCATCCCAATGAAATGTGTTAAGCCAGTGGTTCTCAACCTGTGGTCTCCAGATGTTTTGGCCTTCAACTCCTGGAAATTTTAACAGCTGGCTAACTGGCTGGGATTTCTGGGAGTTGTAGGCCAAAACACCTTGGGACCTACAGGTTGAGAACCACTGTGGTAAGCAGTCACAGGAAGAAGGCAATATGATTTAGGTCATGTCTTGATATAGCTATAATAAGAATTGTGTTGCTACATAGATACATTAAATTAGACCTCTGTCTGCACTACAAAGAACCGTAGTTCCCCTCAGTGCTTCTAGACCAGTGGTTCCCAAACTTGGTCATCCAGCTGTTTTGGACTTCGCCTCAAAGAAGCTCCAGCCAACTTGGCCAACAGTCAGTTATCCTGGGAATTCTAAGTTATGTCACCTGGGATCAACTGAAGCTTTGTCAACAACCAACTGGAGCATACAATTAGGACTAAGGAAATCTGATTCATATTCCTATCCAGGCATGAAATTCATGAGATGAGATGAGGCCAGCCACACACTTTTTGAACCTTATCTATTTAATTGGTTATAATTATTATGAGGATGAAGAAAGGAGTCAAGAATCATGTGCACCCCACTGAGATCCTTGGTGGAAACGTCAGATCCAGAGATCACAGTTGTGAGAGTCATTCGGTACAGAAAAAAACAATTACATGTGGAAGTCAACACAGCTTCTTTATTTTAGTGGGTTTCTTGGGTGTACTCAACAAATGCATTAACCATTGTACGAGGTGCATCTCTTTTCTTGTTGGCTATGCCCTGGGGTGTTTGTAAAATGACTTTAGAAGACATTAGTCTGCTTAAAGAAAAGAACTTGGGCAGAGAGACTCTGCTCACATTTTAACTTCCTACAAGGTGTCTCTTAGTTGCCCTGCAGTTCAGTCAGCCCATTATTAGAAGGATTTGTGTGTTCTTGGAAATGCTTTGGCATAGAAATTGTTTTCTTGAGGCATAGGAGTTTAATGGGAACATTTACTCAAGACTCCTGTTTTCTGTCCACCAATGACCTCACAACTGTGTGCATTTTTGCCTGCACCCCACCCCCAGCAAGACCCTATGTGCTTTTCCTGAGAATTGAACCCCTGAGAAGGGATGGAGTGACGAGATGTGGGTCTAGATGACTCACCAAAGAAGGGTGTAACTAGACTTGAGCTTGTAATGTTGTCATAACAACCCTAGGCTGGCTTCCAAATTCATGTTCTCAACTAGGATTCTTTTCCATAGGATGTGTATAAGTCTTGTTTTCATTAAGTGGCTCAAGTTGTTGGCTTTTGGTTTGAACATGACTTTTAAGTTCAAAATTATCCATGAAAACTTTGACACAAACCCCTAGTTCCCAGATCCCTGGTATAATTATGCTGGAAACACAATCAGACTGAATACTTGCACATTCTTCCTCAGTTAGCTCTACAACTTCATCCTCTGTTGCCTCACTTGCGTAATATATAGATTACTAGCATATATACCTGGCATTGCCTGGCTTTGCATATTATTTGTAGCTATTTTTCTTATTCCCTTTCCCTTGCACGTCTTGTTTGTTTCTTTTGTTTCCTTCCCGTGTTTTTGCATAAACCTTCCACTTCTTTTCTTTTCTTTCTCTAACTTCCTTTTTCTTTCTTCCCTCCATTTTTTCATTCCCCCTCCTTTCTCTTTTCCATCTAAATCTTTCCTTCAGTCATATATTTCCCCCTTTCCTTTTTCTTCCTTCATTCAGCCTTTTCTTGGAAGTCACAGTCTATTGGCCCCACAGTAAGGCACAGATGTATGCACACATGTACCTTCCAAAATATAAATATTCATTTAATTTCTTACTTCCTTGAGGGGAGGACTGTATGTTTTTTTCCCCTTTATGGTGAGGACACCATTTTATCTGCTAGTAACTAATCCTTTTATAAATTGCTGTCCTCTTGTGGCTGCATCTGAGTGCTGCATACATGCATACCTACAGGCCAATAGCTAATTCTTTTATATCTACATAGTGCCCTCTGCTGGTTGCATCTGAGGAATTCATACTTTTTTTTTTAAACTTCTGGGACTCTCATCCCAAAATGGGGTAGATTTTGTAGTTGACACCTCATTATTTTTTAAGGTTGGAGAATGAAGGTGTGTATGCCTAGTCTGGTCCATATCCATCACGCCATGTAGGAGCATTTGTGGTACAAACATACATACATGTTTTGTATATATACTAGCTTAGGTACCTTGCAATGTCCAAGTTAGGTCTTTTGTAATGATAATTGTTAGAAATTATTATTATTTGTTTTTTGGATGTTATGAATGATTTCATTAGAAAATATAGAAGGGTGTGGGTAAACTACAACTTCCATCATCATCTGTTATTGCCTCAAACTCCACCAGTATTTAAAGTTGGTCATGTTGGGTACGTGTTCTATGTTTGGTCCACATCCATCGTTGGTTGGGTTCACAGTGCTCTCTGGGTATGGATGAACCTATTGGGTAGGAATGTCATGGATAGCTTGGAAAGTGAAGATGAGGAGATACTGGTGAAAGGTCAGTAGTCGATCTCCCATTTTCCTCTCTCCTTGCCCTCCTCCAAACTCCTTCAGTCCTTCAAGTTGGTCATGATGGATCTATGTGCCAATTTTGGTCCAGATCCATTGGTGGTCGGAGTCACAAGACTCTCTGGATGTGGAGGCCATATTGAAAAATAAATACAAAGATGGATGGATGGATGGATGGGTAGATGGATAGAGCATAAGCAATTTCCTCAAAAAGAATGAAATCTATATTTGTAAGTGACAAATTATGTAATTATGTCATAAAATACAACCAATTTCTTCCTTTGAAACAGGGTTCATGTTGCATATGAACCTTATTTTGAAGCCAGATTGCTTTTCCTGGACTGTTATTTTATTATTATTATTTACTAGGATGTGGCTTTACACCCTTCACATACAAAAAGGGGGGAAGATAGCTAATCTTTGACACCAACAGTGGCAAATTTGGTAGTGGCAGGATGACTGTGTCCACATCCTAAAAATCTCCTACATTCTTAGAGTTTAACAGACATGAGTCGCCTTAGGGCTGATATGGGTGGGATACAAATGTCATAGACAGACAGATAGACAGACAGACAGACAGACAGATAGATAAGAAACCTATACAGTCAGTAAATAGGGTCCAATACAGACAATACCTCCCACATGAGTAAGGCTGAAGTCCTGTAAAGTAGTTTTGCTGGGTAGTGAGAACAGAATATATATACAGAAAATTGCATTGAATTCCCATTGATTGAACTAACGTGGAAAATAGTTGGAACAAAGTCAGATTCTATTGCTTTCAGAAGTTGAAGCTAAATTTAGCTGGATTGGGGTTAGAGTTTGCCAGCTTTTTTCAGCAGCTGTACCTTTCACAGCAATTTCCTCCAGGGAAATTAAATGAATAAACCTTTACCCGTTACTTTATTTCCTTGCTGCTTAATGTCAATGTGTCAGGCAGCTGCTTAAAAGCCTTGGCCAAAAAGAAGGTGGTAAATCCCACTTAGAGTTTCACCTGGAAATATTTGAGCCAATGCTTGGAGGAAAATCAGTTTTGTGGCATAATTGAAGGCAAAGTTGCCAGCTTTCTCCTTCCGTCTCTGTCAGTGCTTCCATTTTTGATAGGCTGGCATTTAGCAGAAGGGGTGGAAAACCCTTTCTTATTTGAATTTCATTCTCTTAGGCATCTGTTTTAAAGACTTGGGAGATGGAGTGGTAGAAGGTCAAATGACAATAAAGAAGTAAGTTAAAATCTAAAATAAAACTGGCAGCCCTTGGGGCTCTTCTGCAAAATATGTTACCGTGGACCCTACCTATCTGCGAAAGAGGTTCAGTTGATTGCCTTTTCAGCACTAGGTACAGGTAAAGGTTTTCCGCAGACATTAAGTTGAGTCATGTCTGACTCTGGGAGTTGGTGCTCATCTTCATTTCTCAGCTGAATAGCCAGCATTGTACATAGACGCCTTCAAAGTCATGTGGCCAGCATGACTGCATGGAGCGCTGTTACCTTCCCACCGAAGTGGTACCTATTGATCTACTCACATTTGCATGTTGTCGAACTGCTACGTTGGCAGAAGCTGGGGCTAGTGAATTCGAGCTGCTGACCTTCCGGTCAGCAAATTCTGCAGCATAGCAGTTTAACTCGCTGTGCCACCGAGGCACTAGGCTTCACCATATTAATAGGATTGGGATTATGCCTGTGTTTTTATGAATAAAATGCTTGTGGAAATCATTACATGAATGTATTTACCATAGTCCAATTAAATGAACTCAAATTCTGTGCTCAAAATGCCAGATTAGCTAGCTGAATAAACTCTTCTATTATCTATTAGCCGTGCCCTGCCACGCATTGCTGTGGCCCAGTCTGGTGATCTGTAAAGTAATATATGTAAGTTCTTTGTGCTTGTGGGTAAACAGTATTTCTTGCTGTTTCTTTGTCAGTGTTGATGTGGAGATTGTCTGGTTTCCTACTCTGGAACATGCAACATATCATTATCCATCTTTAGGGGTCCCTTTCAAATCTATATCTCTCTGTGTGTGAATCATATATAATATATCTATCTATATCTATGGCTGGATGGCTCTTTGTCTTGGTGAAGGGATGGCCTTGAGTATTTTCTATTGGTCGTGAGGGTTCTGTGTGGGAAATTTGCCCCAATTCCATCGTTGGTGGAGTTCAGAATGCTCTTTGATTGTAAGTGAACTATGAATCCAGCAACTACAACTCCCAAATGTCAAGGTCTATTTTCCCCAAACTCCATTTGTGTTCATATTTGGGAATATTGAATATTCATGCCAAGTTTGGTCCAGATCCATCATTGTTTGAGTCCACGGTGCTCTCTGAATGTAGGTGAACTACAACTCCCAAACTCAAGGTCAATGCCCACCAAACCCTTCTAGTGTTTTCTGTTGATCATGGGAGTCATATGTGTCACTTTGGTTCAATTCTATCATTGGTGGAGTTCAAAATGCCCTTTGATTGTAGGTTAACTATAAATCCCAACAACTACAACTCTCAGATGACAAAATCATTTTTTTTTTTGAGTGATGGTCACTCCTTGGGTTAGTAGGTGCCTTGTGGCCAAATGTGGTGGCAATTCGTCCAGTAGTTTTTGAGTTATGTTAATCCCACAAACGAACATTACATTTTTATTTATATAGATGAATCAAGGAGTTCATAATTTTATGCGTAGAATAACTGTAACTGCCATGACAGTGCTGTGGAATCATGGGTGCTGTAGTTTGAACCTTGTTTATGTGAGTGTGTTTTAAATAAAATCTGAAATGATTGTGGTGTTGAAGAAGGTACCAAATATACTCTATTCTCACAACATTCCTTTTTGGCAGCATCCCTACCAATGTTAGTCCAGTAGTTTGGGCCTCCTGGTGGCGCAGTGGATTAAACTGCTGAGCTGCTGAACTTGCTGACTGAAAGTGAGTGGGGTGAGCGCCTGCTGTTAGCCCCAGCTTCTGCCAACCTAGCAGATCAAAAACATGCCAATGTGAGTAGATCAATAGGTACTACTCCTATGAGAAGGTAACGGCGCTCCATGCAGTCATGCCAGTCACGTGACTTAGGAGGTGTCTGCGGACAACGCCAGCTCTTCAGCTTAGAAATGGAGATGAGCAGCACCCCTCAGAGTAGGACTCAACTAGACTTAATGTCAAGGGAAACCTTTACCTACAGTAATTTGAGAAGGAACAACATGGAAGAAAAGGTTGCCATTGGACCAACTTCTGACCCTTTGTTCCACATTTTTTTTTCCTGGAGAAAATGGACACCAAAAGCTTGGTATGATAAGGTTCTTCTTCGCTTACATGTGAATAGAAACCACATGATGGGTTGACAAATCACAAATTCTATGTTTCCGGGGGTGGTGTTGCTTCTGCGTACACACACAGTTTTCTTAGAATGCATGCAAGATAAACATGTAAATAATCACGAATGAGAGCTGGGTATGTCAGGAATTTGGCACCAAAGCCAAATCCGCTGTTTTCTGGATATCATCACAGCTTGAAATAAATAAAGTGAAGGTTTATGGGAAAAGGAGGCAAGGGCAATAGAGAGTCCAGCATGTTGGCCTTCAGAAGTGTGTGAGAGCAGAAAGCCATGGAGGATTGCCATTTTTTAAAAAGGGTTTCTGGCACTTTTTGACAGCAGTGTGATCCACACAGATGTGGCGCTGCAATTTTCTCCATCGTTTATCTTTATGCCACGGAAGGATTTGGCTGTGTTAGGCTTCTGGCAAAAGCAAAGGAGTATTGCAAGGTTCAGAAGGGGGTTGGGTTGAGGTTGTTCTTAACAGCAACCCTTGCCCTATCCCAGAACTGGTTTGAAAGCCCAGCCTCTACAGATTTGGGATTCAAAGCCAGAATTTCCAGATAGGATTTAGCCAGGGAGAACAGATACCATAGCCAGAGGGAGGTACAGATCGGATGGGAAAGCTTTTGGCCCACAGAAGTGTCACTAGCCCTAACCCACTCCTCTTTCATACTAGCAGAATCTTTATTGTTTTGTTGAAGGCTTTCATGGCCGGAATCACTGGGTTGTTGTAGGTTTTTCGGGCTATATGGCCATATTCTAGAAGCATTCTCTCCTGACGTTTCGCCTGCATCTATGGCAGGCATCCTCAGTGGTTTTTAGGATGTCAACAGACCTCACAACCTCTGAGGATGCTTGCCATAGATGCAGGCAAAACGTCAGGAGAGAATGCTTCTAGAACATGGCCATATAACCCGGAAGACCTACAATGACCCAGAATCTTTATTATTTCTAATCAATGAAAGGTCAGCAGTTGAAATCCAGGGAGCAGGTTGAACTCTCACTGTTAGCCCCAACTTCTGCCACCCTAGCAGTTCAAAAACATGCAAATGCGAGTAGATCAATAGGTACCTCCTTGGTAGGAAGGTAACGGTTCTCCATGCAGTCATGCTGGCCGCATGACCTTGGAGGTGTCTACAAACAACGCCGGCACTTCAGCTTAGAAATGGAGATGAGCACCACCCCACAGAGCAGGATATGACTAGATTTAATGTCAGGGGAAACCTTTACCTTATCTGCTTTGATAATCTGCATTACATGGCAGTGTAGAAGGGGGCCTAGAGACCATGAGAAAAGACCTGGACCTCGATGTGTCTCTCTGAATAGAAATAATAAAAATAGTTGTTGGAAAGAGGGTAGATTGATTTTTGGAGTGAAGCCCCCTTACCTTGCAACCCATAGAGAGGTAGTAGGGGAATCAGAATCCGCTTCTGCAAGAGAAAGTTGAGCTCTCTGAGGTTTAATAGTTGTGTCAAAGGATGTATTTTGGCAGGTGACACTACATGTTAGAGCAGGCATGGGCAACTGCATTAGCTCTGTTTTCTGCTCAAAGAACCTTTTCCAGAAATGCTTCCAAAATATAGGAATTAAAAAAAGCAGAGCTGGCCAGGAACCCAATTCTGGTTTTGGAAGATTGTTAAAAAACAATGTTTAGTCTCCTTGCAAAGGTGAATTGTGACTGCAGAAGGTTTGCAAAAGAAGCAATTCCCCCTTTTCATCTTTATTTTTACTTGTGTGTCTAAATACCCACCCACCCCTGCCCCCTGCTGCTTCCTTTCTTCCTCTTATCCCATTATTTATTCATTTTTGAGGACTCTGGAGCAGGTCAGGGTACCAAAAATGTCACCTTTGAGGGCTGCATGCAGCCTTAAGGCCTCTCTTTGTCTATGATATGAAGAGCAGCCACAACAATTCCCTATTTTACGTATCTGTGGAAAGTTCCCTCTGGCATCTGGTCATACCAGCTTGAACCCCAGCACCTCTATCCATTTAGAGATATTGCTGTTCTTTTCCCTGGATCAGTGTCATCCTTTCTCATTTTTTTCATCAGCAGCAGAGTTCCCAAGTGGAAACCAGTACTGCATTTTTGATGGAAGAACAGGTCCTTCCAACCTGTCAAGAGAGATAGCCAGCTGCAGGATACAAAACTTTGATTGAGCCATGCTTCTCACCCTTTTCTGTGAAGAAAAACCCAGCCT
Source organism: Anolis sagrei ordinatus (assembly GCF_025583915.1). Classification (NCBI taxonomy): domain Eukaryota; kingdom Metazoa; phylum Chordata; class Lepidosauria; order Squamata; family Anolidae; genus Anolis; species Anolis sagrei. The sequence continues at coordinate 119,385,565 of NW_026845477.1, read as the reverse complement.
GATGCCATTCGCTACGCATGCTGCAATTGGGAGCTTTTTTTTCTGTGTTATTTTTGTGCAGTGTTAATGAAATAATGGGAAGGGGAGGAGATAATTTGGAGCACATGCCTGACTCCTAAGCCAAGACACTATTTATTTTATTGACACTCTGATCTCGACTGGGCTGAGTTGGTCCAAGCAGATGTTTATCCAAGCCCAGAAAGCATCAACTGCAAAGTATGATTCTAATTGTTCAGATTTGGATCTAATAATCGCTGTCTGCTTCAAGGCAAATAACAGCAACAACTGTGATCCTGTGGCATTGTTACCTCCTGGGGAAGAAAGGAGCAGGCAACTCCCTTTTAGCTAGGAGACTCTGCAGGCAGATTTCACATCTGGGACCCATTCACATTACACAATTACGGCAATGTCATTCCACTTTAATTGCTGTTGTTGCCTCCTATGGAATCTTGGAGTTTGTGGTTTGTTCTAGTTGAGGATTCAGAAGGTATCTCCACTGTCAATCCCAGGATATTGCCATGGCAGTTAATGCGGAGTCATCCCTGTTGACAGATGTGTCTTTGTGGTAGAAATAATATTTAGAGTGTCCATTTCCTACCAAGTTTCTGGGATTTAGTGTCCTGGCCACATGTGGGGAAAAAATTTCATCTGTAGAATAGGCCTCTGTAACATACTGTACGTAGGGTTGCCTTTGAAGACTGTTTGAAAGCTTCAAGTGGTCCAAGAGACAGCAACCAGGTTCCTCACTGGAGTAGCGTACTGGGAGCATACAACCCCCCTGTTTTGCCAGCTCCAGTCTACTACTGAGCACAATTCAAAGTGCTGGCTTTAGCCTGTAAAGCCCTAAACCAATGGTTTCCAACCTGTGTGTCCCCAGGTGTTTATGGCCTACAACTCCCAGAAATCCCAGCCAGTTTACCAGCGGATAGGATTTCTGGGAGTTGAAGGCCAAAACATCTGAGCACCCACAGATTGAGAACCACTGCTGTAAACAGTTCCAGCCCAGCTTACCTGTCTGAATTTATCTCCCTCTATGAACCACCTCGGAGGTTAAAATCATCCGGAGAGGCCCTGCTCTTGATCCCACCCCCTTTGCAGGCACGACTGGTGGGAACAAGAGACAGGGCCTTCTCAGTGGTGGTCCATCAGCTATGGAACTCCTTCCCCAATGACCTTCAGAAAGAAAATGGCTGTGGGGACCAAGCCTTTGGACAATAATTCACAGTGCTAGTAAATATTTATGGAACAATACAATTGATGACCGGATTGGCTCCTGGAATATGCCCTTGGATTGTGTGATTTTAATTAACTGTTTTAAGATTGATAGGTTTTAATTATTGGTTTTAATGTATATGTTGTATTATATGGCATCAAATTGTGCCTATTTTGTAAGCCTGTGGAAACGGACACCTTCTGAGTCAGTTTCGGGGTATATATCCCGTTTCGGGACGGGATATAAATGCAGTAAATAAATAAGTAATAAGCTGGAGGCAAGTTCTGAGAGTGCCTTGGACTGCGAGAAGATCCAACCAGTCCATACTTCAGGAAATAAAGCCTGAATGCTCACTGGAGAGAAGGATAGTAGAGACAAAGATGAAGTACTTTGGCCACATCATGAGGAGACAGGAAAGCTTAGAGAAGACAATGATGCTGCGGAAAATGGAAGGAAAAAGGAAGAGGGGCCGACCAAGGGCAAGATGGATGGATGGCATCCTTGAAGTGACTGGATTGACCTTGAAGGAGCTGGGAGCGGCCACGGCCGACAGGGAGCTCTTGCGTGGACTGGTCCGTGAGGTCACGAAGAGTCGGAAATGACTGAACAAATGAACAACAACAAAATAAGTAATAAATATCTCACCTTAACTCAAGGCAGATTTTGGGGTCCTGGGGACAGAAAGAGGAGATGGAAGACAATATCTAATTGGGAACTGTACCCTGTCAGCATGATCTGAAAAAGCATCCCTTGCTATTTGTGCAGGGCTATTCAGAGAAAGAAACTGGCAAAACAATCTCTGGTTATTCTTTATCTAAGAAAACCCTAGGAAATTCTTGAGTAAATTTATAAGGAACTTGGAAGACACAGACACATTCAGAAGCTCCGGAGAACCCAAACAGAAATATACTGCCTCTAAATTTGGAAATTCCACTTCACTATTATGTTTAAAAGGCCACCGATAGATTTCTGCAGCCACCAACCGTCTTCCTAATCTCCTTTTAAATTCATCTTAGCCTTTGGCACATTTCATGGCAGCAAATTCCACAAATTAATTATGAGATGTCTTAAGAAGTGCTTAATCACCCCTCAAAGCCTTTGTTTCAGCTGAGCCTCGGAGCTGAGCCCCTCAACCTCTTTGCAGTGCCAAAGCTCAGTGTGTAAGGCATGTAAACAATTATATCAATATATTGTCAAAGGCTTTCATGGCCAGAATCACTGGGTTGCTGTGAGTTTTCCAGGCTGTATGGCCATGTTCCAGAAGCATTCTCTTCTGACGTTTCATGCAGATCTATGGTAGGCATTTTCAGAGGTTGAGGGATCAGTTGGAAACTGGGCAAGTGAGGTGTATATATAAGTGTGGAATGTCCAGGGTGGGAGAAACAACTCTTGTCTCGCAACCTCTGAGGATGGCTGCCATAGATGCAGGTGAAATGTCAGGAGAGAATGCTTGGCGGGGACGAGAGACAGGGCCTTCTCAGTGGTGGCCCTTCGGCTGTGGAATGCCTTGCCTGCAGATATCAGATTGGCCCCCTCCCTGCTGGCGTTTCGGAGGAAAGTGAAGACCTGGTTGTTCGAACAAGCATTTGATTAAACAGTGTAATTGAACATAGGAATACGGAATAATGGATGACGAGACTGGATTCTGATTTTACTGTTGAGGCGCTAATGATTGTTATACTGATGTTAATGAGTTATGTTATAATTGTTTTTAATTACCCTATACTTGTTTTGTGATGTTTTGTATTGATGTTGTTCACCGCTTTGAGTCGCCTGAGGGCTGAGAAAAGAAGTATAGAAATAAAATAAATAAAAAAAGTAAATAAATGCTTCTAGAACATGACCATACAGCCCAAAAAACCTACAACAACCCAATGGCCACCTTTATTCGCATTTAATGACGTTACAGCTTCAAAGCCTGGTTGGCTGCTGCTTCGGGAGAGTCCTTTATTGGGAGGTGTTAGCTGGCCCTGATTGATTCTTGTCTGAAATTGTCCTTCTTTTTGAGTTTGCTCTTTATTTATTGTCCTGATTTTAGAGTTTTTTTAATACCGGTAGCCAGATTAGTTTGGAGTCTTCTTGTCAGAGTAAAGCTAAGGTTTTTTTTACTGTCTGGAGAGGGGGCACTGCAATTTTCTGTTTATTTCTTAGTTCTGGGGAAGATTGATACAAAGAGTACAAGTAGGGGTTTTGTTGGACCACTAACCCAAGTGCTATGGCTGAAGAACCAAGTCTCAAGATTTTTCTATAGTTCCTGCAGAGCAGTTGAATATATATTTTTGGTGAAACCAAGGAAAGGAGAGCCTAGAGGGAAATCAGGCCTTGTGAACCCATTAACATTTGGAGCCAGGAAGCAGATGTTTTGTAGAAACCGATTCTGAATTTTGAAGAAATGTCCTTGTTTCCAGATCTGACTTTTTGTCCCTGGTGATCAAGGCTGCAGCTTGCTTTGCATCAGAATGGGTGATGCTTTCGCTCTTTCACTCATCCCGGAAAAGATCTTGTCCTTAAAAGGCTTCCATCTACCGGAGTCAAGCCCCTCTTTCTGCCCTCCTCAAGGCATACAAACCCCATGGATTCAACTCCGAGACATAACAGACAAGGCTCCAATCCCAACAGAAGCTTGGAGCCAAAACCTCTGGAAGCCTGGATTCATTCCCTTCCTGCTGATGGAACCCAGCTGGCAGGATAGATGTAACTAAGGGAATGCAGCCAGAGAAGCATTTTGAGAAGGCTGTTTGTGCTTGGCTCGTCGTACAGGGCTGTGTAGGGTCAGGGTCACCAGGAACTGATAGGAAAGTTTTGAAAGCAAGAATGTACTGTAGGTCAGCAATTCCTGGCTGTCCTCAGTGGTCATGGCTTGTAATCCTCTTAAACAGCTGTGGCCCTCTCTTCTGCGAACGATGCACTTAATTTTGAACTCAGAGGAAGACAGTCAAAGGCAAAGGAGTTTTCCTTAGCTTAGGATTGCTGGACCTTATACATTTGTCTGCAGTTGACCCATGTGTACTAATTTTCTGCTGTCACCTGTCGTATTTGATGCAGAATACAAGGGTTGAATGAAAAGTAATGCCTCCACCTTCGTTACTTGGGTTTGGATGGGAATATTTTAATAAATCAAATGCAGGAATAATCCTTAGAATGTGCTCTTTAACTACCACTATTCACATAATCACCAGACAATTGGATACATTTCTGCCAACAATGAACAAGTTTTCTGAAGCCGTCACGGAAGAAGTCAACACTCTGTTTCCGCAACCAGCGTCTCACAGTTCTCTCAACATCTTCATCAGAAGCATAGTGATGTCCCCGCAGATCTTATTTCATTATCGGAAACAGATGGAAGTCAGAGAGTGCTAAATCAGGGCTTTATGGAGGATGTCATATGGTGGTGAGATCCAGTCTCTGAAGTTTCAAGTCTGTGCGCTTTCATTTCAGGTGTCAGCATCCTGGGTACCCATCGTGCACAGATCTTCCGATAGCCAAGCAAAGCAATAATGTGACCCACACGTTCTTTGTGAAATGCCGATTATGCTTGAAATTTCTCTCTGAGTGATACGACAATCGTCTTGAATCAATCTTTGGTCAATATTTTGCTTGTGAAATTTGGTGGTTGTTATCACAGGACGTCTGATTCTTTGTTTGTCCCGCAAGTCAGATGTTCCCACCTCAACATCTTAAAACTTATTTGCCCAACGACGCACAGTACTCACATCAACACAATCACCATGAACAGCTTGCATTCTCTGATGCATCTCTTTTGGAGTGACACCTTCTGCTGTCAAGTATTCAATGGCTGCATGTTGCTTAAGTCGCATTGACCGACCATCTGCGCAGGGATCCATACTTTGCACTTTAACAACACAACCGTTCAATGCTAAGGCTTCCTGCCAAAATGGAACTGTAGAGGAGAGTCTACTGAACAAGCCAGTACCTGTCACATACCAGTAGTAGTTACAAAGGTGGAGGCATTACTTTTCATTCAACCCTCGTAGATATTAGTAAAGTTTGCCAGTCTCATACATGTTAGGGCAGCTAAATGTTCAAAGCAACCCAAGACAGTTTGCTTCCTTGGGTGGTGAAGCAAATGGCATAACTTACCCACCCATTTGTACCTAATGTGGTCAAGTTGTTTTGGCACATTAAACTTTGCCACACTGGGAGAAAGGCAGAATATAAATGAAATGAAATGAAATGAAAGAGTGACACAGATAGGGGCAAGAAGAGCCTAACTTCAGTTATATGCCAATAAATAATGAACCTGTCCAGATGGAAAGAGTTATTGATAGTGCCATAGAAAGCTCAGGAGAGGCACTACGAAGGGGTTGTGAAGCAAGCAAATCCCATGTTAGAGATTATTGGCCAAGGCTTTAAAAATAAGACCGTGACCACTCTAATGCCTTTATGTAAACATATGGTGCAGCTGCACTTGGATTGTTGTGTGCACATCTGGTCATCCCATCTCAAAGTGTTAGAAAAAGAGAAGAAAATAAGCAAGAGATCGGAGTGCTTTTTTGGGCAGTCTATGGTCTCTGGATGTTTTGGACTACAGTTTCCCTAATCTGTAACCTGGATATCTGGTGGCAGTTCCAGCCCAAAATATCTAGAGGGCACCTGCAGCCACTGTTGTTGCGGAAGGGCTATATTTCAAGGTCATAATATACAAATATGTCTCAGATTATATCCAAAGCATTTCATATAATGCTAGGGAAAACAATTGTCTGCCAAAGCTAAGGATCTGATGCCAGTCGCTGGTGACAACATTGGGCTATATTCTAGCCACTAAATGGACTACAGATTTGGTATAAGGGGGCTTCCTGTGCTCCTAAGGCAGCATTTCTCAACTTGGAGATCAGGACCCTGGGGGGGTTGCAGGGGGGGGGATGTCGAGGGGTCGCCAAAGACCATCAAAAAACACATACAGTGTTTCCTCGCTACTTCGCAGTTTGATTTTAGCAAACTTGCTGTTTCGCGGGTTTTTGAAAATATTAATAAAAAATATTAAATATTTACGTCCAGTGGAGGCCAGAGACCCTGGAGTGTGGCGGCCTGCTGCTGCTTGCGTGGCTCCGGGGGTTCTGCAGAGGCCAGAGAGGGATGGGCTGGGAGGGAGATAAGGAAGCGCGGGTAAGAAAATATATTAAAAATATAAAATAATGTATAAATATAAAAATTAATATAGCATCCCTAGTTCATGAATTTTCACTTATCGTGGGTGGTCCTGGAACGGAACCCCCGCAATAAGTGAGGGAACACTGTATTTCTGATTGTCTTAGGAACCCCTTTGTCAGAAAAGGGTGAAGATCTCTCTGCCTATCCTTCCCTTCCTTTTTGGAAACAGATAATGAATCCTCCCACCAAAAATCCTCCTCCTGCTGTGATTGGCTGGCCTCCCAGCTGGTCTCCCAAACAAGAGGAGGGCTGTTTCTGAGACTCCAAGTGGGGAGAGGAGAGCAGGCGTGCTCTCCCCTAAATCTCACTGTCAATTACTCCCAAATCCTTCCAGTATATTCTGCTGGTCATGCAGGTTCTGTGTGGGTAATTTGGCCCAATTCTATCATTGGTGGGGTTCAGAATGCTCTTTGATTGTAGGTGAACTATAAATCCCAGTAACTACAACTCCCAAATGTAAAGGTCTATTTTCCCCAAACTCCACCAGTGTTCACATTTGGGCATATTGAGTATTTGTGCCAAGTTTTGTCCAGATCCATCACTGCTTGAGTCCACACTGCTCTCTGGATGTAGGTGAACTACAACTCCCAAACTCAAGCTCAATGCCCACCAAAGCCTTTCAGTATTTTCTGTTGATCATGGGAGTTCTGTTACTTAATTATAGAATCATAGAATCAAAGAGTTGGAAGAGACATCATGGGCCATCCAGTCCAACCCCATTCTGCCAAGAAGCAGGAATATTGCATTCAAATCACCCCTGACAGATGGCCATCCAGCCTCTGTTTAAAAGCTTCCAAAGAAGGAGCCTCCACCACACTCCGGGGCAGAGGGTTCCACTGCTGAACGGCTCTCACAGTCAGGAAGTTCTTCCTCGATGTTCAGATGGAATCTCCTCTCTTGTAGTTTGAAGCCATTGTTCCGTGTCATAGTCTCCAAGGAAGCAGAAAACAAGCTTGCTCCCTCCTCCCTGTGGATTCCCCTCACATATTTATACATGGCTATCATATCTCCTCTCAGCCTTCTCTTCTTCAGGCTAAACATGCCCAGCTCCAAGCCGCTCCTCATAGGGCTTGTTCTCCAGACCCTTGATCATTTTAGTTGCCCTCCTCTGGACACATTCCAGCTGGTCAATATCTCTCTTGAATTGTGGTGCCCAGAATTGGACACAATATTCCAGGTGTGGTCTAACCAAAGCAGAATAGAGGGGTAGCATGACTTCCCTAGATCTAGACACTATGCTCCTATTATCTCTCCTGACATTTCACCTGCATCTATGGCAGGCATCCTCAGAGGTTGTGAGGTCAACTTGTTGTCCACAAGGACTCCCAAGATTTTTTCACACGTACTGCTCTCAAGCAGGCATCCCCCATTCTGTATCTTTGCATTTAGTTTTTTCTGCCTAAGTGGAGTATCTTGCATTTGTCACTGTTGAACTTCATTTTGTTAGTTTTGGCCCATCTCTCTAATCTGTCAAGATTGTTTTGAATTCTGCTCCTGTCCTCTGGAGTATTGGCTGTCTCTCCCAATTTGGTGTTGTCTGGTTCAATTCCATCACTGGTGGAGTTCAGAATGCTCTTAAATTGCAGGTAAACCATAAATCCCAGCAACTACAACTCCCAAATGACAAAATCATATCAGATATTTACATTACGATTCATAACAATAGCAAAATTACAGTTATGAAGTAGTTACGAAAATAATTTTATGGTTGAGGGGGAATCACCCCAACATGAGGAACTGCATTAAGAGATCATGGCATTAGAAAGGTTGAGAACTGTTGTCCTATGGGTTTAGGGGCAGATAAGAGGAAAATCAGTTAGAAGAAAATCCTCTAGTAGAGATATATAGTTTGTTTCCCATTTTTAAGTTTTCATGTGGAACAAGGAAGTTATAGTAAGATAAACCATTGCAAACCATGCACAATGCTCTTGATCTTGATCAGAGCTGCAAAGGCTTATTGGATGTCGCTTGTAGTTTTAGCTCAGACTGTTGTACTTACATGCAGGAAGTTTACATTTTTTTTAATTCATCCCCAAATCTCTTCTTGTTCATGCTATCTTTTGTCATAGATATGCTATTTCCTTATCACAGCTAAATCAGAATTAATCATTTCTACGTTTTTTTGTGGGCATCAAGAAAGACCCAAGGAATGGGCTCAAATTGAGCTGGAAACTCTCCTCTGCCAAGAATGGGTGTCACGCTATAATTTTTAAATCTCTGAAGTCCCCAAAATGTCAATCATAGCTCAGATTTCACTTATTCAAAATAATGGAAGGCAGATCCAGGCTTTAAAAGCCATCAGGCAAAGCTGTTCGTGTACGTTTTATCTCATAATTCTGACTCTAAAAGACCTGCAGCAGCTTCCCCCAACATGATGCCCTCCAGATGTAAAAAATAAAATGAAAATTCTTGTAATCCCACCCTGGCTGGAGGTGATGGAAAGTGTTGTACTCTCACCTAATCTGGAAGGCAGTAACTGTTTTAGAGAGGTTTGCTTTGCTTTGAATGAACCAGTTCATTGTGGAAATGTGCCTTTGTCTCTGTTCATCCCACTGTTGATGGACTGGAGTTTGTGCATCTATTCCAACTCTTTTGTTTCCTTTTCCTATTTTCTTTTGTCCATTTCTCACCTCACTGTCCATTAAAAGTAAATATATATGTCTCCCCTGACATTAAGTCTAGTTGTGTCCGATTCGGGGGGCAGGGGTGAAGACTAAAAACACTACTGGTGCCATTTAGTCACACTGAAGCATGTAACTGGGGGGTATAGATCCTTGGATAGAAGAAACATGAAAGAACGTGGTACTGCCAAAAATTGATCCTCTACATCAGTGGTTCTCAACCTTCCTAATGCCATGACCCCTTACTACAGTTCCTCATGTTGTGGTGACCCCCAACCATATCATTATTTTTGTTGCTACTTCACAACTAATTCTGCTACTGTTATAAATCATAATGTAAATTTCTGATATGCAGGATGTATTTTCATTTACTGCACCAAATTTGGCACAAATACCTGATTCATCCAAATTTGAATACCGGTGGGGCTGGGGGGCAGATTGATTTTGTCATTTGGGAGTTGTAGTTGCTGGGATTTATAGTTCACCTACAATCAAAGAGCATTCTGAACTCCACTAGCAATAGAATTGAACCAAACTTAGCACACAGAATTCCCGTGACCAACAGAAAATACTGGAAGGGTTGACCTTGAGTTTGGGAGTTGTAGTTCACCTACATCTAGAGAGCACTGTGGGCTCAAACAATGGTGGATCTGGACCAAACTTGGCATGGATATTCAATATGCTCAAATGTGACAAGTGGTGGAATTTGGGGGGAAACAGACCTTGAGATTTGAGTAATTGCTGGGATTTATAGTTCACCGACACTCAAAGAGCACTCTGAACCCCATCAATGAAAGAATTGGACCAAGCTTCCCACACAGAACCCCCATGACCAACAGAAAGTACTGTGTTTTCTGATGGTCTTTGATGAACCCCTCTGACACCTCCTCACTACCCCCCAGGGGTCCCGACCCCCCCCCCCCGGGTCCCGACCCCCAAGTTGAGAAACACTGCTCTACATCATGCTTGGGGAATACATAAATCAAATTGCACCAGGGTCAAAAGAGAGAGGTGTATGCATTCTTGGCCCTTATTCAATCATTGGTGGAGAATGTGTGGTCCTCAGTTGTTGATCCATCAAGTTGCCACAAGCCATGGGAACATAGCTAATGCTGAGAAATTGGGGAAGTTGCAATCCAACAACATCAGGAAGACAAAGGCTTTCTCTCTATACAAGTATTACACTCACCTGGTACAGTGGCTGTCCATACATTTAGTGGTAGTACATGGAGCCCATTATGATTATATGAAAAGATCCTTTTGTCGCTCTATGGCTGATTAGTTTAATTGAGTGGATTCTCTCATTACTGGACTTTTGAGATAAACAACTTCCCAGAAACAAATGGCGGTGGCCCCTGTTGGCAACAGAATGTGTAACTAGATTGACCTTCGGTGTGATCTAAGGAGGCCAGCCGTCTGCTCTTATAAGTGGAAACGGAAAGCTAATCTTCGTAGCAAAGTTGCTTTTAATTGCTTGGGACTAACAGGAGAAATCGGTACTATTAATAGATGCAAGGTCACACTTCATCTCGCTAAGCCCGAATCCTCTTTTTGTGCTAGAAGTTTGCAGACTTGGTGCTTAGGGACTCCAGGTGACTCATCGAAAAGCCTCTACAATGGATGGTTTTCTCACATGTCGTTTGCCCAATAATTTTTACATAGGCCATGCCTTGGGGATTTTGTCCTCAGAACATCATGTTGCAAGTCTTGTCATCATTCACGGCTTGCAGGTTTCTAACCAGTACATGAATATCAAAGTGGCAAGTTTTGAGAAGTAGCTGGAAATTTACAGTCATGTCTAAGGGTGCATCCAGAAAGAAAGCTCTTAATAGTACCAATCAAAAGGTGTTTTGAGTTGTTGTGTGTTTTCCGGGCTGTATGGCCATGTTCCAGAAGCATTCTCTCCTGACGTTTCACCTGCATCTATGGCAGGTATCTTCAGAAGTTGTGAGATGTTCTGCTCTTGCTTTGTATGTTGCTCCTAAACAATTCTTTTTTCACAAAACAATGAAGCAGTAGGAAAATTTAGGGAAGGTTGCAAAAGGGAGACGAACCTTAGGCACCCTGTAAAATGTTGTTTGAAGAATTGCAGGGTTAAAGGTTTTGTCATAGTCCCAGGTAAGGGGTGGCAGAGGTATTAGCTAGTAACTCAAGGATCACTTCAGTAAATGTAGATTTGAAAATATCCAACACTTGGATTTATTGGGTTGCTGTGAGTTTTCTGGGCTGTATGGCCATGTTCCAGAAGCATTCTCTCCTGATGTTTCACCTATTTCTGGAACATGGCCATACAGCCCAGAAACCTCCCAGAAACCCAGTGATTCCAGCCATGAAAGTCTTCGACAACACCTTGGATTTATTATTTCGGGGTTTTCTAAAGGGATTCAGTGGTCATCTAGTTTCCTAGGTCACATTGTGCTATGTAGTCTTCTTCCTAAACTACTTTGTTTGATGTTCACTTCGCTTTGCAGGGACTGATGAGTAACAAAACCGTCTATCCTTCAGGACAGACAGGAATGAGGAGTGTTGTATAACTACAGGTTCCTGTGGGATTCACTAGCCTTGTCTATACAGCAGTTTTTTGTGTTGCAGAACCAAACTTAGAGGAAGAGTCCCTAGGTGAAAACCCTTGCTCTGAAATTAGGAAATCCTTCCACGCAGAGACTGCACAGCTGGCTGTTAACTGCCTATTATGCAGCCTGCCAGGAAGAGAAGGAAGATGAACATTGATGGTACTCCTGAGCCCTTTCCAAACATCCAGACGGATTTGTCTTTAGAATTAGGTGTCAGTTTTTCAAAATACCTGTCTGCTGTGATTGTAGGCAGGGGACAAGGGCAGAATTTGCCGTCTTCCCCCCCCCCCTTTTCTAAAGATTCAGGGACTAAGTTTTTTGGAAGGGCTGAGACAGATGGAGAGTAAGTCAGTGTAAATGTGGTGATGAGGAGAGCACCACCACATTTACCCTGTGTGACCTTAATGGAGGGAAAATAATTGCATTGGCCCCAAATACAAATTCTGTACCTAAAAAGATTTTTTCCCTTCACTCCCCAAATTCTTAGCATTAACATTTCAACTGAATATTTAAAGCTAGAATTTAGGCATCCATAGAGTAGGGGCAGGCAAAGTTATCAACAAATGTGAACACAGAAAACTCTCATATAAGAGTTTTAGATGCAAACTATTTTCAGTCTCCTGTTCTCTGCAATTCCTAGGCATTTAGGAACTGAAGGAAATTTAATTATGAGGTCAGGATTCTCATTTGTAGGGCAATGCACTCATTTTGCCCCATAGCAAATGAGAACAGGGATGGAAGCACTTACCAACTATCTTTGGGTGCATCTGCACCCCAGTAGCACAGCAAGTTCAACCGCTGAGCTGCTGAACTTGCTGACTGAAAGGTCGGCGGTTCGAATCTGGGAAATGGGGTGAGCTCCCACTGTTAGCCCCAGCTTCTGCCAACCTAGCAGTTAAAAAACGTGCAAGTGTGAGTAGGTACCACTTCTGTGGGAAGGTAATAGCACTCCATGCAGTCATGCCGACCACATGACCTTGGAGGCATCTATGGACAATAACCAGCTCTTTGGATTAGAAATGGAGATGAGCACCACCCCCCAGAGTCAGATGTGACTAGTCTTAATGTCAAGGGGAAAGCTTTACCTTTACAGCATAGAATCAATGCATTTTGACACCAATTTAACTACCATGGTTTAATCATATGGAATCATGGGAATTGTAATTTTAAAATATCTTTTCTGCCAGACTGGCACCTTACCAGACTACAATTCCCATGATTCTATATATAGAGGCTTGACAGTTAAAGTAGTGTCAGGCTGTATCCATTTTACAGATATTGGTCCAAGGCTGCACCTTCACTGTATTCTTCCCTGATGTCTCTTCACCTTTCTTGGAAGTTTTACAGTACTGGATTTGTTTCAGTGCAGCAAAAGGGATTTCTCTGGTATATGTTACCCATTAAGTCAGCGGAAATAAAGAGTGGGTGGCTTATCTGGGACCAAACTGAAAGGAGACAGAGATTGCCTTTTGGAAATGCTTTTCAGTGGCAGATAAAAACTTCCCTCTTTAAGTAACAATCAGGGTAAAGATGTTTTGTTGTTCAAAATGTAAGCAATCCATGAGCCCCTAGACTGGGATCACATGGAACCAGTGAAGGGAAAACGCTGGTTCGATGTCTTCACATTCCTACCTAATTTCATATCAATCAATATAATTTCCTTTACTTCTCAGTCAAATTTAATTGCTTTCAGTGACATGTATGACTAAATCTAATTGGCTTTGTTATACCATAAGATGTTTATTATGTGATCCCTGGGAGCCTGAGAATGAAGTAATAATAGCCCTCCCTTTTTTCAGCAGAAAGAAAAACTTGGGGTGTTTATGGTTGGGAACTGTCATGATCAAAGGCATGTTATTTAAGCTGGGAAAGGGAATGAGAGACATTTAGGGTCATACCAAAACATTGCCCCCCCCCAAAAAAAAAAAAAGCTGGGGAACATATGATGCACAATCCTGATGCAGATATGTTATTGTTATTTCTTTGGTACCCATTCCCTCTCTCGGTTCCCCTGCCCCCCAAAAATCAGAAATAGTTAAGAAATAAGAGAAGTATGAAAAATATTTTTAGTTTCAAAATGCCTGTGCCCCACTTTTCTGAGTGTCTCCGAGCAGCTTACAATAAATAATGTATCATAATGCAAATTTGGTGTTTTCAACTGTCATTAAACACTTTGAACTTTTTCGTTTTCTCATTTCCCAATGTATCTAGTTTTTTTGCTTTTAGTGATTTTGTGCTAGTTTCATTTGCCACAGTTCTAGTACTTCCAAATCTGAATCCTTCTTAGTGTTTTCTGACATAGAAAGTGAGGGGGTTGGTGACAAACTATACATCTGCACTGTAGAATTGATGCAGTTTGACACCACTTTAGTTGCCATGGTTCAATCTTATGGAATCATGGGAGTTGTAGTTTTACAAAGTTTTAGCCTTCTCTGCCAAGGCGTTTTGCTGCTTCACCAAACTACAAATCCCAGGAGTCAATTACTTTGAGCCATACCAGTGTCAAGCTGCATCGGTTCTACAGTGTACAATGCATCAGGTCTCCATGTCGCATATTTTTTATTATTATTATTATTATTATTATTATTATTATTATTATTATTAGAACAATTAAACTAGACAGCTTTGAGATTTCTGTTCAAACAATGGCTAAAGCAGATCGGAATGCATTGATAAATATGTGAGTGCATGTTAGCGGCTTACTGAGTTAAGCGATTTTGAATGTGCATAGCAGCAGGGATCGGGAAGCTGTTGACATCTCCCTGGGGAGGCCACACTTTTTAAAATTGCTAAATTGGGCCACTCAAAGACTCCTAGCTATTCTTAATGAATGTCACTGCCAACTTAGCCTCAGCACTTCCACAAACACTCTATGACTAGCGTTTGGAAGGATCCAACAAGATGACCTCTGGGGATTGCTTCCCATTCTTGAGTCCTCTGTGAATAAGTCTTCGGCATCTATAGCCTATGTTTTATGTGACACACATTTCCATGTATTCTTAAATTGGCTGCTGAAATGTCACTTTTGAAGCTTACTGTGCCATTCCATGAAAGTTCTTTTCTCTTTCTTGTTATGGGGCAAAATTGCTGAAATCACATGAGCAGGGTCTAGGGGGGATTTCCAGTCACTTTGGCTTTCTCATTTCTTTGGGTAGTATTTATTTATATAAGCTTTAATCCAGGATGGAGAAAAATCCAGGCCAAAGGCTGCATTAATGTGTGTGTGTGTATGTTTATATGGCCACCCAATGCTGTCAAGGGAGCATGAGGACGGTTTTTCCGTCAGTACCCTAAAGGTGATCCTGTCTGATCCTGGAAGCTAAGCAGGATCAGATCTTGTTCGTATTTCAGTGGGGAACTGTTAGTGAATCCCAGATCCTGTAGGAAATAACTGTCAACCGAGTTTTCCTTGTCTAAGAAAATCCTATGAAATGCATGTGCCCACCATAGGTCAACAGGCACTATTAATAGGAAATAAATAGGAGCATGACCTTATGATGTATTTGCCATATGTGTTGGAAACCGTATTATTATTATTATTATTATTATTATTGACACAAAAGCACAGTATGTCACAGCAAACAAGATCTATATGCTGGATTTCATATCACAAAATCACAAGTCGAACACTTCCCAAGCGTCTAGGACTGTGTGATGTATTTTCGAATGATGCGCGCAGATCCAAGTAAGTTGGCCTTTTGCAATTGACAGATCGTGATTTTGTCGATGTTTATTGTTTTCCAAATGCCGGCTGAGATCTTTTGGCACGGCACCCAGTGTGCCGACGACCACTGGGAGCACCTGTACTGGTTTATGCCAGAGCCTTTGCAGTTCGATTTTGAGCTCTTGATAGCAGCTGAGTTTTTCTTGTTGTTTTTCCTCAATGCGGCTGTCACCTGGTATAACGACATCAATAATCCAGACTTTTTTCTTTTGCACGATCGTGATGTCTGGTGTATTATGTTCCAAA
Source organism: Anolis sagrei ordinatus (assembly GCF_025583915.1). Taxonomy (NCBI): domain Eukaryota; kingdom Metazoa; phylum Chordata; class Lepidosauria; order Squamata; family Anolidae; genus Anolis; species Anolis sagrei. The sequence goes on along the minus strand of NW_026845477.1, from coordinate 119,370,016 downwards.
ACTTTGTCAGTCTGGATTCGAAAGTCCCACAGTATTTTTGCATGTTCATTTTCCACGATCTTTGCGGGTTTATGATCCCACCAATTATTTGCTGCTGGCAGGTGGTATTTGTGACATAATTCCAGTGAATCATTTGGGCCATAGAGTTGTGTCTTTGTTTGTAGTCTGTCTGCGCGATTTTCTTGCAACAGCTGAGGAGATGGTCCATGGTTTCATCAACTTTCTTGCACAATCTGCATTTTGGGTATCCACTCATTTTTCGATCCTGGCCTTAATTGCATTGGTTCTGATGGCTTGCTTCTGGGCTGCAAGACTCAGGCCTTCTGTCTCCTTCTTCAGGGTTCATGAGCCATAACCAGGTCTTCTCCTTATCAACTTTTCCTTCAATTTTGTCAAGGAACTGCCCATGCAATGCTTTGTTGTGCCAGCTGTCAGCTCTGGTTTGTAGTGCAGTTTTCTTGTACTGATTCTTTGTCTGCTGTGCTTTGAGAAGTTTCTGATTATTGACTTCAATTAAAGCCAGTTTTTATTATTATTAATATCCTGTTGTAGAAAAGCATTGATTGGATCTAAAATGATCCAAGAGGAGCCTGCAACAATGATGAAACTGTTCCCACGTCCTCACAGCAAGCTTAATTCGTTCATTGGAAACCAATGTTAACCAGTAGAATTGGGTTTGAAGAAGAGATGTGCTTTATTTTTTATCACCAGTTTGTGTTGCCTTAATAGGAAATAAAGTGGGAAAAGAAGAAATGAAAATGTAAGGTCTTTCTTTCTGACAGCATACGATTGCTTATGTTTATTTCTGTTCTCCATTATCTGCTTCATTCTTTGCATTCACATTTGCTTGGTAAAATATTTTAATAAACAGCCTTGGCAGTAGAACAATTTATGCCTCATTAGGGCATCTACAATATACCAGTATACACTTGTGTGCTGAGAACACAATTAGGATCTCCTGGGTATGGAATTTACATTTTTTTTAATTTTTTTTTTTTACCAGGGAACATCACTGCCTTGTTTGTTTTGCTTTCATGAAGAGAAAGTGTTTGTAATCCTGTCCCACAGGGTTTAATTCTAAGCTTAACTCTGGAAGATGTTCCTAATGCTAGGACTGAGATCTCAACTATGCTGAGTGAAACATCAATGCATTAGTATTGGTATCAACTGCTTAGGAAAGATAGATTCCCAGCTCTCACTGCCTTGGTTTTCCTAGACTTTCTATTCTGTGGCATAGAACAGAATATAGAAATGAATGTTCATGAGGAACCAGTAAGTGTTTTGCAAATAAACAAGACATATCTCCCGGTTAGATTATGTTTTTTATGAATTGCACTATTTCAATACAGTATTAAGATGGTTCAGTGGTCCATTTGCGCAGGCAGTGTGAAAAGGCAGAGTGTCCAACCTTGATGCTTTGTAAAGTATTACACTATGTAACAAATGTTGAAAAGTTTATGTTCCTGGTTTGAAGATGTTATTTAATTGTGTGGCACTTACTTTGAAAGTAATTGTTCTACTCCATACTTTGTTTTTGTGGCTACTACAAACTATGTTACATTGGTAGAAACTCTATGAGATATCCATTGAAAAACTATAGCAAAATCTTCTGCAGAATAATAATAATAATAATAATAATAATAATAATAATTTGACTTGTGATTTTGCGATACGAAATCCAGCATATATCTCATTTGCTGTGTCATACTGTGTTTTTGTGTCAGTATAATAATAATATAACAATAATAATACTTTATTTATAACCTGCCCTATCTCCCCAAGGGGACTCAGAATGTCCCTCAAAAAACAAAATTTGTGTAGTTTAATAAACATTTCCCATGTTTTTATGATATAATCAATTGGGAAATGACATTTATTATCCAGGAACAAAACTGTGTTGCATATTGTAATAGATGTTCATACAGAGCATTGAACCTCCTGAATTCATGTATACTCACATCCCATTTTCTCTATAGGGGATATGCAAGAAATGCGCCCTTCCCCTCAAATGTGAACTTAGTGGTTAATTCAAAACAGCATACGTCTCAACAATTCTAACATGCCAGGCAAATTGTGAGGAATGCTGGAAATTGCAGCTCAAAAACAACAGAAGTGTCACGTTGCTTCATCTACACTGCTATATCATATAATCCAGATTATCTGCTTTGAGCTGGATTATGTGGCAGTGTAAAGTAATTTACTCCAGTTCAAAGCATATAAACTGGATTCAGAAACTGGATTATATGGCAGTGTAGAACCAGCCCTTCTTCTTTGTATCTCACCTGGGTTCTGATGCCTTTTCTTTTTCTCCTCCTGCAGCTGAGCAACTGAACGGCATTGTGGGTTCAGGGACGGTTCTTCCAGTGCCAGCTCCCACATCTCCAGAGAAGCAGCCCTGCCTGGCGTCCCCACCAGTCGCAGCAGCATCACCTGCACCCCCCTTGGTCCCTTCTCCGGAGCCGAGCCAGAGTACCAAGAGTGGCCCTGCCTGGGGGAGTAAGGCAGGAGAGGCCCCAACGGCAACTGCAGCACCAGCCACTCCAGGAGCAACTCCCCAAAGCAATGGCAGCACCAAGCCTGACGAAGAGAAGGCCAAAAAGCTCTTATACTGTGCACTTTGCAAAGTGGCTGTCAATTCACTGTCTCAACTGGAGGCTCACAACAAAGGTAATTATCATTATTATCATCATTATTATCATTATTTTGTATTGCAGGAATGGGGAAAGCTGAATGGATAGATCATGGAGTGAGACATAGACTATGAATGGAGAAAGAAAGCTGAACTGGGTGGATGATAGGTTATGTTGAAGATCTAGTTAGAGCCAAAGACCACTTTACCATATGCCGTATATACATTGGGCTACCTTTATACTAAGTTCAGAAACTCCAGCTATTTCGAAATACAGCAACCAGATTCATTACAGTAACATCTAGGGGTGAGCATACTATATCTATCCTAAAGTCACTCCGTTGGCTGCCAATTCATTTGCAGGCAAAGTACAAATGGCTGATTATGACCTTTAAAGTCCTACATGATTTGGGTCCAGGTTACCTAAAGGATCGCCTTCTCCCATACAATCCTCCCTGAACAGTAAGAACCTCTGGGTGGCATCTACTCCAACCATTCAGAATCCGACAGGTGACTGTCACCCAGAGGACCTTTTCATTGGCCACCCCAAGACTGTGGAATGACCTGCCAAAAGAGCTCCAACATCTAGTTCAGATGTCGCGGAATTTTAAAACTATCTAAAGATACATCTCTTCCGGCAGGCCTCCCCAGCCAGTTTTAAACATGAATTTTAAACTCGTGTCTTGTGTTTAATCTCTGTTCTGTGTATTTTATAGAAATATATTTTGTAGATATATGTATATTTCTATAACTTGTACAATGTTTACAACAAAGAGAGGTGGGTAAGAAATAAAATTATTATTATGCCGTTATAATAATAAGAAGGGCTTTTTTTGGGGGGGTGAAAATCATGGATTTTGATATGACCTGTGGATAAATTAAGGGTCATTCCATGGAGGGGTGGGGGCAGCAATCCCTGGCTGCCATTGTTATTTTCCCACCCACTGTGGTAGAGAGAGTAGAAGGAGTTTGTGCTTATTTTAGGTTTTCCCAAGATGGACTAAAGATTATTACTTTTTAAGTAAGAGTTAAGGTACAGTACTCACCAGATTTTTTGGGGTTGATTTTTTACCATAATTTCTTTCTTTTTTTTGGGGGGGGGGGGTGATTTTGTTTTACCATAATTTCATTTTTTTATCATCATTTCTAGATGTGTACATGAGTATACAGAGTAGATCAGCATCTTACCCTTTGGAAAGTGTCCCTGGGAGGAAGCTGTTTGCATCAAATAGTATTGTTTCTGGGTGCCTAACACTTCTCCCACTGAGCCATTTTGAAATAATCTTCTTCACCCACCCCCATTGTGCTGGGTCTTCCCTGACAAGTTTCAGAACTCATGTTTATGAGATAAATATAGAACCCAGGATTTCAGTAAACTTCAAAAAGTTTGTTCCTAGGGAGCTTCATGTGAAAATTACCTGGTGTAGGAACACTGTCATCTCTTCTAGTTACTTGTTTACAAAACATCTCCTCTTGACAAATGAGGAGAGGCCTCTGATGTCAATATGTAGTTTGAAGCCAAAGTTAATTTTCAAAATTATTTGTACAACTAGCAATCTATAACGAAATAAAATAAAATACTAAAATTCAGTACCCAGTAGGCATTCTATATTCTGCATCAAGGAAAACTGACTTTTGCATACGGTACCTTTTTGCAAAACTAGACAAATGTGCATCATTCATCCTCCTAATTTGTTGTAGTTTAGTTAGTCCCATGGAGAACAACTACTACATGATTACTTATCTGACCTTCCTTTTGGCTTCTCAGATTTTCATAAGCATCACCTCCTCATTTATTTCAAGCATAACTTTATAGCTGTATTATCATTTGGTTTTTTAAAGGTAACTGAGCAGCACTAAAAAGGCGCTGAAATAGAATGTGTAATTATTTCTTTGAAATTGAAATCTAGGAAAGTAAATATTAGGCTATTGCATACTTACAAGAGAAAATGGGGAAATTGCTCATTTTTCTCCTTGTTGTTAAAATATGTGCTGTTCTCATGGAATTTTTGCACATCCTTAAGTGGTTGGGGAACTTATTCTGTTTGGAAATAGTATGTAGGGAGACTTTGCATGAAAGCAATTAGCGTTGTGCAATAAACACTGTTTTGCACAAACTCCTACAATTTCCACACAAGGAACCCACATATATATTTCTGTGCATAATAATTTCTTGAAGCACTTTGAAATGTGGAAATAACAGACTAAATCTATACAGTTCTCACCACTGTGTGTTGAAAGACACATTTTTGGCCAGGAAATAAACAGTGGCTTATATTCTTTCCATCCCAGTTGCATTCATACATAATTAATTTGGAACTTTCTTGGGAGTAGGCATATATAGGGTTGCTCCATTAATATTTGCTTCCTTTAATGTCAGACAATGCCAAAATAAAGTAAAAACTATTCTTATGATAGCCTTGACTTTTGCTCTTTGGATATGTTGCATAGATCACAAAACGGGGAATGGGGGTTGCTTTTGCATAGAACTACAGTCACTTTCACTGCCATGGCTCAATGTTAATGTATTTATTTATCGTGTCAGAAGTGAATTGAGAGTACAGTTAAAATGTATGTAAAAACACAAAGTTAAAAACTTAGCTTTAAACTAAATGTCCTTTGACCAGTAGCTGGCCACTTGCAGTGCCTCTGGTGTTGCCGTAAGAAGCTCCTCCATTGTGCATGTGGCAGGCTCACACTACATTGTAATAGGTGGTCTGTGGTTTGCTCTTCTCTACACTTGCATGTTGTAGACCACACTTTGTATCTCCATTTCTTAAGGTTGGCTCTGCACCTTGTGGTGCTAGAGCGCAGTCTATTCAGCACCTTCCAAGCCTCCCAGTCTTCCATGTGCCCAGGGGGAAGTCTCTCATCCTGCTGGATTGAGGTTCCAGGTTTTACCCTGCTACTTTTGAACTCTTGCTTGCTGAGGTATTCCTGCGGGTATCTCTGTACCTAAACTCTTTGCCAGAGAAAGCTAAAGACTTTATAATACAGCTCCCATAATTCCATAGCATTGAGCCATAGCAGTTCAAGTATCAACTGCATTGTGTCAAACTGCATTGATTATACAGTGTATATAATCATAGAATCCTAGAGTTGGAAGAGACCTCATGGGCCACCCAGTCCAACTCCTTGCCAAGAAGCAGGAATATTGTATTCAAAGCACCCTTGACAGGTGGCTATCCAGCCTTTGTTTAAAAGCTTCCAAGAAGGAGCCTCCACCACACTCCAGGGCAGAGAGTTCCACTGCTGAACGGCTCTCACAGTCAGGAAGTTCTTCCTAATGTTCAGGTGGTACTCAACCTGTGGGTCCCCAGATGTTTTGGCCTTCCTCCCAGAAATCCTAACAGCTGATAAACTGACTGGGATTTCTGGGAGTTGTAGGCCAAAACACCTGGGGACCCACAGGTTACGAACCACCAGTGTAGATCAACCTGGAAATTGGGGGATATAAAACCCAATTACCTTCCTTCTGCTCTGGAGCAAGCAAGCCATATCCACTATCAAACTCCCAGCCCTTTCCTCCATCCTTATCTATCCTCTTCAGCCGCCCTGAATAGTACAATCTTAGAACTGGGGGGGGACCACAAGGGCCATTTAGTCCATCTCCATTCTGCCATAAAAGAATACACAATGAGAGTCCTCTGAAAACGCCCATCCGACCTCTGTTTAAAAGCCACCACCCTTTAAGCCATCCCATTCCACTGTCAAAGAGTTCTTGCAGTAATAAAGTCCTTCCTAATGCTTTAGGTGGAAAGCTTTAGGTTGATGAATCTTGTTTTTGATCTTTGCAAAAGAACCATGGAAATATGTCCTATCCACATGGCCATTATAGAAGCACACTCACTGAACTCTAAGAAACACTTTTTTCCCCTTGATAAGCATCTCTAAAAATAGGGTGCATCTCAGATTTGCAGGTGTATCTTATGTATTGTTGGTGGTGGCATTGAAATTAGGGTGTGTTTTACAATCAATGGTGCCTCACAATTAAAGAAATATGGTAGTGCTTTTAATCCTCTTTAACCGCCATGACTACCTTCTGTGGAATCTTGGGACTTGTAGTTTAGTTAGAGGCATCAAAGGAGAACTCACACTCTGGGGATTCAAAAAGTCCCTCCCTTAATTGCTAATCCTAGGATTTCATGGAACTGAACCATTGGTTAAACTGAAATCATAGCATTAAGGGCCCTTCCAGACAGGCCCTATATCCCAGGATCTGATCTCAGGTTTTCTATTTATCCCAGATTATCTGGCAGTGTGGATTCATATAATCCATTTTAAAGCAGAATACCTGGGATCATATCCTGGGATATAGGGCCTGTTCTGGAAAGGCCCAAAAATGGTGTAGTGTGAAAGGTCCCCAAGTGTCTTCACTAAATACTCAGCTTTTAAAGAAAGCCAGTCTAGCCCCTTTATTAAAATTATGGGTGCAAACTTCATCACTCTGGTATTTTAGATCAGTTCACAGAAGTAACAACAAGCATTACGAATGGGAACAGGATTACAGAAGCTGTAGTGCAAATTATCTTGGACGGGGAGGATTCCTTGGATGTGTCTACTCTGTAGAATTAATGCAGTTTGATACCACTTTAACTTTCATGGCTCAGAGTTACAGGGTTTTGGAAGTTGTATTTTACAAAGTCTTTAAGAATCTCTGCCAAAGAGTGCTGTTGTTTCACTAAACTACAACTCCCATGCATCCATAGCATTGAGCCATGGCAGTTAAACTGGTGTTATACTGCATTAATTGTACAGTGCATATGCCACCTTTATCCTTGCCTGTAAAGAAAAATGTAATATCTAGACAATGCTCTCTTATGATCCACTGTGTTGGCTAGAGCTGAGGCTTACAGTCTCATGAACCTCTGGAGGACCACAGATTGCTCAATTTTGTTTTACCCAGTAAGCAGCTTAGTTAGATATAAGCCTGCTCCTGCCAGCAAGTTTTGGCCCATATTGCAAAAGCACTAGTGCTTATATGATATATTAAAATTATATTTAGTATATTCTATTGCCTTTCCAATGAAAAAGAAACAATTTTAAAACATGACACCACTGGAATGTAGGTTTTGTTGTTTAACACAGGCTGAGGAAGGGCCCTCAGCACACCCCTTGGCCTTGTCACCACCACAGGATTTCTGGCTCTTTGCCTGACCAATTCAAGTTGGATTTTTCTCAACATCTGCCAGCTGTCTGGTGTGTTATTCTACAGTCTGATTTAATCTGATAGGCCTGCCTAAGGATCCAGAACCCTGGCATGTGCTATATAGTTGTCATGGATGTGCACCAAGTTATGAGGCTAGAGGCCTCGTTAATGTGGTTGTGTTTCATGTCACTTTCGAACCGTTGACAGCTTTGATCCCCCAGGCTTGGAGGGGTTTTCCTTGAACTTGAATTGACATAAACCCGATATCTAACTATTTTAAGTGGCCTTGACACTTACCTCAAGACTGCAAAAAAGCACGTTTGGAATGAAAACTAGCCTCATTGCTCTCTTGCCATAGCCAATTCCTTCTGAGTAAGATTCTGAGGTTGATGGCATTAAGTCAATGTGGTTGTTGTTATCATGTGCTTTCAAGTTGCCTCCAAACTATGATGAACCTGTCTTGGCAAGATTTATTATCATAGAATTGAAAAGGGTTTTCTGGACCATCAGTTCCAACTTCCTGCTCACTGAAAGATTTCCAAACAGAGCATTCCCAGCAACTCCAGCTTATTTTCAAATACAATAAGAAAAGAAGACCTCACCAACTCTTCAGGCAATTGTTTCCATTCCTGAACTGCTCTGTTGAGAAATTTCTTCTAATGTCCCATCTTAGGCCTCTTCTACACTGCCCTATACCCCAGGATCGGATCCCACATTATCTGCTTTAAACTAAATTATAGGAGGCCCCTTCCACACAGCTGCATAAAATCCCACATTTCCTACTTTGAGCTGGAATATGGCAGTATGGACTCAGATAACCCAGTTCAAAGCAGATATTGTGGCATTTTCTGCCTTGATATTCTAAGTTATATGGCTGTGTGAGCCCTGAGTCTCCACTGCCAGATCAACTAGGATCAGATCCTGGGATATAGGGGCAGTGTGGAAGGGGCCTAAATGTACCCTTCTGCAACTTCAAACCATTTGATCTAGTTATACCCCATGAGGAATCAGAACAAGCCTGCAGTGTCTTCTTTGTGGCATCTTGGCAAACATCCAACTACATATGCACAAATCCTTAGGCAAGTCTATCACATTGTCGAGAAGAGATTTGCCACAGGGTTTCCATGGTTAAACAGGAATTCAAACACTGGTCTCTCTGAATCCCAGTCCAACACTCAAACAACACCACCATAATCTGTCTCAGTTTGGCAGAGGCAGTCCCATTTTTATCAGTTGCTCTTACATTCCCCTCCTAGTGTACTTACTTGAATCTAATGCTCACCTTTGCAGGCTAAACTACCTTGCCAAAATTAGGGTGCACATTAGATTTGCATTGTACAGTAATCTTAGTGCTGACCCAAAGCAAAAAGGGGAAGCTGCTTCTGGAGCTCCTATTTGAGGGACCTCACCTCTAATTTAATGGCCATGGCTCAATGCTATGCAATTCTGGGATTTGTAGTTTGGTGAGGCATCAGCATCCTTTGGCAGAGAAGGCCTTGACAAACTGCAGCGTTAAACCAAGGCAATTAAAGTGGATTCATTCTACATCATAGATGCATCCCAAGGCTTTTGCTTTCCATTGCTGGAAGCTTTGGTGTCTGACACTTTTGTGTTTTAAAGAAGGAATTCTAAGCAGGTAGCAACTGTAATGCATAGTTTTTTTCAGCCCAATGACGAAGAGTACACTTTTTGCCACTGCACATTACATTCGGCAGCAAACGCTTTTTTGTTTTGTTTTGTTTTGTTTTCAGGGCTTTGAAAATGGAGGTGCGCATTAGATTCAATGGTGCATTACACTCAAATATATAGGGTACTTTCTTCTCCTTCTTCCCCCCTTTGTTCTCAGCTGTCTTCTATTGCTGCAAACTGAGTTCAAAGTTCAAAAGTAGCTTGCATTCAAAAGGAGAGGGGACATACTCTTGCCTGCCTCGTAGGCTCAGGCTAAAGCTAGCTACTGCAACCTCTCAAAGCTTGTGGGTTCTTCCACATTTATAACTTTTACTATCTTGACAACACTCTGATGTTGCGTGACCACACATTTCTCGGTTTTTATCTGTGAGATATTGGAGGGTATACTACACCCTGATGGTTCTCTTAAATCAGTGGTTCTCAACCTGGGGGTGGAGACCCCTGGGGGGGGGGTCGCGAGGAGGTGACAGAGGGGTTGCCAAAGACCTTCAGAAAACACAGTATTTTCTGTTGGTCATGGGGTTTCTGTGTGGGAAGTCTGGCCCAATTCTATCATTGATGAGGTTCAGAATACTTTTTCATTGTAGGTGAACTATACATTTCAGCAGTTACAACCTAAATGTCAAGGTAGATTTTCCCCAAACTCCACCAGTGTTCACATTTGGGCATATTGAGTATCTGTATCAAGTTTGGTCCAGATCCATCATTGCATTGGACAGACCACATTAGCTCTAGCTTCTCATACAGAACATTTGCCATCCAGTAGTCGCCATCTGTTCACCCACAGAAAACCATATTTAATAATTTAGAGCGGATGTGGTAAGGAGTAATCTTCCATAGGTAGTTAGCCTCTTCCCTCCCAACATCCCCATTGCTTCAGCACTATATAAGAGGGTTTTGTGAGACCAGTCGCTCTTGCTGTCACATTGTTTCGAGGCAACGGTGAGGCTGCAGACCATATTATTGTTTTTGCGGAGCATTGATGGTCCATGGACCACAGGTTGGGAACCACTGTTCTAGAGGAAGCATCCAACAGGGAGCACTGTAAGGACATGCCTTTACCTTTTGAACCTTTTTCTAGAGGTGGATTGAAGCCTTTCCCACCACTGATGGAGAGAGAAAGCTTGAAGCCATTCCCAACATTGAACCTTTCCCTGCTCTATGCTTAGGTACAAAGCACAAGACTATCCTGGAAGCGCGCAGTGGCCTGGGACCTATCAAGGCATATCCACGCCTGAGCCCCACGGCTGGAGGGGAGGCTGGCAGCCAGGACCCCAGTGCTCAGGAGAGAACCTTCCACTGTGAAATCTGCAATGTCAAAGTCAACTCGGAGATCCAGCTCAAACAGGTGAGGGGCCTTACACAAGACTAGAAGAGTGTTTCTTTTTAAGGGGAGCAGGCTCCTGGTTCCTAGGAAGCCGGTTTGGCAGGACATGGAGTAGCCAGGATTGTTTCTAAATGCAAGATCATCCCTGGAGCATAAGAGTAGTCCATGCACACCCTTATTTGAGTCAGCAATTAGCTATGAGATGGCTGTTAAAGGAGGTAGTGCCCCTAAGATAACGTAGAATATCTGGAATTAAACAGCACAAACAGTATATCAAACGACCTGTAATAGGATTTATCATTTCACAAATGCAAGCATAGACTGTAACCTAGTGTTGATTATTTATAATAACAACAACAACAACAACAACAAATTAAAAATGTGTGTCTGTTTGTACCACAAAGACTGTTGCTTCATAAAATGGCCCTCTGTGATGTCACTGGCTTGGCTGTTCCTAGATGAAGTGGCTTTGTATGAGGTCACTGGGAAAACAGGTTACATGTGTATGGGAGGAAAGAAGGAGAAAGAGAGAGAAAGAAGGAAATTGAAATAAGGGGTGAGAAAGAAAAGTGGAGGGGGGGAAGGAAAGGGAAACGGTATGAGGGGAGGGAAGGAGAGAACAAAGAGAAAGGAAGGTAAGAAAGAAGGGATGAAGGAAGAGAGGAAAGAAAGGAAAAAGGAAAGAGAAATGAAGGAAGAGAAAGGAAAGTAAAGGAATGGAATTATGATTCATATTAATAGTGGGAATTGAGGTGGGGCTGGAGATGTCTTCATCTCCAGCCCCACCTCACTTTCAAGTATGGGACTAGTCTTGGGCTAGTCCCATACTTGAAAGTGAAATTCTATATCTATACATTTATATTATCTGTGAGCACATTGAGCATTAACTGTAACTATCCAGAAGAGCATGTTGAGACATCACTATTGTGACTTCTGTGCCTATTTCATGATTGGAGATGGAGACAGGTATGTCAAAGGGGTCAAGTCAGGGAGTCAAGATCATTTCATTTGGTTCTCCCTCTTTGGTTTCCTAGCACATTTCCAGCCGGCGGCACCGGGATGGAGTAGCAGGGAAGCCCAACCCCTTGTTGAGTAGGCACAAGAAGCAGCGTGGCATGGCGGAGCTGACGGTAAGTGCAGGAAAACATTTTCCAAGGTGAGCTAGGAGTCTGATTATAGTGGTGAGAGCGTATGGGCTTATTTATCGTATCAGAAGCAAACCAAGGGTACAGTAGTAATGTATTTAAAAATACAAAGTTTAAAAACTTGGCATTACAGTATTATTATTATTATTAAACTTTATTTGTACCCCGCTAGCATCTCCCGAAAGACTCGATGCGGCTTACAAAGGCCAAGGCCTCAACACACAACATAACAATACAAAACCTAAAGCAAATTAAAAACAATTAAAGCAATATAAACAACAAGCAATAAACAATACACTAAGACACAATAAAACTGGGCCGGGCCAGAGTAATGGGTACAGAATTAAAAGTGCTGATGTGACAGGTGGTATATAAGGCTTATAGGGTAAGTGCAGTGTGCAGTGTGCGGCAATCTTAGTTCTGATAAAGTGCTTCTGGGACTTGGTATTGGAGATTTCCTATTCTGGGAAGGCACATCAGAACAGCCAGGTCTTCAAGTTCTTTCTGAAGACTGCCAATGTAGGGGCCTGTCTAAGATCTTTGGGGAGGGTGTTCCAGAGTCGGGGGGCCACCACAGAAAAGGCCCTGTCTCGTGTCCCCACCAAACGCGCTTGCGACGCAGGCGGGATCATGAGCAGGGCCTTTCCAGATTACCGAAGTGAACGCGTGGGTTCGTAGACGGAGATGTGGTCACGCAGGTAGGATGGTCCCAAACCGTTCAGGGTTTTGTAGGTAAGCACCTAGTATTCCCTCGCTACTTTGCGGTTCACTTTTTGCAGACTCGCTGTTTTGCGGATGTTCAATAAATATTAATGTAAAATATTTATAGCGATATTTTCGCTGTTTCGTGCGTTTTTGCCCAAAATGGAGAATAGCCAACAGGAATGTAGGACACAGGCCCGCCTTTTCCATCATAATCTGCGTGGCCAATGACAATCCAGAAGCCGGGAAGGCTGAGCACCGCCCCCTTTGCACCTCAGCCAATAGGAACATCCCGAGTGGCCGCTTGAGATGCTACTTGTCAGTGTGAGATTGTAAATATATATAGCGTCTCTACTTCAACAATTTACTAGCTTCTAACATTAGCTTCTGCACACTAAAAGACTTCTACACTCAAGCTGACTCAAAGCTCAACTGACTTCTCTAACTGTCATTCCTTTCAAAACATTCCAAACTGTCACTGGGTCAGTCACGTGACCTGCGGCTCCTCCCACCGGCTTAATATAAAGAGACAAGGTGACTACAAACTACCAATAGGACACAAACTTCAGGATATCAAGTGACACAATTTTAAAACACAGGAAGTTTGAGAAGGCTGCTTCCTCCAACATAAGCTAATGGCAAAACTTGAACAAGGCTGGGCAGAGGCTATCTTTTTAAATCCAACATTAAAAATTCACATTTTGGATGATGGAGCATTTTAAATATCTTTGCTCTTTTCTGTAACTCATGACTCACCCACTGAGCCACACAACTTAAATAAGATTTGTTGTCAAAGGCTTTCATGGCCGGAATCGTTGGGTTGCTGTGAGTTTTCCGTGCTGTATGGCCATGTTTCAGAAGCATTCTCTCCTGATGTTTCGCCCACATCTGTGGCAGGCATCCTCAGAGGTTGTGAGGTCTGTGGAAACTAGGGAAGTGGGGTTTATATATCTGTGGATAAGGGCCGACCCACAGATACCAAGCTCAGGGTGGGAGGCATGAACAGTGCCATTGTTAGACACCTTTTGCTGTTAGAGAAAACAGAGAGCCAATAAGAATTAGCTTAGACCAATGAAATGATTGATCTTTGAACACCAATGAACTTTAACTTTCTGTAAAAGTGATATGTAACCTAACTTTAAGTGAGACAAAACCTTTGATTGCATTTGTTTATGCGTTTTGTCGTCATTGTTTTGGCCCTCGATTAAACAGCTTCTGCAATTGGAGATTGAACTTTGTGGTGTCCCTCCTCACCTCACCCTCTTCAGCAGAAGGAGGCCCCTGCCTTCAAATGGGATCACAGGAGTACCGGTTTGTTGTTGCCCCTTCATTTCAATGTCCAGGGTGAGGGAAAGAACTCTTGTCTGCTTGAGGCAAGTGTGAATGTTGCAATTGATCACCTTAATTAGCATTTAATGGCCTTGCAACTTCAAAGCATGACTGATTGCTGTTTGGGGGATTAAAGCCGTTAAATGCTAATTAAGGTGGTCGATTGCAACATTCACACTTGCCTCAAGCAGACAAGAGTTCTTTCTCCCACCCTGGACATTAATCAACAGATATATAAACCCCAATTGCCTAGTTTCCAACAGACCCCGCCCCTCAACCTCTGAGGATGGCTTCTATAAATGTGGATGAAACGTCAGCAGAGAATGCTTCTGAAATATGGACATACAGCCCGGAAAGCTCACAGCAACCCAGAAATCAGAATTGAGTCGGGATTTCTTTGGTAACTCACAGTCTTCCTTTGATTTTCTCTGACCTCTTTCCCTTTCTCCCCACTCCCTCTCTCTTTTCCAATTTGCAGGGCTCCCTGGCCTTCCCAAAAGATCTTCCTAAGTCACTGGCAGCGGGATTGCTGCCCAATCCTCTGGCTGTAGCAGCTGCCATGGCAGCCGCCGCTTCCACCCCGCTGACGCTTCGACCAGCCCCGACGCCTCCGCTGTTGCAGGGCCCACCTCTGACGCACCCGCTGCTGCGCCCAGCTCCGGGGCCTATCCGAACTGCACATGGACCCATCCTCTTCTCGCCGTACTGATGCTGCCCATCCGCCCACCTGCCTGCCACAGTCCTGGGACTCCTGGCACCACTGGATCCGCCCCCCTGGCAACTAGCAACCAGTCCTGGCAATGTCACACGGCGTCCAGTCCCGTCTGACGGGAGCATCGTGCTCCTCCCTTGCCCCTCTTTTTTTTTCTTTTTAACTGGAAATGGAATCCTTTTTTCTGAGAAGAGAAAAGGGACAATCCCACCCTTCCGCATGTACACACACATACACGGCCCCGCTCTCAACCCGGATCTAGGGTCCCAGCCAAATCTGCACAAACGCTGGGTTCCCCTACGGGCTGAGCTGAGGTGTGTTCTTGGTGTGTGTCTGTGTATGTGTGTGCACAAATGAGTGTCAGTCACATCTCCTGAGGTACGAAAGGGTTGGGGAGCGGCTTGGCCTCCCCAGGACTTTGTGGAGCACTGGAAGGGGAGGCAGTTGTGGTACCTCAGGGACTGATCAGCAAGCCATCTCTTTCCATCCCAGAGCTAGGGGAGGGGCATGGTCCCCTCTCCCACTCATACAAGCCATTATCCACTTGCACTGAGAGGTGGGGTGTGTATGTGTGTGTGTGTGTGTGCGCGGGATAGAAGATAGGGCCTCCGTCAAAAAGAGTCCCTACTGCAATAATGCTGGCCGGCACCTCCATGTACATATCCCCGCCCCCATTTCCCTCACTTGCCTTTCCCTGTGCTGGCCCCACCCTCACTGCGCTTCCATGCATTGGGGCTCTACCCCTTTCCCCGCAGGGCCCCTCACCTCAACAAGAGACTGGCAGAGCAAGTACTGTGCTCCCATAGCCCACCCACCCCCCTGGTTTTTCCCCATGCACTAAGAGGCAGACGGACTGACAAACGTCCACCTATTTGGTTGTGTTTTGTCCCATCTGGATGAATCAGAAAGCTTCCATCTTCTTAGCTGAGATGAGTGCTTGACCCGTCACCTCGCCTGGAAACAAGAGGTTGGTCAAGGGCTCCCCTCCCTGAAGGAGGCCAGGGATCACTCCTTAAGAGTCACTTGCATCTCTGTCTGCTGATAGACCTTTCCTATGGGTTGTTTGTGCTGTTGCCACAGCAACACAACATCACTCTCTTTCGCCTCCCCCTTGCTGAGTCTACATGGTGTGGGTCCCCATCCCTCCATCCCTTTCTTGAGTGGGTGGGACATTAACCAAGAGGCCAGGTTGTTCGTTTCTTGGAGATTAAGCAGAGCTGTTCTCCCAAAGCCCAAACCCACCCGGAGTACATAAAATTCCAGATGCTTGTTAAATTCCCTGGCACACATCCTAGTTGGAGCCTCTTGGGGTGTGTGTTTGTGTGTGTTTGTGTGTGCGTGCACATCTGCATGTGTTGATTAATGGAACAATGGAGTTTCTCTTCCTCCTTCTCTCTCTTTCTCCCTCTCTCGCTGTCCTGCCCTCCTACTTTCTCTCTTTCTTTCTCTAGCTCGCACACACACACACATACACACATGTGCACAGTTCCCCATCTTCCCAATGCAAGGCTCCAGACAAAATAGCCCAGGGAGGAAGGTCTTCCATGCCATGGCCAATGCACTGGCCGCGCTACTCTCCCCTGACCCTCTGCCCCTAATGAAACTGTGACTGAAGTTCAGAGCAATAGAGACACTGGCGTGTGTGGGGGGGATAGGAGCCCCCTTCTCCCCCAACTGGCATGAATCACGCCAGGCCTGCCCCATGTTACCTCAGTCCTTGGAGCCCACAGGGCAACCTGTTCCTTTCCGTCCTCCCATTCTGCCCAACCCCAGGTGTCCTGTTTGCCCCAGAGTGTCTGTCTCTCTATCCACCATCCGTTTCTCCATGCTAGACTCGCCTTGGCCCCTCTCTCTTTACTGCTGACACCAATGTCTTTCTGCTTCATCCCACATAGCACCTTTTATTCCTCCCTGACCCCCGCCTCTCCCGCCCTTGACAACAATAAAAGAAGTGATAAGGCTCACTTGCGCCTATTTTCAGTCTTTGTGTCTGCCAGGGGTTTCTGGGCTTAGACTGGGAGCATCATGGCATCAGACTGGGATCATGCCCAGTTAGCTAGAGCAGACAAGTTCAGGGGAAGGAGGAGAAAGGGGCAGGGTGCAGATATCTCTGGAATTGACTGACAAGCTAAAGACACTACATTGGTGAGATATCAAAATGCAGAGCAAGAACTGTTGCTGTCTGCCTTTTCCATCTTTTCCATCTTCCTCCAACTCTACTCAGGAACTCTTAGCTATAGAAAACACACTCTCTGTGTCTTGGGTTAGGTACAACTTCCTTTAATCTTATTCTGGCCCTGATAGTACCACTGACCAAAATGCAGACTTTTCATAGGCCCCTTCCATACAGCAGAATAAAATCTCACATTGTCTGCTTTGAACTATGATATATGGCAGTGTGACCCGGGGCCCTTCTACACAGCCCTATGTCCCAGAATATCAAGGCAGAAAAGCTCACGTTATCTGAGTGTGGGTTCAGATAACCCAGTTCAAAGCAGATATTGTGAGATTTCTTGCCTTGGTATTCTGGGATATAGAGCTGTGTGGAAGGGCCCTCAGATAATCCAGTTCAAAGCAGATATTGTGGGATTTTCTGGCTTGATATGCCGGGTTATATGACTTTGTGGAAGGGCCCATAGACGAAGTGTGGGTGAGATTTCAGGAAAATATTTCCTCCCTGTCATTTTAGCCCCATTTATGGAAATTTATGGATGGAACTTGTATTGTTTGCAAAGCTGCTAAAGTCAAGTTCAGGCAACTTTGATCTACCCAGATCAGTCTTGAACAGTAGTATTAATCACTACTATATAACTGAATTAGAGGCCTTTAGTGTTAAATCCCTCCAATCAGATTTTTCTTTTTAAAAAACCATGGGAGCAAAGGAATCTAATCCAAAAAAACATAATGGATCACAATGATAATGATCCAGTGTGCCTTCTTATATCTCAGAAAGGATGTATGTGACCTTGAAGCACTCTGGTATAAATGGGTGCAGATCAGTGGTTGCTACTATGCACCCATTCTGATTATTACATGTGTAATGGCTCTCAGGGAAAAAGATTTCACAGGTCCATCAGTGATAGAGAAAGTATGCTTTTCCAAGTGTTGAATCTTTATCATCAGGCTGGCTCGATCTGGTGAGAATTGCCCTATATTTGTGACTCACAAAGTACAGTCAGCTAGGGCAATCTCTCATACCAGTGTTGCTCAAAATAACGAGAGCATAACATCATGTGCAGTTTGTTTGTTTCATTGTTGCCTCTATTAGAGAATTTCCCACTGGATTGTGTCTTTTTTTTTGCTGATAAAGTTGCTTATTCCGGTTTTCTGCCGCAAAGTGGGCCAGCCCTGCAAACGGCACAGATTAGTTCAGGTTTTGGATTTGTTTGCTTTAGTTCTTGCTCACTCCCATGATTAATCTTCCTTTCCCTTTTGAGCAAGTAGGGGTGGTGGATTAGGAATTGTACAGAGTCCAACTTTCCATCTTAGCAGTTCGTATCTCCATGCAGTTTATGTAACACCGGCCTGGACTGGTCCAGAGGATTGTGGTTCTGTGTAGGATGGGTGAATAAGTCACAGCATACACAGGGGTATTCCAGAAATGTTTTTCCAGAATGCTTCATATGCTGTTGGCTATATAATCTGCAAGAAAGTGGGGAAGGCGCTGGGAAAGAAGATGGGCCTAACCGATGAAATACTACCTTTTGCTCACTGGCCATTTCCCTTTAGTTATGTGGTGAGGAGCACTGCTGAATCTCAGCAGCAGGGGGCAGAAGAACATATGTTTCTGTGTAAAAGGGAAATTTTATCCTACCACTGGAACCATGAAACTAGGCTGCAGGATTCCTTGCAATGCTCCTCTAGCATTTTAGCAGCTCAAAAACTTGTGGACGTGTTTATGTCTCAAGCTGGTGAAAACTGGGATGCCTTGGCCTAACCATTTAAAATAGCATGGAGTGAAATTTGAGACAGACTTCAAAGCCAAAGGTTGATACACAAACAATTGTTCTAAATACCTGCAAGCAACTGACAGATGCCGGCAACCAAAGTAGCAAGTGGTCTGATGCCTGTGGCAATAGGTAAAGAGTTGACCACTGCTCACATTTTGTCTGTGTCAGTGCTGTATCTGAAGCTGAGAAAGCCAGCCTGCTAATGCAAGAATTCACACACTCCTAGAGTCCAATGGCAGCAAGAAGGACAAAGGAATGGTTGAAGGAATGCTGGTGAGATGCCACTGCTGTATATCAAAAGCCACATTGCTTTCAAGTAGTCAAAACTTGATGGCTCACAGCCACTCTGTTGCTGGGTTGGGTAGCTTTCTTGTTCATTCGTTCAGTCGTCTCCGACTCTTCGTGACCTCATGGACCAGGCCACGCCAGAGCTCCCTGTTGGCTGTCACCACCCCCAGCTCCTTCAAGGGCAGTCCAGTCACTTCAAGGATGCCATCCATCCATCTTGCCCTTGGTTGGCCCCTCTTCTTTTTTCCTTCCACTTTCCCCAGCATAATTGTCTTCTCTAGGCTTTGCTGTCTCCTCATGATGTGGCCAAAGTACTTCAACTTTGTCTCTAGTATCCTTCCCTCCAGTGAGCAGTCGGGCTTTATTTCCTGGAGGATGGACTGGTTGGATCTTCTCACAGTCCAAGGCACTCTCAGAACTTTCCTCCAACACCACAGCCAAAAGCATCTATCTTCCTTCGCTCAGCCTTCCCTAAGGTCCAGCTCTCACATCCGTAGGTTACTACAGGGAATACCATGGCTAGCTTTAGTTTAGGTGATTTCTGAAAGTATTATACAAATTCACATATATTACTGTCCTTCTGGCCACCAGAGCAGGACGAGACAGTCCTGAGGAAGGTCTGAAGAAAAGGAAATGGAGGTGAAAAGGCTACCCAGACCTTCTACAACAGAGTCACATTGAGGTGCCAGAATTTGACTAAATATTTACTAAATACTTACTAGACAGGTAATTTCAAATCAGAATTCTATCAAGTTCCACATAATTCCAATTGCTCTATTTCAGATTGAAATCCAAGCTTGGTTTGAGTTAATAATTGAAGTACAAGAAATGAACAGAGAGCTTCCTTCAAGGATTTCTGAGCAGCTAATGGAAACCCAGTATTACTCTGCAGCCCACAGATGTGTTGACATTATGCCCCCTGGATACCAGTGACTCTAATATCAATGAGACAGTGTGCGCTAGGCTTTAGTCTGAACTTTAAATGAGCAATCCAAGCTGCTGGACTCTATCCCTGAAATAGTTGCAGCACCTTGAACTGGCTCTAAAGTTCAGACTAAAATCTAAAGTGGGTTCACTGTCACCATGGATGTTAGTGCCACTTGCTGCTGCTGGGTGTGGACCTTGACATTTTGTTCTGCAGTAGGAGATGGAACAGATGTTGTCCTCTAATGACTTTCACTGTCTCCCCCTCCCTTTATATGTTGTGACTATACCAGAGTTCCTAGTGGTAAGGAACAGAGAAACTGGAAAGACTTAGGAGTGTGTGGAATGACGAGGCACACTCATGGCCATATTGCAGACCGACATCCCCAGTCCCAGCCAGCAACCCCAAAGACCTTTTGCAATGGGCATTAAAAGCCCAACAGCAGCTGGAGAATCAGAACTTCCACACTGGTCTCGCAGCCTTGCCTTTTTTCTTTTGTTGCTGTTCTGTAACTTCAAGTCATATCAGACTTATGGTGACCCTATCATAGGTTTTTCTTGGGACAATTTGTCTAGAGAAAGTTTGCCTTTCTTTCATGTGGCACTGAGAGATTGGCTTGCCCAAAGTCCCCCAGGAAGTTTCCATAGATAAGTAGGGATTTGAATCCTGATCTCCATCCAGAATCATAGCTCAATACTTAACCATGTTGTCACGTCGGCTCTTTTCCACCTTTACATTAGTTCATTTAGCACAGTTCTTTTCATTATTGCAAACTTTTCTCTAAGGGAAAAAAGCTATCAAGTATGTAAGAATATACAAAGTACATTTATTTACCAATCAGGAAAGCTGTCCTTCCCGGCTCACCCACAAGCCCACTCCATTAAGGAGTGCCAACTCCAGCACAGACTGTTTGCAGGCCTAAACTTGGACCATACCCCACTCCACCCCCAAAAACAAACCAAATCTTTTTTGACAAATTTCTAAGTCTGCTGTCCAAAAATGCTTTTAAAACTTGTAAAGCTTGTATAGCTCAGAGTGGTGGTGTTCCTGTCCTGCAGCTAATTTCTTTTCTGCCATGATTCATTTTTTATCTCACTGTCATCCAGTAAAGACCCGAAGAGGTGAAAAAACAACTCTAGATCTTCATACAGACTTCATGTCATCACTTGTAAACAGCTTTTCATCCTCCCTTCCTCCACTTGCTGGACCAGAAAGGAAATATAGGCAGTCTCCGACAAACATCCCACTTACAAATGACTAATAGTTAAGAATGGGGTGAGACAATAGGAAATGAGAGATCTACTTCTAGGAAGGGAAATTCATTCCTTAAAGAGTTACTATAGGGGAAAGGGTGTCTCTGCTGGCGTTACTATTAGGGAAAGGGTGTTTCTGCTTTATTACCAATCCTTGTTTCTAAAACAAGCCTTTTTTTTCAAAATCCAACTATCACAGGGACTGAAAGCGAGGTGACATCTTCAGAACGGGCACAGACAACAAAACAAACACCACAAGGATGTTAACCCTCCCCAAAGCTCTATCTATATTTGCCTGGAGTTACACTCTAACTCCATGTCCCTGTTCTGACTTGCATACAAATTCAGCTGAAGGACAAACCCGCAGAATCTATCTTGGGTTGTAGGTTTTTCAGGCTGTATGGCCATATTCTAGAAGCATTCCCTCCTGACGTTTCACCTGCATCTATGGCAGGCATCCTCAGAGGTTGTGAGGACCTCAGAACCTCTGAGGATGCCTGCCATACACGCAGACATGACGTCAGGAGAGAATGTGTCTAGAACATGGCCATACAGCCTGAAAAAACTACAACAAGCCAATGATTCCGGCCAAGAAAATCTTCAACAATACATAGAACATATCTTGTTCATAATTTGTGGATTGCCTGTACATCTCAACTGTCCTCTGCTGATATCCCAGTCAATTTAAACTGCATGCCTTGATTTTCATGCATTTGTTAGATCTGGTGTAATAGAAAATGCTTAAATTGTACATCTGCTACCACTTCCTCTTTCTCTCTCTCCATTCCTTGGGGATTAACCAAGCAGCCTTCCTTCCTAGGATAGCCCAAAGCTGCACATAAGCATTTGTTTGCAACAGACCATGCCTCATGTTTGCCTTCCATTGTACACAGAGTTCTTCCGTGTAATAGACACTAATTCTACACAGGATATAGTGTTGTGTACCATCATATTGAATACAGCTGCATGAATGTTGACCACGTACATGTAATAGGATGCCCCAGGCAGCAGTGGGATTTTCCCAGGTGTGTATATATACCCAAATAGATGTGTGTGTGAACACAACATCTCATGAATAAATCAGCTTTGGGACAGCAAGCAGCCAAATCTTGAGGTTCATCCTGCTTTGGATTGTTTATATAATTACTTAAAAATCAGCATGGAGGGCAAAACTGATGCACATTTGAAGCTTGCAGGGCCATAACCAAAGATGGCATTGTAGCTCCGATCCCATGGTATTCCAAGTGTAGTCTTTAGTATAAAGCAGGGGCAAGGAACTTCTTTAAAAGTTGGAGTGTATTACTATCTCTCACCATTAGCTATGGCAAGTTTAACTAGCAGTCTACCACCTACAGGGCCATAAATTCCATACCAATCCCTGACTAAGAAAACCCAATGAAATGTATAAGGCAACAGGTGACTTGAAGACACAGACACACATAGCCACCAATTAGAAAGTGGCTTAGAGCTATTTCCAAGTGAGATGCTTAATACATTATAGTAATGATGTGCTCTTTATAAAAGGGGCCATAGTTCCATTGCAGAACCCCTCTTTTACATGAAGAAGATCCAAAGTTCAAACCTTGGTAGCTCCAAGTGACAAGATCAGCGAGCAGCCCATGTGGAAATTCTCTTCCAGCCTGTGATTTTGAAGAACTGCTGCCAATCAAAGTCAGGACCATGTTACTAATAGCCTAAATAGAACCAGACCTGATATGCAGCAGCTTGCATTGTTCATATGCTTAAGTCACCAATTTGGGAGAAGAGGCAGTGGTTCCATAATAGATTACACTATGCTTATTCAAGTTCTGGGATTCAGTCTTCAGCATCTCCAAACAGGAATTTTAAAAGCCACATCTAAACTATGCAGAGCCATGACCATGCAATGTGCTATACTGAACCTAATAAGAGCAAAGGCTACAACACTCAGATTCTCCCAGCCAGCTTGTGGGCCAAGATGGTTGGTGGTATTCTGGGAAATGTTTCCTAAGTTCGAGCTCAGTGAGCCAATGAGCTGATTAAGCCCATTTTCAAATGTCTAAACAGTATCACAAATCTCTACCCCATTTACAAGTGGGGAGTTAAACATAGTCCAGCCAAGAGGCAACGGCAACACGGAACACATCAAAGAAGCCAATAGTGCATTCCAAGGTCAAAAGCCAAATCCAAGAGAGTCTGGAACCCAATGTCTATCCAAAATCCAAAAGCCTGAGTCCAAGGATGTTCAGAGATCACAAATGCAAGATAAGCAAAAATCTGAAGTAACAGCCCCAAACACTGATGTTGCTGCCAGCAACAAGGTGCCACATTTGATCTCCTTATCTGATAGGTTCTCAGGTGTTACCTACTGCTGGCTTGTTTCTCTGCTAATCTAGAGGACCTGTAAAGTTGAGCCTTCTCTCTTTGCAGGTCCACAAAAGCTGGGGGCCCTTCCACACAGCTCTATATCCTATAATATCAAGGCAGAAAATCCCATAATACCTGCTTTGGATAATCTGAGTCCACACTCAGATAATGTGGGATTTTCTGTCTTGATATTCCTGGATATAAGGCTGTGTGGAAGGGTCCATGGACTCTTGACCCTTCCTCTCCTTCCATAGACTGTTCTTCTAAGCTCTGCTGAGGAATCTCCTGGTCATTGCTAGACTCCATCTCCAATGCCGGCCCTTCAACCAGCATCTCCTTACCCCTGCTATCTGGGACAGGCCCTTGTCCCAGAAGCACCCGCGTTAAAAAAATCACAAATGTTTCTGTGGGCCTGTCCATACCCACCCCAGAAAGCACTACCCATGACAAACAGGCCAGTCTGTTTACGGGATGCTTCTCCCCATTTCAGTAAGCCTGTTGTTCAACTTGCTACACATAGATTTGAATGCAACTAGGAAGAGCAAAAAAAAAGGCCACCACGTAGACGTCTGTGCTGCTATCTGGGGGCCCTTCCACACAGCCCTATATCCCAGAATATCAAGGCAGAATATCCCACAATATCTGCTCTGAACTGGGTTATCTGAGTCCGCACTCAGATAATGTGGGTTTTTCTGCCTTGGTATTCTGGGATATAGGGCCCTGGGTCATTCCCATACAACTCAGAGAGGGGAACAAAGATCAGTGCAGTGTAATTTCTCAATGGAATCAGCTGATGAAGGAAGTGGGATCATGAACTCAGCAAATTCAACCAACGCAAAAATCACTCAGGACTCAGATTCTATGAAACAAACATCTCAATTATGCAAGAAGAAAAGGCAGACTGCATGGGATGAAATGCCCTTGAGACAATCATTTTGTTAGATATTCGTGGGTTGTTGTCATTTGACCAAGAGATTCAAGCCCAACCAATGGTGAAAGGCTATTCTGCTAGCAAAGGCAATACCACACCATTTTAAAGTCAGTTCGCGTATTTGCACATTACGTAACATTTGGCACCTAAGCCAGGATTGAGCATCTTCCTTTCCTTCAGGGGAGGTAGTGTTCTCTTCTTTTCAAGAAGCACATTTTTAATCTTTTTGAAAACACGTCATTGTCACATTATAGCAAAGGGTTTCTTTCCAGCTTTCTGTCATCATAATGACTATTCCACTAGAATATAATTCTGTCTTTCACCCAGAAACAACAAAATCCATCCCTTTGTCATCTTTTATCTGATATATCAAAAGCATTTTCTCCTCATTACTGCAGGCATTTGCTGTGCCTTTCCAGTGAAGTTGCTAATTCAGTTTACGCACCCAGCAATTTTTATAACAGAGATTTCACTGCTCTTTTGATGCCATATTCCCAAATAATTCAAAAGCAAGACTTACATACAGGCTGAGTGTGGGCACAATATGCTCAATACTGGCCCAACAAATGTTACTGCCTGAGGCAAAACAGCAAACGGTGCATATGTGTGCAAACAGACACTTGTGAATTAAGATGTAGAGGTACTTGAGATAGAAAATCCCACGTATAATTCTCCCTCTTGGAGCCTTCTAGGGCCCTTCGACACAGCTCTATATCCCAGAATATCAAGGCAGGAAATCCCACATTATTTGAGTGTGGACTCAGATAACCCAGATATTGTGGGATTTTCTACCTTGATATTCTGGATATAGGGCTGTGTCAAAGGGCCCTAGAAGGCTCCAAGATGGAGAATTATGCGTGGGATTTTGGGGCTGCGTCGAAGGGCCCCCAGACAGGCCCTATATCCCAGGATCTGATCCCAGGTTTTCTGTTTATCCCAGATTATCTGTCTGTGTGGACTCATATGATGCAGTGTAAAGCAAAAAACCTAGATTCAGATCCTGGGATATAGGGCCTGTCTGGAAGGGCCCTTACACACACATACACACACACAATGTCCAAAATACATGCTATTAAATTTGAAAAGGGACCCATTTCATTCTGTCTAACACCAGGGCTCCTCTGAATATATTTGAACAGTTCCGCCATACTTGGTTAAACTTTGTCTGCTGTGTGACATTTCCAGCCACTGAGAGCGTCAAGCACACTGTTTAACCTTGCAGAAGTCAAGTGTCAACAATAGACTCAGATACGCCAAGCTTCTCCTGAAGATGAACGTCAACCAGATGGATGAATGCAATAAAAACTGAATGACTTGTGAATTACCCTTTAAATGCTGTGTGATAAGTCCATGCTTATGCCTTTATAACAAAGGTATTTACAAGAGTCTTTCATATCTAGATCTGAGACTATTCATACTGTGTTGAGCAAACAACTGTTCTTCCTGCCAGTTTTAACCTGCAAGTCATCACATTGTGTTAAAATGTACTATTGATCATCTACCACTAATTCCAGTAAAAAAAATCTGCAGGACTCAAAAGTACAGATTCTAAGGTGACAGCTACTATTATGATTTCAAATTAGCTTCCTTTCAAGTAATTCTAGCAAGTCTTCTAGGGAAAATAGGGGTTTTTTGCTGCCATAGAAGTGCCCTTGTCATCTAAAGTCAACATGAAGAATCTTATGAAGAGAGTCTCATCTACTTTATCTTATTCCTGCAGTTCTCCCAAGGTTTCAAAAACATTTGCTTAAGCAAAGCTTTGCACTCCCATTAATTCTTGTAAAGCAATTGAGACTGACATTTGTTTCGGCCAAATACCAACACTGGATTTACTCTGAGGCATGCATACACAAATCCAGCAACATTGAACAGATGACTGGGAGGCACAACACAACCATTTCTAAACAATATAAAGATCAGGCATAGCAAAAACCGTACCTGCAGCAGGTTTCCTGACCAGTGATTGAATTCTCTCCCAACTCTTCACCTCCTGATAATCTACCAATTGGTGGTGGAAAAAGCGTAGCCATGAATGGAGAGAGAATAATTTTATAGAAGTAGCCATTAAGTAAAACAGCCAAACAGACCTAGTTAACCAGATGGACAGTAACAACGATTATGTTATTTGCAGTCATTATACAGTTGGAGCCCCTACTGGCGCAATGGGTTAAACCCTTGTGCCAGCAGGACTGCTGACTGATTGGTCAGTGGTTCAAATCCAGGGAGAGCGAGTTGAGCTCCCTCAGTTAGCTCCAGCTCCCAATGCAGGGACATGAGAGAAGCCTCTCACAAGGATGGTAAAACATCAAACATCTGGGCATCCCCTGGACAACGTCCTTGCAGACAGCCAATTCTCTCACACCAGAAGCGACTTGCAGTTTCTCAAGTCACTCCTGACATGAAAAAAGAACTGCCATGGCTCAATACTCTGGAATCATGAGAACTGTAGTCTTATCAAGACTTTCGTTTTTCCTACCAAAGAATGCTGGTGTCTCACTAGGATACAACTCATATGATCCCATAGCATTGAGTCATGGCAGTCAATGTGGTGTCAAATCTCAATAAATCTTAGTGGAGATGCACCGGGCAGACTGTCCTCCTAGAAGGGAGTGCAAGCATGTGGCCCCCAAGTTAGAAAGTTTGCCCATGCCTGCATTAGACTCTTAGAGTAGAAACCATCTGATTGCTTTTTGAAGAGTGTGTGTTTTTTAATCGGAAGCAGTGAGTACAGTTTAGACTTCAAGGTAGGAACTGTGTGCTTAGATCATAGAATCATAGAATCAAAGAGTTGGAAGAGACCTCATGGGCCATCCAGTCCAACCCCCTGCCAAGAAGCAGGAATATTGCATTCAAATCACGCCTGACAGATGGCCATCCAGCCTCTGTTTAAAAGCTTCCAAAGAAGGAGCCTCCACCACACTCCGGGGCAGAGAGTTCAACTGCTGAACGGCTCTCACAGTCAGGAAGTTCTTCCTCATGTTCAGATGGAATCTCCTCTCTTGTAGTTTGAAGCCATTGTTCCGCGTCCTAGTCTCCAAGGAAGCAGAAAACAAGCTTGCTCCCTCCTCCCTGTGGCTTCCTCTCACATATGTATACATGGCTATCATATCCCCTCTCAGCCTTCTCTTCTTCAGGCTAAACATGCCCAGCTCCTTAAGCCGCTCCTCATAGGGCTTGTTCTCCAGACCTTTTATCATTTTAGTCACTCTCCTCTGGACACATTCCAGCTTGTCAATATCTCTCTTGAATTGTGGTGCCCAGAATTGGACACAATATTCCAGATGTGGTCTAACCAAAACAGAATAGAGGGGTAGCATTACTTCCCTAGGTCTAGACACTATGCTCCTATTGATGCAGGCCAAAACCCATTGGCTTTTTTTGCTGCCACATCACATTGTTGGCTCATGTTTAACTTGTTGTCCACGAGGACTCCAAGATCTTTTTCACACATACTGCTCTCGAGGCAGGCATCCCCCT
This sequence comes from Anolis sagrei ordinatus, assembly GCF_025583915.1. Taxonomy (NCBI): domain Eukaryota; kingdom Metazoa; phylum Chordata; class Lepidosauria; order Squamata; family Anolidae; genus Anolis; species Anolis sagrei. Next base: position 119,342,164 of record NW_026845477.1, on the reverse strand, counting down.
CAAAACAGAGAGATGCTTTGGAATATGGACTATTGTTTCTAAAGAAGGTGTCCTGTGTTACCTACACAGAGAAACTATTTAAAATCCTATTGTAACTGGATTCACAAACAAAGTGCCTGTATTCTGTATACATGAAGTTTTGTGAGTAAACCAATTCTGTTACTTTTAAAGAAGACTGTTTATTTTGTATCTTAAGAGCATGATTTAAAGGCAAATATATTTTAAGAGAGAGTGCCTGTTTTGGGCAACACTTCTGAAACTCTGCTGTATATACTTCTAAAAGGTTTCTTGACCAGTGGTTTTCCAAAAAGTTTATGAATCCCATTTCTCAAATGGTGATGGAGAAGTTAGAAAAAAGGGAATTTAATCAGGTGTTGCTAAAGGTACCACTTCCACCTTACCATTAAAGGGACATCATCACTGACCTGTTTTTCACCTGAGAATCCTAGGAGAGGCATATGAAATTTATAGTGCAAAGCATCCATAGAGGAAGGCTGACTTAAATCCTTAGTAGATAATGCGTAGGCTTTAATCTCCTCTCTTACAAGAGCCGGATGGCGCCTCCAGATTTTGCTTTGTTGAATTGATGCAAAGGAATTACAAAAAGCCCCAAAGGTTTTTTTTAATAAAATAAAATCCAAGCATCCTTGGCAGCCAGAACAAACATGCAGCTGTGTTCAGCTGTAGCGCCCGAGCAGCCAAGCAGAGGATGGGAAAAACCGGAGGGAGTGCTTCCTCTCCCCAAAGCACCCTTCCCCCAGAACAAGGGGCCCCCATACACAAGGGCTTCTCTGAATCAAACTGCCAACAGAGACTAGATTTTGTAGAATTTTTACGAGGCAGCTATCCATTTTAACAAACTTATTAGCAGGTGATCTTTCCAATTTCAAAGCCAAAAAATCCACCAAACAAGATAAAGAGCACAGTATTTTCATACCAATGATATACTGGGAAAGCTAAATGAAGGTAACAGTTCCTCTTCAGCTCAAAATTCTGCCGAAATCAAGGGACAACAGTCATCACCGGGGGAAAAATTGACTCCCTTTCTTCCTGGGGATGTGTCCAATTAAGAATCTGCATTCTTAATTTCTTAATGAATGAGCCCTTTCAAGCCTTGCTCTCGTTTATTCAGTAAGCCATCTCTGGGTACAACTAGAAGGCCTGTTTGGTTTGGTTTGAGAAACCGTAATATCCAAATTTGTGATGGTTTTTTAAAGAGTTTTTAGCAATTTGCAGTCACAGAGATATGTGTGTATAATTGTGTATAGAAGAGGGGGGATGGAAAGAAAGAAAGAGACGAAAGGAGAGATACACAGTGAGACTGTGGACCGTTCCACACAGCCCAATAACCCTAATATCAAGGCAGAATAACCCACAATGTCTGCTTTGAACTGGTTTATCTGAGGGCCCTTCTACACAGCCCTATATCCCAGAATATCAAGGCTGAAAATGCTACCTTATCTGAGTGTGGACTCCGATAACCCAGTTCAAAGCAGATATTGTGGGATTTTCTGCCTTGATATGCTGGGATAGAGGGCTGTGTGGAAGGGTCCTGGGTCCACACTGCCACTTATCCCAGTACAAAGCAGATAATGTGGGATTTTATTCAGCTGTGTGGAAGGGGCCTGAGGTGCTGGAAAAAAGGGGCTTTCTATTTTCCTGCTGATGAATGTCACCCACCTATTCCAATGCTATTCATTGCTCCAATGGATAAAAATATAACTTATGGGCATAAATGTTTTCTCCAATCAAAAATGGGTAAAGTGTATCTTTTTGTTGTTTTCATAGCCCTTGGTATGTTGAGGCACCACTTTTTCCTATATTTCTTTTTTTAGTAGGATTTCCTGTCCTAGAGGCTATCTGGGGCAGCAATTCACCTTTAAATATCAAACAGATTACAACCTAGTGTCCTCCAGAGTTGTTGGACCATAGATCCTATGACCCCTCAATAGAGGCTATGCTTTCTGAGTAGATAGGAATGTTTCTCTAAAATGTTCAAAGGCCACCAAGTTGAGGGAGCTGCTATAAGCTAGTTTTTCCCAGCTTAGGACCCTTCCAGACAGGCCCTATATCCCAGGATCTGAACCCAGGTTTTCTCCTTTAAACTGGACTATACATGTCTGCACTGCCAGATTATCCAAGATAAACAAAAAACCTGGAATCAGATCCTGAGATATAGGGCCTGTCTGGAAGGGCCCTTAGTGCTATCCAGGACATCACTTCTTTCTGACCCCACCATCATCCCAATGTCACAATGAAACGTATAGCAGAATATTGCATATCTTTACCAGGGAGTCCTTTGGAGGTGGACTTTCCTTTCCAAAGCAGACAGCATCCCCCCCCCCCCCCAAGTCTTTTTATTCTGTAGCCACAGGCAGCCTTCTAGGATTACTTGTCACATATTTTCCATCATCTTTTCAATGAATTGCCTTTCATTATTTGGTATAGATAGTCAGTCATTGAATTTTCAAAAATGGGAATCAAGCAGAAAGTAATCTACGACTCAGATATGGAAAGCAATGTGGGCTGTCTGTGCTATTCATGTTTTGTGCCTTCAAGTTGTTTCCAATTTATGGCTACCTTAAGGCAAACCTCTTATGGGTGTGCCACTTGCTCGAGGTCAGCAATTGAATTTCTGTGACTAAGTGGAGCAGCAAACCCTGCTCTCTAGAGTCTTAGTCCCATCATTCAAATCACTACACCATGCTGGTACCTGTAGTGTTTTGCCTTGGCCTGGAGCTCTCCAAACTGGCTTGCCCAGGAGTAACCAGCCCAGCAGAGAAGCATGAATTTGTACTGTTAAAAATCTTTTTGAGGGTACAAGAAGGCTAGCAAACATTCCAAACTTCATTTATTTTAATACTTCCAAAATCTTCAGTCAGACTGAGTGCTACCATCAAGCAGGATAAATGAAGAGGTTTAAAATTAGGGCAGATATTGTGGCCAAGAGGTGCCTAAATACACTCAAGGCACTAGATCCTGTCTGATCTTGGAAGTTAGGCAGGATCATCTCTGCTTAGAACTTGGATGGGAGCCCAACAACAAATTCTGATAATATAGGCTGTTTTTCAAAGGAAGGAGCTGGCAAAACAACCTCTGTGTATGCCTTATATAAGAAAACTCTATGAAATCCATGGAGTCAATGTAAGTCAACAGGTGACTTGTAGGCACACATAATCACACACATAGTGGCCATGAGGTCTGTGTTATAGACTGAAGTGACTGGTGGTCAAATGGTTCTGAAGGTGCAGGGACTGGGTTTTGCCTAGGATTATGGACAGACTCATGACACATTAATTTACAAGATGATCACCTACACATTACCAGAATGAAGATGTTGATTTGCACAATATTTGGATATCCTAAGACATAGGATGAGCCCCCAGTGGTGCAGTGGGTTAAACCGCTGAATTTGCTAACTGAAAGGTTGTCAGTTTGAATCCAGAGAACAGAGTGAGCTCCTGCTGTTAGCTCCAGCTTCTGCCAACCTGTAAGCAGAGATGAGAACCACCCCCAGAGTCAGACACAACTAGGCTTAATGTCAAGAGGAAACCTTTATCTTGTTAAGACATAGGAATAGCTGCACATTTAATGGGTTGTTGTAAATTTTTCGGGCTGTATGGCCATGTTCCAGAAGCATTCTCTCCTGACGTTTCATCTGCATCTATGGCAGGCACCCTCAGAGGTTGTAAGGTCTGTAAATTCCTTTAATTTAAAGAGAAACACAATGCAGCTCACCCAGCTGTGACCTGCATGTCTTCCTGCTCACTGTGGATGGATGAGCAACTTCAAGGCTCCCCATATTCTCCTTTCTTGTTGTACTTCATCGTTCAAACAATTGCATGGATTGGACAATTTTTCCATTAGAGGTTACCTTCAACTAAAGAACTGCCTTTTGTAACGTAGAACATGTAGTCTCCACCCTTACCCATCCATGCCTGTTTTGCTGTGTGTTCTTACAGCTGATGCGATGTCTTGATTCCTGAGAGCTCACTTGTGTTTATATTGCATTTGTACATATTTATGTGGAGCTTTGCTGGACAGCAGGGGATAGTGAAGAACAGACACCCTATGTAAACAGACATGAGAGTCGGTGTCGTTCTCTGTGCTCATCGAACCGGCAGACATTTCAAGGATGAGGTGCCAAGGCCTGACAGATTTCAGCATGGAATCACACCACCTAGTCAGCTTTCTACCAACAGGTTTGTTCACTTGCCAGCCCACATCATACGGGATAATCAAGTTCTTGCTTCTTTCCCATTTTGTATATGCTGGAATTTCTGAAATGTCAGTCTCAAACAGTGCGAGAAATATGATGGCCAGGCTTCACTAAGGCTGTAGGCGTTCTAAATTTAATTAAACATGTAGTTGTGTGATGTATTGGTTTCAGACACACACACATTTTTAAATAGCAGCTGTGGGAGGTATAATAATAAGACTCAGAAAATTGGGACAATGCTGAGAGGTGGGGGGGGGGGCGTTCTATCTTTTCCTCCCATGACAGAAATAAACCCCCTAAAGAATATACTCTCCAGAGATACAGTTTGACACACACAAGAGTTTTCCATCTGTGTAAAAAATAGAATTCTGTGTATGGGTGGGAAGAGGCAATTTCATCAGGAAAGAATTCAATCCACTGCATACATATACAGTAGGGCCTTGGTATCTGCTGGGATATGGTTCCAGGATCCTCTGTCGATATCAAAATCTGTGGATGCCTATATTTAATTATGTGCAGTGGCATAGTAAATTAGTATTCCTTTCATAGTATAGCAAAATCAAAATTTGCTTTTTTGAATTAAGAATATTTTCAAAACATGGATGATGGAATCTGTACTGTCCCCCTTTTAACATTTTTAAAAGAGCCCCCGGTGGCGCAGTGGTTTAAACCCCTGTGCCAGCCGGACTGAAGACTGACAGGTCATAGGTTCAAATCCAGGGAGAGGCAGATGAGCTCCCTCTATCAGCTCCAGCTCCTCATGCGGGGACATGAGAGAAGCCTCCTACAAGGATGATAAAAACATCAAATCATCCAGGCGTCCCCTGGGCAACGTCCTTGCAGACGGCCAATTCTCTCACACCAGAAGCGACTTGCAGTTTCTCAAGTCGCTCCTGACACGACCAAAAAAAAACATTTTTAAAAAGTTGGCAAGAGTGCTAAGCTACATATTTAGTACAATGTGCAGTATAAGCTTGAGTGAACATTGGTAAATCTATTATTCACCCCCGAAACATTGGACATGAGGGGTTAGCTGCGCAGCTGCTTTTTCCTGTGGGAGGGGAAAATCTATATTTTTCACTGTTCCTAAAGAGTAGATACAAACCATATTCTTACTGGTAGCATATCAATTACCTGCTTGCAGTCTTCCTGTTCATGGCGACATGTATTAAATTTCTATTTCAGTCATATTATTTCTAAAATTACACCTATGCCTATAAAACGAATGGTATACATAAAACCCACACAAATCTGAGTCTCTTTCTCTCACCATTTTTCATGATGTGGCCAACCCACACATATATGTCACTGTGTGACAGCTGGCTGCACTAGCACAATTCCAGTAGCTCCACTTAAAGTAAAGGTAAAGGTTTCCCCTTGACATTAAGTTTAGTTGTGTCCAACTCTGGGGTGTAGTGCTCACCTCCATTTCTAAGCTGAAGAACCAGCATTGTCCATAGACGCCTCCAAGGTCATGTGGCCGGCATGGAGTGCATGGAGTGCTGTTATCTTCCTGTAGAAGCAGTACCTATTGATCTACGCACATTTGCATGTTTTCGAACTGCTAGATTGATAGAAGCTGGGGCTAACAGTGGGAGCTCACCCTGCTCCCTGGATTTGAGCTGCTGACCTTTCAGTTAGCAAGTTCAGCAGTTTAACCCACTGTGCTACTGTCACCAGCTCCACTTTAGATCTATTAGATTAGATTAATGCTATGATATGTGATTCATTGTGATAAAGAGTCATAGACAAAATCCAGTTTATGGTACTATTAAATTTGCCCAACATTATGCTCCCAAGTTAATTTCATAAGGACACATATGCTACTAAAGTCAACTGAAAATTCTTAAAATCCCCCCGTTTGCTAGTTTTTAAAACTTGAAGTCTGCACAAAACCCGTCTTATGACCTAAAGTTCTTACATAACTGCCAAGCAGTTCTGTTGCCTTTCCTTCTTGTTTGTTGATTAAAGAAGTTAAGTTTATCCACCAATGTGAAAATGTTATATTTTGAGTTGATATTATCTTATGTTTGAATGGTGTCGAATTGTTGCTGATTATTAGCCACTATGAGTCCCTCCATGAGGGAGAGAGGGCGAGATATAAAAAAATAAAGTAAATAAATAAAAATGTACAATGGTCAAGGTTCGTGTTGCTGTCAAAAGGTATAGGACCAGGGCCATGAGGAATAAAGAAGGGACACAACCTTGAATATCTGATTCTAGAATGTGGAGTTAGTTTCCAAAAGGTACCATCACCACCACCATCCAAAAATGAAAAATAAGTGGTAAGTGGCTACAAGTAAAATATTATGTGCTGAACAAAACTATGAAAATGCATCAGATCATGTTGGTACAGGGTATGGAAAATTGCATTTTATAGCAAGAGAATACATATCCTTAGCACATTTTTAAAACATTCCTGTAAAATTTGTTCAGACGGATTTGGTTCCTTTTGGAACCAAGCTCCATGAATAGTCAGGAATGCTGGCCATTTGTTAGGGGTGGTGTGATTGTGCTTTTCCTACATGGCACAGGGTTGGACTGGATGGCCCATATGATCTCTTCTAGCTCACATCCACTCTTCCAGCTCACATACACTCAATACTGCAAATTGTTTAGGACAGAGAATTCAATGAAGGCATTTTAAGACTTCATCACTAAAACATGAGTCCTTAATAGCTGTATCCAACACTCCCAGCTTTCTCTCACTCAGACCCGTGGATGCAGCATTCTACCGTGACACTCGATTTATAAAGGAAGCCTTTCTCTTTTTTCCCCCTCGCCCTCTCTTTTTTCTTCATTTGACAGCCACAGCTTTTGTATACCAGAGAGAGAGAGACTTATGTAAACATCCCAAGATGTGCAAAAGATAAATAGCTCTCCCAGCCAAAAGGCCTCCGCCCATCTCAGGTCAAAACCACAGGCAACCAGCTGAGGCTAGACCTTGGTTTGTTTTTTTCCAGCAGATGAGGCAAGATAGGGCCTTTTTTGGAGGATCTTTGCCTCTACTGTAAATGTTGTTTTCTGCTATCATAGCAAAATAAATCTTGTGCAGATTTATGGTGCTGCAAAAGGCTTCTTCAGACATGGAGAGAGTACCACAAATATGATGACAAGGAGCAGCTGTTATTGCCACTTTGGGAAAGCTGTTGGAGAGCCATCTAAGATTAAGGCTTTCACCCCATTTTAGTGTACAAAAATCAAAATGTATTCTGTGCTATGTGTTTATCTGCTCTTTAGATGGAATGCAGCTGTAAATCTTTTAGATGGGACTGTAAGGGCTCCAGAGTCCTGCCCCCTGCCATGTAGGAATACACAAATAAAGGACTCCCAAAAGATGCCATTTTCTGAGGAAGTCTGTTCCATGCTTAAGCAATTTTTACAGTAGCATACAGAGAATCTACCTATGAAGATATAATGTAGGTAGATTCTCATGTAATTTGAGCCCATCTAATAATATGGTGCCAGCTGAGAGGTATGCTTTGAGGCCTGGAGAAATTACTCATTTGTTATATGCACTGTCTGTAACAGTATGGGGATGTGTAGCTGGAATAGTGATGGATATTGCTTAGCATAGTGTTTTCTCAAACTCTGCTCCTCCAGGTATTTTGTACTTCGGCTCCTAAAAATCCCAGCCAGTTTACCAGTCGATAGGAATTGTGGGAGCTGAGGTCCAAAACACCTGGAGGAACAGAATTTGAGAAACATTGGCTTAGTGCAGTGGTTCTCAAACTGTGGGTCCCCAGATGTTTTGGCCTTCAACTCCCAGAAATCCTAACAGCTGGTAAACTGCTGGGATTTCTGGGAGTTGTAGGCCAAAACACCTGGGGACCCACAGGTTGAGAACCACTGGCTTAGTGTGTTTTATTGCCAAGCCAGCTAACAAAGACAATGTTTTTCCTTGACTCTGTGTTGACATACTACCTGGTTAGCTGTTTTTTGGCAGATTCTTGGACTATTTACCCAAATGCCCATTATGCCCATTTCTGCAACCAGAGGGCTTTCCAGTGCTTTTCCTACTTTAGCCCACCTTTGTGGTGTAATATTACAAGATTTTCCCCCATCAATTCAGGTTTTAGCTCTAATACTTCAAAGAAAGTGATGCTACTAACCTGTCCATGCTACTTAACCACTGGTTTTCACTTGTGCAGCACTTGGAAATGGTGGGCCAGAAGAGGCATGACATAGAAGACCCTTGCTGCTGACTTCACCATTCCCCTTGTAACTGTTTCTCCAAGAGTTCAAATTCCTTTCTCAAATAATCATAGTTTCTTCTTTCTTTATGTAATGGTTTTCCTAGGACTTTTTTTTTTTTAAAAAAAGAAGAAATACTCACAGTACTTTTAATCTCAACACCTTCCACTAGTCTCACTCCAGAGGTTCATTGATGACTTGGGTGAGCCTTAACTGTTATCTTGCATTTAGAAGACAGTGATGCTTCTGGTTGCTTTGGTGAATAATCATTCCAAACCTGAGAGTACATATATTAAATATATCCAAGCAGCTCTCAACCTTCCTTAGTTTTTGTGCTTGGACCTTTTCCTGAGCAGCTGTTAAGCCATGGCATTGAAGGGGCCATTGTTATAGCTGCCTAGCAACAATTGTGATCAACTTCTCTGGGCACATTGGCCTTCACAACCACAGCCAAGCCCCCACACAGCCATATATAGTAGCCCAGACTATTTAGCAGCTATGGCTGCTCAGATGGGACTCTACAAATGTGAAGACCTTCGACATAACATAATGGGAGCTCCTAGGGTAACATTTTGTTTGCTAGGTCACTTTTATGTTACTCTTCAAAAGTTGGATGCCTCTCCACTTGGGCTTTCCTGCAGTTTGTATGCCACTTGTTTGTTCAGGAATAAATTGAACTGAAACTGACACATTCCTGTTTTCTTCGTTGTGCTTTATTTTTGCTATAAAACTAAAGAAACTAAACTAAACAAGAAACTGAATAAACAGAACTTAAAATATTTCATTTTTAAGACTGCAGCGCCTCAAGTCTCTGCATGATGAGAGGTGAGATGAGAACTTATGTCCTAAAATGGTAAATCTGCAAACATTGCCTTCATGATTACAGTATAATGCCACTGCAGTTCTTTCCACTGTGAGATGGTCATAGCCCAACTTTCTCACTGTGCATGGCATTGATAATTTTTTTACCTGCCTGCCTTTACTTAAAAATGATCCTAAAAGGTTTTACGTCTAGAAAGCCTGCATCCTTTCATTTCTGTCTGTTTACTGATCTTCCAATTTGCTGAAGACCAGCTGGAGCCAGATGAAATTGAAGCTCCAATACAACCCAGTAAATAATAAAGGTAAATCCCACTGAATTCAATAATTCTCATTTCCAAGCAGTGTCAGTAAATGGAACTTACGATGGAATAGTGAATCAGCTGTAGGTTTCAGCCTATGTTTTACAGGAGCTATCCAAGGTGCTAAATGCTGTTCCCAAAATATATTCAGCACCCTAGATTCCCAGTATGCTAATACTGGGACCATCAATGTGGACATGAATCTGTGTAGGTGGATTTATGTGTGCAAGAATTAGATGTGCAGTGTACACTTCCCCCATCGAGTGCTGCTGTTGCATAACTATATAGCATTGCTGGCAAAGGAACTGATGCACAATTGGACCAGTGCACATTAGGCATTCTACCTGGTGACTTTTTACACACTTTTGTAAGTCACTGGCATACTTTCTTAGTGCCTCTGTTATGTATTGTAGTTCTTCAATTATAAGATGCCATTGATAGTAAGATGCACACAAATTTCAGTGCCACTAACAAAAAAAAGCTTCAAAAAAGCTGATGCAGCTCTGAGATGCACCCAGTTATTAGGGATGCTTATATGAGGAAACAAGTGCATCTTAAAATTGAAGAAATCTCACACTTACCCAGATCTATGTGGAATGAAAGTCATATAGGATTCCAGCATATTTTATTTGCTATTTTTTAAACCAAGTGTTTTTCACAGCATAATTAAGAGAAGCAATGCCACCAACAGTTGACAATTAAAGAAGTAATGACACAATGATTTCTTGTGACCCCCCTGTTCAACCTATACTATACTAGGTTGAACTAGGAAAAAACTGTGTTTTTTCCTAGTTCACACCTCTCTTAGGAATCTTTAGGGCCTCCTCCACACAGCTGTATAAAATCCACATTGAACTGGATTATATGGCAGTGTGGACTCAGATAATCCAGTTCAAAGGAGATATTGTGGATTATCTGCCTTAATATTCTGCATTATATGACTATGTGGAAGTGGCCTTTGCCTTCCAATTCAAGTCTATCAACAATTTCTGGGAGATATAGAGTAACTCTGCAAGAACTAGGGCCCTTTCACACAGCCATGTAACCCAGAATATTAAGGAAGATTCTGGGAATTATAGCCCCCAAAGTAACCTTTCCAATCTTTGTTAAAGACTACGTAAAATACTACAACTCAAGTCTCCACCTTAAATAGGTGTTACTGCCAACCATCTCAAATACTTTATGTTTAAAATCCTTAATAGTCTAAATTATATTCGCAGGTATTTGTTATTATGCAGTGCAAGTTTTCCAATTTGTGGCAACTCTAAAATGACAGGGTTTTCTTAGCAAGATTTTTTGGGAAGGGGGTACGTTTGCCTTCCTTGCATTCCATTTACACTGCCATATAAATTCTAGATTATCTGCTTTGAACTGGATAATATGGCAGTGTATCCTCATATAATCTGGTTTATCTGATTTGATAATCTGTTATATATGGCAGTGTAGATCCAGCTTCAGAGTCTGAAGGAGTATGACTTGACCAAGGTCACTCAGTTGGTTTCCATGGCCAAACAGAAGTTTGAACTCTGTCTTCTGAGTCCTAGTCCACCGCATTACATCACATGAGCCTCAGCTCCCAGAATATTGATCCTTTGGGCCTTTCCACATAGCCCTATATCCCAGAATATCAAAGCAGAAAATCCCACAATATCTGCTTTGAACTGATATTCAAAGCAGTCCACACTCAGATAATGTGGGTTTTGATATTCTGGGATATAGGGCTGTGTGGAAGGGCCATTTGTCATGCTGGCTGGAGTTTCTGGGAACTGAAATTTGCACTGGTGAATTAATGGTTCCATAAACAGAAATGTGACCAGTCACCTCATTCAAAGTGTCACACAATCTTGTTCAGTCTCATTCTGGGACGGATGCCTTCTCACACCTCCCTCCCCTCCTTCTTTACCCCCAGGGTAGTTATTGTTAATATTTAATCTCTCTCTCTCCCTTTTTATTTTACCCTTGTTTAAATCTCTGCTCTTTTGTGGGCGAGTCTTCACAAGACTGTAAGTGTCTTTCGAGCACTGTGAGTACACACAGGTCCGGCCACTTGTCATTTACGAGCTTCTGGGCAAAAGAGGAAATTGCTTCAGGGAGTTTGGAAACTCAGGAGTTTTCTTCTTCCTTCAGCCTAGGCACGAGGAACCTTTATAAATAAGTGCTGAAAAAGTGGAAACACACACGACCCGTAGATGTTGGACATTTGATTTGGATCACCTGCTCCTTACAACCCATCTTTCCTCAGTAAGTGATGTTCATTTTTTAAAATATGCTGAAATTTTTGTGTAGACGCATCTGAAGTTAAAAACTTGCCTCTGGGAGTTGCTTGGGATTATCTTTCAGAACTGGTTTATACTTAGAGTGACCAACATTGAGGATTGTGTGCTACTTGTAGCAGTGGCTCCATCCACAGCTGAATAAAACCCCACACGATCTGCTATGAAGTGGAATATATGGCAGTGTGGACTCAGACAACCTAGTTCAAAGCAGATACTGTGGGATTTTCTGCCTTGATATTCTGGGTTATATGGCTGTGTGGAAGGGCCCAGTGACTGTTCCTTAACAAGGGATCATTTCACATCTCCTTGATGAGAAAACCTTCAGTGACTGCTTTCTGGGTATCAAGCAGCTTTTAAAATCAGGGGAGAAGACCAGAACTGCCACAAATATAGCCATTTCCATATCAATTGGAAACTGAAACAGAGTTGTCAAGGGGATGTGAAACAAGGACACATTTCTCCAAACATTTTCTCCTAATAGTGCACCAAGATGTTGCTTATCATACAGGGCAAAAGTGTGAAATTCTACCTGCCGTACAAATATGAAAGGCTCAACTGACTGCTTTGCTCAAACATGTGTAGATACTGCTCCATTAATGTTTATACATGGCTCCTTGTACCTTTAACAGTAGCTTAACATGCAGAAACTTAGAAAGCCTAATAAGGTGACAAACTGCTAAAGTACACAGGAGCAAGGCTTGGAAGGAGAGGGATGGCAGGATTTTCAAATGAAATCATGTTAATTCAAGTTTGATTTCTTAGTTGCAGTGAATTAATGTTCAGAAGCAGCCTCTCCTATCCTTTCGTGCATTTCTGGCTTCAGCATATATCATGGTTGAAGGTTCCAAAGCCAAGCTATGGAAAGATTTCTGGCTCCACTTTGCTGTGTTCTTTCTACCTTTCCCTGATATGAAACAAGGTAGCATGAAGAAATTGAACAAGAAATGCTCCTTTCACCAAGTTATGTTTTGGTTTTTGAAAGTCTACTAAGCACCTGTTTAAGAGACAATGGATGTCATAGCAGAGAGACAGCGCCATAAACTTTCAAAATCCCATTTCATTATCTGTCTCTGTTTATATCTGCCACAGGGCAGGGCTACCCTTTTTTCAGTTCAAATGAGCTTTTAAGGGCCCTTCCACACTGCCATATAACCTAGAATATCAAGGCAGAAAATTCCACAGTATCTGTTTTGAAGTGGGTTATGGGAGCACACAGTGCCATTTATCCCAGTTCAAAACAGAAAATGTGGGATTTTATTCAGCTGTGTGGAAGGAACCTAAGAAATGCGCTTTTACTGCTTGGGGAGTGCACAACTTTTTCCTTGATGTGTTTGAATTGCTTTTCCTTTACTTTTGTTTCAGTCACATTGAACTGCTTACTTGCTTATTATCATGATATTAGCAGGCAAGCCTAAGTGTAGGGCTAAAATCCAGTAGTTCTCACATTCCACAGTGGTAGCAACCAGGAAACTATTTGCTGACAATGGCGGGGTTTGTTGTTGTTGTTGTTGTTGTTGTTGTTGTTGTTTTATTTTATTTACCACTCCAGGGTAAGTCTTCATCTAGTTCATTTGGGATATATTCTGCATCCTATTTCTGCACCTCTACAATTTTGGGTGTAGATGATCCATACTGTGCAAGTTGTGGTTTCCTTCTGTTAAACACATAAATAGCACCAAGTTACAGAAATCCACACCACAAAGTTACAGGAACAGCTTTGAGTTTATCAAACTACTTCCCTTTAGCTCCTCCACCCCCTTTCCCCCCAAAATCGTCACTCATACTTATTTTGCTTACAGACTCTTGGGGAGCAAGGTAAGGTGCGTGCTGCACAGAGAGAGGTGGAGAGGAAGGAGAGCTTGGGTTGCTGTGTGGAGAGGTGACTGTCCTGGCAGGAAGACCTGAGACTGAAATAAGCCCTTCTTTCAGCCCTATGCGTTCCGGCCAGGACACTCACCTGAGTATAAGCTGAGGAGGGCTTTTTCAGCCTTAAAAAAGGGCTGAAAACTAGGCTTATACTCCAGTATATACAGTAAATAGAAATAACCAACAAGCTAAGAGAAGTGAGAACTGTTTGCTTTTGTCTCCTTTTGCACTTTGAACTCAGTTTGCAGCATGGTCAGTTTGCAATAATCTCAAAGTAAAGGAGGAAAGCAGGAAGAGAAGAAACCGGGACATTTTCAAAGGAGCTGAAAAAATGAGATGAAAGAGGATGACATTGCAGTGATGCAGTCGGGACATCACTGAGTAGGGCTGCCGCTGGAACACATATCTATGCTATTAAAAAGCACTCCTGCCAGATCAAGTGGTTGTAAAATGCACATGGAGAGGCCCACATAGGCTGTCTTTCTGATCAGCTGGCAACTCTAAGTCACTAAGAAGCTTAGCACAATGTGTGTCTCTAGAGTGCATTTACACTGTCAAATGAATGCAGTTTAACATCATTTTAACTGTTGTGGCTCCGTGCTGTGGAATTCTGGAGAAATGTAGTTTAACAAGTCTTTAGCCTTCTCTGCCAAGGATTTTGGCTCCCTCGCCAAACTACAATTCCCATGCTTCCATAGCAATGAGTCATAGCAGTGAAAGTAATGCCAAACTGCATTAATGCAACACTTTAAATCAGGGGTCCTCAAACTTTTTAAACAGAGGGCCAGGTCACAGCCCCTCAAACTGTTGGAGGGCCAGATTATAATTTGAAAAATACATGAATTAATTCCTATGCACACTGCAAATATCTTATTTGTAGTGCAAAAAACATTTAAAAACAACACAATAATTAAAATGAACAATTTTAACAAATATAAACTTATTAGTTTTTCAATGGGAAGTGTGGGCCTGCTTTTGGCTGATGAGATAGGATTGTTGTTGTTGTGTGCTTACAAGTAGTTTCAGACAGGTTGAACCTGAGCGAAGGCTAGGTAAATGACCTTGGAGAGCCGTATCCAGCCCCCGGGTCTTAGTTTGAGGACCCCTGCTTTAGATGAGACCTTTATCATCGTGGAAGGTATACAAACTTGTGTATAAGTTTGTTGGAAAGAGCAGGACAAATTGCTTTCTCTCTCTCCGTCATGATCTCTCCTTTTCAACCCCTTACATTTCCAGCTTCTTTTCCTCCCCAACTACTGGGTACAGGAGAAGTTCAGTTTTCTTGCTGCAAGAGGTCTGAAGTGATTACCTGAAGAGGGTTCCAAATTAGACTGAGGGCCACCAAAAAAAAAAAAAGGTCCATGACCCACAAGCTTCCCAGGACACTCACCTGAGTATAAGCTGAGGGGGGCTTTTTCAAGCTTAAAAAACGGCTGTAAAACTAGGCTTATACTTGAGTATATACAATAAATAGAAATAACCTACTCTGATGGTTAATACTACTCACCCTTGCATTTTCCCCATCCAAGATGCCCATACTAATACTGGTATGTTTGAAGGCCTAATTCGGCTTTCCCAATAGCCGAGGATGCCTACATGCAGTTCTTTGGGGCTTGTGCCTCCAGTCTCTACCACCCACGCATCCAATCTGAAACTTGAAAAGAGATCCAGCCAGGTAGAAGGTGGTGCCAGTTGGGAATGATTTGGAGATGTCTGTTTCCGTGGCAACGTCCCAATTAGGCCTAAAGAGGAAGGAATTGGGTTGCGCTTTGATCTCTCTTCCCTGGAGGCATCTGGGATGGAAATCGGAGAGAGCATCTGTGTGCTTGCCAGTTAGAGAGATTGAGAGGGAGAGAGAGAAAGATCAGTAGGCTTTGGGGTGGGTTTGCCAGGAAGCATCGTCTCACTCCTGCCAGATTCATGGTTTCCCACCTTTTCCCCTTGCATCATGATGAGGACCCTAATTGAGACAGGGATCTGTTCTCTCCAAACACTGCACAGCAGGCCTGTGAGCCAGACCCTGCCTCAAGGGAGACTTGGACCCAAGAATCCAAAGCCTTGCAGTGAGGCAGAGCAAGGGAGCTGCTTCAGACAGCAGAATCTGCCAAGGACAAAAAAAAATATGTTATTTCACTTAGGCTGTACAGTCAGTACTCCACATTCACTGGGGTTATGGGCACAGGACCACCATGAAAGTGAAAAACAAAATAAAGAAATTGCTGATTTATTACCTGAGAGAACAACAAGGAAAGTCCAGGTCTTCTAGCATGACTCTCCAACTTTTGCTGGAAGCTAACTATAGAACTGCATTGGAGGATCCAGAAATTCCTACAGAGGGTGTGTGTGTGTGTGTGTGTGTGTGTGTGTGTATAAGGACAAGTTGACACTAAATTTGGACACTACACCCCTAACAGACCAACGAGTGACCATCACTCACAACCCCCTCCCAAAAAACAGGGGAAAGGTCTTTAAATCCCAAAAAGCTAAATGATGATACAGCGCATGTGCAAAAACAAGAGCTCCCAGCATCCCCTAGACCAGGCCCTTTTGGGCAGGAGGATGCTCCAAATGCACTGCTTCCAAGCTGCAAGATTACTTCTTCTTGGAATTCTTTGAGAGCATCCTAATTCCTGCATATTTTCTATTCCTGGACTGCAACTACCAGCAATCCTCCAGATAGATAAGATGTATAGATTAGATAGAGATAGATAGTAGCTAGACAGATCAATCAGGAGGACTGTTGGGAGTTACAGTCCAAGAATAGGTAGAGGAAAAAGAAATGAGAGAAAGAAAAAGGGAGGGGAAGGAAGGAAACAGGGAGAGAAGGAAGGAGAGAAGGAAAGAGAGAGGGAGGGAAGGAGAAAAAGAAAGGAGAGAAAGAAAGGAGAGAAAGGGAGTGAAGATTGGCTACAGCAACGCGTGGCAGGTACAGCTAGTGTGTGTATACACACACACATACATACCGGTATATCAACATGAATAGAGCCACAGTGAAAGGTCTAGCAATTCCTACAGTGAATATTTTTAGTCATATCCATGAATAATCAAATCCATAGATGTGGAGGGATGACTTTGTTTTAATACCAAAGGTGTGGAGAAGTGCTTGCTCAGTTTTTACCTTGATATGCATTACATTAAAATATTACCAAATTTTTAGACAATATTTGGAAACTATCCTTAAATATCCATTAGGAAAATACAGCAGGTCCTCCACTTTCTCTTAAAATCCAAATCCCACTATCCTCTCTTTAGACTGTGCTAGATAGAGTTAATGGGAGCTGCAGCCCAAGAACATCTGCAATCTAAAAACATATTCCTCAGCTTTATTGAAATTTTCTTCTGTGTGGTATCTAGTAGTTATGATAACATTCTGTACGAATGAATCCCAGCAGTTGATGATGTCTTGCTTCACATCCTTCCTTGTTCTTCTACAGAGATCATTGCTAATCAGTACTTGATGACTTAATTGTCTCTGACTCTTTTTTTTCTTTCTGACTTCCTATAGGCACAATATTGCTCTGGTGACCCTCAAGCATTCAATTAGAGGCAGGATAGCCTGGAACAACTTCGTGCCAGGATGGCAAATATTTCTGATAACTTCTCCTGCTATGATCCATCCATTGTTGACTACCGCTACGTATCGGTCAGCTGGGGTATTGTGGTGGCCGTAGTTGGCACAGTGGGCAATGTGCTCACCCTGTTTGCTTATGCATCTGACACCAAGCTCCAGACACGTGTCAACCTGCTCATTGTCAACCTGACCTTGGCTGACATTCTGTATTGTACCTTCCTGCAACCCTTTTCTGTGGATACCTACTTGCATCTCTATTGGCGATCAGGTGCTGATTTTTGTCGAGTCTTTGGGATGTTGCTCTTTGTCTCCAACTCGGTCTCCATTTTGACACTCTGCCTCATTGCCATCAGCCGCTACCTGCTCATTGCCAACACTGCCCTCTTCGATCGCATTTTCTCCCGCCTTGGGGTGATACTCATTGCCTTGGCCTCCTGGGCAATTGGTATTATTAGTTTTGCACCACTGTGGCGTGCCTATGTCTTAGTGCCCAAGGTCTGCACCTGCAGCTTCCATCGTATCCGCGGCCGGCCATACACCACCATCCTCATGGCCCTCTACTTTGTGGTGGGTCTCAGCTGTGTTGGCATTTTCTACTTTCTCATCCATCGCAAAGTCAAGACTGCTGCTCGTAATCTCGACCAGTACAAACTCAAGAAGTCCAGTGTGAAAGAAGTCCATGTGGCTGGGACCAGCTTGACTACCCAGGGACACTACCAAGAGTTGGACAGTGGAGTAGATAGTTCAGGTCCTTCCCAGCATTCCTGTGAGGCTTTGCCCTCTGAGTCAACTTCCAAAACCTTTGTTCCACCAGATTCTGAGAATGGCAAAACTCCACCCATGGCTCAGCCTGCAGGCCCACCTAAGAAGGTCGCTCCATGCCAGCCCAAGGACAGCAACACAGAATTCCGCCGGGTGACACGCATGTGCTTTGTGGTCTTCCTCTTCTTTGTCATCTGTTATATCCCCTTCATGCTGTTAAACATCTTCGATGCCAAAAACCGGGCTCCAATCGTGCTGCATATGATTGCTGCTAATCTTACCTGGCTCAACAGCTGTATCAACCCAATACTTTATGCTGCAATGAACCGCCAGTTTCGTGAGGCCTACAAAGGCGTGATCTCCAAGTTTGTGCAGCGGTTCCGTGGGTGCCACTAGTTTATCAAGAGTGTACAGTTGGTTCCCTCTGTCAGCATGAGACAGACATGTTCCCTTCTTACTCTGGTACTGCCTCAGAGCAGGAATGCCACCACGAAGCTGCTCAGCCTTTCACACTCGTCTAGTTTCAGAGACCTTAAGTAGACCTATGTGTGAATTCTGTTTTTTTTACCATTGCTGCATTTTATATATTTTATGTGGCCTAAATGTAATGTGCAATTCAGAGTGAAGTCATGGGCTGGCCCTTGCCTTCAACATGCATTAAAGCTGGGGCTACCCCCCCCCCCCACCCCATTTTATAAACAACTACAGAAGAGTGATTAGTTGTGCCTAATTTCAGATATTAGAGTATGGGTTGGGGGGTGGGGTGGGGAATATTATTCTGGATTGGGGTGAGCACCTGCCATTAGCCCCAACTCACCTGCTCACCTAGCAGGTCGAAATCAGAAATGTGAGTAGATAAAATAGGTACCGCTTTTAGCAGGGAGGCAATAAAGGCACCCTTAAGGACATCAATCAAGAGAAAGCTCCTTGGCATGAAAGATGGAGTGACAGAACACACACACACCCCTCATGGCTGGAGTCAAGCACGGCCTCCAAGATACCGGAAATAAGATGGGAAAAACTGCCTTTACCTCTGTCTGTGTTGTCTGTCCTTGTTAATTGTTTAATCAGCATTGAATTTTTGCCATATGTGTGTTCTGCAAGCTGCTCTGAATTCAGGATGGGGTATAAATACTGGAAATAAATAATAATAATTGCCCCATCTGATGCGTCCCCTGGGCAACATCCTTGCAGACAGCCAATTCTCTCATACCAGAAGCGACTTGCAGTTTCTCAAGTCGCTCCTGACATGACAACCCCCCCCCCCAAAAAAACCCATTGTGTATTCTTAGTCACAGCTACACTATTTCATAAGATGGAATAAGTTGGAGGCCGCTTGCCACGGACACATAAAACCTTTTCCTGGACTTTCTCTCTTAGCCAGGGAACTCCTTCTATGATCCTTCCCTTCATTATGAAGCTATTGCAACAAGCTCCCCATCCCCACCCACCCCAAAAAGTAACAATCCAAAATGATGAAAAACATAGTTTATTCAAACAGTCCAACCGCATCCCAACTATATTGTTCTCCCTTCTTTGTCTAATGAACAGCCCTGCCTTGAAGTTGTAGAAATTCACCTAAACAAGCAAATTATATTAGCTTAGCATGCAGTCTCTCAAAGTATTTGCATATTGCTATTCATAGTATATAATAACCATGTATTTCAATAAATCAATGTAATTTATTAAAATATATTTACTGGTACCATTGATAACAGTGACTCTTTTCAGGACATTGCTTCTTTTGTGTTAATATTTGTGGAAAATATATTGTCTCTTGACACAATTAGGCATCAGAGTCGTTGGCACATAATAGAGATCGGATAAAATGAATAGAAGCCAGGATGGAGGAAGATGGACTAGAAACCCCTTTCCTCGCTCTATATGCAGATTGTATTTCTTCATAGTAGTCATCCTGTGACTTCCATGTCAAATTATAACTGCTCCCTAGAGGAGTAAGGAATCTTCTGTAATTACTGTAAAGAGTCTCAGCCCACCAGCAATATGATCATGTGGAAATGCTCCTGATGTACAGAATGTCCCCATTGTGGTTCCTATCTTGAGCATGTTTTAATCCCCTGCACTTCAGATCAATACAGTGGACTACCATGGAGATTGGTAGTTGCCAGATAACTGGAGTTTCTGGTTGTTTGAGAGTTACTATTTAAAACAGGCTTAACTACTATATCTCATACTATTTGTTGTTCATTTGTTCAATCGTTTCCGACTCTTTGTGACCTCATGGACCAGGCCACGCCAGAGCTCTCTGTCGGCCGTCACCACCCCCAGCTCCTTCAAGGTCAAGCCAGTCACTTCAAGGATGCCATTCATCCATCTT
>NW_026845477.1:119296685-119307450 GCF_025583915.1 Anolis sagrei ordinatus | reverse complement strand
ACATTTATAATCCAGGATCAAAAATTGTGTTTACATGGTGTTATACCCATGATAGACTAACAGGAGGTGGGGTTAAGTGCTGGATAATCATCTTTCTAGACTTTTAAGCATCTTTTACAAACATTAAATAAAATAATATTTTTAAACAGTGATGTCAAATCTTTTTTGTGTGTGTGCATATGTCAGTTCCACCTTCCCTGTGGTTTCCTGTTGTAAACCATTATCTGTTAAATTGCTCAAGAAATGAGCTTAGCAAAACCGCTGTTGGGCCGCCAAACACAAAACTCAGTCCTGTATGCACATGCTCTTCTTGCTGTCAGTGGAATTTTATTTCTAAGTAAACATGGGAAGGGCAGGGCTGCAGTTCTGGACAGACAAACAGCTAAGTTATCAATGTGGCATCACTTTCCCCTGACAAGTTTCCCATGATTTTGATAAGAGCTGGGCAGCTCTATTTCCCTCATCACCCAATCATATGTGGGTTTTCTCTGCATCATCTTGCTCACTTTATGGTTCCCCCACCCCTGTCCTTGTGATTTTTGGAGTGGAAAGATGTCATCAGTTCAGCTGTTCTTGGAACAGAAGCTTTGCCATTTTTTTAAAAAAAAATAATCCTACTCTTCCATACAAGAATCAATCAGGGCCAGCTAACACCTCCCCTCAAAGGATTCCCCCAGATAGCAACCAGCCAGGCTTTGAAGCTGCTAGGCCATTAAATGCTAATCAAGGTGGCCAATTGCAACATTCACCTGTACCTCTAGCAGACAAATTCTTTCCCCCACCCTGCAATTCCACAGATATATAAACCTCACTTGCTTAGTTTCCAACAGACTTCACAACCTCTGAGGCGGCCTGTCATAGTTGTCGGCGAAAGGTCAGGAGAGAATGCTTCTGGAACATTCTCACAGCAACTCACAGAAAATTCTCACAGAAAACTCACAGTGATTCCGGCCATGAAAGCTTTCAACAACACAATCCTACTCTTGAGTTACAACTCTTATTTTTGCTTCTTTATTCAGTCAGGTGTAGCTTCCACAGGGTACTCAACATTGTGTAAGGAGCCCCCAGTGGCGCAGTGGGTTAAAACCCTGTGCCGGCAGGACTAAAGACCGACAAGTCGCAGGTTCAAATGCGGGGAGAGGTGGATGAGCTCCCTCTATCAGCTCCAGCTCCTCATGCGGGGACATGAGAGAAGCCTCCCACAAGGATGATAAAAACATCAAAATCATCTGGGCGTCCCCTGGGCAACGTCCTTGCAGACGGCCAATTCTCTCATACCAGAAGCGACTTGCAGTTTCTCAAGTCGCTCCTGACACAACCCCCCCCCACCCAAAAAAACCCCATTGTGTATTCTTAGTCACAGCTACACTATTTCATAAGATGGAATAAGTTGGAGGCCGCTTGCCACGGACACATAAAACCTTTTCCTGGACTTTCTCTCTTAGCCAGGGAACTCCTTCTATGATCCTTCCCTTCATTATGAAGCTATTGCAACAAGCTCCCCATCCCCACCCACCCCAAAAAGTAACAATCCAAAATGATGAAAAACATAGTTTATTCAAACAGTCCAACCGCATCCCAACTATATTGTTCTCCCTTCTTTGTCTAATGAACAGCCCTGCCTTGAAGTTGTAGAAATTCACCTAAACAAGCAAATTATATTAGCTTAGCATGCAGTCTCTCAAAGTATTTGCATATTGCTATTCATAGTATATAATAACCATGTATTTCAATAAATCAATGTAATTTATTAAAATATATTTACTGGTACCATTGATAACAGTGACTCTTTTCAGGACATTGCTTCTTTTGTGTTAATATTTGTGGAAAATATATTGTCTCTTGACACAATTAGGCATCAGAGTCGTTGGCACATAATAGAGATCGGATAAAATGAATAGAAGCCAGGATGGAGGAAGATGGACTAGAAACCCCTTTCCTCGCTCTATATGCAGATTGTATTTCTTCATAGTAGTCATCCTGTGACTTCCATGTCAAATTATAACTGCTCCCTAGAGGAGTAAGGAATCTTCTGTAATTACTGTAAAGAGTCTCAGCCCACCAGCAATATGATCATGTGGAAATGCTCCTGATGTACAGAATGTCCCCATTGTGGTTCCTATCTTGAGCATGTTTTAATCCCCTTCACTTCAGATCAATACAGTGGACTACCATGGAGATTGGTAGTTGCCAGATAACTGGAGTTTCTGGTTGTTTGAGAGTTACTATTTAAAACAGGCTTAACTACTATATCTCATACTATTTGTTGTTCATTTGTTCAATCGTTTCCGACTCTTTGTGACCTCATGGACCAGCCCACGCCAGAGCTCCCTGTCGGCCGTCACCACCCCCAGCTCCTTCAAGGTCAGTCCAGTCACTTCAAGGATGCCATTCATCCATCTTGCCCTTGGTCGGCCCCTCTTCCTTTTTCCTTCCATTTTCCCCAGCATCATTGTCTTCTCTAAGCTTTCCTGTCTTCTCATGATGTGGCCAAAGTACTTCATCTTGGCCTCTACTATCCTTCCCTCCAATGAGCAGTCGGGCTTTATTTCCTGAAGTATGGACTGGTGGGATCTTCTCGCAGTCCAAGGCAACCAGACTATACCATGCCATAAATTCTGTACTGACTTGATATGAATTTTGAAATACAGTAATTAAAAGCAAAATAAGATAATGACAAATTTAACAGTTTAATGTACTATTAAAACTGATTTTATTGTATTATAAACATAATTTAATTTTAATTTATATTTAATACTATTAATAATTAACAACAACAACAACAACAACACTTTATTTCTATTCTGCTCTGTCTCCCAGATTCAGAGCGGATTACAACATATCCAGATAGGCAAACATTCAATGCCTTTAATACAGTGAAATAACAATGACACACACATACACAGAAGAAAGGTAAAGGCTTCCCCTTTCATCTCTGGCTTCTGGAGGCGGTGCTCAACTCGGGCCATGGGGAGGTGCTCCTTTTCCATTTCCAAGCTGAAGAGCCTGTTGTCTGTAGACACCTCCTGGTCGTGTTACTGGCATGGCTGCATGGGTGCTTTTATTATCTTCCTGCTGAAGCGGTACCTATTGATCTACTCACATCTGCATGTTTTCGAAGTGCTAGGTTGATAGGAGCTAGGGCTATCAGCGGGAGCTCACCCCAATCTGCGTCTTTGAACTGCCAACCTTTAGGTCAGCAGATTCAACAGTTCAACGTTTTAACCCACTGCGCCACCATGGCCCATTATAAAGAATTATTGTTTTGATTTGGGGGAGTGGGGGTGGTTGTTTGAGAATTTTGGTTGCTTGAGTTCCAGTCTAATGAGAGTCTGCTCTATATAAAAAAGGAATATGTGATCTCTTCCAGATATTATGAGACTACAACTTCTATCAGCTCTAGCCAACATAGGCAACGGCAAGGAATGCTGGAACTGTGGCTCACATCTGATCTACTAGACGTGGGGTGTCAAGCCTGTTTTCACTGAGGGTCACATCAGCCTTATGGTTGCTTTCAAAGGGCCGTCTGGAATTACAGGACGGTATAAATGTAACTAATGATGCTGTGGCATTAAAAATTTCACGGGCCATGTTAAATGACATGGAGAGCATATGACTCGTGTGTACTAGAACAAGGCAGGCTAGGTTTATTGCATCCCACCAATTTTGGACTACATGTCTCATGATCTGTCTATATTGGTTGTGGTTTCTGGGAACTGAAGTCCAAAACAGCTAAAGAGCCAATGGTTCCCCTTTGCTGTACTAGATGTAGGGTTGCTCCAGTGCTCCGTACCTATGAAACCAGTGGCTTTCAGTAGGTACGGCTTATCTGTCATTTTCCTGCTATGTCAGGGATGAGGCCACACCAGGTGGAGTTTTCCCTTTTGGTCAGCTCTTAAAAAGAAACGAGCTTTCAAGGTCTGGACCCATCAACCCTAACCATAAGACATTATGATCTGGAAACGTTCTTGCATTTAAAAAGCCAATAAAAAGTGATCAGCGTTTCATAAACCCTCTGCCTTGTATGTGATTTAATTCTCTTTTTTATTGCAAGGTGTATCCAGTTTCAGATGCAGTGATTCAAAGTTCAAAGCCAATGCTCCAACTAGTAAAGGGCAGGCATTTATCATGTCTGTCAGCTGGATAAAGACTGTCACTTTTAAAAGAAGCCATCGTTTTTAAGAGCAACATCCGAAGTAGATATCAATATGTTAAAACTTGATCCAGTTGTTTAAAATGTTTTATTAGGAAGATCAGGGTTCAAATTCTCCTGCAGCATGAAGTTCCCTGAGTAGCTCTGGACCAATGGCTCTCCTTTTCAACCTCTCCTACCTTACAGGTATATTGTGAGGACAGAGGACAGAAGGAGGATAAGGGTGAGGAAAAAGAAAGAAATTAAATAAGAGTATTCTACATAAATGTTAAAGCTATCACACATGAGACCTCAAAGAGGCAGCAAATCATCTTTTCCCCCTCCTTTTTTTGACACTGTTATCAATGTTTACATTAGCTTGACAGGCGCAGAAATTATCTCAGGAGACTAGGATGCGTGATAAAAAGGGGGAGAGGGTAGACAATCCACTCTCCCATGGGATAAGGTAGGCGTTCTCAAACTAAGGCCTGGGGGCCAGATACGGCCCTTCAAGGTCATTTACTCAGCCCTCACTCAGGGTCAACCTAAGTCTGAAACTACTTGAAAGCACACAACAGCAACAACAACAACAACAACAACAACAACAACAATCCTATCTCATCAGCCAAAAGAAGTCCCACACTTCCCATTGAAATACTATTAAGTTTATATTTGTTAAAATTGTTCTTCATTTTAATTATTGTATTAAGTGTTTGTTTTTGTTTTTTTGCACTACAAATAAGATACGTGCAGTGTGCATAGGAATTCATTCATGTTTTTTTTTCCAAATTATAATCCGGCCCTCTAACAGTTTGAGGGACTGTGACCTGGCCCTCTATTTAAAAAGTTTGAGGACCCTGCGATAAGGATATAAATGCAATGGTTTCCATTGCAACTGCTAATGACTAACCACAATTTCATGATGCTAACCCCTCCACCTCCCCACCATTGAATAAGGTCCATACATAAGTCATTAGAATAAGCAGATTGAATTTATTTCAGGACTGGCAACAGTATTACTTCTTCTATCATGCATAGGCTTGCTGAAGCCCCATGTACACTGACCATTTAATGTAATTTCAAACTGGTATTGAAGAAAGTGTTTTTGCTGTGCAGACGATTATATAGGAAATTCCAGACCTAGCTGGAGGCCTGCATGGTGATGACACAAACTGCAGAGACTAATGCACACTAAGGGCTTTCTTTTGCATGCTTCTGTGGGAGTTTGTTGTGAGGCCACCACAGTTTGAACTGCATTAAATGGTCAATATAGATGGGGCCTTAGGGGGCGCAAATGCACAATAGATTGTTGCAGTTCATCATTCATGAGCATCTGTTGTTCACGAGTAACAACCTCACCTTTCCAAATAGTAGGGCTTTTTGAAAAGTGGAAATCTCCATAATCTTTTGAAGATTTTATGATCTTTGGAAAGGAATGATCTTGTTAGAAGTTAAAACTTTTTGAAAAATAATGCCATAACCTTTTTGGTAAAAACATGATCAGTTAGAGTCATTACTCCCCTGGTGGCACAGTGGGTTAAACCCCTGTGCCGGCAGGACTGAAGACTGACAGGTCGCAGGTTCGAATCCGGGGAGAGGCGGATGAGCTCCCTCTATCAGCTCCAGCTCCTCATGCAGGGACATGAGAGAAGCCTCCCACAAGGATGATAAAAACATCAAATCATCTGGGCATCCCCTGGGCAATGTCCTTGCAGACAGCCAATTCTCTCACACCAGAAGTGACTTGCAGTTTCTCATGTTGCTCCTGACAGAACAAAAAAAATTACTCTTTTGGGAAATTTGCATTCACCAGTATTCATGCAAGGCAACTAGGTTTCTCAGCTATTAAACTGATATCCTAAATGTCTCTTTGAACTGTTAGGGACAAAGATATGCCAATGCACATACATACATACATACATACATACATACATACATACATATTCAGCAGAGTTTCAGAAGTGTTCATTTTAGCTGCTGAAAATATGTACTCTCCTTTAAAATATATTGCCTTTAAATCATACTCTCAAGAGACAAAAATAAACAGACTTCTTTAAAAGTAACATAGAATCATAGAATCCTAGAGTTGGAAGAGACCTCATGGGCCATCCAGTCCAACCCCCTGCCAAGAAGCAAGAAAATTGCATTCAAAGCACCCTTGACAGATGGCCATCCAGCCTCTGCTTAAAAGCTTCCAAAGAAAGAGCCTCCACTACTCTCAAGGGCAGAGAGTTCCACTGCTGAACGGCTCTTACAGTCAGGAAGTTCTCCCTAATGTTCAGATGGAATCTCCTTTCCTGTAGTTTGAAGCCATTGTTCCACATCCTAGTCTCCAGGGAAGCAGAAAACAAGCTTGCTCCCTCCTCCCTGTGACTTCCCTTCAGATATTTATACATGGCTATCATGTCTCCTCTTAGCCTTCTCTTCTTCAGGCTAATCATGCCCAGCTCTTTAAGCCGCTCCTCATAGGGCTTGTTCTCCAGACCCTTAATCATTTTAGTTGCCCTCCTCTGGACACATTCAATATCTCTCTTCAATTGTGGTGACCAGAATTGGACACAATATTCCATGTGCGGTCTAACCAAGGCAGAATAGAGGGGTAGCATGACTTCCCTGGATCTAGACACTATACTCCTATTGATGCAAGCCAAAATCCCATTGGCTTTTTTTGGCACCGCATCACATTGTTGGCTCATGTTTAACTTGTTGTCCACAAGGATCCCATGGTCTTTTTCACACATACTGCTCTCAAGCCACGCGTCTACCCCGTTTGTGAGTAAACATACTTGGTTTACTCACAAACTTCATGTATTCAGTATGTAGGTACTTTGCTTATTAATCAAGTTACAAATACAATTTGAAGTAGTTTCTCTGTGTAAGTAACGCAGGGCATCATTCTTATAATCAATAGTCCATAGTCAAAGCATCTCTCTGTTGTGAGAGTCTAATAGAGTCATTGTCTACTCTGAAAGTCCAATGGAGTCTAATGGCTTCTGTACAGCATTCTGTTCCTACTGAAGTCTAAAGAATACTTCTCTACTGAAGTCTAAACTGTACTCTTCTAAAATGGAGTCTGAGTCCTGAACAAGCCCAGACCTGATCAGATGGTCTGCAGCCCTTCCCACAATAAAGAGTTAAAGTAAAATTGCAAACCAATACAAACATATACAATACAGTAAGAAATTATATACATAATAAACAACTAGTGGAGGCTTGAGAAGGTTGCTATTTCCAACAGAGCCAACCTTGAGTTGTAGGTCAAGAGGTAACACATTTGGAATACTTTTTGCACACAGGAGTATCGGAAGATCATCTTCGCTGGGAGTGGAAGAGACAAAATTGACAGGCAGAAGGATTTAGGCATCAGTCACCTAGGAGAGGCTTTTGTCAAAAAAAACCTCATAGATAATGACAAAAATAAACCATAATTAATGCAGTTTAATGAGCAAATGTGTTGTGAGACTTCTAAATAATTGCATCAATTTACTTGAAGTTATTCCTAAAAACATTTTAAGAGGCACTTTGATATTTTCCCCAAGGTTCATGCCATTAAAAAAATAAATCCTGCTGTAGAGTCACTGTAGATCAGAACTTTCCAAACTATGTGTTGGGTGGAGTGTGTAGGTGTATTGTGCAAACTTAACGGGAAATCTCTGAAATAATCAAAAAATCATTAATTTTTTAAAATATCAATGAAAGGTTTTCATAAGATATATTGTGTTCCCATACATTTCATTCTTACAGTGTATGTATATGCTTGTGTCTCTTACAAGGGGTTGGTTTAATCTCTGGTTTGCTAGCAAAATGGAATTAAACCAGTCCATCCTCCAGGAAATAAAGCCCGGCTCCTCACTGGAGGGAAGGATACTAGAGACAAAGTTGAAGTACTTTGGCCACATCATGAGGAGACAGCAAAGCCTAGAGAAGACAATTATGCTGGGGAAAGTGGAAGGCAAAAGGAAGAGGGGCTGACCAAGGGCAAGATGGATGGATGGTATCCTTGAAGTGACTGGACTGACCTTGAAGGAGCTGGGGGTGGTGACGGCCGACAGGGAGCTCTGGCGTGGGCTGGTCCATGAGGTCACGAAGAGTCGGAGACGACTGAACGAATGAACAACAACAACAACAAAACGATGCATATCTAAAACATTTGTTGTCAACATGAAACGTCTGGAAGACTGCTGTAGACCAAGCTGTTCAGGGAGGAATACTTAGAGTTCTTATCCAAGAAACTTCTCCGATACCCCCAACCAAACTATAAATCCCAGGATTCCACATGATGCTGCCATTGCAATTAGAATGGAATTGGTAGTTACATTGTGCCATGGATGTGAAAGGGATCTGAGGAGCGTGATCACACGATGACTTCATCTCAACTAATTTTTGTCGTAGTTCTATGCCTTTGTATTGATGCCAACTTGTGGTGAACCTATCATGGGGGTTTCCTGGCAAGATTTGCTAAGAGTACTGTCTTCCGCGGCTGAGTGTGACATACCTCAAATCACTTTACTAGGCATGAGCAAACTTCAGCCCTCCAGGTGTTTTGGACTTCAACTTCCACAATTCATAACAGCCATAGGCTGTTAGGAATTGTGGGAGTTGAAGTCCAAAACACCTGGAGGGCCAAAGTTTGCCCATGCCTGCACTATACTGTGCTGTCAGTCCCACTGAATCAACAGGTGAATTGATTCTTATATTTGGACTACCAATAGATTTCAAGTTCATCAGTTTTACTCTCTTATTACGTACTGTTAGCATTGCCACAACGGCAACGGCCAGAAATTTCAACAAGGTTTGTCTCTCCCCCCCCCCTCCCCACCCCCAGCTTTATTTACTCAATAGCCTGCCATCTGCAAAAACAGAAGTAGCAAATTTAGACCATAGCAGAAAACAGACACTGGATGCTCTGTCCTCCTCCAAAGAATGAGCACATAACATGGGGAAATCCCATCTGGCATTGTCAGCGGAAAGGTGTCAGTTTACTGATGCAAGTGAAGCGTGTTTGGCAATCACTTCCCTCTCCGAAGACATGATGATGTGCCTTGGTTGAGAAGGGCATGGGCAGGATATGGGGAAGAATTGGAAGGAGCATCCGGAGGGAGGAATATGTGGTTAAAACATGTGGTTGGCAGCTGGCTAGAAGATTGCAAAGATCTAGGACTGCAAGTGCTTCAACTGACTTATGCCAATTTACCCATGCAACCAACACCCAAACTTCAGGGGATTTTACTGCTAGAGGCTGAGGAGGAAAGGGTCGGGTGGGGGAAACGGAAAAGGGTGTATGCTTCTCCTTTCCCTTCTTCCTGACAATTCTATATACTGCACAGGAAGCAGAAGTGGGAATTTTGCACAGAGACCCTTGTGTAAGCCCCATTTTTTCTAGGGCACAGATGAGATTTCTCATACTATATGAAAAGGACTGGGATTCATTTTAGTTTAACCTTTTTTACTTTGTAAAAACTATATTAAGCCCTTTTTTCCAGGTTGTGCTCATCACTCCAATTAAAATAAAAGGCTCAAGTGTTGAAGTGACAAAGGTTTCACATTTCACATGAAAAGATGCAATTTTATTTCAAAAGCGAGACAGGAAAGGAGCTGTTTTCTCAGCAGTTTATGTAGCTGCTCCCAATGAAGTGTATTACACAGGCACTGGTTTATGATATCATACCATTACACTAGAGTCCCTGGTGATACAATGGGTTAAACCCATGTACCGGCAGGATGGCTGACTGAAAGGTCAACGGTTCAAATCAGGAGAGCAGAGTGAGTTCCAACCTGTCAGCTACAGCTTCTCTTGCGGGGACATGAAAGAAGCCTCCTACAGGATGGTAAAAACTGGGCAACGTCCTTGCAGACAGCCAATTCTCTCACACCAGAAGCGACTTGCAGTTTGTCAAGTCATTCCTGACACACACAAAAGCTCAACCATTACACTGGACAGATGCCGGAAGTGCATGTGCATTGGATGGCCTTCCAGGAATTCTGCCACAAGTTATTTGCAAGACCTGAAGCAAAGAATGAGGGTATTTGGATATTTGTTATATTTGATCGGCTGCATTTAAGGCTCATCCATCCACGAAGCAATATAGAAAAGTGAAGCATGACATAGCGTGCATCACCACTATAGATTTAATGAGGTTTGACACCACATTGACTGCCTTGACTCAATGTTATGGAATCATATGAGTTGTAGTCTAGTGAGGCACCAGCATTCTTTGGTATGAAAAACTAAAGACTTGGTAAGACTATAGTTCTCATCATTCCATAGTACTGAGTCATGGCAGTTTTTTGTTTCATGTCAAGAGTGACTTGAGAAACTGCAAGTCGCTTCTGGTGTGAGAGAATTGGCTGTCGGCAAGGACGTTGCCCAGGGAACACCTGAATGTTTAATGTGCTCTCATCCTTGTGGTAGGCTTCTCTCATGTCCCTGCATGGGGAGCTGGAGCTGACAGAGGGAGCTCAACCCGCTCTCCCTGGATTCGGTCAGCTGTCCTGCCGGCATAAGGGTTTAATCCATTGCACTGCCAGGGGCTCCACCATGGCAGTCAAAGTGATGTCAAACAGCATTAATTCTGCACTGTAGTCAGGCCCGTAGGCAGGATTTCGATTCGGGGAGGGGGGGCTGAGTTTGTT
>NW_026845477.1:119174985-119283957 GCF_025583915.1 Anolis sagrei ordinatus | reverse complement strand
GGGGGGGGGTTGAACCCCTAAAACCACCCCCTCGCTACAGGCCTGGATATGGGAACCACCAGCCATCACTGAATGAATGATTATTCACTCCTGTTGGTAAGCGCACAACAATGTAATAATAATAATAATAATAATAATAATAATAATAATAATAATAATCTTTATTTGTACCCCGCTACCATCTCCCCAAGGGACTCGGTGCGGCTTACATGAGGCCAGGCCCACCAACCATCAATAAACAAAACATCAATAAAACAATAAATACAATACAAATCATATAAATCACATAAATCACATAAACAAAAATAGGCAATAACCAATCAACTGTGACATATAAGCATTTAAAAACCAATGGCCGGGCCAAACGTAAAATTAAAATTAAATAAAAATAAAAATAATGCTGACGTGAACAAGGTAGGATATAACTGGGATAGGATTTTCAGAGAGAAATGAGGGAACGCAGTCAATCCTAAATCAGTGGTAAAGTGCATTTTGAGAGCATATTGCTGAGAGTTTTCCTTATTCTGGGAAGGCACACTGGAACAACCACATTTCCAGGCTCCTCCTAAAGACTGCCAGAGTTGGGGCCTGTCTGATGTCCCTGGGAAGTGAGTTCCAGAGTCGGGGGGCCACCACTGAGAAGGTCCTCTCCCTCATCCCCACCAATCACGTCTGCGAAGGAGGTGGGAGTGAGAGCAAGGCCTCTCCAGATGATTGAAGAGATCATGTGGGTTCATACACAGAAATGCGGTACGCAATTCTAAAATGTAGGTACCCATCATAACAGTAACCATGAAATCATACCACCAAGAAGAGTCCTCTCCTTGGCAAATATCTTAGGTCAGTTTTCATATCCATTTGGAAATAAAGTGTCTTCATTGCTCATTCAGTGCTACTCCCAAGTACTCTGCATGACAACAGAACCACTCCTCATAATATACTCTTGGTGGGGAAAATGCACGTATCCCCTACTACTGTGAATATTGCAGCTATGTTCAGAAGGAAGAAGGAAACAGTGGGGTGGCAGACACCATAATCATACTTGCTAATTAAAGACTGGTGCCTGTTTAGTGCCAAACATGTATAGAGTAAATTACTGACTATAGTGCAATGCACATATTCTCCTGGTGCAGGTAGAGTTGAGGCTACAGCAACTGCATGGTGCAGTTGTACACTCTGTATTGTGGCTACATACTACAAATGGGCATTGCAAAACAGCAGAAACGTTCTACTTGGAGAACAGGTTTGCATACATCTTATGCAGGGTATCTCCATGTGCTAGAATTGGCACTAAAATGGGTGTGAGTGTGTGTGATGAGTGTGTGTTGGATTGCAGCCATAAAGTGTCTGTGCTTTTATTTTTGTAGTCTATATCACTGTTAGTAGATTTAGTAGGTTTTTAAGTTTTTTGTTTCCCTTACTAATTTTATTCATTAGTCCTTAGGCCATATCACAATATCAAACAAAACAACAAGGCTTGATAAGACTTGATTGCACTCTATGGAGTAAGTTAAAATAAGACACCTAGAAACAGGGGTAACATTTCAGGTTTTTATGTTGGCTAGTGTTACTTTTATTCTCTTGGGATGGCTGGGAGTCCAAAACACCATTTAGGGACAAATCCACATGTTTCTCAACCACTTTTGACTAAGAAGAGAACATTTTCGACAGAATCCTTACAGAGAACTTGAGGATTGGGTCAAGGACCACATCGAACTTATCCAGTCCACACATGTTGCCTTTGGGATGCATGAGTCAGGCCCTTATTTCAATCTGTGATCCTAGTGTGTTGTTTCAGGAGTAGGATTGAATCTTTAATCAGCCATGATGCCATAGAGCTGTGGTTGTGCAATGGGTTGAATCCTTTTCCTGGCTGGATTGCTGACCTGTAGATTGCATTGCTGACATGAAGGTTGTCGGGTGAGCTCCCGTCTGTCAGCTCTAGCTTGTGGGGACATGAGAGAAGTCTCCCAGCAGGATGGTAACACATCTGAGCATCCCCTGGGCAATGTCTCTGTAGATGGCCAATTCTTTCACACGAGAAGCAACTTGCAGTATGTTCTCAAGTCGCTTCTGACATTTATTCAGACCTACTAGATTTCAGCATGAACTAATTCTCATGAAGGATCATAAAAAACAAGTTAGTCAAGCAGCAGTACATATCCCCTGCAGTGGTCAATGGAACAGAGCTTCACACACAAATCTCTTGCTGCTATCACACACTTGAGAAGCATGGCATTGCACGAGGAGATATAAGATAGCTCTTTCCAATTTGTCACCAGAATTAGATATGCAAGCATAACCATGGTCATGCCCCTGTCTATGGCACAGGATCCTGGCCCAAGTTTGATTTTTAAAAAAACTAGCCTGGAAACAGAAAGCTAAAATGACCTTATAATCTTCTCGAAACCAAAAGCAAAGAAGACATTAATTGGCGTGACCTTTGACAGAACACTGAAAGGCAATGGCATATAGAGATGACAGCTCTGTGATTCAGGCTGAGAATCCGTTATCCAAAAAACCCAAAATCCAATATATTCCAATATCTAAAATTGTTTGCATGCACAGGTGGGATAG
This sequence comes from Anolis sagrei ordinatus, assembly GCF_025583915.1. Classification (NCBI taxonomy): domain Eukaryota; kingdom Metazoa; phylum Chordata; class Lepidosauria; order Squamata; family Anolidae; genus Anolis; species Anolis sagrei. The sequence goes on along the minus strand of NW_026845477.1, from coordinate 119,281,380 downwards.
AAATAGCTTTGCTTTCTGGTGGTTCAATAGATGCAAACTTTGTTTCATATACAAAATTATTTTAAGATTTCGTATCAAATTACCTTCAGGTTTTATTTATTTATTTATTTCAAAATTTCTACCCTGTCCTTCTTGACCTCCGAGGAGGAACTCAGAACGGCTTCCAAACAGGCACCAATTCAATGCCAAACATGATATAAAACACATAATAAATACATCCGTATACATTAAATAGTGTATATACACACACGCACACACTAGTTCACCAGATTAAAATTGCCATATTAAAATTGTCGTCCAAAACAATCCAAATACAGTCCAATAAGATCTTGTCTTCCCAGTAAAACAACTATTCTGTGAACGCTTGATCCCATAGCCAGGATTTAAGTTTCTTCTGGAAGGTGAGAAGGGAGGGGCGGATCTAACCTTATTAGCGAGAGAGTTCCACAGCCAAGGGGCCAACACGGAGAAGGCTCCGTCTCTCGTCCCCACCTGACTGTGATGGGGTGGGACCGAGAGCAGGGCCTCCCCGGATGATCTTAAGGTCCTAGATGGTTCGCAGAGGGAGATACGTTCGGACAGGTAAACTGGGTTGAAACCGTTTAGGGCTTTATAGGTTACATGTATAAGGAGTATACATGTGAGTCTGTGAGTCGCCTAAGGGCTGAGAACAGCAGTATACAAATAAAGTAAATAAATAAATAAAATAAGGAGTATATGAAATATAAAAGTATTTCATGTTTGAAATTGCAATCCATTTTCAAGATATTAGGCACATAAATGCAATTGCAGGCATCCCAACATCAAAAAGAATCTGAAATCCAAAACACTTCTGGTCCAAAGCATGTCAGTTAAGGGATATTCTACTTATAAGGGATATTCTACTTATATGTATATTATCTGAAAAAATTCTGAAAAATCCTTTTTTTGGACTACAACTCTCATAATCCGTAGCTATGCTGGCCATTCCAACTGAGACAGTCTGATAGATATAATCTAAAAAAGAAACTTTTCCAAACTCTAGGTGTTCTAGAGCTCATATCTCTCTGTCAAGATGCCTATTAGCCCACATTTTATCACATATTTTAAAATAACACCTGAATTTTCTTCCAAACCGAATTGAAAGATCTTGTTTTCTTTCTAATGAAAATTCATGCATATTTTAGTGTGCACATTTCCTAATATATGCATTTAGGGCATTTGCACTCATTATGTATGCATGTGTATACATTTCCCCAATTGACTACATCATGTGTCTCTATATTTTTCAAAATGTGTCTTTTAAGTTATAGATGTTTATTGGAGTATAATTCAGAATCAGATCATAGTTGGACACTCATCATTTTGTTCCAATGATGGGAAATTGAAAGATACATTCAGACTTCCTTTCAAGCTATAAGCTAGATAAATTGGGGTTGGTGGTGGCTAATGCAGATTTTTTATTCCATCCTTAATTCAGCCAGTTCATGATCAAAAGGAGTGAAAAAATGAGGGAGGCTTAGTTGAACTGAGAACTGAATAGAAGACTTAAAGAAACAATAGAATCCACGTGATCACAGTAAAGGCAACAGTACTCGATAAGATAAAAGGCAGTAGGAAAATGGGAAGACTATTACAAGTAGATACATTTATTTATTCATTTATTTACTTCATTTATATACCGCTTTTCTCCCCAGTGGGACTCAAAGTGGTTTCCAATAAATTCATGGCAAAAATTCAATGCCTTAATATATATATAACATATATTTAAAAATCTAGTATAAAAGCAACTGTAACATATAGCTATAAATTAAATTAAACCATATTAAATAAAGAAACAACAACATCTAGACATTTAAACATTTAAACATGGAAATAAGATTTTGGATTTTTTTGTCGTGTCAGGAGTGACTTCAGAAACTCCAATTCGCTTCTGGTGTGAGAGAATTGGTCATCTGCAAGGACGTTGCCCAGGGGACGCCCAGATGTTTTATGTTTTACCATCCTTGTGGGAGGCTTCTCTCATGTCCCCACATGAGGAGCTGGAACTGATAGCCGGTGGTGCAGTGGGTTAAACCCCTGTGCCGGCAGGACTGAAGACCAACAGGTCGCAGGTTCGAATCCAGGGACAGCGCAGATGAGCTCCCTCTATCAGCTCCAGCTCCTCATGTGGGGACATGAGAAACATCTCTCACAAGAATGGAATTAAGATGTATTAATATAAAACTTGAAAATCACAAATCCAAATTCAATTTTAAAAAGCCATGTCCTTCAGTCTGTGAGACCTGAGCAGGGAAGTTGCCCAGAGGATACCCGGATGTTTTATGTTTTACCATCTGTGTGGGAGGCTTCTCTCATGTCTCCGCATAGGAAGCTCAACCCGCTCTCCTCGGATTCTAACCGCTGACCTTGGTCAGCAGTCTTGCCGGCACAAAGGTTTAACCCATTGTGCCACTGGGGGCTCTGAATTGTGCCCGCAAACAAACTGGCAGCCACTGGAGCTGCTGCAACAGGGTGGTTGTCCATTCCCTGCAGCCAGCCCCAGTGAGCAACCTGGCTGCAGCTCTTTGGAGCAGCTGAATTTTCCGAACACTCTTCTGAGGCCACCTCATGTAGGGTAGATTAGAGTAATGTAGACAGGATGTAACTAAGTGGCCAGATCTGGCCTCTCAAGGAACAGGTGCAATTAGTGCTCAAATTTTAATTGTGCAAAAGCACTTCTGGCCACCACAGATACCTGGGCCTCCAGGTTCAGTGCTGAGTCCAAACTGTGAAACCCCAAACTGCAAACTAGTAGAAAGGAGCTTCTCCTGCAAGTACTGTGGTTCTTTGTTTTGTAACTCCATTTCCTTTTCCTGAATGCATCCTGCTTAACACAAATTTGCACAAATTTAACACACACACACCCTGATCACTTTTGAAAGCAGAAGCTAGGAGCCAGCAACAAGGTTATGAGCAAACAAGGGGTGTCACAAGACCTGTTCTTCAATTAGTCTGCTATAGCTCCACTGCCGAGGTTAAAGAAAGATTCAGTGGCCAGTCCTGTCAGCATTTGGATATAGTTTGGGAAGCAAAGACATCTTCCTCTTCCCCATAGGCCACAAACTCTTGCAAGTCAGTCCTCTCAGACCAAATGTTCCACTCCTTCCAACCTATGGAGAAACAAATATAAAACAATATCATATACAACAAGCACCTCTGGGTAGACAAGGAGTCACCCCCCCCCCATTTTAAAGAATACTAACAAAGATCCTACATTAGGAGATGTAGTTATGGAGATGTAGCTATGGCTTGTAGCTATGTCCCCCAGTGCAATCCTCACCTAAGCCCACTTATGCAGCTCTCCTCAACCTGGCCTTTTCTGGATCACTAGAGAGGTGTTATAGAGTGGTTAGCTGCAGAAAGAGGGTTGGACACATCACAACTTATCCCGAAACATGCCTCTCTGTTATTCAGAATCCTAAGCATTAAGGTATTGAGGGAGCTGTGTGGCTGAAAAGGTAGGTTTTTGTGGAACATTTAGTTGTGATATCTCTAATGAATGTAAAGTGACTTCTGATGTCATAAAGATGGCTTATGACATTGTAACTACTGAAGAGGGTGCCGAGCATCACTTCTTCCTTGAGTAGATGGTAAGGCTGTGTGGAAGGCGCCTCTCTTGTTTGGAAGGTAAGTAATGCCTCTAACATGGGTAGGACAATAAAAAGGGAAACACAGATTTACAGAATAATAACACTGGGAGAAATCAACAGGACTATTGAGTCCAACCCTATTCTGCCATGCAAGAATCCACAATCAGGGTACTTTTAATAAATGGTAATCCAGCCTTTGTTCAAAAGCATCCATCTAATTCCAAAACATTGTTTTATAATCAGGAAGTTCTTCTTAATGTTTAGGTGAAATCTTTGTTCTTGAAGTTTGAATCCATTGTTCTATATCCTAGTTTCTAGAGGAGCAGAATATAAGTTTCTCCCCTTCTCAATGGGCCATCCTTTCAAATATTTCAACGTGGCTGCCTTGTCTCCTCCAAGCCTTCTTTTCTCCAAGCTAAACATATCCAGATGATTCACTGGAACTTATGTCACAAGTACCACTTGCCAGCAGTAAAGAATTGGTGGGATCATAAACCTGCAAAGGTAGTAGAAAATGAACATGCAAAAATACTATGGGACTTTCGAATCCAGACTTACAAAGTTTTGGAACACAAACCAGTACAGGTGATCTCAGTGGTCATCGGCACACTGGGTGCTGTGCCAAAAGATCTCAGCTGGCATTTGGAAACAATAAACATTGACAAAATCACGATCTGTCAACTGCAAAAGGCCACCTTACTTGGATCTGTACGCATCATTCGAAAATACATCACACAGTCCTAGACGCTTGGGAAGTGTTCGACTTGTGATTTTGTGATATGAAATTCCAGCATATATATCTCGTTTGCTGTGACATACTGGGTTTCTGTGTCTGAATAATAATAATAATAATAATAATAATAATAATAATAATAATAATGCCCCAAGTATCCAGTGTTCCCTGTCAATGAAAGAAACCAAACATAATTTGACTCGATCGGAGATATTAGGGCAATTCTGGAAAGTGAGAGATTTGCCTAACGTATGACAATAACTGTTTCTAAATAAATTCCTATAGAATTCATAAATCACATACTAGTGCTCTGCAATCAAATATGTTTTCCTTTTCAACCCCATTCTCAGGTATGGAAATAGATTCTGGAGCTCTCTGTTCCCCTCACTAGCAATGAAGCTTTGCCACCACATGGCAGAGCCTAGCTGCCTAGCATCTTAAATCTGGGGAAGATTTCATTTGCCAAAATACCACAGATGTACATTAGAGGGCATCATAAGCTAGATGAACTCATCAACTCAGTACTGCAAAAAAGTTACTTTAATGCATCACATTTCAAAAAATGCATTACAACTGTACCGCTCAGTTTGCTTCTAATATGATAAATAAATAAATAAACATCCCAATGAGCAGCTGTATTCCTAATGCCTGAAGTGTGACCAAAGCCTTGAAAAAGTATTTTGGGGTCAGTGGGTAGATTATGGGAGTTATAGTTCCCAAAGTAATCTTTCCAAGCTCTTGGGTAAAGCATACAATTTTAGCTGTGGATACAAAGATAAGGAAACTGCAGTGTCTGTGCTTGCTGTTTACTCATAGCAAAATGAACATTTCTGCCATTCTCTGAACATGATAACTGCCTTCCTCTAAATCGTTAATGTTTTGCAACTTGGCAGGGGATTGGACTGGATGGCCCACGAGGTCTCATCCAGCTCTATGATTCTATGGTTAGATACATGGCTTGAATCTTATCAATAGCTGAAATCTGAGTAGATGTATCACATTAATGGGTTTCACCTAAACGTTGGCTCACCATTCAACAACCAATTGTTCAGAACAATCAACAAATTTCAGGTCTTCAACCGGAGCCACCGGTGGCGCAGTGGGTTAAACCCCTGTGCCGGCAGGACTAAAGACCAACAGGTCGCAGGTTCGAATCTGGGGAGAGGTGGATGAGCTCCCTCTATCAGCTCCAGCTCCTCATGCGGGGGGACATGAGAGAAGCCTCCCACAAGGATGATAAAAACATCAAAATCATCCAGACATCCCCTGGGCAACGTCCTTGCAAACAGCCAATTCTCTCACACCAGGAGTCACTCTTGACACACAAAAAAAGGCCTTCAACCCTCCTCCTGAATTGTCTCTGATATGACAGAGGGCTCATGACTCAAGGTGTAGAAACTGTTTGCACCCAACTAACATGTTTGTAGATTTGGAAGTGCTTCAGACACCTGCCAAGCCTGTATGACAATGTGATAAAACAAATGACACCATAAAAGATGACTTCACACTGTGGGAAATGTTAGCTCAGCTATAATTCCTGGAACAGTCTTAAATATGACTGTTTACTTCTACACTCTGAATGAGGAGCACCTGTGAAAACATCCTCATTTTCCTTCCTCTAAGCCAGGAAAGCCACAAAATATTCCCATATTAGTTATGTGTCACTGTAAAAATGGTGTGGTTGAGTAGCAGGAATCAGACACAGCTTTCCACTTGCCAGTTTTGGGTAAACAGAGGGACTGGAACTGATGTTTTCCCTCATCTTGAGTTCACGTGAAGCCCAGTAGCACGATGGCTGAGATGGAGAGGAGTGTCACAAATACTTTGAGCCAAGGCCAAGAATGGAAATACCTTTGTGGCTGGGCCAAGAGGCTAGGTGTCCTGGTTTACCCCAATTCTCTGGAACCATTCCAGTGCCTCTGTCAAAATCCAAAACAAAGGTTACATGGGGACATGAGAGACAGAGGAAGAGAATGGGTGCAGTAATTACATGATTCCTCATATGCAGAGAGTGGCATAGTGCAATGATTAGAGCAGGGGGCCTCAAACTAAGGCCCAAGGGCTGGATACAGCCCTCCAAGGTCATTTACCCGGCCCTCGGTCAGGGTCAACCTAAGTCTGAAACTACTTGAAAGCATACAACAACAAGAACAATCCTATCTCATCAGCCAAAAGCAAGCCCACACTTCCCATTGAAATACTAATAAGTTTATATTTGTTAAAATTGTTCTTAATTTTAATTATTGTATTGTTTGAAGTGTTGTTTTTTTCACTAAAAATAAGATATGTGCAGTGTGCATAGGAATTCATTCATGCTTTTTTCAAATTATAATCCGGCCCTCCAACAGTTTGAGGGACTGTGACCTGGCCCTCTGTTTAAAAAGTTTGAGGAGCCCTGGATTAGAGAATTGGACTGAGACTTGCAAGAGCCAGATCCTCTGGTCTCCGCTGAGCCAAGCTCAGAAATAATGACGATAGTTAAAAAGAATTCATTCTTTAAATTAATCAAAATTTCCAACAGATTTTTTAAAAAGTTATTTGATTCTAAATGTCAATAATATTATTCGATTTTTTGGAAGCTTTGTTTAATGTTTCCTACTACATTCAGTTCTCCATATCCACAGATTTTGCATCCATTGATCAATAAGCCCGGCTGAAAAATATTCCAAACGTAAAAATTCCAAAAATGCAAACCTTGATTTTGCTGTTTTATATAAGGGATGCCATTTTACTAACCAGTATATATAATGGGATTTGCTCATTCAAAATTTTTGGTATTTAAATTGTGCCCGAACCACAGCAGTTTATGTCCCCTGATCCTTCAGATTTTCCTAAACTTGCCAAAAAGACAAAAGTTGTAAATTGCCAAAAACTGGCCAGAAATGCTGTTGAGTCACTTCCAGTGTTTCAAAATACTAGATGGAAAAACAGTGTAAAAATGAACCTGCATCAAGCCCTCTTTTTCCTTGAATAGATTCTGTCTTTATTTTTTACCATCGCCTCCCAGTTTTCGGTTACTGGGCATTTTAAGACCTCTTTTGTGACTCTCTGTGAAATGCACAAAACCTTGCCTGACAAGACTTTATTGCTCAGCCTCTTTCATCCTTCACTTTCATCCTTCACTTTCTGCAACCAAATTAACTTCTGTCTCTCTACCCAGCTGTCGCAATGATGTTCTACATTTTATGACTTTCCCTTATCTGTTTGTGAATGCGTTTACTGTTATACATTTCATTAGATACAAATAGGGGTTGCGATTGGGGTCATTTTGTGATAACATAGTAACTCAGTCAAGAAGTAAAGGAGTCCAGCAAATGTACCATGGACAGTAATTACTCCAGCCCACTCCTATTTATACAAGGCTCAGATGATATCAATACAGGCCCGTAGCCAGGATTTCGTTTCGGGGGGGGGGGGGTGTTTTTAGGGGTCTAGGGGTGAGGGTGGGGGGGGGGGGCCTGAGTCTGAGTGAAAGAGGGTCTAGCCTAGCAAACCTTTGTATCATTACCCCAATACCCCCATGCATATGGGATATATTGAGTATGGTGATCAGATCATGATATGAATAAACATAACAGTTTAAATAATGCACCAGTAAGGCCTTTTCGCAAACCACCATGAGAATTTGGGGGGGGGGGGCTGAAGCCCCTCAAGCCCCCCCCTCTCCCCCTCCCCCCGGCTACATGCCTGTATCAATACCTTTAAGTCCACCCTCCATGAAAGATGTGCATACTCCTTCCCATTGCCTCCACACTGCCCCCAGCACACACACACAACAGGAACTTCACCTGTTCATTTTAAGCTAGTCTATGCATGTTTAGTGGGGTCGAAATATACCATAAAGGAACTAGATCCTCCCTGATTTTGGAAGCTAATTGACCTCAGCCCTAGTTAGTACTCAGATGGGAGACCACCAATGAATGTCAGCTGCTGTAGACTATATTTCAGAGGAAGGAAATACAAAACCACTTCTGACATTCTTCCTAAGAAAACCCTATAAAGGACAAGAGGGATCCTCTCACCTCTGCAGGAGTCTACCGTATACCATGCAGCTGTGGACAAGTCTACATAGGGACCACCAAATGCAGCAATTCCACCAATTCTTTACTGCTGGCAGGTTGTACTTGTGACATAAATTCCAGTGAATCATCTGGGCCACAGAGTTGAGTGTCTTTGTTTGTAGTCCGTCTGTGCGATTTTCTTGCAACAGCTGAGGATATGATCCATGGTTTCATCAGCTTCCTTGCACAGTCTGCATTTTGGGTCATCTGTTAATTTTTCAATCCTGGCCTTAATGGCATTGGTTCTGATGGCTTGCTTCTGGGCTGCAAGAATCAGGCCTTCTGTCTCCTTCTTCAGGGTTCCATTTGTGAGCCATAACCAGGTCTTCTCCCTGTCAACTTTTCCTTCAATTTTGTCAAGGAACTGCCCATGCAATGCTTTGTTGTGCCAGCTGTCAGCTCTGGTTTGTAGTGCAGTTTTCTTGTACTGACTCTTTGTCTGCTGTGCTTTGAGAAGTTTCCGATTATTGACTTCAGTTAAAGCAGGTTTTTGGCTTTCCTTGACATAGTCTGCCAGGGCATGTTTTCCTTCTTTAACTGCTTGTTTGACTTGTAAAAGTCCTCTGTCACCAGACTTTCTAGGCAGATAGAATGCAGAGAATCTGGAAGCCTAAACAGTTTGTGATTGTTTGATTATTATTATTATTATTATTATTATTATTATTATTATTATTATTTAAAACACAACAAGATGAGTCCACAGCAGACACTCTGCTGGCTGTTGAATTGGATCACACGTTGGACACCAAGCCCTATGAGGAGCGGCTTAAGGAGCTGGGCATGTTTAGCCTGAAGAAGAGAAGGCTGAGAGGAGATATGATAGCCATGTATAAATATGTGAGAGGAAGCCACAGGGAGGAGGGAGCAAGCTTGTTTTCTGCTCCCCTGGAGACTAGGACGCAAAACAATGGCTTCAAACTACAAGAAAGGAGATTCCATCTGAACATGAGGAAGAACTTCCTGACTGTGAGAGCCGGTCAGCAGTGGAACTCTCTGCCCCGGAGTGTGGTGGAGGCTCCTTCTTTGGAAGCTTTTAAACAGAGGCTGGATGGCCATCTGTCAGGGGTGATTTGAATGCAATATTCCTGCTTCTTGGCAGGGGGTTGGACTGGATGGCCCATGAGGTCTCTTTCAACTCTTTGATTCTATGATTCTATGATTCTAGAGGCTTCAAGTGTCTAGGACTGTGTGATGTATCGGCGAATAATGCGTGCAGATCCCAGTAAGGTGGCCTTTTGCAGCTGGCAGATGGTAATTTTGCCAGCATTGATTGTGTTTAAGTGCAGGCCAAGGTCTTTAGGCACTGTACCCTGTGTGCTGATCACCACTGAGGCAACCTTGACTGGTTTGTGCCAGAGTCTTTGCAGTTTGATCTTTAAATCCTCATATCGTGTCAGCTTTTCCTGTTGTTTCTCTTCAATCCTGCTGTCACCTGGGATTGCAACATCGACGATCCATATTGACCCTGGTCATTCCACAGATATATAAACCCACTTTCCTAGTTCCAATAGACCTCACTACCTCTGAGGATGCTTGCCATAGATGCAGGTGAAATGTCAGGAGAAAATGCCTCTAGAACATGGCCATATAGCCCGAAAAAACCTACAACAACCCAGATCCATATTTTGTTTTTTGTTTAGGGCTACAGTACCAGTCACTACTGCCAGTAATGCTGAACTACCTGGGCACAGTAACAATCATTCAATATATCTGGAGAGTCCTCATTTTGGAAGAAACAGATATCGGCTACAACTCACTCAACGCAAAACCCTTTGCACATCCCTGTGATTTCAAGGACAGATGTAAAAGACATGCTAAATTCTGCCTCTTCCGCTCATTAAGGTTGATCAGCATGCAGATTGCTAAGGTCATTCCTTAAAACCTCTATAATGAATTACAGTGGACTTTCAATATCTGCTAGGATTTGCTTCCAGCCCCCATCCCACCTCCATGGATACCAAAATCCATGAATGCCCAAGCCTATTGTATACAAGGGTATAGTTAAATGATGTCACTTATATAAGATGGTAAACAACTAAAATGAGTGGGAATGTATGACATGCTGGGAGGCTATGGGCAGATAGGCCTACTCATTAACGTAGTGCTCAGCATGCATCAAAGTTTGCTTTTTGTTGGTTTTGGTTTATTTTGAATACTGCTATTTTTCAAGCCAAGCTTGGTTGAACCTCTGTAGATGCAGAACACATGGATACAGCAGGTGAACTGTGCTAAAAGCAGAACTTCAATAGCAAAATTGATTAGCGCAGTGTAACTTTGTCAGACTCTTGAAATGTTGACATCTTTATTTTGCTTGGGATGCGCCTTTGCCCAAAACTGCCACTAGATGGCAGCATCTCCACTGACAGTAGAAACCTCTGAACCAAGAAGAAGGAGGGAGAAGGGAGGAAAGAGTGTGTTTTCTCTCTAAATTGAGGACCTAAGGGTACCAGATCCCCTCTCATCATGTAAGCTAAGCAGGATCCGTCCTGGCTAGTGCTTGGATGAGAGACCTCCAGGGCTACAGGCTATAGTTCAAAGGAAAAAACTGACACCATCAGCTCTGGGTGTTGGGTTGTTGTAGGTTTTTTCGGGCTATATGGCCATGTTCTAGAGGCATTCTCTCCTGACGTTTCGCCTGCATCTATGGCAAGCATCCTCAGAGGTAGTGAGGTCTGTTGGAACTAGGAAAATGGGTTTATATATCTGTGGAATGACCAGGGTGAGATAAAGAACTCTTGTCTGTTGGAGCTAGGTGTGAATGCTTCAACTGACCACCTTGATTAGCATTTGATGGCCTTGAAGTGCATGGGGCAATCTTTTGTTGAGAGGTGATTAGATGTCCCATATTGTTTACCTTCTGTTGTTTTGCTGTTGTAATTTTAGAGGTTTTTTTAATACTAGTAGCCAGATTTTGTTCATTTTCATTGTTTCCTCCTTTCTGTTGAAATTGTCCACATGCTTGTGGATTTCAATGGCTTCTCTGGGTGTTGTTTGGCTGCAGTTCCCACTATCCCTTGCCATTGACAATGTTGGATAGGAATCGCAGTCCAACATCTGGTGGACCATATATCCGTCAACTATGTTTGAAATGTTGAAAAATATTTAGTAGCTTGGAGTAGCTTCCTTGAGTTCCTAAGTATTATTTATTTATTTACTGTATTTGTATACCGCCTTTCTCAGCCCGTAAGCGACTCAAGGCGGTTAACAGGACAAAATTCAATACTTACAATGTCATAAATACAATTAAAAACATAACATATACTAAAAACTAAGCAAATCAATAAAATATAAATTCATGGTGTTTCCTTGTTTGAAATGTTGTCTGGACTCATTGTCTAGTCGTTCCATTTTCCTATGTCAGTTACTCTGCATTTGCAAACTCTTGTTTGACTTTTTTCCAGAATGTTAAATGGGAGGTGGCCAATCTAATATCTATAGGGAGGGCATTCCACAACTGAGGGGCCACCACCAAGAAGGCCCTGTCTCTCGTCTCCACCAAACGTACTTGTGACAAAGGTGGTAACGAGAGCAGGGCCTCCCCAGAGGGTCTTAAAGTCCTAGATGGTTCATAAGGGGAGATGAGTTTGGACATGTAAGTTAGGCCAGAACCATTTAGGGCTTTATAGGCTAAAGCCAGCACTTTGAATTGTGCCTGGTAGCAAACTGGGAGCTAAGCACAACAGAGAAGTTGTACGCTCCCTGAGTGCTGCTCCTGTTAGCAATCTGGCTGCCATTCGTTGGACCATTTGAAGCTTCCGGTCAGTCTTCAAAGGCAACCCCACGTAGAGCGCGTTGCAGTAGTCTATACAGGATGTAACCAGAGCATGGACTACTGTGGCAAATAATGTATGCAGCAATAAATGTCATGGGGGTGTTTGCAAAGATGCACAAGAGATGAAATATTTATAAAATGACTAGCTTAGGTATTCACCATTGACCAGGCCTACATTTTCTAGTGGGAGAAATTATAAAATTGTAAAGTTAACAATTAGATTTTCTAAGAAATAGCATTTAAAATGGATACCTGGACAACATTCAGGTAGTTTTTAATAAACGGTTATCATGACTGAGATATTGTGATTCAATATCTCGATCTTGAATCACACTCTCAGCTGCAGAGAAAGGTGAAGGCAATCTCCTTTGAAATAAATTCTTAAATTGTTGCCTCTTTTGATCTTGAGTCACACTCTTGCAGCTTCAGTGGAAGTTTTGTCACCACCTTCCCTTTTAAAATACATTTTAATGCATTGACTGCTTCCTTTACTGGTGAAGAAAGGCCGAGCTTTAGCACAGCAGGTTAACCACCAGCTGCAGTAAATTTTGCCAACCAAAAGGTTGACAGGTCAAAGCCCGGGTCAGGGTGAGCTCCTAGTCGTTAGCCCAGCTTCTGCCTACCTAGCAGTTTCAAAAACAGCAATGTGAGTAGATAAATAGATACCACTAAAGCGGGGAAGTATTTAAGGCATCCATAAGGAAATGCCAGAAAAATGCCAGTAATTCAATCGAGGAGGAAGTTTACGAACAAAGTTCTTCAGCAGGGAAAGTGGAGTGAAAGCACCTCATATGGCAGTGAGGACTCAGATAATGCAGTTTGAAGCAGACATTGTGGATTATCTGCCTTGATATTCTGGGTTATATAGCTGTGTGGAAGGGCCCATACATCTCCTCCCTCTTTTGTCTTCCTCCCTTTCCTTCTTCCCTTGCTTTCCCTGATATATCTTCTGCCTTCTTTCTTTCCTGAGTCCACACTCAGATAATGTGGGATGTTCTGCCTTGATAATCTGGGATATAGAGCTGTGTGGAAGGACCCATATAATCCAGCCCTTTATCCCAGAATATAAAGGCAAAAATTCCACAATACATTCTTTGAACTGAAGCCCCATCCACACAGCTGAATAAAATCCCACATTTTCTGCTTTGGACATCTGAGTCCACACTGCCATATATAACTGGAATATGTGGCAGTGTGGACTCAGATGTCCCAGTTCAAAGCAGATATTTTGGGATTATCTGCCTTTATATTCTGGGTTATATGGCTGTGTGAAAGGGCCCATACACCTCCTTCCTCTCTTGTCTTCCTTCCTTTCCTTCTTCCCTTGCTTTCCTTCATATATCTTCTGCCTTCTTTTTTTCCTTTTCCTTCATCTAACCTTCTTTTTCTTCCTTCTCCCCTTTTTTTTATCCCCTTTCCTCTCCTTTTTTATTCTTTCTTTTTCTTTCTTTCTTTTCCTTCCCTCATACATTCTACTTTTCTTTTTGCTTCCTTCATTTTTATTTATTATTATTATTATTATTATTAGTAGTAGTAGTAGTAGTAGTAGTAGTAGTAGTAGTAGTAGTAGTATTAATCTGACAAAGTACTCCTTCCTGTTCAGAGGTAAGAACTGGTGTGAACTGTAGACACAGAACAATCTATCATACTTTTGGCACAATACAGAAAATCTTAGAAGGAACTCTCTCCATCACAGTAAAAAAGTAACCATCTGCTACCCTTTCATGACATCAGAACTCTGTTATGAAAGGAGTGCCTCATTTCAGCTAATGGTAGAATTGGTCCCAGTACAGGACTCAGAAGTAAGATTGCACCTGCCTTGGAAATTGTTCAACTGCATGCGAGGGAGAAGAAACAGATTAGGGATTTTCAAAGCAGCCAAATGGGGCCAGCCTTGCCATGCTGAAAATTGTAGCAGTGAGCCCACTTGGGGTGGGGGTTATGGGAGGCTGCCATGTAAACTGGGCACAGAACCCACTCCAATTAATTACAGACCCACGGACAGCTACTTTAACACATAAAAAAAAGATTGTGTATGTTTAGAGCTTTCTTCACATTGATTGTTTAAGGCTACAATCCAAACAAAATCTGCTCCTTTTTAGCAATGACCCAAGCATCCTGTTAATTTCTTTTCCATTTCTTATTCCCTTAAACTTACCTGCCGGCTCACTGAAGTGTCCATCATTGTGTTTCAGCTTTTTATTGTTTTCACATTGTTGTATGTTGCCTTGGCCTCCCTGTTAGGAAAAAGCTAAGATAAGAACAAAACAAAAAGGTAAGTAAAAACGAAATGCCTGTCTTTCTGTATATGTCTGCTTAGGGCCCTTCCCCACAGCCCTATAACCCAGAATATCAAGACAGAAAATCCCACGTTATCTGAGTGTGGACTCAGATAACCCAGATCAAAGCAGATATTGTGGGATTTTCTGCCTTGATACTCTAGGATATAAGGCTGTGTGGAAGGGCCCCCAGTTTCTGGGTATATTTGACCTACTGATTCCAAAAATGGTAACCATTTCCCCCTGTGAGCTCTAGTTTTGGGATACAAAATATATCTAATCTACCAGTCTTCATCTGCTCACCCATATAAAATCATGATAACCATGTCTAAGAAACTAGGGGCCCTTCCACACAGCCCTATATCCCAGGCCCCTTCCACACTGCTGAATAAAATCTCTCATTTTCTGCTTTGAACAGGAATATATGGTAGTGTGGACTCAAATAACCCAGTACAAAACAGATATTGTGGGATTTTCTGCCTTGACATTCTGGGATATAGGGCTGTGCGGAAGGTCCCCCAAAATATCAAGGCAGAAAACTCCACAATATCTGCTTTGAACTGGGTTATCTGAGTCCACACTCAGATAATGTGGGATATTCTGGGATACATGGCTGTGTGGAAGGGCCCTAGGACTAATGTGGTCTATCCAATGGTATTTTCTGAATCAGCACCCCTTCCATACAGCTGAAAAAAATCCCACTATCTGCTTTGAACTGGAATATATGGCAGTGTGGACTCAGATAACCCAGATGCCTTACACAGCCATATAACCCAGAATACCAAATTTTCACAGTTTATGGAACAATATAACACACTTGAAGAGTTTTTGAAAGACTTAAGAGCCCTAATGATGAGAAAAAGCATGACAAATGAAGGGGATATTCTTACATGTAATGATTGGAAAATATATGATCCCAATTTGTGGTTTTTCTATGATGGTTGGGCGTCAAATTTCCATCCAGGTGGATACCAGTGTGTAGGTGTTGGATACTTTACATTCCCAGTCCAGGTTGCTTCTCGCCGCATAAGAACAAAGCGAGACAGATCAGCACCCCTAGGCCCAGCCTGCTCAGATGAGGTAATAATAGGAGCACAATTGTCTGAGACAGAAGGAGGCCGAGTGGCTGGAGGTCTGCTAACAGGCATACTGACGCTTGGAAGCTACCCAGGCATAGTGGCCCAAGAAAATAGAAAGAGTATCCTAGGCCTCACCTGCCGATTGGAAAAATCCATAAATGCCACAGGACTCATAGTTAGGGCCATGCAAAATGAAGTAGAAGAGCTACATCAAATTGTCTTACAACACCGTATGGCCCTGGACTACCTGTTGGCAAGACAAGGAGGTTTCTGTAAACTAATGAAAGAAGGTTGCAAAGTCAGATTCCATGATCTGAATAAAACAATTGAGGATGAATTAAATCAAATGACAGACTTAATAGAAAACAACACACATGGGGTTTCAAACCCTTTTGATTGGCTCACGAGCTGGCTACCATCGATTCAATGGTTAAAGGAACTGTTTTTTGCTTTCTGTATAATCCTATTAGTAGTGTTACTAATGTTATGTATTCTGCCTATTATTTTCCAAATGCTGAAAAGATGCATATCTAAGATGGTAAATGATAAACAAGACGAAATGCAATTATTGGCTTTAGTTAGATGATGCTCTTCCCTTTCCAGTTCAGAGCACCAAAGGGGGGATTTGATGAAGGCTTGATGAAAATACATAATACACATATTGGAAAATATATTTGATATAACCATATTAGAAATAGGAGTTAGAATATATATAAGAAAAATGTATGTAAGCATGGCTAGTTCACTGGACTTCTCAAAGGCTGCAAAATTAGAGGCCAGCTCCAGGAAAGGAATGTGGTGCCTGGCACTTCGAGAGGCCATAAGATAAGATACATACCAGGCCCCAGGCACCTTATCGTAAATTTGCCATTAAGAGGTGCCTGGTACCTTATCGTAAAATTGACTAATGAAGTGTCCATTAGGGGGTCTCAGGAATGTTATCTCAGGATGGATGGAGCAGGTCCGGAGACATCCCGGCGCTGGGAGTACCTTAATGGTCACTCTTTAGATAGTAAATTAATGAGGATTGACAACTTGTTGATTCTCAAAATATGCCTTTGAAGTCAGTGAAAGAGTAGATGTTTGTGACGCACATTGTGATGTTTCTATGATGCATGAATACTTATTTTCAAAAAGTGTATAAATACTCTGCATTTCTTTTGTTCGGGACCCTTCTTTCCTGGCCTACCAGGGGGTCTATATCCGGTTGGCGCCAACCGAGAATAAAGCGTGCTTTCCAGTACTCTGGATCTCTCTTTGTCTTTGTTCCTCAAACCATCTCTCTTCCCTAACAACAGCAAAGGACCTCACAACCTCTGAGGATGCTTGCCATAGATGCAGGAAAAACGTCAGGAGAGAATGCTTCTAGAACATGGCCATACAGCCTGAAAAACCTGCAACAACCCAAAGGAGATAATATTAGGTTCTTGTGGGTTTTTTTCGGGCTATAGGGCCATGTTCTAGAGGCATTTTTCCTGACGTTTCGCCTGCATCTATGGAAGATCCACACAGAGGAAAAGTGTTCCTGCCATACATCAAGGGAACCACTGATCGCATAGGGAAGCTGATGAGGAAACACAACATACAAACAATCTACAACCCCACCAAGAAAATCCAACAAATGCTACGTTCAGCAAAGGACAAGAGGGATCCTCTCACCTCTGCAGGAGTCTACCGTATACCATGCAGCTGTGGACAAGTCCACCAAACGCAGCATTGCCCAAACATGCATCAAGGAACATGAAAGGCACTGCAGACTACTTCAACCAGAGAAGTCAGCCATAGCAGAGCACCTGATGAACCAGCCTGGACACAGCATATTATTTGAGAGCACAGAAATGCTGGACCACACCAACAACCACCATGTCAGACTACACAGAGAAGCCATTGAAATCCACAAGCATGTGGACAATTTCAACAGAAAGGAAGGACCATGAAAATGAACAAAATCTGGCTACCAGTATTAAAAAAACTCTAAAATTACAACAGCAAAACAGCAGAGAGGAAACAACCAGGCACATCTTAACACCTCTCAACAAAAGATTTTCCCAGGCTCAGCCAGGCCTTCAAATGCTAATGAAGGTAGTCAGTTGAAACATTCACACCTAGCTCCAGCAGAGAAGAGCTCTTTGCCCCACCCCAGCCATTCCACAGATATATAAACCCATTGTCCTAATTCCAACAGACCTCACTACCTCTGAGGATGCTTGCCATAGATGCAGGCGAAACGTCAGGAGAGAATGCCTCTAGAACATGGCCCTATAGCCCGAAAAAACCCACAAGAACCTAGTGATTCCAGCCATGAAAGCCTTCGACAATACAGGAGATAAGATTATTTGTTCAAATCTAAAACCAAAAAATACTGCCAGACTAATGTGCCCAGATAAGGTTGTCCAGCTGTGCTGTCTTGAGTGACCGTTAGGTGTCTCTCTTTCCCTGCTCAGATCTGTCCAGGTGGCACAAAGAGAGAGAGAGAGAGAGAGAGAGCAAGAAGGAAGGAAGGAAGAAAGGCATGCAAGAAGGAAGGAAGAAGTGTGCACCCACTCCCCATGCCAGGCAGACCACAATGCCCATTATTTATTTCTTCAATGGCTGTGATGCCATCTGCTTGGCTCACATTAGCAATGCATGGTGAGAGCATATTTCACCAATAGTGTCGGAATGGTTGCGCTGAGCAACCCGCAGGCCATGAATCGTGCAGATGTGCTGCTCTCCATCATCCACAAGCCAGGCGCCAATAACACTGCCCTAGACATCCCAACCCTTTCCTCCCACCATTCTCAGTACATCTCCCTTTTACTACCACCACTATGCATGGCATGCATATATTTTGGCATATTCGCTGACACTCCAAGAACCCTACTTTAAATTTCTAAGGGAACAATAAGGATGTTGTATTTGGATAGCCTGCAAAAGACAGAGGCCCCTTCCACACAGCTGGATAAAATCTCACATTATCTGCTTTGAACTGGAATATATGGCAGTGTGGACTCGGATAACCCAGGGCCCTTCCACAATGCCCTATATCCCAGAACAGCAAGGCAGGATAACCCATATTATCTGAGTGTGGATTCAGATAACCCAGTTCAAAGCAGATATTGTGGGGTTTTTTGCTTTGATATTCTGGGATATAGGACTGTGTGGAAGGGCCCTCAGTTCCAAGCAGATATGGTTGGAGTGGATTGTGGAATTGTCTGCCTTTATATTTTGGGTTATATGGCTGTGTGGAAGGGCCCAGGGATGCCATCTGCATGGAAACTACAATCAATATTTTTTTGTTGATCCTTCAGGGTTGAATGACTACAACACTTAGGTCACAAGTTTCAAATTCTTTACTCAAGAGTACCTCCAGCAAGATGAATTGTATTAGCGGGTTTTGAGTTTAGCATTCTTGATAACCGAGGTCAGGGTTCTTCCACACAGCCCTATATACCAAAATATCAAGGCAGGAAATCCCACATTATCTGAGTGTGGACTCAGATAACCCAGTTCAGAGCAGATATTGTGGGATTTTATGCCTTGATATTCTGGGATATAGGGCTGTGTGGAAGAACCCTGACCTCCTTGCCCTTCGCCCCACTTGATTTATAAGCAAAATAATCKATTGATATTTACTGTGGCCAGAGAGATATGTATATCTACAGAATMCATGGGGTCTGTTGAAAGTTGTAGAAACACCTGAAATATTAAGGAAGCAAACCCTCCACAAAAGGGGCGAGTAGGCTAAGCAATGAAATCATAAATGGCAAACTCACAGGATTTTTTTTCATGTCAAGAGCGACTTGAGAAACTSCAAGTCGCTTCTTGTGTGAGAGAATTGGCCGTCTGCAAGGAYGTTGCCCAGGGGACGCCWGGATGTTTTGATGTTTTACYATCATTGTGGGAGGCTTCTCTCATGTCCCBGCATGGGGAGCCGGAGCTGACAAAGGGAGCTCATCTGCGCTCTCTCTGGATTCGAACCTGTGACCTATCGTTCTTTAGTCCTGCCAACACAAGGGTTTACCCCATTGCACCATCGRGGACTCTTAACTCATAGGATGACCTGAGCAAGTTACATTCTCTTAGTCTCAGAGGGAGTCCATGGCAAAACCCATTTTAACAAACCTTGTGATGAGATCACCATAAGCCAGAAATGACTTCTGACTGATACATCATAAGTGCTGACTACAATTCTCCCTGTTTGTCTTCGGACCGTGTTTTGACAATGACTACGCTTTTTGGACTGCATTCTCTAACTTTGAACGTGCCTGGACTACGGACTGACTTTGGACTCTGATTTTGCTTGCCCCTACATTGTTTTTTGGTGCCTTTTGGACATTCTGAATTACAAGCAGTTTGCTGTATATTTTTGTTATCCCAGATTATACTCCAGGATAATCCGGATTATATTTCAGTTGAGTTTTTTACGCAGTGGTTGCTATAGACTTTTAGTTTGTGCTAGAGACACTGAAGCAAGTGTGTCTAAAGCCTTTTTGTGTTTAATAAACCTGTGTTTGGACCTTTTATATTGTGTTTGGCGTTCTTGAGGCTTCTGGGTCTTGACAGATGAATTCCAGTGTGATTCTGGAGATCAGGGTTCAAATGCTACTTAGTGGAAGTCCACGGCAAAATCYCCTCTGAACAAATTCTGCTAACCGCCCCCCCCMCCCATGTGATGAGGTCAGTAGACAACAACAAATACAAAAAGCTATCCACAGTTTTCAAGCATCAATATGTTTGCATAACTCTGCTTTGTTCTTCATGCTATCCCGATACTCAGATTCTTTTCTTCTTTGATAATCGTGACCTTTGTGATGGGAGCAGCTGGGGCATATCAGAGAACATTCCCAAGAAGCAAGCTTCTGATGTTACACTCATGTACCTGCGTGTTTTACAAGGTTATCCTACTCAAAGAGGAAAGGAGCCACTGTGGCAGCATAACCAGTGGATCATGGAGTGTCGGTCCCAAATATCAAGCAGCCCATGGGTAGGTGATGAGCAGCCATGCAATTGCAAGAGACTTGGCATATAACTCTTTGTTTTACAGCCATCTGGAAAGCTTTGAAATGAAGCGCTCATATCCATCTCTATTACACATCTGCAAGTCTCTCAGGAGCATCGATGAATCATTCCCTCCTCTCCCTGCAGTTGTTTATCAATGCACACCCACCTGGAAGTGGGGAGGGGAGGACGCCATCTTCTCAGGAGCAAAATTATAGATGTAAAGTGAGAGCTGGAGCAAACTTGCTTTGTTATAGTTTGAGGTGGGGGTGCTCTAGAAGGAAGGAAGGAAGGAAGGAGGAAGGAAGGAAGGAAGGAAGGAAGGAAGGAAGGAAGATCCAAAGGCACAGCTATCAAGAGTGAGTGTAGTGAGTTAAGTATTTAATTAACCATCTAATTAAAAAAATAATTCAATTAACTTTTCACTAGTAGATGAAAAAAATAACTACTAAGAGCACAATAAATTGCCAATTGAGTTCAAAGCTTACACTTTACCACTTTGTTGTTTACTTTCAAGTCATTTCTGGCTTATGGTGATCTCATCACAAGGTTTGTTAAAATGGGTTTTGCCATGGACTCCCTCTGAGGCTAAGAGAATGTAACTTGCTCAGGTCATCCTATGAGTTAAGAGTCCCCGRTGGTGCAATGGGGTAAACCCTTGTGTTGGCAGGACTAAAGAACRATAGGTCACAGGTTCGAATCCAGAGAGAGCGCAGATGAGCTCCCTTTGTCAGCTCCRGCTCCCCATGCVGGGACATGAGAGAAGCCTCCCACAATGATRGTAAAACATCAAAACATCCWGGCGTCCCCTGGGCAACRTCCTTGCAGACGGCCAATTCTCTCACACAAGAAGCGACTTGSAGTTTCTCAAGTCGCTCTTGACATGAAAAAAAATCCTGTGAGTTTGCCATTTATGATTTCATTGCTTAGCMTACTCGCCCCTTTTGTGGAGGGTTTGCTTCCTTAATATTTCAGGTGTTTCTACAACTTTCAACAGACCCGATGGATTCTGTAGATATACATGTCTCTAATCCGCTTTCGCTGCTGCTCCTCCTCCCACACCTCCTCCCACACCTGCTGCTCCTCCTCCCACCCTCTTCTCCTTTCTACCGGTAGTAGGAACGTTACTATCACGCTGTACTACAACATCAACACTATGGGATTAATGCAGTATGACACAATTTCAACTATCGCTCAATGCTATGGCATCCTGAGACTTGTAGTTTGGTGAAACACCAGATCTCTTTGGCAGAGAAGACCAAAGATCTTGTAAAACTACAATTCCATAGTTATGGCACTTAAAGTGATTTCAGACTCCATCCATTCTACAGGGTAGATGGAACTATGACACTATGTAACACAATTTTAATTCCTGGGTTACAAATGTCATTTCCTGATTTGGTTCTATCATAAAAACATGGAAACATGCAAACCCTTTGTTTTTGTGGGAAATCCTGTAGCACATTTTGCTATCATTGGTATATCTCATACCAATTCAACACAGTTTGTGGCAGCCACAAAAATGAAATTTCTGAAATATAACAACTACTTTCCAAGTAAGTACCACACAATTAAACAGGAAATTATACTTTCAAACCAGGAACAGAAAATGTGTCAATTTTTGTTCTATAATGTAATTGAATTCCCCAATCACTAGGTAACATCAGCTCTCACTGTGTCTCTCTGCTTAGATCAGGTCTGTTCCAACTGTATTAAATCATATTAGCTCATTAGAGCCTCATCTTTAACTACCAGGCAACTGAACCACAGTCTTAGCAGGGTTAGCTCCTGTTATGAGGAAAAATTATAAATAGTGTCAAAACATGGGTATGCCTCCATCCTCTAAGGCAGGGGTTCTCAAACTAGGGCCCGGGGCCCGAATACGGCCCTCCAAGGTCATTTACTCAGACCTCGCTCAGGGTCAACCTAAGTCTGAAATGACTTGAAAGCACACAACAACTACAACAATCCTATCTCATTAGTCAAGAGCAGCCCCACACTTCCCATTGAAATACTAATAAGTTTATATTTGTTAAAATTGTTCTTCATTTTAATTATTGTATTGTTTTTAAGTGTTTTCTGCACTACAAATAAAATATGTGCAGTGTGCATAGGAATTCATTCATTCTTTTTTTTTTCAAATTATAATCCAGCCCTCTAATAGTTTGAGGGACTGTGACTTGGCCCTCTATTTAAAAAGTTTGAGGGCTCCTGCATTAATGTGTTATTGTATGTGAAGAGATCCCAAATTGACCACTCCTCAGCTGGAGTTGTCCAAAGGAAATCATTCCACATGGGTGGTGCAATTTGTATCTCTGCATGTCACGAACAGGTTGCCAGCTGCTATACTTTTGCGTCAGTGGCCAGCCCAAGAGGCTGTTCAGTCCTCCACCATGATGAGTGCTGAAATCAAGCAACTTGTGATGGTGACAGCTCTGTGGCAAAACCCAAACCTATCCTATAAAGAAAAAGGATCCCAAGATGTGGTAGTAGGGAATCCAGGGACACAACATGGGTATGAATTCCTCCCTCCGTGTTTCTTCTACTGAAAAAGTAAATGAATTTATATATATAATTTCTTCATACCAAGTCATATTATTGACTTATCTGACTTAGCAATGTGTCTATCCAGAGACAGCAGAGTGTGGCCCTACAGATCTTGTTGAATTGTAACTCTTAGCAACTTTTAGACAGGACATATGATGGTGAGGAATGTTAAGAGCTGGCATCCAAAATTTGGAAGGCAGCATGCTTCCTACCCCTGCCCTACACTGACTGATTGAAGCACTCCAAGGTATCTGCAAGGTCCTTTCTTAGCACTGACCATGAGGGGGGGCTGCACTTGAGAACTTCTGCATGCAATGCACAATGTGGCCTGCTAGTGAGTTGCTGCCCTTCACTTACATCAGGGGTCCTCAAACTAAGACCAGTGGGCTGGATGTGCCCCTCCAATGTCATTTACCCAGCTCTCTCCCTAAATTTTAGACTTAGGGTTGCCCTAATTAACTTCACTATCTCACCAGCCAAAAGCAGGCTGACACTTCCCATTGAAATAGTGGTAAGTTTATGTTGGTTAAAATTGCTCTTCATTTAAATATGGTATTGTTCCTTCAATTTTTTTGCACTACAAATAAAAGGAAAGGAAAGCTTAGAGAAGACAATTATGCTGGGGAAAATGAAAGGAAAAAGGAAGAGGGGCCAACCAAGAGCAAGATGGATGGATGGCATCCTTGAAGTGACTGGATTGACCTTGAGGGAGCTGGGGGTGGTGACAGCTGACCGGGAGCTCTGGTGTGGGCTGGTCCATAAGATCACGAAGAGTTGAAAACGACTGAACAAATGAACAATAACACAAATAAAATATGTGCAGTGCATAGGAATTTGTTCAAATTTTTTCAAATTATAGTCTGGACCTCCAACAGTTTGATGGACTGTGAACCAGCCCTTTGCTGATAAAGTTTGAGGACCTCTGACTTGAATGTTTTAGAAGTTAACTGTGTTGGACTGTTGATTGTCATACCTCACCCGGACTTTATTAAGACAATAGGAGAAAATGCACGTGCCCTTCTCAGCCCAGTGAACGGTCTTTTTGTAATCTGAGGATTCTCTGTGTCTACAAATGTGGGGGGCATTTCATATCTTATGTCCATGTATTTGAATGGTAGTGTGCAGCTCACCTGTTACACTGTCCCCCCCCCCCAAAAAAAATATTTTCCTAGCATGATTTTTTTCAGGATTTTTGAGGTTGCTCGAAATATAAGCCCTACTTCAAAAATAAGCCCTAGTTGCAGTTCACTATTTAAAAGGTCAATTTAAATAGTGTCCTGTCAGCTTTACATATGATCTAACACATATTTTGGAGCCAAAAGGAATATAAGACCCTGTCTTACTTTCAGAGAAACAGGGTAGTTTCAATGCCAACCAAACAGATAATGGGCTCAACGTGGAATGGACAGACTTTGAGATTGTGAGATCTATTATTTTATTTTTACAGGAATTGTCATACAGAAAACCGACAGCTTAAATTAAGAAACTTGACCCCATGAATTTGAAGTATGAGAAATAGTCAAAGTGCAAAGACTTTCCATATAAGAATGTACTCTTGTTTTTCTCAACCTCTTTAAATTTCCTTCATTTCAGAAATATAATTTAATAGAGTACAAGGTGAGTAATTTTCATCCTCCTATTATTACATGGGAAGTCCAAACACCTTGACAATTTGCTGCAGATTTAGAGATTTATCAGCAAATTCAAATCTTATTTTTTTCTATCTCTAGACAAAACTTTTTGGTGGATTCAAATTCCACTTGATTTTTAAGAGACCCTTTCCAATGCTGTTCACTACAAAGTAAAGAAATGGTGGCAGCATCATGAATATTCCAGAAAAGGGCAAAATGGCTACATCCCATCCATTAACTGGGAAGGGAGACCTCTATTTGGACACAGGTTAGACTTTCTGCAACAAATCTGTCTTTCCATCTATTCATCTCTTTTTTCCCCATCATGCTTAATTTCAGATTCTGTTAGGTTGATCTCTTGTTTGGCAAGGGCTAAGCTTTCCACACTTAGGAGGTTTGGAGGCCCGAGAAAGACAATTTACAGCCAAAGAAGACCAGACAAGCTGAATCTGAGGCTTTGAAAACAGAGAAATTCCGCAACTCCCCCCAGGCTCCTGGGCAGGAAGCAAAGGCTTTGTGCATGACAGCCAAAGGCCTTATAAAAACAGTGATGCTGGGTCAAAGCAGCAATCTGAGAAGGGCGGATGAGATGCCGTGCCAGACATCTATCAGTGGGGTTGGGGAGGAAAGAAAGCAAATGGCAAGGGCAAGGCTTACTTGGGGGAAGGCTGAATCTTCCAGATTGGAGGATTAATGCTCCCTAATCATAGGGGTTCATAAACCCCTTTAAAGGGGTGAGCCTGCTCATTCTGAAACCCTAGGTAGCCATTTTGTAGACTTATTCATTTTTAAAAATAATTTTAAAGGTAATAAACCCCTTCTTTCTCACTCTCCAGGGCCAAAACACCTCCTTTTCAAATGGAAGAAGAGATAGCAAAATACTATCACCACTCTCCTACCACAGCAATGGCACTATCTTTGAGGAAAAGGCATTCCTTAAGCCAGACTAGATTTGTGTTGAGTGTCCTGGACAAAGTATCGAACTCTGTGGACCACGAAAGCAACAGTCCAGTGATGGATGGGTGCGCTACCCATCACGTGATGTTGCTGGACTTACTGTTGAAGCCCTGTCCCCAACTAGAGTGGAAGTGTCATAGAAAAACAGAGCTACTTGTGAATGAAGAGGGTATAGGCTTGCCCAAGTTAAAACAGGAGAGAGCTCCTATACATGTCATGGTTGTATAGAACAGTACATTTCAGCAAGTATTACATAGAAGCTCCCGGTGGCACAATGGGTTAAATCCTTGTGCCGGCAGGACTGCTGATTGAAAGGTCAGCGGTTCGAATCCAGGGAGTGGGGTGAGCTCCCATCTGTCAGCTCCAGCTTCTCATGTGGGGACATGAGAGAAGCCTCCCCCAGGATGGTAAAACATCCAGGTGCCCCCTAGGCAACATCCTTGCAGAAGTCCAATTCTCTCACACCAGAAGTGACTTGCAGTTTTTCAAGTCGCTCCTGACACACACACACATACACAAACACACAAAAATGTAGTTACATGACAAGCAACATTAGATGAAATTCCTTCTTTTACATAACCAGAGCCCTCTCTGGTTTTCAATCTGGCAACCCTAGAGTAAAGAAAAAAATGTCATTTTCTACAGCATTATATCCAGAGTTTGAGAACTGTACTTTATTTTCTTACTACAGCTCCCCCAAGCCAACATAGTCACTAAGCTGATCCAGCTCTGATCCTACCCACCGTACAAATGATTTTAAGAAAAGTGAATGCTGGTGCAAGTTAAGCAAGCAAAACATAAACAATGAACTCTATCCCCTGGTCATAGAAACTGGCCACTCCCAAATCTAGACTGTCATGCTGGTGATGTCAACCTGTTGTCGAACATAGCACCCCCCCCCCCACTCCCTCCTTGATGATTTATAGTTCTGTAAGGGCACCAGAATAAAATTATTTTCTTTCCCTTCTCTGCTGAACTTCTACGACTCTAGCAAAGAGCAAGACTGGCAGACAGACCAATAGCCACAAGCCTCCCTTAAAGTTCATTTTCATATCTTTTAATTAAAAGCCCACAGATATGCACTGATATTTGTATCAGCACATGTGCGGATCAGATCTGCAGCAGCGAATCTCATACAGATGCCCCATCCTTTCCCAGCCCTTTTAAAGAATGTATCTTTTCCTGATAACTTTTCATCTATCTTGTATCCTTTACTCTCTGTCTTACTCATATATGTATCAATTACTAAAGCACGCCACAGGGGTCTTTGCCTCCCAGCCAACCCCAATGAGAACATTCCCGGGCATCTGGCTGCCCCAGACAAAGGGAGCAATCAAGTCCCATTGTGTCCACATATGGATCAGCAGGTACTTTCTGCTCCTCATATGAAATTGCTGGCTGATATTTGTCCAGCTAATTGTCTCAATCAGGCTGAGAGATGGCTGGCCACGGAAACAGAGACTCAAAATGTGTACACTCATTTCAATTCCTTTATTTGATATTCCAGGCTTGATTACAGAAGATCATTGCCTTTTGTTTCAAGATCCCTCTCCCTTGTTTTTCCCAGGGCACTTCTTCATCACCAAATAAACCAATCAAGGACTCATTAACATCTCCCAATATGGACATGGACTTCTTGGGACTCTCCTCCCCCCAGGAGAGCCTCCCCCCAACAATTGATTGGCCCTCCCCAGGCCAACCCTCTCCTCCCCTCTGCCCGCACCTGGAAGCAGCAACATCACTGAAGTGCCAGCCAATCAGGGCCCTGATTCAGACCGATCTCTCAGCCAATCAAGAAGGGGAACAGGTGGAGCAGGTAGTACATTTTTGACATCAACCATACTTGCATCTTTTCTGATCAGATGGTGTTAAACCTCTGTCGCCTATCTTCAGCCGATGAGTGTGTTCTCTGATCTGAAACATTGGGCTGTTAGTGTAATGCTCACCAGGCACAGACCCTCCATATCCATGGTCCTAGTCTAAATTCAATCTCAAACCCACCACATTCAATGGGACTAGGGGCACAGGACTGCCAAGAATGTGAAAAAACTGCAAATAAAGAAATTGTTAATTTTTTTAACTTGAGAGAATATGTCTCTACAAATTTCCAAGTCTGGAAACTGAATTGGTTGAATTCTGAATATTGCATAATAGTTAAAGGCAACTTGGACCTTCAGCATAGCAAAGTCCCTCCTGATTTGTGCAGTGCTATCAACTACATGACCACATTAACACCCGGGTGTCCCCTGGGCAACATCCTTGCAGACAGCCAATTTTCTCACACCAGAAGCGACCTGCAGTTTTTCAAGTTGCTCCTGATACAGAAAAAAAACCCCCCACATTAACTGACTTAAAGGAGTTTGAAAGTTTTCAGTCTTTCCTGGAGACAACAATGACTGAACTCTGGAGTCTCTTGCAGCCCCAATATTATCTGAAACCCTGATTCAGATAATACATCAAAACATTCAGCATAAGGTTGTTTCTTCCCATTTCTGTTTCAGTCTTTTTGCTCTTCCCTTCTTCCTGTCTTTTTACCCCCAAGTGCTGGCATAGAAATTTAGAAACGTACACTAGCCAGGACCTTGGATCTGTGTGTCTTCAATGATCGCGCCAAGGTGACGTTAGCTCTTATTGGATTATGTTTTATTAGCAACCGAGTGCAACCTTTAGAGCCTCGCAGAGCTCTTCAGGAGTCTTGTCAGGTCCCAGACATCTGGCAGGAAAAATCCAAGAAACAGATGTGGGGAGAGATCAATGAAGAAAAATGCCCGAGGCGTGCAGAATTGACTGCAAATCAAAGACCTCATTGGTGGGTCATGCGGAGTACAGAGGATCTAAAGCAGAGCAGCAGCGATGCTGTTACAAATGCAAATAAAGAACATCAAAATGCACAAAAATATCCCTTGGGTTGTGATGAAAATTCATATAATGCAATGGCTCATCCGACGAAGGCCTGATTTAAAGGTTTCAGCTGGCATTTAGGAGTTTGCCATGGGAAGGTAGGGGAAATCAACCTTCTGCCCTTGCAATGTGACATGTAGTTGACCTCACCTTTAAATCATGTTGCTGCATGGCTTTAAGAACATTGGTGTGGCACCATGGATAAAAGGATGTTGCACCAAGTGTTAGGAGATGGACTCAGCTATGTATAATTCTGCAAAGGTACATAACAGTGTGGATACAGTACTTCACATGTAAATCAGCTTCAAGCTGTGCCATAAACTTAATGGATGATTTTAGACATGTTACTATAGTTCTCTAGGCCAGCCTCTCATCTGCAAATATGCAAATAATAACCCATCTCATGGGGTTATTAAAAATGCTGAGATCACATGTTCAATCTAAACGGAACACTCTAAAGTGCTGCATAAATGCTTACAGCTGGGTTTCTCCTATGCTTTTAATTTCACTCTGGCAGACAGAAATTTGGAGCTGGTGATGAATGTTTGGGTCTGGGGAAAGCTTTGCATATTTAACATTTGTCTGGTGGCTTCTGCCTTTAAAGGTACAGGTGCAAGGCTTATAAAAAGGGGTTCCTCTAGTTGGCACCAAAGGAAAGAGTTGGTTTTTATATCTTTAGGGCTTTTTTCCAATGGTGCATTTTTATTGTAGCTGCCACTAAGGCAAAATAGTTTTTTGCTATATATGTTGTTGATTTTTTTAAAAAAATCTTGCAGAATAAACTGGCACAGCAAAGACAATAATTCCTCAGAGAGCCACAAATCATGAGCTGCACCCGTAAAAAACATAGCACATGTTGAAAACTAGAAGGAGTAACAGGCACCAGATTCCTTTTGGCAAAACTGCACGGAATATGTGCCAATTATGATGACAGTAAAGTCTACAACCCAAACAAGAAAAGATATAGGAGGAGAGCTTCCAAAAGGCAATTTGCCCTGTTTGGGGAAAAAAACCCTTAAGGAAACAAAGAGAAAAGAACCATAAGATATGATGGGATAACAGAACAATACCAGCATCATCTGCTCACTCTGTTCCCATGCAATAAATGATAGAATTCTCTCCCAAAGCAGCCAAGGAAATAATAAGATTTCTTAATTTAATTAGTTAAATAAAAATAATTGATTTGTTAGTCATGTTAATTAACTTGTTAACTCAGTTCTTGTGGGTTTTTTCGGGCTATATGGCCATGTTCTAGAGGCACTTCTCCTGACGTTTCGCCTGCATCTATGGCAAGCATCCTCAGAGGTGTTAACTAACTACTTTACAAACTAGTCTGTTAAACAAAACAGGCCACCCGGGCACTCACATTCAAGGTCATGCATGCCTATTCAGCCTATAGCCTCCTCCTATATTTGGCCTCAGTGATGAAGCCAGGATTGAATCTTGAGACTGATATCTGGTTGCCCTCAAATGACCACTCAGACAAGAACTGGTGATCACAGCTACAGACTGGCCCAGAATCAGTACCTGGGTCATTAACATTAAAGAAGTATAAGATATGTATGTGTGTAAGAGAGGGAGTGAGGGCACAACGACAAAGTAGAATTAAATTGGCTTGACACCACTTTAAATTCCAATGCTCAATGCTATCTAATCAAAGGAGTTGCACTTTTACAAAGTTTAACCTTCTGTGCCAAACAATGTTGGCGACTAATCAACCTATTATGCTTGGGATTCCACAGCACTGAGCATTTAAAGTGGCATCAAACTGCAATAATTATACAGTAATAGATGAACTCTGACTCACTGAGTCACTCCTCTAGTCCAACACTCTGACCATTACATCCCACTGGTTCTACAAAATATGAAAATACACAGTCAACCCTCCATTCGGCTTATGGTCACAGAACTCCCTTGAAAGTGAAAAACCACAAATTAAAAAAATGGCTAATTTCTTTATCTGAAAGATTGACACTAGGAATTTCAATGTCTTCCAGCGCGACCTTATGGCCGACTTCACCTGGAAGCTGTCCATAGTACTGCATTGGAGGAGAGAGTCCTGGAAAGGTGTTTTCTCCAGTAATCTCCTTAGGTTCTGAAGCATGACGGGTGGGACCTCATCACATTAACTACTAGATTTGTCATGGATTGTAGCGAATCCAGCCGGGCCCAGTGGGGGCATGGAGGACCCATTGCCTCATGCCCTGCATCATCCACCTTTCCACTTACCCCATCCCACGAGAGAAGCATACACCATCTGGCTCCCCCCCCCCCCAATTGTTCCTTATGCTACTCAGAAAGCTTCCTATGCTGTCACCACTGTGGCCAACACCAATTTCATCCCTCTTCAGAACCCCGAACCCTGTTGGAAGTAGATCGACATCATGGGATGGGAGATGGTAGACTTTGTTATGAAATGATATGAAAACAGCATAGGATGGGCAATTTTGCCCATCTGATGAGGCCTATGAAGTTGACTATAAAACATGCTGGAGAACCTAGAGAATGTATGCAATAACATCCTGCAAAAACTTACTGGCAGCACATGGGATTCAGACCCAAAATTAATAAGAACACCAGCCCTAGCCTTGTCTTACTCAACTGCTGAGAGTGCCTGCCCTTTTATGGCATAAGTCTGCCCATGCAAAGCAGGTGAACATAGCATTGAATGAAACGTGCAGAATAATGACAGGATGTTTTAAACCTACACCTGTTGATAGACTCTATAAGATAGCTGGCATTGCCCCTCGGATGTGCAACAAGACGTTGCTGCTAACTGTTGGAGAAATAAGGTTGAAGACTGTGAAAGCCATCCACTGTGTGGCTACCAGCCTCCTCCCAATAGACTCAAATCAAGGAAAAGCTTTATGAGAACTATCACTCCTCTTGGCGTCCCTCCAGCAACAGCAAGGGTATCCCTCTGGGCAGCTAAATCAGGAAATCCCAACTGGATGGCTCCTCGCAAGGGTCTTCCTCCAGGGGCAAACCAAGAATGGGCAACCTGGAAGTCCCTGAATAGACTCAGAAGTGGAGAGGGCAGATCAAAGACAAACTGGCAAAATGGCACTACCTAAAAGAATCCCATACCTTGTGTGACTGTGAAGCAGAACAGACAACTCTGCATCTGTATGCTTGTCCATTGTGCCCTGCCTCATGTACAGAGGATGAATTGTTGGAGGCTACAGACAATGCTGTTGCTGTTGCCCGCTTTTGGTCAAAAGATATTTAGCCACCTGCATACCTTCTATTTTTATCAGTTTATACTAATTTATGCAATGCTTTTGATACGAAATAACCCCCACCCCAGGTGAATAAGGAGTATAGCAGCCTATAGAATGCAAAGTATGAAATAATGTGTGCAAGGGGAGAAAAAAAAGTAAGTTGTTTATTTCACCACTAAAATAATTCTCATTGAAACCAATGCCATTAAGTCCTGGGTCTAAAATTGCCAAGCTACACCACTGTTTGCTTTCATTTGTTCTTTCTGTAAAGGAACAAGTGCCCATGTTGGTTCGTTTTCCTTTCTGTCTGCTCTCCTTCCCACCTCCTGTCAGTTGCTGGGAGTGTTTTTCGGCTCTCTTTTTTGTCTGCATCACAAGAAATATGATTCAACAGGGAAACAAACATCCCGAGGAGGTGTCACATCGATACATAAAGCATCCATGTAATGCTTCCAGCCAGGGATGAGCTCATGGCTCCGGAGGCCCAATAAACAGAGACCAGTCTCCTTGCTCCTATGGATGGCGGCCAGTGAGACAGACTGACCTTCAAGGTCTGGAGGCAAGCAGGAAAGAACAGAAATCCTGTAGCAAAACAGGCCCCCTTCCCTTCCTGGTTCAGTAACCTTTCGCTAACCTTTCGTTTCAAACCATTAACCTTTTCTGGGATACCAGTCCCAGAATACCCTGGATCAGAGTAGAGGGATTTCAGTAGCTGAAGTCCAAAGCATCACTCTCTCAATATGGAACTGTGGTCATGCAATGGGTTAAACCCTTGTGCCGGCTGAACGGCGGTTTGAATCTGTGTGATGGGGTGAGCTCCCATCTGTCAGCTCCAGCTTCCCATGCAGGGACATGAGAGAAAACTCCCACAGGATGATAAATATCCGGGCGTCCCCTGGGCAACGTCTCTGCAGACAGCCAATTCTCTCACACCAGAAGTGATTTGCAGTTTCTTGGGTTGCTTCAGAAAGGAAAGGAAAAAACTCTCAAAGTTTGTACTAACCTAGGTGTATGCATATGGGGTTTGTTGAACACTTATAGGAATCTCAGACACACATACCACTTTTCCATGCATGCTCAAGGACAGATAATGCAGATTATCTTTAATATTATCTTTTACTATGTTCAGGATGGTCAGAAGTTAGGCTTGGCAAATGGAGTAACTGCAAATATGGTATGCAGAAATAGATACAAGCTCACACAAGCTATATAGATATAGATATAGATATAGATGATATAGATATAGATATAGATAGTGGCCCACTGAGTCTAAAAACAAAGGGGCCCGCTCACACTTATAATTATGCTATTAATTTTTTTATTAAAATAGTAATGTGACATAATTTTAGCTGCATACAGTAATCATATTGAGACTTTTCTTATATTGACAAGCTATGAAATCATTAACCTTTTAAACATATTTTCTAATACTTAAGGGCAGGGCTCAGTTGCCAGTGGGCAAGTTGACACTGTGGTCTGTTTAGATCAAGATTTAGAAATGATAAGTATAACTTTATTTTTTTTAAAAAAAGTCTACTACAGTGGAAAGACCTGCGACCATGGTGATATCATGCTCTGTCTGCAATCCATGGGCTCACTAAGGGCCTTATCACATATTTAATACATCTATTAATTTACTTTAACTGCATATTGCAGTTAGGGTAAAATAGCTATAGTATTTATTTATCGTGTCAGAAGTAAATTGAGAAGACAGTTATAACGTATAAAAAAACCACAAAGTTAAAAACTTGACATTATGCTAAATGTCCTTTGACCAGACATTGGCCACTTGGAGTGCCTCTATGATGCTGTAAGAAGCTCCTCCATTGTGCATGCGGCAGGGCTCAGACTGCATTGTAGTAAGTGGCCTGTGGTTTGCTCTTCTCCACACTTGCATGTCATGGACTCTACTTCGTAGCCTCATTTCTTAAGGTTAGGGGGAGGACATGAGAGAAGTCTCCCCGCAGGATAGTAACACATCCAGCCATCTCCTGGCCAACGCCTTTGTAGACGGCTGATTCTCTAACACCAGAAGCGACTTCCAGCATGCAACCAAACAAACTTCCAGCATGCAATAGCTATAGTAACCTCATATGGAATCCTGGGATTTGCAGTTCAGGGAGGGCCATTTACAATTCACCAACAGAGAACTTTAGGGTGTCATAGTGCTCTGAAAATAGGCATTTGAAAACTCCTTCTGTAGAAAACACACACACACACATTCTTTCAAGCGAGTGTGTGTATATATACACACACACAACATAACCTTATTTTAGAGAGTGGGTTGGAGAGATTTCTAGATTCATGTTACTACTTCTCCTCCTTCCCTTTCCAAATTATGGGTGGCTGTTAGTGATTCCCTCAATAGTTTGCCCTTTGCACAAGTTCAAAGCCAGTATTTGCCGCCAACCTCCTTGCATGGAAAGAAATGGTCTGGAAGAACTGGCAGAAATGGGGAAAGAATAATGGCATGTTCATATGGCTTCACAATTAAAATTTCAGTATTAATAGTAGGGTTTTAGTATTAATAGTAGGGGTTTTTTTCTCTCCTAACTATCATTCTATGATCTATCTATCTATCTATCTATCTATCTATCTATCTATCTATCTATCTATCTATCTATCTATCTATCTGTCTATCACTCAGCTGTCTGTCTATCCATCCTAGCACAAATAGACTCACAAATATTTTATGCCAGATTTCAAAATTGCTCAAGGTAACTTACAACAGAAAATCTTTAGAACAGGGTAGTGATGGTGGTCATCAGCAGATATATTAATCCAGCAGCAACATAAAAGCTCCCAGCCATTCATAATCGCAACAGTAAGGAACCATGGAGGATTGATAGCAGTTCTCCGTGCCCAAGGCTTTCCTAAACAGATGGAGCTCTTTACAGAGCCGCCTTTGAAAAGCAGGGAAAGCGGGGGGAGGCATAAGACAGAGTCAAGGTGGGTGGCCAGAGGCAAAGGTTTCTATGCTTCTAAAAATTCTGCAAAAGGAAGATGGGGATTTCTGACAGTATCACATTGTCACAAAGAGCCTTAAGAAAAGTGGTGGCTAATGAAATCCTAACTACATAATTAATAGGCAAAAACATTACATGTGAATATATATCAGAGAAATCCCTACATCTCGGTTTGGCACAAATTTGGTTTGGTTTTGTTTTAAAGGAAATGAGAGTATGGAAATCAGGGGAAGAGAAAAATAGCAGCCCTTATGGGCAGTCGATGGCAGGGGACATGGAAGGGTGGGCACATGATATATATATGTGGACTGACGGACAGACTGTCAGAGGGCAGAGTCGGAGTCAATAGCACTGCAGAAGGTGACAAGCCTATACCTGTTGAAATTCTCTCTTCCACACAACTATTAAAGGTACAGGAGCCCTGTCCTGTTTTTCACAAGGAAGGAAGTGCCACAGTGTGTGATACAAAGCTTGCCCTATTCTCTTCTTACATGCTGCACTCTCAAAGTAGGGCAAGATGGTGCCCACAGTCTCATTAGCAGTGTCAGTGTATAGACCTTACACACACATACACACCCTGGTGCCACTTTGCCAGCAAGCGTGGTGAAACAGCAAGTGCATGGGGCAGCAACACTTTCCCCATCACATGTGGGAAGCGCAGCCAACCAGGGCAGAATACGCCCAACACGGGAGGCTTTCCATGTTGACGAGGAAGCATCCTAGGGCATTTCCACCCGTACTGGGGGCGAGGCCTCTGCCGGAAGTTGAGGGACATCTTGTGATTGACTGCATGCCCATCTGTCCTTTAACTGGCTGGCAAACATCCTAGGGTGCTTAAATTGGAAAGTGTGATGAGGCCAATTGGTAGTCTACCGGTGTTTGTTGTATGGATAGGTGAAAAAAGGGACAGGGCTCCCATATCTTTCACTGTTGTATAGAAGAGAGCATTTCAGCAGGCGTTGCCTGTCATGCAACCATGCAGGAGCATTGCCCCTTATCTGACCTGCCAACTTATATGTGGAACTGGAAAAGGGCGATGCTGTTTTGTTCTTCTTAGGAAGTGGAAGGACTTTGGCCAAACCTAGTGGAACAGTAAAATTCTGATGAGGAAAAGGCGAAGCATCCCCTCCCCTTCAAATAATCCTATCTCCAAAAAGGTGTTTTATCTTCTTCATCAAATGCTGTTTGGATTTATTTGCATGCATGTAACATTTTCAGTGCTTTAAAGATATAGGTGACCTGGCAGCATTAACCTCTAACCTCCCTCATTCCTGCTGGAGACAGAACACTAGAAGAAGTCTCAAATGTTTATGCAATATAGGGGACAGCACACATAGCTTCTCAGGAGTCTGAAGAGTCGAAATTTGAAACTGGTTCCACCTAATGAATGACATATTCTCCATGTACTATGGAGCCTGTCTGCTTCATGTCCCCCTTCCTTGCCTCTTCCTCGCTAGTCAATCCTATGCTCTTGGACGAGGTCATTACCCAGTTCTAGGCATAGTCCACATCAGCAAAAAGAGGATATGCTTGCCTTATGTCCAGTGCTGGCATAATACATAACATTCTTAAGGATTCAAAACTAATTCACTTCTTTTTCACGCCTATAGCTTACATCTGAATTTAAAAGATCCACTTTTAACCCATACTTTCCTGGAAGACATGGGTTATTTTAGGTGTGCCCATGGTCCACTGCTATATGCTATGGTCCTGCTATATGCCTGTGAAACGTGGACTGTCTACAGGCATCACATGCAACTCCTGGAACGATTCCATCAGCGCTGCCTCCAGAAAATCCTGGAAATCTCTTGGACAAGCGGACAAATGTCAGCATACTGGAAGAAGCAAAGACCACCAGCATTGAAGCGATGGTCCTCTGCCATCAACTCCCCTGGACTGGCCACGTTGTCCAGATGCCCGACCACCGTCTCCCTAAGCAGTTGCTCTATTCCGAACTCAAGAATGGAAAACAGAATGTTGGTGGGCAGGAAAAGAGATTCAAAGATGGGCTCAAAGCCAACCTTAAAAACTCTGGCATAGACACTGAGAACTGGGAACCCCTGACCCTTGAGCGCTCCAGCTGGAGGTCAGCTGTGACCAGCAGTGCTGCAGAATTTAAAGAGGCATGAAATGAGGGTGAAAGAGAGAAATGTGCCAAGAGGAAGGCGTGTCAAGCCAACCCCGACCGAGACCACCTCCCACCTGGAAACCAATGCCCTCACTGTGGGAGAAGATGCAGGTCAAGAATAGGGCTCCACAGCCACCTACGAATCCACCCCTAGGACACTGAACCTGGAGGACCATCATCCTCAGACTATGAGGGATCGCCTAATGAAATGAATGAATGAATTGCCCATGGTCCAAGTCAGCTCCAGTACTGAGCCAGGCATTTTGATGGATGGGTGGCATAAGTAGATGGGTTGATGGTGCTCTGATCATTTCTGCCATGAAACATTTCAGTTTTTTGAAGGTGCATTTGTGCAGATATAGTCACCATTTGTTTTATCTGTTTAGTGGTGGAGTGCATGATGGCAGAAGCTGTGCTCAGGTGTAGTTCTCCCCACACAACTGACAAGCCCATAAAGAAATGGGGTTTATCTCTGGAAACCAGTTGTGCAGGTTGGCGCTCTCTCCATGTCATGGTCCATCACTAAGCATCCTTTTCCTTCAGCAGGCCATGAATTTGCCCAGTTTTTCCACACTGTGGCAGGATTTGCTTTGGCATTGCATCTCTGTTATAGATATATATTTTCCGGATGCTCATCCATTCCCTTGGAGGTTGCTGGGTGCTCTCTGCCGTGACGTGAGCAGGCAGGCAGGTGCAGCAGTAAATCTCTTGCTAAGAGCAGAAATGGATTTTCACATGAGTCATATTTACATTGAATTGGAGGGCTGATTTACTGCCAGCGGAGCAATTACCAGGCACGTTACAGCTGTGGTGCACAGCTGGGTGGGGCCAAGAAGAAGATTCATCAGATCTTGTCAGGCAGCAGAAGCAAGCAAGAAGGGGGTTGGGGCAGGCTGAATGTGCACCAAGGCGGTCTGACTCTTGGCTCTGGAGCAACCTTCAGAGGCTATGAATTACTGTGGCTGTCATATTACTGAGTTATCAAAGTCAGCATCTATTTGCATTTACAGGGAGGGAAGGATGAACTTGGATGAGCTTGGTGTCTTCCCTCCTTTTCAGAACTTGCTGATCAGTTTGCGTCTCTAGGCCATCATGAACCAAATCCAAAGTCCTGTAATTTACCATAAATACTCATGTATAAGTTGACCTTGTGTATAAGTCAAGGACAGACTTTGCGGCTAAAACTACGGATTTCAAAATGATCTGTGAATAAGTTGATGGTTATTCTATGGAGAGGGGAAGGTACCAGTGTCACCTCAGGGGATCGCCCACCCCAGGCTGCCACCATCATTTCCCCATGTAGGCATTCAAAAAGGCAAAGACAGTAGAAAGTATCAGTGTTTCTTTTAGGTTCTCCTAAGATGGAGAAAGCTCTTACCTATTGTCGTTCTGTTCAAAGAAGGACATGGTTCCTTTTTAAACAAGTAAATGTACATTCCTCTTGTACAGTTTTGCTGGGTTGATTTTCTGACTAAATTTCTAGGCTTATGGATGAGTACATAGTGTAAGTGTTTTGAGTGGAAGAAAGATGACTGCTCTGGGATCACCTTCAAAAAGAAAGAAGGGGGGGGATCTGCCTCACTGTCCTGAATGTCATGATTATGTACTACAATGCCTCATCTCCATCTGAAGTGTTTGAAGGTGTGCTGCCACATACCACACTACCTGCCAAGATTAGAATTGTCCACCACCATTGCATAGGTCTCATAAATCTACCTGTACTGATAATATGGAGCCCCCTGTGGCACAGTGGTTTAACCACTGAGCTGCTGAGCTTGTTGACCAAAAGGTTACAGGTTCAAATCTGGGGAGCGATGTGAGCTTCCGCTGTCAGCCCTAGCTTCTGCTAACCTAGCAATTTGAAAAAATGCAAATGTTAGTAGATCAATAGGTACCGCTCTGGCGGGAAGGTAATGGCACTCCATGTAGTCATGCTGGCCACATGACCCTGGAGGTGTCTACGGACAACTCCGGCTCTTCGGCTTGGAAATGGAGATGAGCACCACACCCCAGTGTCGGACACGACTGGATTTAATGTCGGATGAAAACATTTATCTTTACTGATAATATCAACAGATTATTTTCAGGTTTCCAAGTCTGGTTTCAAGAATCATCAGTATTTTTTCCTTATGGTGGGAGGGCAACTAGTGGGTCCACATGTGCTACATTAAAGAAAAACATCCTGTATCTGAAGGCTATCTCTGTTGGAAGGAGGACTGATCTGTCCAAGTCCTTTTTAACAAGGAGCCTAAGGATGCAGATTGAGGCTTTCAAATGGCCCATCACTCAAGCAGCAGACCGATCACTTTATCACATTCTTCCTCACAACTTAATTCTTGTGCATTTCTAATTAAATTGTAGTATTTGTTTCTATATTTGTTTATCATCATATACAAGTGGAATTTTCTTTATCTGGAAATCCAAAACATTTCAAAAGCTGAAGCTTTTTGCCAACAGCTATCTACATCCATCTTTGGGGAAAAGGTGCCTGCTGAGATTTTCCTTAAGGGTCCTGATGGGAGAAAGGACGGAGGATTCCATTTACACAAAGCCTCTGTAAAAAGTAGAGGTCCCAGACGCTTCCACACTCACTTTTTGCCCAGCCAATGCTGACATATGATGGGCAGCATCCTGCAAATGGCTGGAAAGTGAGTATGAAGTGACCTACTGGCTGCTCATCTGTATCCAACCCACAAAAATATTAGGTAAAAGTAAAATTTTCCCTTGACATCAAGTCTAATCATGTCTGACTCTGGAGGTTGGTGCTCATCTCCATTTCTAAGCCGAAGAGCCAGTGTTGTCCATAGATACCTCCAAAGCCATGTGGCTGGCATGACTGCATGGAGAGCCATTACCTTCCTGCCGGAGTGGCACCTATTGAAGCTGGGCCTAACAGAGGGAGCTCACCTCACTCCCCGATTCAAACTGCTGACCTTTCAGTCAGCAAGTTCAGCAGCTCTGTGGTTTAACCTGCTGTGCCACTGGGGGCTCCTTTTAAAGAGACACCAGACAATACATATCTCCTGATGATTCTTCTTGTATCTTGTTCCTTGAAAATCTGATTATACTCTTGCAGAAATGCACAATGCTTCTTGATGTTGCCACATTGTGGGATAAACATCAAAACACAAGCTCTCCTGCATTTATTCAAATCTAGCAAAGTCTGCCTTTGTGAATGTTGCTGTTCTTCCATTGTGGCTATGAGACAACTTATCACATTATGATATGACAAAGGGCCCTTTCACATTACACAGTTAAAGGTTCAACTGTCTTACTTCCATTCTATAAAATCTTGGGATTTGCATTCAGGAAGAGTAATTTGGAATTATTTGCTAGAGGCCTGTAGTACATCGGCAAACTGCATATCCCAGAATATCTTAGGATGCAACCACAGCAGTTAGTGGAATCATAACACTATAATTGTGAAGTGTGATAGAGCCCAATTATTATTCTGTTCTCTTATCCTGATACCGTTCATGTTCACAATCCCATATCAACCCCACCATTCCTGCAACTTGAGATCTTTTATCTGTAAGGGATCATCAAAACATATTTTACTATTGTGCCATTTTGAGCTTGGAACCTGTAGCTCTCTCCAGATGTTGCTGGACTATACTCTGGCTGGAGAGACAGATGACAGCTGGAGTCCAATGTCTGGAGGCCAGACTACTCCTTCGGAGCTATGATGCCTTTTCACTTAAGCCATAGTCCTAAATCTGTATTCCTGTATAATATTTAACTGAAGTAAGTGCTGGTGAAGTCAATGGGGCTTGCTTCTGTGTACAGATGCGTAGGACTGCACTCTCAATACATCACTAGCGATTTGCAATAAAATTCCAAATTACTATCCACATCCAAACAGATCTCTAAAGTTTTAATAGGCTACTTATTCTAGAAACCCAATATGAAATTTCTGCATTTCTGTTTGCTAATGTAAAACTATGACTATGTGATGACTTATTTTAGTAATAAATGTTTTAAGCATGGCACAAAAATCCATGAACTTTCAGATAGAAATCAGGCTCAATTAAAAGGAGCTGAAAGCCAGAAAACAGTAGTACAAGTGTGCATGTGAGATTAAAAAACACATAAAGGTTGCTTTTCTCTGTCAACTAAATGGCCAAGATACTACATCATGCTGGCAGGATGTAAAGCTCCGTCAGGCATAGCTGCACTCCCCCTCCTTGCACTCTTTACTTATGATTTGTACAGCTAGCTCGCCATCACTAGGGCCATTCAGTGGGCAGAGAAGTCTGGGAGCAACGGCTGACTGCATCCCTTCAGTCAGCTGCACTGCCCCGGAATGACATCATTCCCCTGTATTTCCCAATGGTCCACCCTAAGAAGGACAGGAGGAGGCCAGATTCTCCGTGTGACTTCCTGCTGAAACACTGCAGACATTTTAAGTCAAGAACATAGAGAAGCTTTTTAAATGGAGGTGCTTGATCCATCTGCAAGGACCAAAAAGGACACATATGGTGTAATTATATTTATCAATTTTGTATCAAAAGCATTGCATAAACTAGGATAAAACAAATAAAAATAAAAGCACAAGCGGCTAAATATCTTTTGACCAAAAACTGGCAACAGCAACAGCATTGTCTGTAGCCTCCAACATTTCTTCCTGTGTGCATGAGGCAGGGCATGGACAAGCATAGAGATGCAGAGTTGTTTGTTCTGCTCCACAGTCGCACAAAGTGGAGGATTCTTTTAGGCAGTGCCATTTTTCCAGGTTGTCTTTTGATCTGG
The DNA here is from genome assembly GCF_025583915.1 of Anolis sagrei ordinatus. NCBI lineage: Eukaryota > Metazoa > Chordata > Lepidosauria > Squamata > Anolidae > Anolis > Anolis sagrei. The sequence goes on along the minus strand of NW_026845477.1, from coordinate 119,239,765 downwards.
CCACTCCACTTCTGAGTCTGATCAGGGACTTGCAAGTTGCCCATTCTTGGTTTGCCCCTGGATGAAGAACCTCGGGGGGGGGGGGGATCTAATTCAGATTTCCTGGTTTAGCTGCCCAGAGGGATATCTTTGCTCTTGCTGGGGGGACGTTAAGAGGAGTAGTAGTTCTCATGAAGCACTTCCTTGATTTGAGTCTACTGGGAGGAGGCTGATAGCCACGCAGGGGATGGCTTTCCCAGTCTTCAACCTTATTTCTCCAACAGTTAGCAGCAACGTCTTGTTGCACATCAGGGGGGGGCAATGCCAGCTATCTTATAGAGTCTATCAACAGGTTAGGTTGAAAACATCCTGTCATTATTCTGCATGTTTCATTCAATGCTATGTTCACCTGCTTTGCAGGGGCAGACTTATGCCAAACAGGGCAGGCACTCTTGGCAGTTGAGTAAGACAAGATTAGGGCTGGTGTTCTTATTAATTTTGGGTCTGCACCCCATGTGCTGCCAGTAAGTTTCCACAGGATGTTATTGTGTGCAGCAACTTTGTGTTTGGTGTTCATGCAGTGTTTCCTATATGTTAGTGTTTGGTCTAAGGTGACACCAAGATATTTAGGATGGAAACAATGTTCAAGCTCTTGACCTTCCCAGGTGACTTTCAATTTACTATTGGCTTCACGGTTGCGTAGGTGGAAAGCACACACTTGTGTTTTGGCAGGGTTAGGCTTCAGGTGGTTATCTTTGAAGTAGTTGGAGAGATCTTTCAAGGCATTAGTAAGTTGTTTTTGCCTGTTTCAAAGTCTTTTGCTTGTGTCGTTAGGCCAAGGTCATTAGCATATATAAAGCTGGGTTGTTGTAGGTTTTTTCGGGCTATATGGCCATGTTCTAGAGGCATTTCTCCAGACGTTTCGCCTGCACTTATGGCAAGAATCCATAGATGCAGGCGAAACGTCAGGAGAAATGCCTCTAGAACATGGCCATATAGCCTGAAAAACCTACAACAACCCAGTGATTCTGGCCATGAAAGCCTTCAACAATACATATATAAAGCTCTTTGTGAGTGGTAGTTATGGCTGATCGTTAGTGAAGATGTTAAACAAAGTTGGTGTAAGAACGCTGCCTTGGGGTAAACCATTCTTTTGCCTCCTCCATCTACTTTTCCTGGCTTTAAATTCCACATAGAAGCTATGGTTTTCTAAGAGGGTCTGGACAGTTTTTGTAAAATCATAGTCCCGGGTAATATGGTAGACTTTCTGCAGCATTTTCTTATTTTGCACCATGTCATGGGATACTGTAAGGTCAACAAATTATATGGAGGCATCAATAAGAGGTGTGTGCATGCTCCAACTTATGGTGATCCCATGAATTTCATAGGATTTTCCTAGACAAGGAATACTCAGAGGTCACTTTGTTAGTTCCTTCCGCCAAAATATGGACTACAGCGCCTGATATTTGTTGGTGGCCCCCTATCGAAGTACTAACTAGGTCTGACAATGGATAGCTTCCAAGATCAGACAGATCTCGTGCCTTTAGGCTATTTAGGCACTATTAAGCCAGGGGTCCTCAAACATTTTAAACAGAGGGCCAGTCACAGTTCCTCAAACTGTTGGAGGGCCGGATTATAATTTGAAAAAAAATGAGTGAATTGCTCTGCACACTGCACATATTTATAGTGCAAAAAACTTAAAATACAATAATTAAAATGAAGAATAATTTTAATAAATATATTTATTAGTATTTCAATGGGAAGTGTTGGCCTGCTTTTGGCTGATGAGATAGGATTGTTGTTGTTGTTGTTGTTGTTGTTGTTGTGTGCTTTCAAGTCGTTACAGACTTAGGTTGACCCTAAGCGAGGGCGGGTAAATGACCTTGGAGGGCCACATTCGGCCCCCGGGCCTTAGTTTGAGGACCCCTGATTTAGGCCAACAAGGTGCATGAGCACAATGTACTTCTGCAGAAGCTTATAAAATTCCTCTCCCTGGCATATTTTCCATCTTCATTGAAGAAGAAATATCATAGCAAAAAGATGGAAAATAAGGGTGCTATTCAGCCTTGGTGTCATATATTAATTTATTCTTCACCATAACAATAGAAGGCCGATCAGATTGAGCACAGGTAACAGAAGATTTAGACGTATTCCTAGTCAAAGGGTTACTCTTTCATAGCTCAAAGGAGTGGAGGGAGAGTAGGAATATGGCCCTACTTAAGCTTCTTGCCCTGATGTTTATTGTAGCTATTTATACCTTCAAGTCATTTTTGATCCATGATAACTTTAAGACATTTTCTTAGCAAGATTGATTCAAAAGTGGTTTGTCACTGCTTTCCTGAGGCTGAGAGAGTGTGACTTGCTCAAGATCACCCAATAAGTTTCATGGCCACGCAGGGATATGAATCATGGTCTCCAGAGTTGTACTCCAACACTCAAACCACTACAAAGTTATGAGGTCCCAACTCCCACACCCACACACATAGGCATAAACACTTTCACATACACATGTACACATTTTTCCTTAAAAATTGTGACCACCTTTCATCCTGAATATTTCTCCAGAGTACAGGGAGACTGTAGTTCACAGCTAGCTCCTCTCTCACCAGCATGCACATAAGTACAAACAGACACACACACAAATATATGTAACCAGCCCTGTAGAAGCTTTTGTGAGTTGGGTCCCAGCAACTGTCTTATTATTCCAAATCCCTCCTCCATCTCTCCACCCACCCTCTCCCAAACCTGAGAGGGAAAAATGTCAATTTTTCTAGTCAGAGAAAGTGCAGCGACCTTGAGGTCAGGAGGCAGTGGCTGAAGGGCTTGGTTGGGAGGAGGAAGCCAAGGAGGAGGGCAAATGCCATGGTCCTCTGGGAGCTAGACAGAATGTGCAGCCATGGCACCTTTGCCCTCTTCCTTTGTCACATTCCCCTTACTGTGAGACTGAGAGGAGCCATGGACTGGTCCCTCTTCCTCCCTCCCTCCTGGCCTGCTGCTCTCAGAGCAAATGAAAAGGTCTGCCATGAGGTCACTCCCTGGAGAACAGAATATCCTGAGTTCATGCATCGCATCAGACAGAGTCCTCAACATCTATTTGGTCACGTCTTAAATTTGAGCCAAGGCTTGCTAAGGGTTCAGTCCTGTGCATCATCATCATGCACAGGACTGCATGATGATGATGATGATGATGATGATGATGATGATGATGATGATCTACGAACTGGAGAAGTCCACGTGGTCCAAGATGGTATTGTTGTTGTTGTTTTTGTTATTCCAGTGTGGTGTCATGATTTGAGTGGTAGTTATGACTGGCGATCAGGGTTCAAATCCCTACTCAGCTATGAAAACCCAGTAGGTGACCTTGGACAAGTTACATTTTTGGAGCCTCAGAAAACCCCGTTGGGCACCTTATGTCAGAAGGAGCCACAGTGGTGCAATGGGTTAAACCCTTGTGCTGGATGAACTACTGACCTGAAGACTTGAAGGTCAGCGATTTGAATCTGCTCGATGGGGTGAGCTCCTGTATGTCAACCTCAGCTTCCCATGCAGGGACATGAAAAAGCCTCCCACAGGATGGTAACATATCCTGACGTCCCTTGGCCAACGTCCATGCAGACAGCCAATTCTCTCACACCAGAAGTGGCTTGCAGTATATTCTCAAGTCTCTTATGTCAAAAAGACACAACAACTAATTCCTTTGACCATGTGCAGAGTACCACTGCTCATCTGTCTGTAGGGTACATCTGGGAATAGATAAGATTACTAAAAGTAGATTCTCATCAAGCTTAAGCCTAGCATCTTGCATTCTTAGTCTCATGTTGTCTCTATATCTGGATCAACTCTTTCTCGTAGTAGACACAGAAGGTAACTTCCTTGCAATCTTCCCTTGGCCAGCACATTCTCACAGATGGAATATTAATCATGGGGAGCCCTGATGACTAAGCAGAGCAGCTCATTGTATCCCCAATATTGCTCACAGCACAGTTCTAAATATTCTGGAAGAACATGCCATGATCACCACCACCTATCCAGTCACTATCTATGGAGGATCGGTCTAGACTACCAACAACAACCTGACCCTTTTTTTAAAATGCCATCATGAAATTCCGGGGGAGAGAGCTGAATTTCGGGGGAGAGAGAAGGTGGTGTATAAATAAGGTGGTTTATGGGGCTCAGGGAGAAAATGTGCGCCCCAGGACAGAATCACCGATGAGCCATTTCCCGCTCCCACCAGCCCCCTCTCCCATTTTATGGCTTAATTAAAGGCTGCCCCATAAATTCTGGTGCGGCAGGCAAGTCTCTTCTCCCTCCCTCCCCCCACCTTTTTCTCCTCTATCCCAGCCGAGTCCAGAGGCTTAATGAAGAGTGTGATTCATTCGAGAGTAGACCTTTTCTCCCATCCTCAGAAATGAAGGAAGGAGGAGGCTCAATGTGGGGATGCTGCAGGCTCCTTTCTCTATAACCCTCCTTCCTCCCGAAACCAGGGTGTGTGTGTAGGCCCCACACATGCTTGCTTTTGTCTTCCCATTAAGTCTGAACATCCACATTTGAGACCTAGGAATTGCTTGGCAAAGCAGGCAAAAGCTCCCTGGCTCTATGAAATCATTGCCATGCATCTAGCGCTCCAGGACCTTTGCTGGAGGCAAATTCCTCAGCTGCTTTTGTGTACAACAGCCACAGCTTGACACCACAACAAGAATGGGGTAGGAGGAGGAGAGCCCTGCTGAAACAACACACTTGACCCCAGATGCCCGTAGGGGATCCTTTGTCATCTTTCCCTCAAAAAGAACTCTCTCTCTCTCTCTTTCTCTCTCTCTCTCTCTCTCTCTCTCTCTCTCTATATATATATATTCTTGGCGGCTCAGGCAACCACTATGATGGCGTGAGTGAGGTATATGTGTGACACATAGAGCAAAATGTCAGGACTGCAGAAAACTAGACTGCAATGTTCTGCAAAGAAAACAATGCAAAGCAAAAAAAGAAACAGAAAAACACCATTACAAAAGCTGGCTCTTAAGGTCCAGTTTTATATTCCAAACTGTGCCATATTTCAGATACAGAACATCACTTTTTAACCCCCACCGCCCACCTGACATTGTGTAGTGTGCCAAACCCCCACAATCTAAACCTTAAAATGTTGATTACACCTAGCAGGTTTTGAGGTTGCTCTCATACTCCTTATATTCAGGATGGTCCAGAAATTAACAATCAAATTACCAGTGTTGGTTTTCTGTGTGCATTGCAAGCCATTTTAAAATAAAAATTAGTTTAAACTTCCCATGTGATGTCATGTGATTTTTGGAGGGATAAAATCAAAAACTGTCTTGATCTGCAAACAGATGCAAGAAAATTTGGAGGCAAGATTTTCACAGCACCGAGATAAAAGAACAGTAAATAAAGAGCAACACTCAAAAAGCAGGGGAATTCCAGGCAAGAATCAATCAAGGCCAGCTAACACCTCCCAACAAAGGATTCCCCCAGGTAGCAACCAGCCAGGCTGTGAAGCTGCAAAGCCATTAAATGCTAATCAAGGTGGCCAATTCTAATATTCACACCTGCCTCAAGCAGACAAGAGTTCTTTCTCCCACCCTGGACATTATTCCACAGATATATAAACCTCACTTGCCTAGTTTCCAACAGACCTCACAACCTCTGAGGATGCCTGCCATAGATGTGGGCAAAACGTCAGGAGAGAATGCTTCTGGAACATGGCAATACAGCCCAGAAAACTCAGAGCGACCCATAAAAGACCATTTTCTAAATCTTGCTTTTTCAGCAGCTGTTTAAAAAAGAACAATTGGAAATTTCAACAGAAAAGTCCAAATTTAGTTAACTTTATCTAAAGTCAGACAAAGGCACTTGTAGGGCGGATGTTGTACCTTCCAGATGCTGTTGGTGAACAGGTCCCAGCACCCCCCACCATTAAATAAGCATGCTAGGGCTAATCAGGCCAATAACATCTGGAGAGACATGAGTATCCCAACATTAACTTAGCAGCATACATATTTAGACATCTAGACTTGTTTCAAATTCGATTCAGTAAAGCTGGGAACTTGCACCAAGTTTTCTTGGATCTGATGAACTCAGCTTTTGTATGATTCAACCTAGAAATAGCTTGATTTAGGGCACGCTGGTAATACTACTTCCAAAAAGTGTTAGAAAATGGACTGGAATGAAAGCATCATCAACTGGTGTTCAAGTGAGCAAATCTGTGGAGACAGCCAGATATTTTTCAGTTTCCTCCATTTGTTTGCAGTCCTTTGAAGTTGCTTTTCAATAGGACAGGAGAAGATGTGTGCAAAGAAATTTTGAATATCATAGACATGCACAACCCCAGGTAACGCAATGGAGGTTGACAGATACACCTTGGGTTGCAGTTCAAACACAAGGGTAGCTTTCCATGGTGCTGAAGTTACCAGAGTGCTGCAAATTTGGGGTTCTTCTTATTCTATTTCAGTAGTTCTCAACCTGAGAGTCCCCAGGTATCTTGGACTACAACTGAAGTTTTATTTCCTTTTTAATTGTGTGGTACTTACTTTGAAAGTAGTTGTTATCCTCCAGAAACTACATTTTGTGGCTACCACAAACTCTGTTAAATTGGCTGAGCCCTCTGTGATATTCACTGCAAAACTGTAGCAAAATGTGCTGCAAGATATCCCTCAAAAACAAAGTTTTTGCAGTTTAATAAACTTTTTCCTTGTTTTTATAATAGAACCAATTAGGAAATGACATAGTGTTACATAGTGCTATCTACCTCTGTGTTTGTTTGTTGAAACCCAATGAAATTTAACATTGCTTGGGATCTTGCCTGCCTTGGGATCTTGCCTGGGAATGTTTTAAATAAGAGTTCCATGTCTGGCTTGCATTCAATAGGACACATGTACACACTCAGATGCCACTCAGTTTTTCCAGACTCCAAATCAGTAAACACTATGAAGAAAAAAAAGGAAGGCTAAGGAAATACTGCCTATGAATGAATCTTGCCAAGGAAACTTTTGATAGCATTACTGAAGAAAACAAMAACAACCTACCTCCCCCCCCCCCCACCCCACCCCACCTCAAGGCTTCCATGTATCTTATCTCTAATCATTCTCTTTTCCTATAATTGTGGGTATATGTGGCATAATAATTTCCTTCGCTGTTTCATTTTATTGGGTCTCTGAACTTAGCATGGAAACATGGAACTATGGATTCTAGTGAACCTTATTGAATGAATAGCCTCAGGTTGGAGTGAAACTTGGAGGATCCTCTCTAGGAATTTTATAGGTTTTCCAGAATGGTTTTATGGAAACCTCAGATGGAAGCATACCATAGAATTGCTTAGAGAATACATATTTTGTTACACATGAGTAAGTAAAACCACAGATAACAGACCTGCGGGTGCAGGAACCATATTGCACTAGAAATGCCTCTTTTTAGTTATATTCTCCTTTTGGATAGAGATAAGACATTGTGTAAAGTTCAAATGTAAGGTAAATGTCATATATTTATGAAAATGCTCTCTGTGCCCACAAACACAGACTGGCATTTCAACAAAGTTACACATCCTGAAATACTTGCATTTGGATGCCAAAAGTAGACATATTTCTTAGCCAGCATCAGGGAACCTGTGGCTTTCTGGATGATGTTGTACTGCATCGGCCATCGGATTTGTCCAACAAAGGTCCCTTCCACACAGCTGAATAAAATACCACATATTCTGCTTTGAACTGGGATATATGGCAGTGTGGACTCAGATAACGCAGTTCAAAGCAGATATTGTGGGATTTTCTGCCTTGATATTCTGGGTTATGTGGCTGGAAGGGACCAAAGGTAATGGTGAAAAATGATGGGAACTCCTGCTCCACAACATCTTGGGAATGGGGGCAAAGCTGTCCATACCTCATCTAGCCTACATTATTCTTCCAGTATTGGGATTTTCTTTTAAAAAAATGTTTGGTTATGTTAGTTACAAAAAATCATTCCACACAGCTCTATATCCCCTAATATCAAGGCAGAAAATCCCGCAATATCTGTTTTGAACTGGGTTATCTGAGTTCACACTCAGGGCCCTTCCACACAGCCTTATATCCCAGAATATCAAAGCAGAAAATCTCACAGTATTTGCTTTGAAGGTTATCTGAGTCCACACTCAGATAATATGGGATTTTTGCCTTGATATTCTGGGATATAGGGCTTTGTGAAAGGGCCCTAAATTTGCCACCACTAGGTGTATTCACAAAGGAATAGCAATGAGTCAGACACACATTCTTTTCCAATGTTGTCAATGAGTATAAATTTCCCGTTCCCTTGGTTTTGAACTGGGTTATCTGGATGGCATGCTTGCATAGTTTTAAAGGTACAACATTGTGTTTCTAATTATTAGAGTATGGGGAAATGTTACCTTTTGTTGAAATGTATTCCACACTTCCTTAGAGTAGTTTCTTCATAACTACAACACCTCATGTTGTTACAATGGAAACTTGGAACCAAAACAAGGTCAGTTGCTGAGCACACAGGAATGTAAGCATTGTGTGTGAAGATACATACTGCTGTCTCTTTGCTTACAAATATCTTTATACTCACATAGGATTCATAGCCTTGGCTTTGTAGGATGGAACAACATCCATTTTCTTTTTTCATTAACAAGGCATGTAGATGCCAAGCCTGCCCATGGGTGACACCATCACTAGTATTGTTTTTATTATAAACTACCACCAACGTGACTTTTAATTATGTTGACTCAATGAATGAGAGACCTCCAAGTCCTGCTGTCCTCAATTGCCCTGGTCAGTTCCTGCAAACTCAGTGCATTTGTGGCTTCCCTGATCAAGTCTCTCCAACTGGAATGCAGTCTTCCTCTTTTCTTCCTGCCTTACCAACTGTTATTTCTTTTCTTCTCGTGGTCTGGTTAAAGTATGATGGCTTAAGTTTAGTCATCTTGGCTAATAGGAAGAGTTCAAACTCTTGTCCTGTTAGCACACTGCAATATCCATAGATCAATCCTCCAGTAGTGCACCATATTTCAAAGGATTTGATCTTCCCATCAGCTTTCTTTGCTGTCCAGCTCACAAATCTATACACAGAAATGGGAAATATAAAGATTTGGCTCAACCTAACTTTAGCAATCAATGATATACTTTTGTACTTTATACTCATTGCAGTCTGGCTTTAGACAGGGATATGGAACTGAAACAGCCTTGGTCTCCTTAGTGGATGATCTGCATAGGGACTTGACAGGGGGAATGTATCCCTGTTGGTTCTCTTAGACCTCTCAGTGGCTTTTGATGCTGTAGACCACGGTATCTTTCTGAGATGCTTCACAAGAAATGAGGCTTGAAGGGCCGTTCACAGAAGGTGTTGTTGGGGGAACACCTGCTTGACCTCACAACCATTGACTTGTGAGGTTCCACAGGGCTCAGTATTATCTCCCATGTTGTTTAATATCTACAAGAAACCACTAGGGGAGATCATCCAGAGTTTTGGAGTCCGATGCCACCTTTATGCAGATGACACCCAACTCTATCACTCTAACTTCCTTGAGACCATTTCCTGTCTAGTCAGAAAGGACTCTTAGCATTAGGTCCCTAATGCTAAGGAGACTGTTCAGGTCCTGAACCAGTGCTTGGCAGTAGTGATGGTATGAATGAGGGCAAACAAATTGAAATTGAATCCAAACAAGACGGAGTACTCCTGCTGAGTCATAAGGCCAAACAGGGTATAGTGTTATAGCCTGTGTTGGATGGGGTTGAACTCCCCCTGAAGACGCATGTTCGCAGCTTGGGAGTGATCTTGGACTTATTGCTGAGCTTGAAACCCCAGATTTTGATGGTGGCCAGAGGAGCTCTTGCACAATTAAAACTTGTGCACCAGTTGCGCCTGTACCTTGGGAAGTAAGACTTGGCCACGGTGGTCCATGCTCTTGTTATATCCCGTGTAGACTACTGCAATGCGCTCTATGTGGGGTTGCCTTTGAAAACGGCCCGGAAGCTTCAATTAGTCCAGTGGGCAGCAGCCAGATTTCTAATTGGGGCAGCATACAGGGAGCATACTACTCCTCTCGTACATCAGCTCCATTGGCTGCCAGTTTACCACCAAGCCCAATTCAAAGTGCTGGTGTTGGCTTATAAAGCCCTAAATGGTTCTGGTTCAACTTACCTGTCTGAATGCATCTTCTCTTATGAACCAACAAGAGCTTTAAGATCAGCTGGGGAGACCCTTCTCTCAGTCCCACCCCCTTCGCAAGCGCGATTGGTGGGGATGAGGGACAGGGCCTTCTCAGTGGTGGCCCCCTGCTGTGGAATTCCCTCCCCAGTGACATCAGGCAGGCCCCATTACTTCTGGTTTTCAGAAAAAAAGTTAAAGACATGGCTCTGCACTCAAGCATTTAATAATAAGCCATTATATTTTTCACACAGTCTGAATAAGGATTATGAGCAAGGATAATGGATGAATGGTGCCATGCACTTTGTATGTTTTTAATCTGTTATTGTTCTACGTATTTTATTTACTTGATTATTTTAATTGTTTTAGTTGATGGGATATGTTTTATGGTTATGTTTTAAATGGCATTGAATCTTGCCAGAGTTGTAAGCCACCTTGAGTCCTCCCATGGGGGTGAGAAAGGTGGAGTATAAATGAAGTAAATAAATAAAAAACAAGTACTTCAGGATCTTATCTAGTTCCTTAATAGCCACCCTTCCACATCCTGATTTCTTGACTGCAGTCTCCATTCTGATTGATGCCTGAACTAAGTTACGAAAAATCTTTCACTATTTCAATGTCTTCAGTATACTTTAAAGTTATAGAAATTATCTGTATTCATTATTTTTGTTTTCTTAATTATCAACTGCAGGCCTGCCTTTTGGACATTCTTCTTTCATATACTTCAGTAATTATTCCAAGTCTTTGATATATACCGCTAGGAGTAAGGTGACATCTGTATAACTTACATTGTTGGTGTTGCTTCCCATTTTCTCACCTCCTTCCTCAGAGTTTAATCCATCTTTACATATCACATACACATTAAACAGAGAGGGAGATAAAATGCAACCTTGCCTGTGTTCCTTGCTAGCTGGAAAGTGGAAACTATTTGGTTTCTCCATAGTCTGTCCTAGAAGTGGCCTCTTGTCCTGAGTACAGTTATGCATCAGGACACCGGCATACCCCAGGGAGTGTCAGCAATGTACCATTAATTTCTACAATATAGAATACAAGCTCCAGGGCTTTGCCACCACATAAAAACCGCAGTAAAGGAAACATTCCAGAGCATACTGTAAAACCACATCCCATTTGCAGTGTTCACAACTTTCTTTCTAAAATCTTCGACTGCTGCTGTGCTTTTCTTATTTTTGTTGTTTTGTTTTCTACAACCACCCTGATGGAAAACATTGCCCTTATTACAAGTCTCCAAAAACTGCAGCATTACCCTAGAGATGTTGACCAGAGGTCTTAGCAAAACTGATTATTTACATATTGCTTCCATAGATATAGGGAAATGTTTTGGAGGGTATTTTTTACTAACAACTTTCATAATTCTCCAGCCAGAATGACCCATAATAAACCTTTCCCAAGCTCTGTGCAGTCTAGTAACACTAACATACTTCTAGTGCTAAGAAAATGAAGTGGGAACGAGAAATAAAGAGTCCTTTCTGACTAGACAGGAAATGGTCTCAAGGAAGTTGGATTGCCTTTCCAGTCACAGTGAAGCATACAACAAAGAGTGCCTACCTTAACCCAACATTCCCCCACATCTCCACATAGAGAGACAGCATTTTGTTATTTTCCTGCTTTGCTTATAATGCTTTTTTTGTAGTCATAAAATGGGTTTGCAAATGTACAAGTTAAGCTGTTGAATACAAAAAGTTTGTGTGTCTTCACGTTACCTGTTGACTTATGGGGATCCCATGAATTTTACAGAGTTTTCTTAAGAAAGGAATACTTAGAATTGGTTTTATCATTTCCTTCCTCTAAAATATAAATACGAGTGTGGGAAACTGCCAACAAATGCCCCCTCAAAAAGTACCAAATGGATGGTGTGAATTTCCAAATTTGACTTCATTTATTTATTTATTTATTTCAATTACTTCTACCCCGCCCTTCTCACCCCCGAGGGGGGACTCAGGGCGGCTTACAAACGAAGGCACAATTCGATGCCTAAATCAATTAAACAAACAATACATAAAAGCAATTTAAACAATTAACAGGTTAAAAACATTAATACATAATAAAATAGCAAAACAATCTCATGCTCAGTGTTCAGAGTTCCGTATATCCATTCCAATTCCATTCGCCTATGTTTATCGTCAGATCTTCCCTTAGCTGTCAGAATGTCCAAAAGCTTGGTCCCATATCCAGGTCTTCAGTTTTTTCCTGAACGCCAAAAGGGAAGTCGCTGATCTAATCTCCCCGGGGAGTGAGTTCCACAGGTGAGGGGCCACCACTGAGAAGGCCCTGCTCCTCGTCCCCGCCAACCTCACTTGTGATAGTGGCGGGGTCGAGAGCAGGGCCTCCCCAGATGATCTTAAATTTCGAGATGGGATGTAGAGGGAGATCCGTTCGGACAAATACACTGGGCCAGAACCGTATAGGGTTTTGTAGGTCAAAACCAGCACTTTGAATTGTGCTCATCACACCATAGAGCCTTCTTGTGCTCATCACACCATAGAGCCTTCTACTCTTTTTGGGAAAGACAAGGTTACCCCAGAATAGGTAGGAAGAAAATGCAAGATAAGTAAAATTCCTGAAAGTAACATTAGTTGCGAAACCAGTGGGTCATACCTGAGTCTCAGGTCTTCGATGTTATGAGAGAATCAGAATCAAAAACTAGATTCAGGATACTGAAACACTTAATATAGTAAGAAAATCATGTTTGCCACGGGCTCCTTAAAACCATTTGTTTTGTGTTTGCCCTCTCTTCCATAAAAAAAAAAATATTGCCAGAATGTCTCAGTCAAGAAGGGTTCCTCTTCTACATTCATAGTAATCACATTTCCCCTTCTCTCCCATTTTTTCCCTTTCTCCCTGTTCCTGATGGATCTGAGACAGGACAAACCTTTTCAAAACCCAAAGTCATAGTTAATAAGATACATAGGGCTGGGAGTCTGTGTGGTTGCATTTGTCTTATTTTGTACCACCAATTGATCTGCCTCTTCAGAATTGTGGTGGAGATTGGGAGTACTCCCGTCTCTGCTCTCACTGCAGCTGACAGGGATGATCTCTCCACACCTAAGCCAATTTTCAGGTGGCGCAGTTGGAATCTCTCTACCAATAAAGGGTYTTGCTCACCCCATATTTCAGCTCCATACAAAGCGATGGGGAACACCTTTGCCTTAAGAACCTTACCCAAAAAGCGCTGGCCATCTGTGAGAAGATGGAAGCAGAGAGAGGCGACCTTGCTGCCATCAACAAAACTCAAACTTAGAAACTTAATATGGACACGCCACTAGTTTTACCTACCCATGCCCCCCACCCTAACCCTATTTTAAGGAATTAATCAATTTTTAATYTTTTAACCTCTTTATYTTGTAGTTGCTCARTTATTTAGGAGTGGGTYGACAGGCCAGTAGGCCATGATGCCTTGTATTCATATATGGTTTTACTGTATGTGTATGTTTTGCATGTTTTGATATGGTCAAAATTGACTAATCAATAAAGAATTGTTGTTGTTGTTGTAATAAGATACAACGGCATACTCTCCAACATTTCACAGGTGAAAATGAGGACACCTTTGGGCCAAGTAWTGTYAGAATGAGATCAAATGACAAACATTATGAACAAGGAAGAACACAGAAGTCAGGAGAGGCTGCTCCATTTTGCTTTTGCCTGCGTCTATTGCAGGCAAAAGCATTCCATTTCCGACTTCCATTTCCTATTCCCCACTCTTCCCTTATGAAATTAATGGATTTCAAACTAGTTTTGCACTTCGAACTCTTCTTGGAGTAATGGAAGGAAGCTGAAGACAAAGGGGATAGGGGGAGGACATAGAAACTAGGGCCTCTTCAACACAGCTGAATAAAATCCCACATTATCTGCTTTGAATTGGAATATATGGCAGATATTGTGGGATTTTCTGCCTTGATATTCTGGGTTATATGGCTGTATGAAAGGACCCTAGGGCATTGTTAAAATAGCCCAAAAGCGGGGCAGCATATATTTAATTAGGATTGTCCCTACCAAATCATGACACGAGAGGAGATTCCATCTGAACATGAGGAAGAACTTCCAAAGCTCCTTCTTTGGAAGCTTTTAAACAGAGGCTGGATTGCCATCTGTCAGGGGTGCTTTGAATGCAATATCCCTGCTTCTTGGCAGGGGGTTGGACTGGATGGCCCATGAGGTCTCTTCCAACTCTTTGATTCTATGATCCTATGACTGGAGGAGGGTAAGAACAATTCCTTCTTCCTATTAGCCACACCTTCTTGCTCAATGCCAAAGAGAGACGACTGAGCCAAAAGAGACCACTGCTTCATCTATCCATACAATTCTTAGAGCATAACTTTCCAAACTGTGTATCAGGACATGTTCGTGTGTTGACTGTGAGTGTGTTTCACACAAACATAACAAGTAATGATAAAAAGCTTGGAAATACATCTAAGTTTTATCTTACCACTAAGATATTATATATATATATATATATATATATATATATATATATATACTGAAATATTTTCATAAAATATGTTGTGTTTCTATACATTTTGTTATTACAGTTTATATATAGGTCTTTCTTTCTTCGGGGGAGGCCCTCCTTTCGCCCCTACCAGTTTCACAAGCTCGTCCTGTGGGCACAAGGGCGAGAGCCTTCTCCACTCTGGAACTCAGTACCTGGAGAGATCAGGAAAGCCCCTACCCTGGAAACCTTTAAAAAGAACCTTAAAACTTGGCTCTTCTGCTGCGCCTTTGGTGAGTAGGTACACAACATGACACTACCACTCCCTTCAACACTTCTGTCACTGGAGTGCACGCCCCCCCTCCGTGGGAAAGCTTGGTTCCACAACCCTGTTTTTATGAGCTCCCTCTTGCGAATAACTTGCTCCTCTTCTTATCCCACCTGAGTTTTTAAACATTTTATCCTGCACATGTGGCCCGCCCACTGTCACTGTGATTGTGTTTATTGTAATGTTATATTGTTAATGTATTCATATGTTTTTATGTAATTATGATATTGTTGCTTGTTGCTTATGTTTTTGGTTTTAATTTGCTGTAATATGTTGTTTGGGCTTGGCCTCATGTAAGCTGCCCGAGTCCCCGTTGGGGGAGATGGTGGCAGGATATAAATAAAAATGATGATGATGATGATGATTATTATTATTATTATAAGGGCTTGATCTGTAAAACTGAATTACTTTGTCACTAAATGCTGCATGTCTAAAATGAGTTTCACCAACATAAAATGTTTGGAAAGCTCTATCTGAGAGACATGCAGGATCCAGAAGTCAAGTCAAGATAACATTCCTATTTATAAGGAAAGCAGTCGTTATTTGGACAGGGAAATGATATAATTATACACATCATAACACTTTAGATTCTTTGCAAAAAGAGGTTTGTGGATCCGCAGGCATGAGTACAGACCATGAAAAGCAACACAGAAAAGTCCACTGGAAAATTAGGGTGTGATACACTAATGGAATCCCATATTTTTTCTTACCTTTTTTTTACTCTATCTAAAAAACGCATTAGAATCATAGAATCCCATAGAGTTGGAAGAGACCTCGTGGGCCATCCAGTCCAACGCCCTGCCAAGAAGCAGGACAATTGCATTCATTACCCCAAAGGTTGTGGAGCGCAATCATTGAGAGATGATAAACAGAGAGGACAAGATGAAGATATTAATGGGCCTGGCAAGCAGTATTACAGACTGGATTAAATACACCACCTTTCTCTAAACCTGTTGCTCCACCCAGATGTATACGGATGATCACTCCCATAAACCTGACCAGTTGTTATCAAGATACATATTAAGATGGCCGGAAGCTCATAGTATTCCTAAAAGACTGATTTAGGCTTTGGTGGGTGCCTCTACCTATCACTGCTCCTAAAGGAATGGGAAACAACATTGGTAAGGATTACTTTGTATCGGATATGTTATTTTATATGCTAGTGATATATCTACACTATACAGTTATATTAGTAACTGTCATGGCTCCAGTCTAATGAATCCTGGCATCTGTAGTCTAGCAATGTCCTTAGAATTGCCTGCAGAATTCTATAGCCCCCAACAAGAGGGATTCAAGATTAGAGTCTATTGGAAACTGTCATTCAAAGAAATGGACTAGCCAAACTGCATTAGGCAGAGTAAACAGTTGGCCTCTGGCATCACATACTAGGAGCTGCCACAGGAAGAGCTACTGGACCATGCAACCATTTACTCCCACCTTCAGCATGCTGCTTTTGGCTATGATATGATGCCATTTTATTGCCAGGGTTAAAATTCAATTCAGTTCCAGTCTGGTGGGCTTCTTACCTGAAATGGGAAAGAAAGCATGCCATCTTGTCCTTTGCTCCAAGAAACAAAATGTCTTGGACTGTCCCTGAACCAGACTGGAAAAGCAATTCCCATAATCCCTACCATTGGTTCTAGCAGTTATGACTGAGTTGCAGTTCACAAACACCAGCTCTCATTCCTACCTTGTTCTTAAGTTAAATTTGTATGTAAGTTGGAACAGGTACATTTTTAAGTGTAACAATAGATAGATAGATAGATAGATAGATAGATAGATAGATAGATAGATAGATAGACAGACAGACAGACAGACAGACAGACAGACAGACAGACTGACTGACTGACTGACTGACTGACTCCACAGGGGTGTTTACCCTTCCCTATGCTATTCAAAGCTAATACATAGGGAAGGGTTGGAAGGACCCAAGGGCAAGACAGCAACACAAACACCCTTGTAGAGTTTGTGTTGCTGTCTTGCCCTTGGGTCCTTCCAACTCATTACACCTCACTTTCTATTCCTGTGATAACACTATGTAACACAACTTTTGTTCCTTCATTATAATTATCATTTCCTAATTGGTTCTATCATAAAAACATTTTAAAAGATCATTAAACTGCAAAAACTTTGTTTTTGCAGGACATCCTGCAACACATTTTACTACACTTTTTCAATAAATATGTGATGGGTTGGATCTGCACTGTCATATAAAATCCAGATCTGCTTGAAACTGGATTATTTGGCAGTGCAAACTTAGACCCCCTTATAATAATATAATCCAGATTATCAAAGCAAATAATCCAGATTATCTGCTTTGAACTGGATTTTATGCGTCTTCACTGCCATATAATTCAGTTCAAAGCAGATAAACTGGATATATATGGCGGTGTAGAAAGGGACTCATATAATCCAATTCAAAGCTGATAATGTGGATTCAACATAGTTTGTGGCAGCCACAAAAACAAAGTTTATGAAGTATAACAACTACTTTCAAAGCAAGTACAGTGCAATTAAATGGGAAATAAATAATCCAGGAATAGAGAATTTTCAAATTTTGTTAAATAGTGTAACTGGAGTTTGAAAAAAAAATGGCTTGTTATGGAAACAAGGATTGGTGATAAAGCTTCAGTGGAGAGACCTTTTCCCCATGATAACTCTTTCAGGAGCAATTTCCCCTTCCTATGAGTAGATTTATCTCACTTCCTGTTGTCTCATCCCTGTTCTTAACTGTGAGTTGTTTGTAAATCAGATGTTTGTAACTCAGAGACTGCCTGTACACCAGTGGTTCTCTACCTGGGGGTCGAGACTCCTGGAGGAGTCATGAGGGAGTGTCAGAGGGGTCACTAAAGACCACCGGAAAACACAGTATTTTCTGTTGGTCATGGGGGTTCTGTGGGAAGTTCTGTCATTGGTGGGGTTCAGAATGCTCTTTGATTGTAGGTGAACTACAAATCCCAGCAACTACAGCTCCCAAAATGTCAAGGACTATTTTCCCCAAACTCCATCAGTGTTCACATTTGGGCATATTGAGTATTCGTGCCACATTTGGTCCAGATGCATCATCGTTTGAGTCTACAGTGCCCTCTGGGTGTAGGGGAACTACAACTCCAAAACTTAAGGTCAATGCCCACCAAACCCTTCCAGTATTTTCTGTTGGCCATGGGAGTTCTGTGTGCCAAGTTTAGTTCAATTCCATCTTTGGTAGAGTTCAGAATGCTCTTTGATTGCAGTTGAACTACAAATCCCAGCATCCATAACTCCCAAATGACAAAATCAAGCCACCCCCCAACCCCACCAGTATTCAAATTTGGACGTATCGGATATTTGTGCCAAATTTGGTCCAGTGAATGAAAATACATCCTGCATATTAGATATTTACATTACGATTGATAACAGTAGCAAAATGACAGTTATGAAGTAGGAAGTAAATGATGTTATGGTTGGGGGTCACCACAGCATGCGGAATTGTATTAAAGGGTCGCAGCATGAGGAAGGTTGAGAACCCCTGCTGTACACTGAGGTTTGTACACACACAACAGAGGTTTGTGTATATACACAAATCTATTTCTGCTGGGAAGAAGGAAATGGAAAGACTGCAGCCCCTGACTTTGGACTTGAGAAACAGAAAGCTCAGCACATTCGTATGATTCTTTGAAGCCAACATTTCTCTTCCAGATGGTTCTGCTTCCATCCCTGCTTCTACGGAAAGGGCACTTTATAAAAAGGCCAGAGAGGAGGGGGATGGAGAGCTGGGGAGCTTCCAACTCATTTAACCAAAAGCCTCCGTGAGCTGCCTTCCCCAGCCAGGGCCGTGACCCTTCCAACCCTCTGTCCTTCATTCCCTCCATAAATCCATCCTGTTTATGGGCCTCTGTCTGGCCAGGCTGCCAGGACTGGAGTTCATACTCCCCTGGGATGTGACTGGGCAGCAGTGGGGGAGAGTTAGCCTGATGAAGTTCGGGGTCCAAGAGTTGGGAGGGGGGAGTTGCACCAGTTAGAGAGGAGCAGCCTTTGTAGTTGAATATCTCACTTGAACAAAGTCAGATCCAATACAAATTCCTTACCCCTCCAAGAAGTACATGGTGTTGGCAGAGAGACACCAATATTTTACCAACCGAGGGACTTCTTTTAAAAAGTAATGTTTACATGCAGCAAGTTTTTGTGAGCTGCCTCTTCAGCAGCCAAACCCAAATGCCTCAGCGCTAATAGACCTGTGTTGTTCCCCCCGTTTGTTTCTGACTACTTCAACTTATCCCCAGCAGCTCTATTCTGGTCTTGCAGACTCAGAGCCATTGCTTCCTTTATTTCAGTCTGTCCAATTTGAACATGGTCGTCTTCTTTTCCTCCTGCCTTCTACCTTCCCAAACATTATTGTCTTCATGAAATGATCAAAATACCTCGATTTAGTCATCTAGGTATCTAAGGAAGCTTCCAGATTGATTTGCAGGAGCCCCTGATGGTGCAATGGGTTAAACCATTGTGCTGGCAGGACTGCTAATCGAAAGGTTGGTGGTTCAAATCCAGGGAGCGGGGTGAGCTCCAGCTTCTCATGCGGGGAAATGAAAGAAGCCTCCCACAGGATGGTAAGGAGCCCCCGGTGGCACACCGAGCTGTTGAACTTGCTGGCCATAAAGTCATGGGTTCAAATCTGGAGAGCGGGTGAGCTCCCTCAGTTAGCCCCAGCTTCTGCCAACTCAGCAGTTTGAAAATATGCATATGTGAGTGGATCAATAGGTACTGCTCCGACAGGAAGGTAATGGCGCTCCATGCCGTCATGCCGGCCACATGACCTTGGAGGTGTCTACGGACAATGCCAGCTCTTCGGCTCAGAAATGGAGATGAGCACCAACCCCCAGAGCCGTACATGATGTCAGGGGAAAACATTTACCTACTACAGGATGGTAAAACATCCAGGCATCCCCTGGGCAATGTCCTTGCAGATGGCCAATTATCTCACACTAGAAGCAACCTGTAGTTTCTCAAGTCGCTCCTGACACGAAAAAAAGCTTGATTTGCTTTAGGACACATAGCAATCCATAGTATCCACAGACCTTTTCTCCAGTATTACATTTTAAATGAGTTGATCTTCTTCCCATCAGCTTTCTTTGCTATCCAGCTTTCACAACCACACATAGAAATGGAAAATACGATGGCAAGAACAGTGCTAACATTATTCAGTTTTATACCTTGACAACTTATTTCAGCTTATTGTTGAAATAATAACGATCTTGTCTATTTCCCTAATAGCTGTCCTTTCAAAATCCTAGTCTTCTGATTTCTTGATTGCAGTCTCTGTTATGATTAATAACTGAGCCAAGATACGGAAAATCATGAACTATTTTGATATCTTCATCTTGTACTTAAAAGTCATGCAAATCACTTGTGGTCCTTATATTTGTTCAAATGCCATCTGTCCAGAATTATTCATATCTGTTCTTCATAGTAGTTGAATCCCCTTTCTTTAGGTTTTTCCCCACTGTTCCTCTTCCTTCAATGAGAATATTATAGGAGTTAATGCAAGTCAGGCAGATGGGAGGGGATTGTTAAATCCAAATCACTGGCGGTACAAATATTTCTCTGAAAAATCATGTCTTGCACTTAAAGACATTCTTCATTTCCAAAATATAATGGTAGGTGGTTTGGAGTTGGCTCTAAAGTTTAGGTAAAGAAGGAATTGAAAGGAAATGAATAAGATGCTTGGGGTATGGCTGGAAAGAAACAGATTTTGTTTGGATTGCAGCCTTATTAGTGCATATTAACTTGAAGGTAAGTCCTATTGGACACTGTGGATATTACATCTAAATAAACATGAGTATGATTTAAGACTTAAATACTTGAGTAGTACACCAGACTCTGAAGTCTGGGTGGTTAAACTCAATTTCCATTACTGGTCATGTTGACCATACGTGCTACATGATGGGATTTGGAGTCCAACAACATTTGGAGGTCCAGCTGGTTCCCACCTCACTCTAAAGGTATTTGGAGCAGAGGGAGCAAATGATTTAAACCAGGAATGGAGAAATACAGTTTCCAGATGTGGTTGGGCTGCAGTTACTCTTAGTTCCAGCCAAAGTTAGTACAGCCAATGATGAAGGTTTCTAGAAGATGGTCCAATGACAACTGGAAGGCCACATATTTTCCGACCCTTGCTTAAAGTTCCTAACCCAATTATCATTAGCAATACTATAGTTGTTGTTGTTGTTCATTTGTTCAGTTGTTTCCAACTCTTCATGACTTCATGGACCACTCCACAGCAGAGTTCCCTGTCGGCCGTCACCACCCCCAGCTCCTTCAAGGTCAGTCCAGTCACTTCAAGGATACCATCCATCCATCTTGCCCTTGGTCAGCCCCTCTTCCATTTTATGCATCATTGTCTTGTCTAAGCTTTCTTTTCTTCTCATGATGGGGCCAAAGTACTTCATCTTGGCCTCTACTATTCTTCCCTCCAATGAGCAGTCAGGCTTTATTTCTTGAAGTATGGACTGGTTGGATCTTCTCGCTGTCCAAGGCACTCTCAGAACTTTCCTTTAACACCACAGTTCAAAAGCATCTATCTTCCTTCGCTCAGCCTTCCCTATGGTCCAGCTCTCACATCCGTAGGTGACTACGGGCAATACCATTGCTTTAACTATGCGGATCTTTGTTGCCAGAGTGATGTCTCTACTCTTCACTATACTATACTATATTATACTACACTATAGATAGTATCCAATAAGTACCCATAACATATATACCACCATACTTGACATCTGAGATGTAGCTATGTGGAGGGTGGGTGCAAAATGAGGGCATTGCCTCCACAAATAAGAGTTTTGTCCACCTCTGAATTTTTCTGCATTATATTCTAACATTACAGGAAGTGAGATGCTGAAAATAATTCACGCACAGAAATCTTATATACGATTTTTACCTTCTCTTTGTAACATACACTTTAAATGCCTGTATTCTGTTCCTAAATGCTTGACTGGAGTTTTTGGACAATGCAATATCAGACATTTGGGAGCTACACAAAACCCCTACCACAGAGCTATGCCCCACTTGACATGAAGATGGGTCTGGTCTTGTTCTCACATTTCTACTTTGTTTTTTATTTCCCAAAGAAAACCAAATAGACTGATAATAAAAGCAAACAGTGGGTATTGCTCTGGCCAAGATCTTGTACCCTTTGAGCATAGCATAAATAAATGCCAGAATAATGCTGGATCTTACAGTTGTGCTTTTGATTGTGTGCTGGTGTCAAGCCTTTTAGCTACATACCTTTGTAGTGTTCCAATTTGGCAGTGATATTCCCAATTAATCTGTCGTCCTACTTTCTAAATGTCTCTCTCCTCTGATTTTCTCTCTTTTGTCCCTGGCTTCTTTCAGTTGCCGAAACCAAATTTGAAGTACAACATTAGTCTACATTCAATTGCCCTTTCCACACAGCTGGATAAAATCCCACATTATCTGCTTTGAAGTATAATATATGGCAGTGTGGACTGAGATAACCCACTTCAAACCAGATATTTTGGGATATTCTGCCTTGATATTCTGGGTTATAGGGCCGTGTGGAAGGGCCCTCTGTGAGAGAAGAGGTGTGAATATTGCCCTTCCCAGTAAACTCAGGCAAAAGCAAACTGCTGCAGCCTCTCCTTTGTTGTTCCTAATTAATAATTTGGTTTCATCTTGAGCACACTCTGATGTTATTTAACACCACACTTCCTTGTTTTCAACTTACCTGTTGTCCAACTCAGCCAGTCAGTGGTTCTCAACCTGTGGGTCCCCAAGTGTTTTGGCCAACAACTCCCAGAAATCCCAGCCAGTCTACCAGCTGTTAGGATTTTGGGAAGTTGGAGGCCAAAACATCTGGGGACCCAGAGGTTGAGAATCACAAAATGTCTGAGAAAACTTGCAAAATGCTTACCTCAACTAAGAATCAGAGGACCCTTCTACACTCCCATATAATCCAGATTATCAAAGCAGACCATCCACATGATTCTGACACTCACTGAAACACCTCAGCAAGCGAGAGTCCAAAAGTGACAGGCTCAAACCCAGAACCTCAACCAATGGCTGATACCAAATGAGAGACTCCCCACTGGGCACACAGAAGACTGGGCGACTTGGAAGGCGCTGAACAGACTGCGCTCTGGCACCACGAGATGCAGAGCCAACCTTAAGAAATGGGGCCACAAAGTGGAATCCACGACATGCGAGTGTGGAGAAGAGCAAACCACTGACCACCTGCTGCAATGCAACCTGAGCCCTGCCACATGCACAATGGAGGACCTTCTTGCAGCAACACCAGAGGCACTCCAAGTGGCCAGATACTGGTCAAAGGACATTTAATCAACTACCAAACTCGCAAATTTTGTATTTTGTCTATTTGTTTGTTTTGTTCTGTTAGAAATGTAATACAATTGACTGGTTGCCCTGACATGTCAAATAAATCCACATTATCTGCTTTGAACTGGATTATATGAGTCTACACTATCATATATTCCAATTTGAAGCTGATAATCCGGATTTTATATGGCAGTGTAGAAGAAGCCATACTCAAACCTGTGGAAAAATACAGCTATTTTCATGGTCCCAACAAGACTCCAGTTCATATCAAGATAATATTGTTTTTATCCTTATAAAAGCATAGTTATTGCAATGCTGCAGTTTTCCCCTACTGGCTGATTTTTGCACAGTTTTGTAGTTTACATATTGAACAACTGAAATTTTTCACAACAGACATTTTTAAAAAATAATTATGAACGATAAGACCTGTTTTGTTTTTGTTTTTCCACCTAGAATTGCCAGCAGTCGAGAAAAAGGGGAGGAAGAAAAACAGCTCACCCACTCCTTGAGCTTTTAACCTATCAGAACTAGCAGTTGAACCATTTCGCTGGTCGAGTGACAAATGGAACAACCTTCTAATTGCAACAGATGAAGTGGCTATTAAAAAGGCACAGCTAAAGTGATGGTGCAAATGCTGGTAATCGCATTTGCTCTGGTTATGTTACAATGCAGGAAAAGGTGGCTAATAGAACTCCTAATGCCTCCTAATGTCTGCATGTATAGCTATTTGTAGGGCTGAAGGCTACAATCACCACAATTCATGAACGGATCAACTAAAGCTTGCTTGATCAATATTAATCTCTTTCTTGAATATCCACAAAGTTCCACCAATGTGGAGACATTGATAATAATCCAAAATCACCCAACTTTAATCAGTCCAATTACAAGGCAAATGATATCAACAAAACAACTTTCTCGTGTGATGATTATTTTTTGGCAATTATTGGTTGTTTACAGATTTTATTATATATAAAATAAGCATCATATTCATAAAGTACACAAGTTTCAAAGCACATTTTCTCACTGCCGTATATAGCAGGATAGTTTTCATATATGTAGATGTCCACCCTAGACTGAGGGTAGGCAGGTGTTATGTATGTGCCTTCAAGTCACCTGTCGATATATGATGACCCATGAATTTCATGGAGTTTCCTTAGGTAAGGAGTTCTCAGAGGTAGTTTTGCCGGTTCCCTCCCCAAAATAAAGCCTACAGGACCTGGTATTTTTAGATCTGATCCCAATTAATCATGAGCAAGTTAATGAGGTAAAAGTGACAGGTTCCTTTGGTAGAAACGACTGTATTTATTTATTTATTTTATTTTATTTACAGTATTTATATTCCACCCTTCTCACCCCGCAGGGGACTCAGGGCGGATTACAATGTACACATACATGGCAAACATTCAATGCCATAGACACACAACACATATAGACAGACAGTCAGAGGCTATTTAACATTCCAATTTTCTGGCCACTAGGGGAGCTGTCGCTTCACTGTCCATCTGCAACACTGATGAAGTACTTTCTGCATTCCCCACATGCTTTTGCTGGAGATTTTTTTATGGCCTCGTAAATTTGTTAAATTAGCCTCCCCACACATAGGTGGTACCTAAATTTCCTACTCGACAGATGCAACTGTCTTTCAGGTTGCAAAGGTTGACAACAAGCTATACAATTGGCTGGAAGCTCACTCTGACCCAGGCTGGCTTTGAACTCATAACCTTTCAGTCAGCAGTGATCTTAATGCAGCTGACATCCAGCCAGCTGCGCCACAATCCCGGTGACTGTAGGATCATAGAATCATAGAGTTGGAAGAGACCTCATGGGCCATCCAGTCTAACCCCCTTCCAAGAAGCAGGAAAAGAATTGTGTTCTTCTACAATTTGTTATACAGTAAAAACATGAAGTCAGACATGCATTCTAGACTTTAAGAAAGCTGATTTCAGTAAACACATGGGAAATTGGGTATGATCCAATAGACAGGAATATCAAAAAAAAAAGGAGTTCATGATGAATGGCAATGTCTGAAAAGTGAGATATTGGAATCAGAATTTCCAACAGTTCCAATGAGGAAGAAAAATAGGTGTCTTAAGAAACCAGAATGGATATCCAAAGAACTTTCTACTTTGAAGGGGTCATGTACAGGTAATGGGAAGAAATCATGTACAAGTAATGGGAAGGGATTCAAATGAATAGCCAGCATATATAAGGGTAAAGTTAGAAAAGCCAAAATGCAGAACAGGCTCAGGCTTGCTAAAGAGTTTAAAAACAGTAAAAAGAGTGTTTTGGTTATGTCCACAGCAAAAGTAAGAACAAGGAAATGTAGGATCCTTGTGTACAGGTGATGAGTAATAATAATAATAATAATAATAATAATAATAATAATAATAATAATAATAATAATAACTTTATTTATACCCTGCCTCCATATCCCCCAAGGGGACTCGGGGCAGCTTACATAAGGCCATGCAGTAAAACACAATATAAACACAAAAACACAACAAAAAATCAGAAAGTAAATTACATAAGATGCAAACCAATATAAGTAAACAACACAACAGCATAAAATCAAACATTAAAACTCAGATATCACACTGAGCAGAGTAATGCTAACAGAGGACAGAGAAAAAACAGAACTACTCAACTCCTTCTTTGCCTTAGTCTTCTCCAAAATCATTAATAGTGCTCAACCTGGGGATGATGCACCAAAAATGCAGTAGATGAAATGTAGCATAGAATCTGTAAAGAGGCAGTAATGCAATATCTGGCTAATTTAAACAAATTCAAGTCACCATGACCAGATGAACTACATCAAGTATAGTAAAAGAACGGGCAGAAGTAATTTCAGAATGACGGGTAATCATTTTTACACATTTCTGGAGAACAGGAGGAGTTCCAACAGACTGATAGAGGTCAAACGTTGTCCCCATCTTCAAAAGGGAGAGTACAGTTAAAATGCATCTAAAAACATAAACAAAGATTTAAAACTTGGCATTATTCTAAATGTCCTTTGACCAGAAACTGTTCTTGGAGTGCCTCTGATGTCGCTTGGATGATGGAATAGGAGGCATGCTTATCAAGTGTGTAGATGACACCAAATAGGGAGGGATAACTAATACTCCAGAGAATAGGCTCAGAATCCAAAATGACCTTACTAGATGGGAGAAAGGGGCCCAAAGTAACAAAATATTTAACAAAGAGCAATGATTTGATACTTCATTTTGGAGACTGTGAAACAGAAGCTTGGTGGCCATCTGCTTAGAGTGATCTGACAGTGTGTTTCTGCATGATGGGGGTTGGATTGAGATCTTCTGATTCTATGTTTAGTCTCCCACCCAATTACTAAACAGAACTCACCCTGCTTAGCTTCTAGGAATCTATATGAGGCAAACAGCAACACCAGAAGAGGACAGGTTTTCATGGGGGATGCATAAAGTTAAGAGTTAAGTACTTTCCATCACTTGCTATTCATTTTTTTTTAAAAAAACCCACAAGAATCAACAATATATGTGTTATTATCACATTTAATTGCATACCAGGAGAAAAGTGGATTGCTTAAAGCTGCTTGGATAAAACAAGATTTCAGATAAAGACCTTGTGGCTGAGTCACAGCTCAGACATGACTCCATCTGGACCACAGCTTAGAGTGGTCCAGAAGGGGAGCTGTAGTAGAGGGCCTCAAGCTGGCAAGGACTGGGTCACATGCCCCACGCTATGGGAGCAATTTCAAAATTCCTTTCATATTTAGATTAAAGCTTGACTCCAGAAATCCGAGATTTCATTGTTCATTTTTAATATCCTGAGAGTCATTTGTATATGTAGGCTCAATTTTATTGCCTTGTTAAAAAGAATGCATTAGAGTAATATTGCCAAGCCATTCTGTTTTCCCTTTCCAGTACCCTAGTTTATATTGCAACATTGATTCTTGAATATTGATTCTTTAATCTGAATCTCACCAGAAATTCTCTCATCAAGCAAAAGCTCTCTGGAGAGAATCCTTTACCTGCAGGTCATGGGGTGGTGGGTAGGGGGATAGGGGTGGGTAAGGGGCCCTCTAAGCACTCCAGCATCCTTCTCAAAAATGTAGGAAGGCACTTTTAGGGGAAAATTTCAAAAATATATGCTTTAATGATGCTAGAAAGTGAGGATATCCACCCCATTTTGATCAAGAGTTGAACATGACATGCTCAACTCTTGATAAATTATGAAACGCAGCAGGCCCACCTATTACACAAAATATTTGTCCAGGGACCTTCACCTAATACATTTTGCATAATCTGGAATTCTTTTTTTCTTACCTGAATTGAATGTCTTGAGCTTCCAACCAAAGCATAGTATAGACTTGCCTTGGAAGATCTAGAAAATATCTAGAAAAGCATTCTCGCTAAACTTTCAGCACCATTGTGTGACCAATATCTAATGAAACTTATGGTGCAAACTGACTATGAAATTGTGCTGGAGGCATAGAGAAAGCACTTTTCTATTGATTGATATGTCTTCTAGAGAGCACACTGGCAACGAAGATCCGCATAGTAAAAGCAATGGTATTCCCCGTAGTTACCTACGGATGTGAGAGCTGGACCATAGGGAAGGCTGAGTGAAGGAAGGTAGATGCTTTTGAACTGTGGTGTTGGAGGAAAATGCTGAGAGTGCCTTGGACTTCAAGAAGATCCAACCAGTCCATACTTCAGGAAATAAAGCCGACTGCTCATTGGAGGGAAGGATAGTAGAGGCAAAGATGAAGTACTTTGACCACATCATGAGAAGAAAAGAAAGCTTAGAGAAGACAATGATGCTGGGGGAAATGGAAGGAAAAAGGAAGAGTGGTCAACCAAGGGCAAGATGGATAGATGGCATCCTTGAAGTGACTGGATTGACCTTGAAGGAGCTGAAGGTGGTGACAGCCAACAGGGAGCTCTGACGTGGGCTGGTCCATGAGGTCACGAAGAGTTGGAAACGACTGAACGAATTAACAACAACTAGAGAACTAATTCTATGGTAGTCAAAGCTCTTCACATATAAAGGAAGTCACATTCAACAACCTTATCAGCAGGCCTAACGGAGATTCTTGCCTGTTCCTTGAAGCTGGGATAGATGTAAAACTTAATATTCAGCCAGTATAACTTTCTTTCTTTTTTTTTGAAGTAGGAATATAGTTTAGGATAAACAACATGATATAGTCAAGATCCCCTTAGCTGTTCTCTCCCATGTAAATGAATAGAAACTGGCCTGGAAGAGAATTCTGCTGAAAAAAACTTGTCAATGGCCCCATCCACACTACACTATAATCCAGTTTCAGAATGCAGATTAACTGCATTGAACTGGACTATTTGGTGGTGTAGACTCATATAATCCAGTTCAAAGCAGTTAACCTGCATTCTGAAACTGGATTATAGGGGCAGTGTAGGAGTACAAATTATCTTTCCTGACACAAATAGCATAGTCCTTATGTTGGAAATTGTTTTCTTCCATCAGCGTTCCAACAACATTATTTGACGGCCCCCATCCCATCTTTCATAGCCTAGAAAAGGGGTAGACAGACCTCAGGCATACAGGATCTCATTTGTTTCTACCGATCCCAGAGGTCTACCAACTGTATGCCAAGTGCAAAACCGTAGCTAAGGATGACATATATGTTCAAGATATTTAGTGTTAAAGTGCCTCTGGTTCAGCCCAGTAATTTGTTATTGGTCCCAAAAAGCGAACTAATCAGTCCTTTTTTATACAAAACTTCAATTCAATTTCTTCCCATCCTTTTTTTTCCAGCCATCTAATCTGGAAAGTTGTCAAATTCTTTTGTTATGGCTGTTATTAGACAGATGGGAGTAGGAAAGTTCACAAATCTACTGCTAATCACTCCAGGATCTCCCAGTAGATCCCGACCTCTCTTCTGTCCACTCTTGATCTTGAACAGCATGCTAAATTTATGCCAGTTTCACTCAACAGTGTGTCCTACAGAAACAACATCCACGCATGGCATAAATAACTCAGTGGAATGTCAGATGCCCATGTTTATGTTACACACGAGAACAGTGAGAGTGTGGTCACAGACTTATTAAGAAACCAAAAGCATGCTATTTTGCCTTGTTTGTGTCCCTTTTTTAATAGTACTGAGTTTCTGTCGTGGTGATTTATCACACAATAAAAGATTAGCGGTATTGGTATTTATATATTTATTTTAGAACTTACACAGCCCATCTTTTCCTGATTATTTCCAGGCAGGCAACAATTATGTATAGAGAGAGTAGGCCGGTCAATGGATTTAATCTTCAAGTAGACTTGCTTTCAACCAATTAAACTAATTAATCAATTAGTTGCAAGCAGATTTACAAACAGCAAAAGCTCAGTGACTGTGTACAATGAACGATTTCTTGCCCTTTGAAAAACAATCCAAACAGCTATGTTTTGTTAGGAGGGAAATTTTGAAATTTTTGGAATCCTATTTTTGAGGTTGTTGCCTATGTCTTCAAGTCACTGCTTATTTATGGTGATCCCAAGGCAAATCTATCATGGGATTTTCTGGGCCTGAGAGTGTGATTCATTCAAGGTCTGCCAGTGGATTGCCATGGCCCAGTGGCAGGCATGTAGCGGGGGGGGGGGGGGGGGGGCTGGGGGGCTTCAGCCCCCCCCCCCCCAATTCTCATGGTGGTTCGCGAAAAGGCCTTACTGGTGCATTATTTAAACTGTTATGTTTATTCATATCATGATCTGATCACCATACTCAATATATCCCATATGCATGGGGGTATTGGGGTAATGATACAAAAGGTTTGCTAGGCTAGACCCTCTCTTTCACTCAGACTCAGCCCCCCCCCCGAAACTCAGCCCCCCCGAAACCCCCCCTGAAAAAAATTCAGCCCCCCCCCCCGAAATGAAATCCTGGCTACGGGCCTGCCCAGTGGAGAACTGAACCCTGGTCTCTAAAGTCACAATCCAACACTCAAACTGTTATATTGCACTGGGCATCCAGGAGTTTTCTTTGGGGTGGCCATGTGCATAACACTGCAGAAAGGGTGTCTGTTAGAAGGGTTCTCTAGTCCAAATAATTTAGAGCACAAGCCATTAACTTCTTCATCCACAATGAGCACATGGATCGCAGACTGAGCAGGCAGATGTGAAGGTCCCTTCTGGTTTCTCCACTAAGGTACACCACTAAATACAGGTCACTGTATTCCGTCCTAAAGTATAATGTATCATATTTCTATTTAACTAAACCTGATGGTTTCCAAATATGAATCTATACATATTAATTAGCCTTCAAGAAGGATACTGACAAGCTACATAGTATGTGTAGTGAGGGGTGACCATGATTATCAAAGCTCTGGAAATCAAATCTTATGTGGAATAACTTAGGGAGCTGGATGTGTCTCTTGTTTGGAGAAGAGACGATAAAGAGATGACATGACAGCCATCTTTAAATATCTGAAGGGATTTCATATAAAGATAGAGTCAGCGGTTTTCTGTTGCTCCAGAGGGAAAACCATGAACCAATAGATTCAAACAACAAGAAAAGAGATTCCACATAAACATTAGGAAGGACTTCTTTAATGCGAAAATTATTTGAAAGTGGAATGGACTGCCATGAAAGATATTGCACTATCCATGTTTGGACACCTTTAGTCAGAGTTTGAATAAGCATCTTACAGTTGTGCTGTAGCTGCATGTTTCTGCATAGGAGGATTGTACTATATAGTCCTTGTGGTCCCTTCAAATTCTAAGATTCTATGATAATACTACATGTTTACTTGATGTATGATAGATATCCTCTTCTTTTGGTGATGTGTTGGAGCCACAGTAATATAACCTGAGTATCAAACAAATAGGAGTAAAATGGTCAGGTACTCCCAGCAGGGTCTCCATGGTGGTGAGGTCACGGGAGAGGAACCAGAGCAAGTACTATATAGGGGAGATAGGATGGAATACAAATATATTATTATTATTATTATTATTATTATTATTATTATTATTATTATAGAACAATAACTCTTTGGTTAGGTATGGAGTAAAAAAGGAAACATATAATCTTCTGTATCACAAAGTTCAACATTATATTTACATATGTATAAGACACAATCATCAATGCATGCACAGAGAACCAGTTTTCAGGAAAGAACATTCAACCAGGCAATTTCCCAAAATAAAGTGGCCACATGAAAAAAAAAGACATGACTTCTGCCCATTTTAATGGGATGCAGAAGAAGGAATTTCAGCAAGTGTAAAAGTGATGAAAATGAGTGAATACTTTACCACCTCACATCCACTGGTTTTCTGAATCAGGGCTCACTAAGACCAGGCCTTGACCTGGACATTATGACTTAATTAGGCCAAATTTTAGACCCTTTTTAGAGGCTATATAGGTAACATTGTTGGGGTCATAGGGTTACCAGGGAAATAGGTGTTGGTTATGTTCTTCCCAAAGGAAAAAAAATATTTCCAGTCAAGCTCTGTGGAAACTGTTATCTGAGCATAATACTTACTTGACTAGTGTCTGTGAGGTCACAAATCACCTCCTGCTAGATCTTCACCTTGTCCTGGTGAGAGGGCTTGTGTGTTCAAGTGAACCTATGAGCAAATCCTTTGTAAGTCATGTACTCCCAGCAGGGTCTCCCACGGCGGCGAGGTCACGGGGAGGAACCAAACCAAGTACGATCTGAAGACCAAAGACCTCAATGGCAGAGCAGGTGAATGATAACATGGTCCATGTTATAACAGCTGTGAAGGCAGGAAAAGGCTGCAACAGATGAGAGGCCAACGATCATCGTGTTAACCATGTCATTAAATCAGAACCTCTTTCTATGAAGACTGTGTGTTGATAGCTTTTTTTGTGTGTCAGGAGCGACTTGAGAAACTGCAAGTGACTTTTGGTTGAGATAATTGGCAGTGTTGATAGTTGTGCACAGATCTCCACACATAAAATAAATTCACGCACATCAACCAAAGTCCTATGGTGATTAATGAGTAGTAGTATGGGCGGGACTGTGAAATTTGGAAGCCACGAGCCATGGACCAGCACACGGACAGTGGATATGGATTCAGTCATTCTAACTCAAGGTCTCAGCCAGTTGAGCAGGTGACAACTGTATCAATGACTGAGCAGCCTTATTTAGGGCCCACTCTGCTCACCCCATATGGTGAGAGGGCTAGAAAAGGTGCCCTAAACATAGTTTCCCTCTCTTATTTATCCCTGACTAGACTGCCACATCTAGAAGTTTCACTACCTTGCAGTAAAAAAAAAAAAGGCCACCAGCACTGAAGCAATGATCCCCTGACATCACTTTTACTCACATTGTCCGAATGCCCGATCACATTTGCTTTACTCAGCTCAAGATCAGAAAATGGAATGTCGGCGGACAACAAAAGGGATTTAAAGATTGGCAGAAAGTTGACCTTAAAAATGTGGCATAAATACAGAGAATTGGGAATCCCTGACCCTTGACCTTTCTAACTGGAGGTCAGCTGTTACCAACGGTGCCAAGGATTTTAAGGAGGCACAAATAAAGGGTGAAAAAGAAAAATGTGCCAATAGGAAGGTATACAAAGCAAACCCTTGCCATGACTACCTTCCAGCTGGAAACCCTATGGTCTGTCACAATGTCATTATGTGGATCCAGGATAAATTTCTAGTCACTTATGGATCGACCGTGAGCCACTCTACCCTTGGAAGGCAATCATACTTTGCCACAAGTGATTGGCTATATTAATATAGGCAAGGGCGGCTCAACCCATTATGCAAAGTAAGCATTTGCAGTATAGTTGATTTTGCCCAGGGGCGCTCTTGGGGGAAAATAGACCTTGACATATGCGAATTGTAGTTACTGGGATGTATAGTTCACCTACAATCAAAGAGCATTCTGAACTCCACCAATGATGGAATTGAACCAAATATGGCACACAGAACTCCCACGACAAACAGAAAATATATATCAGTGATTGGTTTGGGGGGGGGGGGGGGATACTGTTTGCTAACCATTGAAAATTACCTAGGGCTGCCTCTGAATATAGGTCACAAATCATCCAACCAATTTCCGGAACAATTTTTTGGATCTCAAAACCGATTCTGATTTAAAGAAAAGTTGACAAGAAATGAATACTTTAATGAATGGATGTGATTGCTGCGCTTAAAAATGGAGGAATGAAAGCAGATGGCTCATCTGATGCATATGGAGACTAAATCAACATTGATATATCCATCTGCAAATTACATCCTGAAACTGAGTTCTTTCCACAAAATGCTTTTGTATAAACTATAAGAAACAAGGCTTTTGCACTATTAAACAAACAAAAAAAGAGGAGAGGGTTCTTTATGTTCTCATGTGGTGATGAATGACAATCCTGTTAATCCTTCCCATCATGGACAAAATATTTCTTAATATTCTTTACAATCCAAGCAGAACCCAAGGCAACAATGTCATCTTCTAGAACAGTGCCTCTTAATCTATGAGCCCCAACCCCAAATGGGGTCCCATGAGCTAATTGTTGAGGTCATGAAAAATTTGGCAACAGTTAAAGTTTTCTGAATGTCAACCATTTACACAAATCTGTCAGTAACAACATGCAGTGTTTAAGTGGACTCATTGGAAAATGCTTTAGTTGTACTCTAAAAAAATGAAAATCAACCTGTTTAACAAGCCTTGTAAATGCTGATTTATTATCAGTAAATGTTTGGTTTTTATACTTATTTTATAAACCTGTATACCAGAGGGTCGCATAAAAATTTCTGGGGCAAAAAGGAGTCAAGAGTGAAATTTTTTAAGAAACCCTAATCTAGAACAGGATTCCCATACTCTAGTTCAACAGATGTTTTTGACTTTAACTCCCCAAATGCTTGCTGTCTTGGCCAATTCTGAGGACTTGATGTCCAAAACCACTAAAAGACCATTTTGGGAACCCCTGTTGTAAAATATTCAATTCCCAGCCTCTATCTCAACATACCTGCAAGATTCTATGTGCCTTGAGCATTCAGCACTTAGTGAGACACTTTAGGAGCAGAATGCTTTTTTAAAGGCCCCACCTTGACATTATTTGTAATATGCAATGTGTCCATTGCAGGGGCCCTCTGGTGGCGCAGTGGGTTAAACCGCTGAGCTGCTGAACTTGCTGACTGAAAGGTTGGCAGTTCAAATCCGAGAAGCAGGGTGAGCTCCCACTGTTAGCCCCAGCTTTTGCCAACCTAGCAGTTCAAAAACATGTGAATGTGAGTAAATCAATAGGTACTGCTTCTGCAGACAGGTAATGGCACTCCATGCAGTCATGCTGGCCACATGACCTTGGAGGTGTCTACGAAGAACGCCGGCTCTTCAGCTTAGAAATGGAGATGAGCACCACCCCCCAGAGTCAGATACAACTAGACTTCATGTCAGGGGAAGCATTTACTTTACCTTTTTAATTTGTCCATGCATCTCTCTTGTTTATCACTGGTTATCAGAAGGAAAGATTATCAGAAGGAAAGATCACAATTGCTGGGGTAGGGACTCAGGTCTCCTGTGAAAGTGGAAAACTATGAATAAAGAAATGAGGGATTCCTAGATCTTCCAACACAACTCTATGGTCAATTTCCACTGGAAGCTGACCATAAAATTACACTGGAGGACTTTCTTAGAGAGGTGTTCTCTCTTTTTAAAAAATCCAGTCTTCCTGCATCACTGGAGGAAGTTGGCTATTGAGTCACACTGGAGGACCAAGATATTCTTTGAGATGGCATTTTTCATCAAATTCGTGAAAAATCAAATCTGCAAAAGTCAAAACCACAAAGACAAAGGGACTACTGAACAGCAAAAAGCTGCCCAGTTAAGCTACAGGATTTGGAGTTCTCTTTTCCCATTTTAAAAAACAAAACAAAACAGATTAAGCTAGGCAACAGTGATTCTGTTCCCTATATCCAGATGCTATACATGAAGGCTAATTCCAGTTTTAGATACAGGCA
This sequence comes from Anolis sagrei ordinatus, assembly GCF_025583915.1. Classification (NCBI taxonomy): domain Eukaryota; kingdom Metazoa; phylum Chordata; class Lepidosauria; order Squamata; family Anolidae; genus Anolis; species Anolis sagrei. The sequence goes on along the minus strand of NW_026845477.1, from coordinate 119,204,617 downwards.
GGCAATTTCTGATCCAGTGTGGATGTCTGCAACCAGGAATGCAGGTTGATTTACAAACAGGCTAGCAAGGCTGTTATCATGACGGATTCACCATGTCGCTGCCCTCTGGGCCTCGCTCAGCACCAACCACTTAGTGAAACGCTCCCATTAACATCCATCCCCATCATAGTGCCTCTTTAATCTTCTTACATCAGCACTTCCCTATTCAGGGCTGCTCTCAAAGAGACAGGGACTGACAAACCACCACCACCCCACCCACATAGAGACTCAACTGATCTGAATTGTTTCTACTCCTTCTGGTTCAGTTTCCCCAATCTCCATTCAGACATGGAGCATCACTGTACACAGTGCAAAAATGACAAGCCTAATTCTCACAGCATGGGAGGATTAACAAAGGATTGGATGGAGACAGTAGGAGTAACTTCTCTACCTAGACTTGAGACTATCAGCAGAAGATGCCACAGTTCTGATTTTATTTTCATGGGCTTTTATTTACAATCCAGCCCAAGTTAAGACCTTTTAAATTTCATTAATGTCTAGAGGAAGAATGATAGACCTTTACATAAGAATCAAGGTACTTGTATATGTAAATCATACAGCATCACATATATAGGTTGTTGTAGGTTTTTCCGGGCTATATGGCCATGTTCTGGAGGCAATTTTTTTCTCCTGACGTTTCGCCTGCATCTATGGCAAGCATCCTCAGAGGTAAGTGAGGTCTGTTGGAAGTAGGAAAAATGGGTTTATATATCTGTGGAATGACCAGGGTGAGACAAAGGACTTTTGTTTGCTGGGGCTAGCTGTGGATGTTTCAGCTGATCACCTTGATTTGCATTCAATGGCTTGGTAGCGCCTGGGGGGAATCTTTTGTTGAGGGTGATTTCATGTGCCTGTTTGTTTCCCCTCTGTTGTTTTTCTGCTGTAATTTTTGAGTTTTTTAATACTGGTAGCCAGATTTTGTTCATTTTCATGGTTTCTTCCTTTCTGTTGAAATTGTCCACATGCTTGTGGATTTCAATGGCTTCTCTGTGTAGTCTGACATCGTGGTTGTGCGAGTGGTCCAGCATTTCTGTGTTCTCAAATAATATGCTGTGTCCAGGTTGGTTCATCAGGTGCTCTGCTATGGCTGACTTCTCTGGTTGAAGTAGTCTGCAGTGCCTTTCATGTTCCTTGATGCGTGTCTGGGCGCTGCGTTTGGTGGTCCCTATGTAGACTTGTCCACAGTTGCATGGTACACGGTAGACTCCTGCAGAGGTGAGAGGATCCCTCTTGTCCTTTGCTGAACGTAGCATTTGATGTCAGACTACACAGAGAAGCCATTGAAATCCACAAGCATGTGGACAATTTCAACAGAAAGGAAGAAACCATGAAAATGAACAAAATCTGGCTACCAGTATTAAAAAACTCAAAAATTACAGCAGAAAAACAACAGAGGGGAAACAAACAGGCACATGAAATCACCCTCAACAAAAGATTCCCCCCAGGCGCTACCAAGCCATTGAATGCAAATCAAGGTGATCAGCTGAAACATCCACAGCTAGCCCCAGCAAACAAAAGTCCTTTGTCACACCCTGGTCATTCCACAGATATATAAACCTTGTTTTTCCTAGTTCCAACAGACCTCATTACCTCTGAGGATGCTTGCCACAGATGTAGGCGAAACGTCAGGAGAAAAATTGCCTCCAGAACATGGCCATATAGCCCGGAAAAACCTACAACAACCCATGGATTCCGGCCATGAAAGCCTTCGACAATACATCACATATATAGTTTGTACTTCATACAAATCTCCAGGTTGTTTAGTACAAACTATGTAACAGATGACACAATTCTGCAAAATCCTGCAAATCTCTTGGGAAGACAGGTGGATAAATGTCAGCATGCTGGAAGAAGCAAAGATCACCAGCACTAAAACAATGATCCTCCACCTTCAACTTCACTGGACTGGCCACATTGTCCAAATGACCGATCACTGTCTCCCAAAGCAGTTACTCTACTCTCAACTCAAGAACAGAAAAGAGAATGTTTGTGGACAAGAAAAGAGATTTAAAGAAGGGTTTAAAGCCAACCTTAAAACTGTGGCATAGACACTGAGAACTGGAAAGCCCTGGCCCTTGAGCATTCCAACTGGAGGTCAGCTGTGACCAACAGTGCTGTGGAATTCGAAGAGCCACAAATGGAGGACAAAAGGGAAAAATATGTCAAGAGAAAGGTGCATCAAGCCAACCCTTATCAAGACTGTCTTCCATCTGGAAATCGATGCCCTCATTGCAGAAGAACACACAGATCAAGAATAGGTCTTTACAGTCACCTATAGACCCAATTCCAATACCTTACACTTGGATGGCAATTATACTTGACCATGAGGGTTCGCCTATGATGATGAACAGATGAGACATCGCAAGCCAAGACTTTGTGAAGAAGAGCTGCAGATATTAGGGACAGGTAAAGAATTTACAGAGCTTGTGTGGTGCAGTGGTTTGAATGTTGAACTGAGATCTGCCCTAGCAAACCTTTTGTATCATCCCAATACCCCCATGCATATGGGATATATTGAGCATGGTGATCAGATCATGATATGAATAAACATAACAGTTTAAATAATGTACCAGTAAGGCCTTCTCGTGGAGCACCCTGAGAATTTCAGGGGGGGGGGGCTGAAGCCTCTCAATGCCCCCCTCCCCCCGGCTACATGCCTGCATGGAGTGGTTATGAACGCTGGTCGCATGACATGATTATATATTTGCTTGTCCACTTCTCTGGTGGTAGCCCATAATACAAAGCAGGGGTAAGGCACGACATAATCCGATGTCATCTCTTGGCTTTCAAGGCATAAAATTTGATATGAGATGAGGAGGGTCACCCAACACAAAACTATCCCCTTGGTCTGCATATCCATGTTCATCACTACAGCTATTTTCAATATGAACATTAAGACAAAATATTTCACACTGCATTCTGTTTCTCCACTTCTCTCAAAGTGTGGGGTTGGGTGGGGTGGGGCTGGCATAATTGGTCAACAAAAGGGTTCGCTGTCCCTCTCTTTTCCCTAAAGATGGTGGGGGGAGCAGAGCTGTAGCAATGGCTTGCCAACCACCTCCAGAAATCCTGCAGCACTGAGGTTCTGGAAGTGGTTGGCAAAGGGGATTGCTCTTGCTTGGTCTCATGCAAACCCCACGGCAGCAGTCCTGTGCCTAAGGTGTTGGATTGGCAGCAACTGCAGCAATGGCTGGCGGAGCCCCCAGTGGTGCAGTGCATTAAACCATTGTGCTGGTAGGACTACTGACTAATAGGTCAGTGGTTCAAATCTGGAGACAATGGATTGAGCTCCCTCTGTGAGCTCCAGCTCCCCATGTGGAGACATGTGAGAAGCCTCTAACAAGGATGGTAAAACACCAAACATCTGGACATCTCCTGGACAATGTCCTTGCAGATGACCAATTCTCTCACACCAGAAGTGACTTGCAGTTTCTCAAAAGCAATGACTGGTGTTCCCCCTGTGAAGTCGTGGCTCTTCCTTCTCCTCTCCTCTGCTTTAGTTCCTCCTGTTTATAGGCCTTCCCAATAGTATAGAGACCTTTCTTTGTATTTGTTTTTGAGTAGAGCTTAAAATCCCCCCACAGGCCAGTCTTAGTTAGTCTATTTCATTTCCCTGTATAGCGCTTTCTTGCTGGACATCTCCTTTTTCTACAGTCACTTGGATATTGTCTGGAATCCTAGGCCCAAGCAATCCAAACAGGCATTCTTAGCACCTGCTGCATTTAGCAGTATTTTTATACTAACAGTCCAAAGGACAACAGAAGCTTCTGGCCACCCTAAGCTTCACAGAACAGAAGATTAAGACAGTTTGTAAGCAATAACTTATAATCCATGATCTTCAAAGACCCCAGAAAGATTACTGCAACCAGAAAGATTTCCTTTTGTAATATATTGTTTTAAGTTACCTTATGACAGTCCTGGGAGGAGTTAATGATTTATTCATCTTGTTTGCAGTAAACTCATTTGGTTATCTTTTCACCTTGCTTAAAGTGCCTCTGTGTTAAAACTTAACAGAAGGTATCAGATAGCCCCCAAGTAAAGCCAGACACTATAGTTTCCCCAAAGGCTGGGGGAAGGCCATCACGCCCCCTCCCAAAGTCCAAGGTCATAGCATGAAAGCACAGTGGGCTCAGATCTTAGGAGGAAGTTGGCAAATGCATGAATAACCAGTTCTGCAAATTCCAAACCTGCCTATGTGGAGGGCCAACTGTATTTCTGAATAATGAAGTTAATCCACGGGTCTGAGAAAAGCCAGGTGTGGTGGATGTCTAAGAGACAGCATCCATGACACTAACAGGCCTTGTCCCAATCCATGTACAATTTTGCCATGATTTTGCAAATAATTTCTGATTGCATACTTACTCTGACCATAAAGCATAAATTCAAAAACAAACAGATGTACCTCTTGTATTTAAACAAAAATGCCTGCCAGAACCCAAGATTAACTCTGAAATATTACAGGTTTCAGGTTGCAAGAAACAAAAGCAAGTGGAAGGCATACTGGAAAGCTGTTTTGAGACTGCACCAAAAGAGGCATTACAACAGATTAGTACCGAATCTGGGATCTCCTTTATCTGAACATACAAATTGACTTGTGCTTCGCCATGCACTCTCTCTCTCTCTCCCACACACACACACACACACACACACACAAACACACATCAAGTTATACAGATGACTTTGTCCAGCTTTAAAGTCAAGGTGTTGCAAAGTGTGGAGCTATGTGTTTCCTCCATTATAAAGGCCCTTGGCACCTAATCCATTCCCCCCTATAAAAGGTAAATTATATACTTCACTCATGCCATCGTTGTGACAAGTGAAAGGATTGCAATCCCAAGGCCCAATCTTTGTATAGCTTTTCCAAACCCTCAAATCATCCCTTGAACACCTCCCTATGTACACTTCGGATTTTTCCAACATCTGTTTCTAGGAAAGTAGGAGTGCCAAGGCCTGCTCAATGGCAGCCAAAGTCTCTCCAACGTGATAATATTTTCCTCTGTTTTCCCACCACTGTTCTATAAATCTGTCCGTTATTCTCATAGCAAGTACAAGAGGATCTCGTGGTCAGAAGTTTAAAAGTTTAAACTTTACTGTTGCCTTTCTCGGGTTACTCACTACAAGTAGAGTTGCTTGCTGATCCAAGATGATACAGGGAACATACAATGGTGCCATAAACCAAGAGAGACCAATGTGTGGCCATCCAGATACTGTTGGGGTTCAATTTCCACCATCATTCATCACCGTTATGTCATGGTGACTAGCTAATGTTAGTGGGAATTCTAATCCAACAAGACCTGGAAGAACAAAGGTTGTTGTGTGCCTTCAACTTCTGACTTATGGCAACCTTAAAGTAAACCTATCATAGGGTTTTCTTGATAATGTTTATTTAGAGGGAGTTTGCTACTGTCTTCGTCTGAAGTTGATCTGTTCAGTCATCCAGTGGGTTTAGAGTCATAGTCCAATTCTCAAACCACTACACTGCCTTTTGTGAAATAGTACGGTATTACCATTAGCCCTAATCTGGAGGAATGTGGGAATATAAATTACTCTTATGTAAACTGCAGGTTTGGAACTATCATTGTGACTGATGAACCAGCAGGAATGGAAGGAAAGAGGAAGAGACACCTGGCTCAGTTGTTACACCTGTATCTATTGATTTGATTTATACCCTGTTCTTCCCCCCCGCTCCCACTCCCCCCCAAAAATTAGCGTCAGATGAGACTTGAGAAACTGCACGGTGCTTCTGGTGCAAGAGAATGGGCTGTCTGCAAGGACATTGCCCAGGAGATGCCCAGATGTTTTAACATCCTGTGAGAGGCTTCTCTCATGTCCCCGCATGAGGAGCTGGTGCTTACAGATGGCAGCTCACCCCACTCCCCAGATTCAAACCGCCAACCTTTTGGTCAGCAGTCCTGGTGGCACAATGGTTTAACCCATTGTGCCACCAGGGGCTCCTTCTCTCAAAATGGGACCTAAGGTTGCCTTTAATAGTTGAAACAATCTCTTGCAAGGATACAAATGAGGGGGGAAAGCTTCAGCTGCTTGATTTCGGCATGGTTATAATTCTCTGTCCATGCATCTGATGAAGTAGACTCAGAACCCCATCATGCTTATGAGATCCCTTGTGCTGATTTGCCAGCCTCAATAGCGAATTGGCAGTGCAGTGGGGCAATACCACCACCCCACGCCCCACCTGGCAGCAATGCTTCCCCATCACACATGGAGAAACATCACCACATGGCTGGTCCCCACTGTAGCCCCGTTGTTCCAAATGGAACACGGGGTGTCACCTGTGTTAGCAGCACAGCCTCCTACCCTGCTGCCACTCCACTTGAGTAACAGAACCCTGCCAGAAGTGAGTCTCCATTGTGTGATGGGTAGCATCAGGTGCTAAAATTATCATGTGATGAGGTCATAGATCTATGAAAGTTTATGCCTCAAAGTTCTCTTTCTCAGTCTAACCCCCTTATCACACTGGGGCTTAAACATGGGCAGCTCCATTTTTCTGGTGTGTGCAGAATCCTGGGAAATGTAGTTTGGGAAGGCAAGGAACTATGTAGCAGAGTATTCAAAAGGCCCCATCCTAAACCACATTTCCCAGAATTCTGCATGCACCAGAAGAATGGGGCTGCTCCAGTGTGATAATGTTGCAAAAGGTGCTACAAAGTTCATTTGCATTATAAATATGTATCAGTTATATATCTTAAAATCAATAAATAGTTTTCTAAGATCTACAGAGAGACTCGCTGGAACACCTCACCAAGCAAGAGTCCAAAAGTGGCAGGCTAAAATCCAGAATCTGAATCAATGGCTGATACCAAATGAGAGACTCCCGCCTGGGCACACAGAAAACTGGGCAACTTGGAAGGTGCTGAACAGACTGCGCTCTGGCACCACGAGATGCAGAGCCGACCTTAAGAAATGGGGCTTCAAAGTGGAATCCACAACATGCGAGTGTGGAGAACAGCAAACCACTGACCACCTACTGCAATGCAACCTGAGCCCTGCTACATGCATAATGGAGGACCTTATTATAGCAACACCAGAGGCACTCCAAGTGGCCAGCTACTGGTCAAAGGACATTTAATAAAATACCAAGTTTGCAAACTTTGTGTTTTCTCTCTTTGTTTATTTGTTTTTTAATGCAATACAACTGTTTGGTTCGCTCCTGACACGATAAATAAATAAGCTATATCTCTGTAACTCTAGGTTATGAGTCTGTAACTGCATTACAGGATGTGAGCCAGTATTTAGAAGAATAAGTAACAGTTGTGGAGCGTTGGAACTATCATTATGACCGGTAACTTTTAAAAATAGTACAGTCATCTGACTGTACTATTGGATAGAAACTCAACTGTGCACCTATAGAGCTATCTCTTATTTGCCACTTCTAAGCTTCTCTGGGATCAGCATAAGAACTTGGGAAGTTCCAGGGCAAGAAACCAGCACAGTTCCAACTAATCTGCAAGGAGGTTGAGGCACATCAAAACCAGAGCATTCTGCCAAACATAATGTTCAAATGTCAAGTCCTGGCAGAAAGAAGCTCTACATACACTCATGCACACACCCCAAAGTCGCACTTTTCTATGAACTGCCATTCCAGGAATCCAGATAACCTTTGTGTCAAACGTCCATCTCTCCCATGTTTGGGGACTAAATATGTGGCAAAGGCCTTACATTAAAATGCAGGTGCAGCCCTAGTCTGTCCAGTGCAGACAGGCAAAACACAACTGAAGGTTTTAACAGCACGCCATTCATCACAAGTCTCCTACCTGCAAATTGAGTCCATATTATTGTTTCCTGTTCAGTGCAACTGTGAGACTGGTGATGAACTGGCCCCCAGCTGCCTCTCTGTTACTAACCTTTTGTTCTAAAGGGACTTTCAATTACTGGTTTTCTTTCTGGTTTTGTCTTTACTTTCTTTTGTGGTGTGGTGTGGTAGTGTAGCAAGAAAACAAAACACAAAGGGGGAAATCTGCAAGAGAGGCAATAATTAAGCATTAGCCTAGAAGCAGAAATAACTAAGGGGAAAATCAGATGGAACTCAAATGACAGCTAAGCAACCTCATTTAAGTATTTGCCAACTACAGTAGGCCTTCCACATTTGTAAGTATAACTTTTGCTGATTTCTCTCTAGGAATCTCTTCCAGTGCAATTCTTCTGGCAGAATCTGAACCACAAGATATCTAGATTGATGTTCTCTCAGGTAAAGAAAAGAGCACTTTTGGGGGAAAAGCAAGTTTTTTTCACTTTTATGTGGGCCTACCGTTTTGCATCTGGTTCCCTCTAATGCAATGTTTCTCAACCTGGGGGTCAGGACCCCTGGAGCCAAGGGGTCATGAAGATGTGCCAGAGGGGTTGTCAAAGACCATCAGAAAACACAATATTTCCTGTTGATCATGGGGGTTGTGTGTGGGAAGTTTGGCCCAATTCTATCATTGGTGGGACTTAAAATGTTCTTTGATTGTAGGTGAACTATAAATCCCAGCAACTACAACTCCCAAATGTCAAGGTCTATTTTCCCCAAACCCCATCAGTGTTCACATTTGGGCATATTGAGTATCTGTACCAAGTTTGGTCCAGATCCATCATTGTTTGAGCCCCCAATGCTCTCTGGACGTAGGTGAACTACAACTCCCAAATTCAAGGTCAATACCCACCAAACCCTTCCAGTTTCTTCTGTTGGTCATGGGAGTTCTGTGTGCCAAGTTTCGTTCAATTTCATCGATGGTGGAGTTCAGAATGCTCTTTGATTGCAGGTTAACTATAAATCCCAACAACTACAACTCCCAAATGACAAAATCAATCCCTCTGCCAACCCCACCAGTATTCAAATTTGGGCATACCGGGTATTTCTGCCAAATTTGCTCCAGTTAATGAAAATACATCCTGCAGATCATTATTTACATGGTGATTCATGATGTTAGGGTTATGGCTGGGGGTCACCACAACATGAGAAACTGTATTAAGGGGTCTCGGCATTAAGAAGGTTGTGAACCACTGCTCTAATGTTTCCAACTTCTTTGTTCACTTAAACTCTCTTATAATTTGTTGCTGATATACAGAGGTTCAAAACTGCTTTTGGTATTGCTACTTAAAATCTTATTTTATATTGCTGTCAGCACATGCTTTCTGTACAACCCACTCTGGCAGCAAAGTTAAGAGGAACACCAACAAGTGGCAAAAGTATGACCTGAACTACATGAACCTGTTTGTCACATGCCTTCTATCTCGTATTCATTGATGTAGCACTTCAATTCTTGTGGGCCCAGAGTTTAGAACTACCTTGTGACAAACAGGTACTTGTGATTTATTCCTCTTTGCATAACTAGGGATGTCAGGTCAAGATTGCCTCATATCATTAGGGCAAAAATTGCTATCTAGAGACAACTTCTGGTGATGTCATTAAAATACCAACCACAGTTACTCACAACTAGTCATCCAAACACATGAAGGAGAATGTATTTTCCTGTTTGGAAATTAAGACACAAATCTTAGTTAGAGAAGCTGTTCCCATACCAAGGTGAAATGAGAGGGTTGTTTCCTCTCACTTACTTAGCTAGATAAGATAAGGGACATTTCATCTGGCCTTGAGTGAATCACATACTATCAGCCCAGAAAACCCTGCCTTTGGATTGCCATAGCTCAGAAATGTCTTGAAAACATACAACAACAACTATAATGATAACGACGACCACCATTTCTGAGTCTGTCCATTCCCAAATTGAGAATTAGCACTTCTATCATATTTATAATATTTATAATATTATAATGTAATACAATATAATACAACTACTAATAATATGATATTGTAATTATATATTTTATTACGGTATATATAATATTACTAATAATATTACAGTATAATGGTATAATACAATATAGTAATGTATAACACTGATATTGTGCTATGCTAATAATATAATATATATACATATATATCTTGTAAGCCGCTCTGAGTCCCCTTCAGGTTGAGAAGGGCGACATATAAACAACATAAATAAATAAATAAATAAATAAATAAATAAATAAATAAATATCACTCACTTGAAGATGATGCATGAACACTAGAAATTTGGCACCATATCCTGAGATCAGGCAACCAGGACAAAACTAGGTGACAGTTGTCATGTAACTAAGAATTATTCTATTCTTGATATGTTATAAATGTAATTGTTCAGGTACAGAAATGTATTTGTATTAAATGGTAGAGCAGGAATATCACAAGGAGCAAGACCTGATTCACACTCCAGCCTGAACAAAAGCTTTGTCCATTGCATTCTTACTCCACCATGCAATATCCTACTCCACCTAGGCATGCAGGCAACAAGATAATGGAAGATATTTTGTACCACAAGCCAGCACTTTGGAGGGAAAAAAACATAAAATAACAAAAAAATAGAACCAGGAATATTAATAGCAAGGGTTTTAGAATGGTAACTATAAATACTGCCCAAGTACTCATGTACAGGTAATGAATTATAGCGTAAACATTATTTCCAAAGTCTGAGGAAAATATAGGAGAAAGTGATTCACCCAAGAAAGGTCACAAAGCAAAAGGAATTGTGAACCCAGGTCTTCCCAGTCCTTGTAACACTTTGTCATGTCTTAGGGTCTTTCCAGACAACCCAAAATGCAGATACTGTCGGGCTTTTACTGGAGGTGTCCAACTGAAAACCCTACTTTATCCTGAATTAATTTGAGATGCCATTAGATTTGTGGGCCTTCCTGAAAGGCCCGGGTCTAATGAAGTATAGGGACTAACTCCTGGGTAGTCCTGGGGTCAGTCCCTACACCCATCTCACTTCTTCAGAGTTCATCATTCCCGCCCCCACCTCCTGGCACATCATTTCTATGTGCCAGGAGGCCTGCTGGCCACCATGACTTCATGATGCCCAGCAAGTTTTTTAAGGCTATTTTGGGGAGGGGCGGTTGATGGTTCCATGCCCTTTCAGAAGGGAATGTGGACACCCAATAGGGAAAGTCAGTTTTTTGGGGTTGGGGACAGAAATGTGTTCCAAAGCAGGTTTTAAAAACCAGCTTTGGTACACATTTCTGTCATGTCTGGAAGTGCCCTTAGAAATCCACTGCCATGAAACTATCCAGCTTTGAGTCGACATAATATTTAGCACCTGAGTCTTGCACCTTGGAAACTGTTACCTTAGACACTTGTGATATCTAGCAGATCTTAATGATCCTTGTAGCACACAATAGCTTCAACCAGGACTTCCAAACAAGTCTAACCATTGCCACAATTCATGTTCTCAGACTTAATGCAATTATTGGCCAGTTCACACAATAGTGGTGGATGTTCCTATTTCAATCACCTGAAATCTAATCCTTGGTCCCATTCTGCATCCATCTAGAACAGGGGTCCTCAAACTACAGCCCACGGGCCACATGTGGCCCACCGAGGGCATTTATCCAGCCCGCTGAGGAGGAGGCCTCCTTCTCAATGCCCGTCGGGCCTGGCAAGTGGTGAAAGCGGCGAGGGGCTTTGCGTAAGGTCAGGCAGTGCGGTGCAGCCTCCCTTGCGTGGCTCGTATGAGGGGCAGTGCAAGCCAGGTAAGCTGCACCGTGTGGCCTGGCCTCATGCAAAGCCCCTCGCCACTTGCCAGGCCCAATCCCCTTGTCTGCAAGCAATGGAAGCGGCGAGGGGCTTTGCAGGACAACAGGTGGCACAGTGCAGCTTACCTGGCTTACGCTGCCCCTCATGCTAGCCAGGCAAGGGAGGCTGCACCACGTGGTCTGTTCTTGCGCAAAGCCCCTCACCGCTTCCATTACTTGCCAGGCCCGACAGGCAGTGTGAGCCAGGTGAGGGGATTCGCGCAATGCCAGGACCCCTACAGGATGATCTTCAATGGCAGGTAAACTATACACCCCAGCACCTCCCAAATGCCAAGGTCTATTTTCCCCAAGTCTCTCCAGTATTTATTGTTTGTCATGGGAGTTCTGTATACCAAGTTTGGTTCAATTTCATTGTTGGAGTTCAGAATGCTCTTAGTTGGAGCATCCTAGTAACTCCCAACTGCCAAGGTCTATTTTCCCCAAGCCTCTCCAGTATTGGTCATGGGAGTTCTGTATACCAAGTTTGGTTCAATTTCATTGTTGGAGTTCAGAATGCTCTTGGTTGGCAGGGGAACTATTCATCCCAGCAACTCCCAAATGCCAAAGTCTATTTTCCTCAAGCCTCTCCAGTATTTTCTGTTGGTGATGGGAGTTCAGCTGATAGGCTGATCAGTAAACATATTCATGGGTTCCCTGCTGTTATATTAAGACTGTTACCCATTCTGTGACATGCTTGAAGTCAAAATTTCATTTATTTGTTAATTAGAAATAAATATTTCACAATGTATAATTACATATTTTTTGTGATTAATCACTATGCTTTATGTTCAGATTGTAACAATAAAAATACATCCTGCATATCAGATATTTACATTACGATTCATAACAGTAGCAAAATAAGATATGTGCAGTGTGCATAGGAATTTGATCATAGTTTTTTTTAAAAAAAAACTATAGTCCAGCCCTCCAGTGGTCTGAGGGACAGTAAACTGGCCCCCTGTTTAAAAAGTTTGAGGACCCCTGATCTAGAAGTTTCTCTTGCTTGTGGCTCAGTGATGCTAGTAGACATCAGGATGCATGGGACGCAACCCTGAAAAAGAGGCACTGGATTTGCTTCTCTTCTCTCCCCGTGTCCCTGACTGAAAGCCAACTGTGCAAATTATCCACCCTCTTTTAGTCTCACCATTGCCCCTCTCCACTTCTTCTTTTTCCCATTATCCTCCTCCTCACGCAGATGAACTCTGTGACTGGGCAGAAGAAGGGAAAGTGAAACCTGCTGCCCAGGGCTTTGATCTCCGAATTAGTTTTATACAGAGAGATGTCCCCCCTCCCCTTTCCCCCGACATCCAATGTGCAGCTGGTTTATGGGCACACGGAGGAAAATCAATACTCTATCAAAGTAATCCTGCTTTTATGGTGGGCTTTCTGGCTGTGGCTGCTATTCATCTGAGACTCTAAACACTAACTAAATCTAGTGGGCACCGTTTGCTAGCCCTTTTGGGGGTCAATTTGCTCTTGCAGAATTGATTGGGCTCTCAAGCATGTTGCTTTCTTTATTAGGGCATTGTATTTTATTTTATTGTATTTATTTATTTTTCTTTTGTGTGGCCTTTTCGTCTTTTAGGGGTGGGCAGGTGGGTTATTTATCATCCACTTGTGATATTATTTATGTATAGCAGGTTCTTGAGGCTGTGGCTCCTACTAATATAGTATTAATAGTCGGTTGACTGACAAGTAGTATAATAGTACAGGGATTACCATACCACTATTATGTTGCTACGGGTCAAGTCTCCCATATTCAAAATGCTTAGGACCAGAAATGTTTTAGATTTTGGAATTTTCTTTGGATTTTGGGACACTTGTATTTGTATGTGTGTACATAATGAGACAGAGCCCCTTGGTGGTGCAGTGGGTTAAACCGCTGAGCTGCTGAACTTACTGACTGAAAGGTTGGCGGTTCAAATCCGGGAAGCAGGGTAAGTTCCTGCTGTTAGCCCCAGCTTCTGCCAACCTAGTAGTTTGAAAACAAGTGTGAGTAGATCAATAGGTACTGCTTTGGTGGGAAAGTAACGGTGCTCCATGCAATCATGCTGGCCACATGACCTTGGAGGTATGTTTTGTTTTGTTTTGTCGTGTCGGGAGCGACTTGAGAAACTGCAAGTCGCTTCTGGTGTGAGAGAATTGGCCGTCTGCAAGGACGTTGCCCAGGGGATGCCCGGATGATTTGATGTTGTTATCATCCTTGTGGGAGGCTTCTCTCATGTCCCCGCATGAGGAGCTGGAGCTGATAGAGGGAGCTCATCTGCCTCTCCCCGGATTCGAACCTGAGACCTGTCGGTCTTCAGTCCTGCTAGCACAGGGGTTTAACCCACTGCGCCACTGGGGGCTCCGCACCTTGGAAGTGTCTACAGACAACACTGGCTCTTCGGCTTAAAAAATGGAGATGAGCACCACTTCCCAGAGTCAGTCACGATTGGATTTAATGTCAGGAGAAACCTTTACCTTTACATAATGAGACATCTTGGAGATGGGCTCCAAGCCCAAACATGAAGTTGATTTATGTTTCATATCTATCTTATACACATAGGGTGAAGATAATTTTATATCAGAAAGCAAAGCTGTCACTATCTCAGCCATCCATCTGAACAATTTCAGATTTCGGGGAATTTGGGGTTTTAGAATTTTAGATAAGGGATGCTCAGCTTGTAGTAGCACTACAAACTGAGTTCCAAGGAACTTATACTTATGACAACATTTTGTGGTTCTTTTGGACAATCAGTGGAGATTCTCAGAGTTCAGAAAGGACATGTTAAAAAGTAACAACATTGCTTGTAACTCTTTTTTTTCTAACGAGCTAATGTCATAACTTTAAGCATTTTAATCTCACCAAACTGGAATTATTTTCAGTAAAAATTGCAACCTCAAAACATTGTTTTGAATGGCTATTTGATAGATGGGCTGTTAAACACTTTTGAATGTTTAAGAAATGGTTCTATAATAATTCCAGAAGACACTAGCAATGCATTATTAGTAAGCAGTGTAACATAAGACCTTTGGTGAGCAAGCAATGATGAATCCATGCAGCAAAAAAAGGAATGCCAACATATCAGCTTTCCCAATAGCTCCAAGCTCTGTGTGTTCCTCTGTAAAAGATCATTAATGGCAGATATATTTCCCTAAAAGAGGGCAAATGCTTGACCAAATAAATAGGTTGAATTTGCATAAAATGTGCATACCCCTATTTATCTGTGTAGAAAATAAAATATATGACACTATTTGGGAGTGGGGGAGGCAGATTTCCGGGCCAAGGTCCACTTTTTTAATTCTTTGGGCAAAAGGGTGGAATCTCAGGGAGGGAACATTGTCTTCAGATGCATCTGAAGTTTTGTCCTGAACTATCAGGGTATGGCACAATATGGATAAGGCACTCATATTTCATATTTCACCATGGGAGAAAGACTGTGTGAAATACTAACCCACTGCGCCACCGGGGGCTCAGACCACCAAACCCCAAAAGTTGAAATTGCATAAGGACTTTTGATCCCCTCCAGCTTTGATGTTTGTGTGTGTGTGTATGTGAGCATGAGTGTGCAAAAGAGAGAGAGGGGGAGAATATTTGGTTACTTTCTATGCCTAATGTAGCCCTCAATGGATCTAAGGGCCCTTCCACACAGCCATATAACCCAGAATATCAAGGCAGAAAACCCCACAATATCTGCTTTGAACTGAGTTATCTGAGTCCACACTGCCATGTATTTCCGTTCAAAACAGAAAATGTAGGATTTTATTCAGCTGTGTGAAAGGGACCTCAGACTGCACAGTTAGTCCCCAGTTTCTCACTCCTGGTCTTCTTAATAGTAGCTAGTAGCTAGCCAAATGTCTGAAAAGGCCATAATTTATTATTTATTTACTTCATTTGTATACCACCTTTCTCACCCCAGTGGGAGAATCAAAGCAGGTTCCAACATAATTATGGCTCAATTTAATGTGTCACGTACAGAAACCTAACATAACGATAATAACATACAATTATAAATTAAATCATAAAACACAACATTATTTAACATTAAAACATGGAATTTAAAACATATCAATATAAACATTAAAATCACACAATCCAACGATCATGGTCCAGGCCATTCCAAATATCATATCTATTGCACATAATCCTTGATCATAGCATGTTGCAGTAGTCTATACAGGATGTAACCAGTGCATGGACTAATGTGGCTAAATCATAAGCAAAGAAGCATGGCAGGTTCAGTAGCCACACTGGCTATGTGAGACGTAGTTCAAACAAGAAACTTTTTAAAACTCTCTTCTTTTTTTATAAATCAGCTGCTGGTTCTAGGCAGTGTCCTAAAATCAACACTCCCTAAACCAGGGGTCCTCAAACTATGGCCCGGGGGCCGGATACGGCTCTCCAAGGTCATTTACCCGGCCTTCACTCAGGGTCAACCTAAGTCTGAAACGACTTGAAAGCACACAATCCTATCTCATCAGCCAAAAGCAGGCCCACACTTCCCATTGAAATACTAATAAGTTTATATTTGTTAAAATTGTTCTTCATTTTAATTATTGTATTGTTTTTAAGTGTTTTTTGCACTACAAATAATATATATGCAGTGCATAGGAATTTATTCATTATTTTTTTCAAATTATAATACGGGCCCCCAACAGTTTGAGGGACTGTAACCTGGCCCTCTGTTTACAAAGTTTGAGGACCCCTGCCCTAAACCATGTTAGCTTGGGGAGGTGGCGATTAATGTAGCCAAAACCATGGAAATCTCTCAAATTGTTTTCAGCTGTTAAAAGAAGAGCCTCACACATGCAAAAGGCAGATCTCTTTTCACAAACACACATATTTTTACACAAACACATGAACCACTTCCATACATCCACACATTCTCACACACATTCCTTTGCAAGCTCTCAGCACCTCCTGCTGCAATCTAATCCCAGCAGCCCATAAATTTCACCAGGACAAAAGCACATTCCTAGGCTGCTTGCCACTGCCCCCCCCCCACCCCTGCCCCCCAACTCAGCCCCATGGCTCCACGGAGTAGTCTGAGCCAACCTTGCAGGAGAGAAGGGATGTTTTTCTCCCTAGTGCAGGCATCCTGAGAGATTCCCCCATAAATCTCTGCTTTTTTGTATCTTCTCCCCCTCCCTTTCCTTGCCCCAAGCTGTTTCCATTCATCCTAACCTGGTAATTTCATCTTCATGCACAGCATTAGAAAGATGGAAGGCAGGGGGTGGGTAGGGGGAGCAGAAAAGAAAGGCCTAGTGAGAAAGAGGATAGAAAAATCTGGAGGCGAGACTGCTGAGTTGGCTTCTTCCCTGGCGATGCCTTCCCCACAACCCCCCTCCCCAATATGACTCTCTGGAATTGCCTTCAGAATAATAATAGAAAAGCCAGCATCAGTTAGCTTCAGTTGGCATGTCAAGGATCAAGGACATCTTTCCCATGAACTGACTTGCCAATGAACCTTACTTTTTAACCACAAAGCATAGGACTGTGTTTTCCATTTCAAAAAGGACCAGGGGCAGCTGCTTAGCCAAATCTTTGGTTTCATGCTTTGCATCCACTTCATCTGCTGACGGTGGTTCAAATTCTAATGTGGGTCCTATTTGGTATTTTTAGGAGAAAGATCAAGCAAACCTGGGGAAACAAAAAGCCACAGATGAAGACCTTGACCCAGAAATGCGGAACAGTGGCCCTCCAGATGTTTTAGTCTAATATTCCAAAAACTGTAGACAGCATATCCAGTGGTGAGGAATTATTGGAGCTGGTGTTCAAAAACAGAGAAAGGATCACAACTGTCCATCTCTGTCTCATATGTGCGTACCTTCAAGTGACATGGTGCCTCTCAGCAGTGGTTCCCAACCTGTGGGTCCCCATATGTTTTGGCCTTCACCTCCCAGAAATCCTAAAAGCTGGTAAATTGATTGGGATTTCTGGGAGTTGTAGGTCAAAATACCTGGGGACCCACAGGTTGCGAACCACTGCCTTACAGTGACTCAACGAATTTCATAGGGTGTTTTAGGCAACAGATACCCAGAGGTGGTTTGACCAGTTCCTTTCTCTGAAGTATAACCTACAGCACCTGGTATTGGTTGGCAGTTCCTCATCTAATCCAGGCTAACCTTGTTTAGCTTCCAAAATCAGAGAGGATCTGATGCCTTTAGGGTATTTAGGCCTTGTACTGAAGAGTAATTGAAATTAGATTACAGGGATCTCTTATTACAAGAGTGGAAAAGCTGGGACTCACCAAATGTTTCTGAACTTGTAAGGCCATTGTAAGTATGGTCTATTCTTGATCGGACTTATAGTTCAACTGAGCCCACACTGCCATATATTCCAGTTCAAAGCAGATAATGTGGGATTTGATTCAGCTGTGTGGAAGGGGCCCAAGAGATTTCCAGGAAGAGCATATCAAAACCATGAATATTGGCATCTCTAAAAGTTAAATTCACAAATTTGGAGGGTCAATTGTATAACAATCCTTAACACCAGTGCTTCAAAATATGGCCTCCATCATAACCCATCAATTGTAGAATAAGGTCTTGAAAGAGTACTCTATATTTTTGGTGGCATCATCCTAAGAGAGGATTATTTTTGAGTCTAACCACTCATAGATTCCCAACAAAGAGAAAACAAATTTGTTGCAGACTTTCTGGTTGGTTCACAGTGCATATGCATGCATCCTCAAAGTTTTGTAGCTCATGCCATTAAACCACATCCTCTCAGCTCAGGCTGAATCTACACAACCAAATAATGCAGTTTCAGAATGCAGTTTAACTGCATTGAACAGAGTCTGCACTGCCATATAATCCAGTTCAATGTAGTTAAACAGCATTCTGAAACTGCATTATTTGGCAGTGTAGATCCAGCCTCAGACCACAGGGTAGAGTCCTGGTCTTAATAGTGGGGACTGTAAAATCAGAAATCAACTTATGAGGCTCATTGCCACAAATATGGTGAAAGCTACTAGGCATCACATCTCCCTTAGACTGTATGAGATATATTCATGACAAAACATGAAAATATGCTCTTGGAGGACAAGATCTACTCATTATCATTATCCTAAAATAATAATAATTGAATATGGGGGCCCCATATTCAATGGCAGGATAACTTTTGGATTCTTATAGCAATATAGATGTTTACAGTAGATTAACCAGGACAGCTCCTTTTGGGGGATGGGCTTTGGAGCATGACTGAACTGGAAAACCATAACTTCAGGCTTTCCTAGACATCCACCCCTTTTCAGGCAAAGAGTGATTAAAAATAGAAAGTTTTTAATAAGCAAAGAATAAGGCATCCCTCCATCATCAGGTTTCTTTAAAAAAAAACTCACACACAATGAGTCCAAAACCAAAACCATTACTAAACAAGTGGTCCTGCTGGCATGTTTATGTTGGATCACTAAAAACATGGTCAATATGGCACTCTAGAAGTGCCCCATATTTTCTTTGAAACAAGTCGGCAAAGTCATTATGTATAGCAGGCCTGGGCAAACCTTGGCCCTCCAGTTGTTTTGGACTTAACAGCCGG
The DNA here is from genome assembly GCF_025583915.1 of Anolis sagrei ordinatus. Taxonomy (NCBI): domain Eukaryota; kingdom Metazoa; phylum Chordata; class Lepidosauria; order Squamata; family Anolidae; genus Anolis; species Anolis sagrei. Next base: position 119,185,452 of record NW_026845477.1, on the reverse strand, counting down.
TAGGGTGTTAGGATTTGTAGGAGTTGAAGTCCAAAACATCTGGAGGGCCAACATTTGCCCAGGCCTAATGTATAGTCATGTAGCCAAATCCTTGTGAGCCTGCCTCTTACTTGGATGAGTACATAGGAGAGAGCTCGGCTGATATTTTAAAAGCAAAAGGGGACTAAGATTGCAAAATTAATAGGGCAGGCCAATTTTCCAAAATTCTCTGCAGATACACTGAACGTTGTATTACTTGAACTGGAATGGTTGCTTGTTAGTCTTGGACTGAGGTAGTCCAGTTCAACTCCCAAGGCTGATTTTGTGCCCTGGCCTCCTGGCTTCAATTCATTAATCCAGTCTAAAACAATTTGGGGGAGGGAGTCGAATTGCCGTTCTGTAAACTTTTAAGAGTGGTGATTCATCTTGGAAATTTGTCTCAGGACGCCAATGCACCATTTAACAGCCGCACATGAGAAAGTGGAAGACCGGCTATTTTGAAGTCTTATTCTGCACCTGTTGAAGTTGGGATTCCCTTAGATAGAGGTGGGCAATTGTGACACATTGGTCACATAGGAGACATTAGGTTACTTCCCACCACCACATTCACACTGGCAAAAAAAGAAAGAAAGAGATACTGTTTAAACAACAGAAAGTGAGATGTCACTTCCTGTTTATTCCCCCCCCCCCCCCAAAAAAAAAAGCTTTTCAGGGGCCGTTTAACCCTTCTTCCTATAAAACATGGCGGAAATGCCTTCCATGCCCCTTAGACTGGAGCTTCACTGCCCTGTATCTCAAGATCTGATCCCAGATCTGCGAGCTGGACCATAGGGAAGGCTGAGCAAAGGAAGATAGATGCTTTTGAACTGTGGTGCTGGAGGAAAGTTCTGAGAGTGCCTTGGACTGTGAGAAGATCCAACCAGTCCATACTTCAGGAAATAAAGCCCGACTGCTCATTGGAGGGAAGGATATTAGAGACAAAGTTGAAGTACTTTGGCCACATCATGAGGAGACAGGAAAGCTTAGAGAAGACAATTATGCTGGGAAAAATGGAAGGAAAAAGGAAGAGGGGCCGACCAAGGGCAAGATGGATGGATAGTATCCTTGAAGTGACTGGCTTAACTCTGAAGGAGCTGGCGGAGGTGACAGCCGACAGGGAGCTCTGGCGCGGGCTGGTCCATGAGTTGGAAATGACTGAACAAATGAACAATAACAGCATGGTGGGATAAACAGATAATCTGGGATCGGATCCTAGGTTATAAAGCAGTGTAGACCCAATCTTAAAGGACATGTTTCCTTGATCCTAAGGAGGAAAGCAGAAGGCCTCCAGATGTGGTAGAAATGCCCTCTACTCTGCCTAGAAGGTATAGTAGACCTTTGGGGGGATTTTGAAACAAAATATGGGGGGTTACCCTTGAGGGGACCCAAGAGCTACAAAAATGATCCATGAGCAATACCCATGCCACCTTAGCTATACAAGCATCACTTTCAGTTTGAATCATGCTAAGAAGAACTCATGATACAGTGCCGCCTTCTTTAAAGTGTTCATGAGTATTAACAATTGCTGGCTCTTATAGAAACATCAAGGTTTAACATAGATGAGCCTTTGATATTATTTTTTTGGCCGTTTTTTGATTGAGATAGACCTTCCCTCATTCTTCTATAAAGATTTCCCTTCTTCGAGCTTTTTATACATTTTTTAGTCATATGGTACAAAAATATGTTACAAAGATGATCCAAGACATTTTGGTGCTTCAGGCAGAACGTCAAAATGGCATACCTGAAGGTAGTGAAAATATAATAATAAACTAAATAATTGTCCATTTATTACCTTTATTAGTAGCCCCACATTAAATTTCCCACCTGAGGCAAACTGACTCAATATCCCTTGTGGAAGAACCTGCCCTGCTGAATTTACAGATCTTGGTTTTTAAAGAACTCACAGAAGTATTTTTATGTGTAATCACAATCTATTCCTAGTTTTGACTGGTGGTGGCTCATACCACTGCCAACACACGTGTGACTACTAAGGTAGGATGACATACATGTTTTCCCACTGATAGTCATTAATAACTTGCTTGCAAGGTCATTAAATGCTAATTGAGGTGGCCAATATCAACATTCACACTTGCCACAGGTAGACAAGAGTTCTTTCTCCCATCCTGGACATTCCACAGATATATAAACCTCACTTGCCTAGTTTCCAACAGACCCCTCAACCTCTGAGGGTGCCTGCCATCAAAACATCAGGAGAGAATGCTTCTGGAACATAGCCATACAGCCCAGAAAACTCACAGCAACCCAATAAGAGTATAGACGGAAGATTTCCACACCGGTGCAACTATGCTTTTTTTTTTTAATGTCAATCCACCAAGGCCTCTGAAGAAGTAGACAGATCTCCATGCATTTTGGGTTAAAAATATGATATCTATTTTTAGAGACAAAAAAAAACCCCTTTGTAAGTCTGTACTAGTTCTTATAGTGGCAAACCAACTGACTAGTGTAAAAGTTTACAAGTAAAATATATGTAGTAACAGCGCATTTATCCTGTTCTTTCCTGGATGTCAGAGGAGTTGCTATCCCCCTGCTTTCCCTTCCTTCTCTTTCCTTCCCCGCATACCTTTTCACCTTTCCTTTCTCTTCCTTCCCTTTTTTCCTTCCCCATTTCCTCCCTCCTTTCTTTCTCCTTTCCTATCTTTCTTTCTTTTTCTCCTTCCTTCCTTCCTTCCTTCCTTCCTTCCTTCCTTCCTTCCTTCCTTCCTTCCTTCCTTCCACCTTTTTCTCCCTTCTCCAGCTTTGAGAGGATCTGCCTCACAATATCTCCATGGTAATAGGGCTCTCTTTGTGGCTCCTTCCTCCCTTCCCCCTCCCTTCCCCTCATACAAATATCACCTATCTTTCTCAATGACATCACAGAAGTCCACTTCACCTAGCAGCATACTTTGTGGTACAGTAAGACAGACATACTTTAGCTTTTATACAGAGAGATAAATAGCATACTTCCACTCATATTCAATGGCAACTGGTATTCAACAGCTACTGTGATATGAGAAGAACTATAGTGTGTCTTCTGGATCTGCAGGATCCAGATCTACAGTATATTCTGGCGTATAAGACTACTTTTTAACCCAAGAAAATCTTCTCAAAAGTCAGGGGTCGTCTTATACGCGGGTGTAGTCTTATGCATGGGAGTCGTCTTAACTCTATATTTTAACTGGAAAAGTTGGGGGTCGTCTTATACGCCCAGTCGTCTTATATGCCGGAATATACGGTACTTTATATAATGATCATGACTAGCAAGCACTTACAACCTTATCTCCAGAAATTCATGATAGTCATCGCTACATTTTAGGGTTGTTCATTCCATAATTTAGAATTATGAACCATGTGAAAAGCATTTCTTTTTTATTAGTTTGATGAACGTCCTACCATTCTTGGATAACCTTGTGGTCTAGTACTGTGAAAGATAGGGATCTACCTTCTTCAAAAGGAGCCCCCAATGGTGCAGTGGGTTAAACCCTTGTGCCAGCAGGACTGAAGGCAGACAGGTCAGAGGTTCGAATCTGGAGAGAGCGTGGATGAGCTTCATCTGTCAGCTCCAGCTCCCCATGCAGGGACATGAGAGAAGCCTCCCACAAGGATAGTAAAACATCGAAACACCTGGGCATCCCCTGGGCAACATACTTACAGATGGCCAATTTTCTCACAACAGAAGTGACTTGCAGTTTCTCAAGTCACTCCTGACACACAAACAACACCATGCACCATTTAATACATCAGTCATAAGTCATATCCTCTTTTCCTAATATAAAAAGTCACACACATGATCATAGACATTTCACCATACACACACACAGTTACCATTTCCCATGGAAAACCATGACCTTGCTGTATCATTTCCAGCTTTTCAATAGCTTCGTTGAAGCATGGTGACAAAAAGCAGTAGTGTGACAACAAAGCTTTGCATACTACAGAGTTCATATTCCGCTCTTTTCCTTGTGATTCTCATAAAACAGCCACACAGCGAGTGCTCATTCAACTGATAGGGAGCTCTTCTTGATCCGTCATGCCTACGCATGAATAATTTGATTTAATCAGCAAATTTGCCCACGTCATCAATTATTATTAGTATTATTATTAGTATTATTATTATTTTGAAGCATAATACTCCTGACCTCATAACTGTGTTAAAAAACAAAGTATGGATCATCGATGTCGCAATCCCAGGTGACAGCAGGATTGCAGAGAAACAACAGGAAAAGCTGACACGATATGAGGGTGTAAAGATCGAACTGCAAAGACTCTGGCACAAGCCAGTAAAGGTGATCCCAGTGGTGATCAGCACACTGGGTGCAGTGCCTAAAGACCTTGGCCTTCACTTAAATACAATCGGCGCTGACAAAATTACCATCTGCCAGCTGCAGAAGGCCACCTTACTGGGATCTGCACGCCATATTCGCTGATACATCACACAGTCCTAGACCCTTGGGAAGTGTCTGACGTGTGGTCCAATTCAACATCCAGCAGAGTGTCTGCTGTGGACTCATCTTGTTGTGTTTCAAATAATAATAATAATAATAATAATAATAATAATAATAATAATAACTATTTATATCCCTCCACCATTTCCCCGAAGGGACTCAGGGTGGCTTACAAAGGCACTCCAGGATGCATATATAACACACAACAGGTAAAAACGATGTTGTTGTTCATTCATTCAGTCATTTCCGACTCTTTGTGACCTCATTGACCAGCCCATGCCAGAGCTCCCCGTCAGCCGTCACCACCCTCAGCTCCTTCAAGGTCAATCCAGTCACTTCAAGGATGCCGTCCATCCATCTTGCCCTTGGTCGGCTCCTCTTCCTTTTTCCTTCCATTTTCCCCAGCATTATTGCCTTCTCTGAGCTTTCCTTTCTTCTCATGATGTGGCCAAAGTACTTCATCTTTGCCTCTACTATCCTTCCCTCCAATAAGCAGTCGGGCTTTATTTCCTGAAGTATGGACTGGTTGGATCTTCCCACTGTAAAAACGATACATAAGTATAAAACAAGTCACATAAAATTATAACAACAACCCCTGTCAACACATATAGCATAAAATAAAAATAATAAAATTTAAAAAACAACAGTAGATAAAACTAGTTGCCATCAATTCACAAAGTGCCAAGTGTCAACTATTGAAAGTAATTATTAATCATAGTTACTTCCAATATAGTTTACAAAAAGGTTGGAATGCATCTTTCCCAAATAACAATCTTCCTTAAACTTGGTGTCTACAGGGTTCACATTAAAATATAGTTTATTTTAAATAAATAATTCAGCCAGAAGTCAGAAATGATTTGAAAGAAAACAACAACAAGATGATTCCAAAATCTGCGATCTAATGAAAATACTGTTATATTTTTGTAGAAATAATAATTAATCTTTAAAAAAACTTGGTGAGTTTGTCTATGGCATTCTGGTCTATGCATATCATTCTCTTCTTTTTCTCTCAAATGTGTGAGTGGTTGTTTTCCATCAACAACACTAGGCTGGAGGTTTTCATTGCCCTTCCAAACCACTGGGCATAAAGGGTAAACCTTGCAATCCGCTTGTCCCGTTCAACCAAGATGGAGAGAGGCTCACTTAAGATAAGCCTGGGTTTGCATCTTAATGTGATTTCAGTGAGAGGCAGCTGTGTTTCCCTCGGTATCGACAACCTGAGAAACTTTGCATCATTCATCCCAGGTTGCAGCCAGCCCAAGGTTAATGATAACAAAGAAAGCTGGAAGCCATCAAGTGCCAGCTCCCTTTTCCAAGGCAGGACCATTCATACATCACCGACCAATACAAACATTCACCGCCTGCAAATCCAGGGAGTCCTATAAACTGAAAATGGTGCAGTATAGAAAAAGATGCTTTCAGAGTCAATGATGGAAGTTTCTCTACTGAAGGAAGCATATTTTCTCCAACATTTAAAGCCCCCCACAGCTTGGGCTAAGTTTGGTTTGAGATATTTTTGCTATATAATAATAATATCATAGAATCATAGAATAAGAAAATTGAAAGAGACCACATGGGCCATGTAGTCCAACCGCTGCCATGCAGAAAAAACACAATCAAAGCACCCCCAACAGATGGCCATCCAGCCTGTGTTTAAAAGTCTCCAAGGAAGGAGCTTCCACCATACTCCGAGGCAGAGAGTTCCAATGCTGAACAGCTCTTACAGTCAGGAAGTTCTTCCTAATGTTCAGGTGGAATCACCTAATATAATAACAATAAGGAATGTATTACCCACCTCTCCCTGTGGCTCGAAATGGAATACAACATCATTAAAACAAAATATAAACCACTATTAAAATGCAGCACCCAAACACAAATCAAGGAAAACGAAAGGCACTGCAAACTAATTCAACCAGAGAAGTCAGCCATAGCAGAGCACTTGATGAACCAACCTGTACACAGAATATTATTTGTGAACACAGAAACGCTGGACCACTCTAACAACCACCATGTCAGGCTACACAGAGAAGCCACTGAAATCCACAAGCATGTGGACAATTTGAACAGAAAGGAGGAAACCATGAAAATTAACAAAATCAGGCTACCAATATTTAAAAAAACTCTAAAACCAGGACAGTAAATAAAGAACAACAGAAAATGGGAATTTCAGAAAGGAAACTATCAGGGCCAACGAAAACCTCCCAACAAAGGATTCCCCGGGCAGGAAGCAGCCAGGCTTTGAAGCTGCAAGGCCATTAAATGCTAATCAAGCTGGCCAATTGCCACACTTGCCTCAAACGAACAAGAGTTCTTTCTCCCACCCTGGACTTTCCACAGATATATAAACCCCACTTGCCTAGTTTCCAACAGACCCCTCAACCTCTGAGGATGCCTGTCATAGATGTGGGCAAAATGTCAGGAGAGAATGCTTCTGGAACATGACCATATGGTAATTAAAGAGAGGAGTAGCCTAATGCTCTTAGGGGATCCTTGGCCCTCCTTAAGTTGTTGCATTGCAATTCCCATCCATCTCTCATCAATAGGGGTGATGGGTACTGCAGTCCAGCAACACTTGCTCCCAAAATTATTCCAGAGAAAACAGCACAGTGTTAAGGATATGTGATTCTCCTGCACTCCAGCCTTCATCCTCTTTCAGGAGATTAATAGCTCTCTTGAAATTAGGTCCAAGGCTGGAAGGTTTCAGGCTAGCTACCCCAATATCATGACCAACTATCTCATCATATTAGAGAATGAATCCACTTTAAATCTGGTTGCTGCCTCCTGCAGAATTCTGGGGTTTGCAGTTTAGGGAGGTGCCTTTAAAAACGTCACTAAACTACAAACCCCAGAATTCTTCAGGAGGCAGAAACTGGATTTTAAGTGGATTCATTCCCTAGTGTGATAAAAAGAGCTGGTTGCTCTCTGCCAAAGAAGCTCTCATCAAGCAAACACGAAAAGGATTGCTAGTAAGGCTGCTACTGGCAGGGGGGAAAAGTAGTTAATTGCATTACTTTCAATTGATCAATGAGTTAATTGATTAAAGCTGGATAAATTGGAAAACTAAAATAGTAGTTGAACTTTTGCAAATGTATATTTTGTTTTTATTGATGGTGGCACACATTGCAACAGGTACTTTTTTTTTTTTAAAGTATAATTTCATATGCTTCTCTGAAGATGCAGTATGCCACTTGCACTCATACTAAATTTGTTCCTGTGAACTTTCAAACCACTTGCAACTATAACCATGCTAATTCGAATCCCATCACAAGATTTTTGTTGCTAGATTTGTTCATGGGAGCAGTTTCCCATTGCCTTCCTCTGAGGTTGAGAGAATGTGACCTGCTCAAGTGAACCCAGTGGGTTTCCATGGCCAAGCAAGAATTCAAACACTGGTTTCCAGAGATGTAGCCAAATGCTCAAGCCACCCCCCCCCCCCCACTTTGGCTGTAATAAATATTTTACTTGAAAGACCGATGTATCTTTTTCTATGCCCACCCCATGCCTTTCCCCCTATAGACCATGTTCTTACATTTATTTATTTATTTATTTATTTATTTACGATATTTATAGCCCGCCTTTCTCAGCCATATGGCGACCCAAGGCAGGTTACAGGCTGGCACAATTCAATGCCATACATTCACAAAAGAGCAATTAGAGCAATTAAAACAATCAACATAACAATATAAAAACATATTTATAAGCCAATAAAACATGTAATCTCCGGTGTCATCCTGTTAAAATCGATTTCCAGTAACATCGTCTAGCCAATCCGAGTTCATCATTCATAGTTTCGTGTTATCTATTCCACTGTGTTCTCAAAAGCTTGCTTTGAAAACAGCCCGGAAATTTCAATTGGTTCAACGGGAGGCTGCCAGGTTGTTAACTGGTGCTCCTTACAGGGAGCGGTCAACCCTCCTGTTTAAGGAGCTCCACTGGCTGCCGTTCATTTTCTGGTCCCAATTCAAGGTGCAGGTTCTTACCTACAAAGCCCTGAACGGTTTGGGACCCGCCTACCTTTGTGACCGCATTTCTGTATACGAACCCACACGATCTCTTCGATCATCTCGACAGGCCCTGCTCGCGCTCCCACCTCCATCGGAGGCACGATTGGTGGGGACGAGGGAGAGGGCCTTCTCAGTGGTGGCCCCTTGACTCTGGAACTCACTCCCCAAGGACATTAGGCATGCCCCAACTCTGGCAGTCTTTAGGAGGAGCCTGGAAACATGGTTGTTCCAGTATGCCTTCCCAGAATAAGGAAACTCCCAGCAATATGTTCCTAAATGCACTTTATCAATGATCTAGGATTGTCTGCATGCCCTTTCCTCTCTGAAATTCTATCCTAGTTATATATTTCACCTGGTCATGCTCAGCATTATTTTTAAATAATTATTACATTTGGCCCAGCCATAGGTTTTTGTTTTGTAGTTATGTTTGTTGTTCATTCGTTCAGTCGAATATGTGAGAGGAAGCCATCATAAAGGAGGGAGCAAGCTTGTTTTCTGCTTCCTGGAGACTAGGACACGGAACATGGCTTCAAACTACAAGAGAGGAGATTCCTCTGAACATGAGGAAGAACTTCCTGACTGTGAGAGCCGTTCAGCAGTGGAACTCTCTGCCCCGGAGTGTGGTGGAGGCTCCTTCTTTGGAAGCTTTTAAACAGAGGCTGGATGGCCATCTGTCGGGGTGATTTGAATGCAATATTCCTGCTTCTTGGCAGAATGGGGTTGGACTGGATGGCCCATGAGGTCTCTTCCAACTCTTTGATTCTATGATTCTATGATTCTTCGTGACCTCATGGACCAGCCCACGCCAGAGCTCCCTCACCACCCCCAGCTCCTTCAAGGTCAGTCCAATCACTTCAAGGATGCCATTGTTAATGTTTACTGCTTGTTTTTTTGTTTATGAGTTTCATTTTATTGTTTTGTATTGCTGTTGTTGTTTTTGCTGATGTATTGTGGGCTCGGCCTCATGTAAGCCGCACCGAGTCCCTTGGGGAGATGGTAGCGTGGTACAAATAAAGTTTTATTATTATTATTATTATTATTATTATTATTATTATTATTATTATAAAACCAGAGTAATATATTTAATATAAAATTACCAATTTTAAGTCCATAGACGGAGGGCCACCACTGAGAAAGCCCTGTCCCTCGTCCCCGCCAACTGTGCTTGCAATGCAGGTGGGATCGAGTGCATGGCCTCCCCCAGATGATCTTAAGGTCCTAGATAGTTTATAGGAGGAGATATGTTCGGACAGGTAAGCTGGGCCAGAACTGTTTAGGGCTTTATAGGCTAAAGCCAGCACTTGAATTGTACCCGGTAGCAAATTGGCAGTGGAGTTGTGTGCTCCCTGAGCGCCACTCCTGTTAGTAACCTGGCTGTTGCTGGAATTGGGACAAAGCCCTGAAAGGAGGGTATTTCTTTGTGTGGTGCTCTATAAAAAGAAAAAGGATTTAATAATACTCCTGTGTAGTGTGCCAGGTTTTCAAAGTATTCATAAGGGCCAATTGAAATTCCTGACATTCAGGGTTGATCATCTGGACGTAGTAGCAATTACCTAAATACCAAATGAAATCATTGATCTCAGTTAACTTAGTTATGTATTTCACTGTAACATGGACATATTGTCCACATTTATAAATGTATAAATTACTTGATGGTTACCTTTCTGCCTTTAATGAAGGGCATACGTCCAAAATCACATCTTGTTCATTTATATAAAAGGAAAAGCTTTCCATAAATAGGGGCATGTGCAATAATAGGGGGCACCTGCCACTCTATATAGGACAAGATTTCTGGCTCTATATAATGAGGGACACTTGGCAGCCTGGCTCCTATCTATTTAAAGCTGTGTCCTCCAGACTCTGAAAGTTTTTCCCAAACTGTAGTCCTCCAGAATCCCAGATCATTGGCTAAAGTAGCGGAATCTTCTGGAAGTTGAAGTCCAAACTTCTGAAGGATAAGAGTTTGGGAATCACTGTTCTATGCAGAAACTTGCAGGTTCAGG
>NW_026845477.1:118998641-119174198 GCF_025583915.1 Anolis sagrei ordinatus | reverse complement strand
GAATCACTGTTCTATGCAGAAACTTGCAGGTTCAGGTCACTTCACCTACAGTAGCATTTCTCAACCTGGGGTCACAAAGGGGGTGTCAGAGGGGTTGCCAAACACCAGCAGAAAACATAGTATTTTCTGTTGGTCATAGGCAGGCCCGTAGCCAGGATTTTGATTGGGGGGGGGAGCTGAATTTGATTCGGGGGGGGGGGCTGAGTCTGAGTGAAAGAGGGTCTACCCTAGCAAACCTTTTGTATCGTTACCCCAATACCCCCATGCATATTAGATATATTGAGCATGTGATCAGATCATGATATGAATAAACATAACAGTTTAAATAATGTACCAGTAAGGCCTTCTCGCAGACCACATGAGAATTTCGGGGGGGGGGGCTGAAGCCCCCAAAGCGCGCCCCCCCCCCCCCAGCTACATGCCTGGTCATGGGGGTTCTGTGTCGGAAGTTTTACCCAATTCTATCATTAATGGGGTTCAGAATGCTCTTTGATTGTAGGTGAACTATAAATCCCAGCAATTATAACTCCCAAATGTCAAGGTCTATTTTCCCCAAACTCCACCAGTGATCATATTTGGGCATATTGGGTAATTGTGCCAAATTTGGTCCAGATCCATCATTGTTTGAGTCCACAGTGCTCTCTGGATGTAGGTGAACTATAACTCCAAAACTCATGGTCAATGCCCACCAAACCCAGTATTTTCTGCTGGTCATGGGAGTTCTGTGTGCCAAGTTTTGTTCAATTCCATCGTTGATGTTTAAAATGCTTTTTGATTGTAGGGGAACTATAAATCCCCACAACTACAGGTCCCAAATAACAAAATCAGTCCCCCCACTCCAGCCCTCCAGTATTCAAATTTGAGCCTATCGGGTTTTTGTGCCAAATTTGGTCCAGTGAATGATAATGCATTCTGTGTATCAGATATTTACATTATGATTCATACAGTAGCAAAATTACAGTTATGAAGTAGCAACAAAAATAATTTTATGGTTGGGATCACCACAACACGGGTAACTGTATTAAGTGGTCGCGGCATTAGGAAGGTTGAGAAACACTGACCTACAGGCAATGGATGAATGGAGTAAAAATACTTTCTCTGCTTGACTCCTTGGGAAGCTGCTACTGGTCATTCTCAAACATACAGAGAAAGATGTGTAGCTATGGGATACCATGGATCAAAATTAGGATATTGCAGCTCCTAGATCAGAATTCTGCACTCCAGCTGATTATTTTTCTGCAGTCTCCAAATTGGGTTGCTGAAGGTTTTTTCGGGCTATATGGCCATGTTCTAGAGGCATTCTCTCCTGACGTTTCATCTGCATATATGGCAAGCATCCTCAGAGGTAGTGAGGATGCTTGCCATAGATGCAGGTGAAACATCAGGAGTGAATGCCTCTAGAACATGGCCATATAGCCTGAAAAAACCTAAAACAACCCAGTGATTCTGGCCATGAAAGCCTTCGACAATATAGTCTCCAAATTTCTAGCTTTGCAGGGAGTGTGCCATTGAAAATTGTTCACAGGTAGTATTCTGCTATTTACTGTATTTGCATTCCCTTGGAAAACTGTTCTTGCTTTCTAGACTGTATTTCTAAGTGCTCAATGAAATGTGGGGATGGAAGAACATATTGAAAGAGGAAGGCAGGATTCCTATTTGGGATACATAGCCTGTATTTTGTTCTCTCTCTGGCATGACTGCTTGCAGTAAAGGAGCTCAAACATAGGTGTGTTATGTATAGTTCTCATTTTTGTTGCTAGTCTTGTTGAATGTGGTATTTAGGAGATTTCGAAGGCTGAAGATGCAACTCCAGTAAAGTGGAGGAAGCAAGTGAAAGGGGAAGAACACAGAGAGTGGGAAAGAGAGAAGGACACAGGGCTGGGGATGAAAAGAAGGCGCCTCCACCAGCTTCATTCCCTGGAGAGACATTCCAGGCTGCAGCTGCAGCTTGACACCACCTCCACCAGCCCCCCCACTCACTCCCCACTCATAAATTATATTTCCCCCTCCTTCTTGCAAAACACCAACCCATCCAATAGCATGGCACCCATCAATAACCTTGTCAAAAGCCAGCCAATGGGACGCAGCCCTAAATCAAGCCTGTCAGCCCAGCCAGCCAATGGGAGCAACTGAGCCGTAAATCTGTTAAGAGACGGGAAGGAGGGGGGCACAAGTCAATTTGTGCTGAGGCCTCTGAAAAGGGAGAGGAGAGAAGAAATGTGGGTTGTGTGCGTGTGTGCATGCCTACAAGCTCATCCATGCACAAAACTGAGGTGGTTAACCACATCAGGCAAAGAGATGCGATAGATGCTGGCAGGTAGAGGCTACCACCTTGTTGAATTCTACAAAGATACAGACATCTCCCTGATACCTGCTGAGTCTTGGTCCATCTTGCCATCTTTTCTATGACTCTTCAGCATTTGAGGAAGGAATGTTTCCCAGCCATGTCTGGGGATTCTGAGCAACAGCAGAACATGTGGCCTTTTTCATAGAATTATAGAACAATAGAGTTGGAAGAGACCACATGGGCCATCCAGTCCAACACCCTGCCATGCAGGAAAAGCACAATCAAAGTACCCCTGACAGATAGTCATTCAGCCTCTATATAAAAACTTCCAAAGAAGAAGGTTCAACCACACTCCGAGGCAGAATTCCACTGCTGAACAGTTCCTATGGTCAAGAAGTTCTTCAAGTAGAATCTGTTTTCCTGTAATTTGAACCCATTGCTCCGAGTCCTAGTTTCTAGGGCAGCAAACAACAGGCATGCTCCCTCTTCCTTATGGCATCCTTTCACATATGGCTCTCATGTCTCCTCTCAACCTTCTCTTTTGTAGGTTAAATACCTTTAAGACACATAGGAATTCATGGTCTCCAGACCTTTGATCATTTTAGTCGCCCTCCTCTGGACACCCTCCAGCTTTTCAATGTCTCTTTTGAACTGTGGTGCCCAGAATTAGACACAGTGTTATTCCAGGTGAAGTCTAACCAAAACAGAATAAAGAGGCACCATGATTTCCCTGGATCTAGACACTATACTCTTTTTGATGCAGCTCAAAATCCCATTGGTTTTTTAGCTGCTGCATCATACTGTTGGTACATGATCAACTTGTTGTCCACAAGGATGCCAAGATCTTTCTCACATGGACTGCTGTTGAGCCAGACATCACCCATTGTGTATCTTTTCATTTCATTTTTTCTGCCTAAGTGTAGTATCTTACATTTGTCCTTGCTGGTATTCAATGAAAACTTGTGTGCCAGCTGCTCCCATACCTTGGGAAGTCTGACTTGGCCACGGTAGTCCACGCTCTGGTTACATCCCATATAGACTACTGCAACACTCTCTACCTGGGGTTGTCTTTGAAGACTGTCCGGAAGCTCCAGATGGTCCAGCAAGCAGCAGCCATGTTGCTAACAGGAGTGGCACACAGGGAGCACACAACTCCTCTGTTGTGCCAGCTCCACTGCCTGCCAGTCTGCTACCGGGCACAATTCAAAGTGCTGGCTTTAGCCTATAAAGCCCTAAACGGTTCTGGCCCAACTTACCTGTCTGAAGGCATCTCCCCTTATGAATTCTCCAGGACTTTAAGATAATCTGGAGAGGCCCTGCGCTTGATCCCGCCTTCGTCACAAGTACGGCTGGCGGGTACAAGTACGGCTGGCGGGCCTTCTCAATGGTGGCCCCTCAGCTATGGAACGCCCTCCCTAGGGATATTAGATCGGCCCCTTCCCTTTTAACATTTCAAAGCAGGTCAAGACGTGGTTCTTTGAGCAAGCATTTGCAGACACAATATAATAGACATGGAGAAAAACAGAATGACTCAATGATGTTATTAGATAAAGCTTTTAACTAGGAGACTCAAATTTTTATTGATATTGTTTTTTACTTGGTTTTATATTTAAATTGATTGTTTTTAAATTGTATTTTATGTCTTTGATACTGACTGTAAACTGCCCTGAGTCGCCTATGGGCTGAGAGGGGCGGTATATAAATGTAGTAAATAAATAAATAGATTTGTTAGTTTTGACCCAGCTATCTAATCTGTTAAGGTCATTTTGAATTCTGATCCTGTCCTCTGGAGTATTAGCCCTCCTTCCCAATTTGGTGTCATTTGCAAACTTGATAAACATGTTCTAAACCTTCATCCAAGTCAGTAATAAAGATATAGAACAAAACTGTGCCCAGGACCGAAACCTGCTAATAACTTCTTTCCAGGGTGAAAATAAACCATTGGTGAGCACCCTTTGGCTTTGGTCGCTTAACCAATTACAGATCCACCTAATAGTAGCATTGCCTAACCCACATTTGACTTGTTTGCTTGCAAGAAGGTCATGGGGGACCTTGTTGAAGGCCTTACAGAAATCAAGATATGCTACATCCACAGCATTCCTGCATCTAACAAGCTTGTAACTCTATCAAAAAAAGAGATAAGTTTAGTCTGTCATGATTTGTTTTTGAGAAATCCATGTTGACCTTTAGTAATCACAGCATTCCTTTCTAAGTGATTGCAAACTGCCTCCTTAATGATCTGCTCCAGAATCTTTCCTGGAATTAATGCCAGCCTGACTGGATGTTAATGGTTTGGGTCCTCTTTTTTCTCTTTCTTGAAGACAGGGACAACATTTGCTCTCCCCTAGTCTAATGGAACTTCTCCTGTTCTCCAAGAATTCTCAAAGATTATTGCCAGTGGTTCTGAAACTACTTCTCTAGTTCCTTCAATAGTCTTACATGCAGTTCATCTGGCCCTGGAGACTTGAATTCATTTAGAGTAGCCAGGTATTCCTGGACTATTTCTTTACCTGTTTTGTGTTGCATTTCCCCTATTGTCTCTTCAGCTTTATATTGGTCAGGTTGAAAACCAGCCTCCTTTTGGGAGAAGACCGAGGCAAAGAAGATGTTGAGCCTTTTCCCTAGCCCAGGGGTCCTCAAACCTTTTTAACAGAGGGCCAGGTTACAGTCCCTCAAACTGTTGGAGGGCCAGATTATAATTTGGAAAAAAACCCATGAATTTGTATGCATACTGCACATATCTTATCTGTAGTGCAAAAAACACTGAAAAACAATACAATGATTAAAATGAAGAACAAATTTAACAAATATAAACATTAGTATTTCAATGGGAAGTGTGGGCCTGCTTTTGGCTGATGAGACAGGATTGTTGTTGTTGTTGTGTACTTTCAAGTCATTCAGATAGGTTGACCCTGAGAAAGCGTAAATGACCTTGGAGAGCCGCATCCGGCCTTCGGGCTGTAGTTTAAGGACTCCTGCCCTAGTCCCATTAGTATTTCACCACCTTTTTTGCATACAAACCTCTCACTGATTAACTATAGCTTTATTAAAGCCTTTATGAGAATTTTAGCCCCTTCTACACGGCCATACAGGCCTGTTTCTGAATGCAGATTAACTGCATTGAACTGGATTATACAGCAGTATAGACTCATATAATCCACTTCAAATCCAGTTTCTGAGGTTGGATCTACACTGCCCTATATCCCAGGATCTGAGCCCAGATTATCATAATCCAATTCAAAACAGATAATATGGAATCATATCCTGAAATACAGAGCAATGTAGATCCAGCCTGAATGGTTAATCTGCATTCAGATTGGATCTACACTGCTCTGTATTTCAGGATATGATTCCATATTATCTGTTTTGAATTGGATTATATGACTCTACACTGCCAGATAATCTGGGATAAAATGATAATCTGGGCTCAGATCCTGGGATATAGGGCAGTGTAGATCCAACCTCAGAAACTGGATTAGATGGCACTTAGGGAGTCCATCTCATAACAAATCTCCTTTGAAACAAAATTTTCTCTAGGATCACCTTGAAACCTTAAATTAATCATGGACAATAGTGGTTCACCCAATGTTTTTGGGTGCAGCTCCCAGAATCTCTCACTTTTGGCTGTGCAGAATAATACTGATGGGAGCTATAGGTGAAAAACATTACGATGGAGACACAACTGTCCCATCGTATTGTCAAAGGCTTTCATGGCCAGACTACCTCTGAGGATGCTTGCCATAGATGCAGGTGAAACATCAGGAGAGAATGCCTCTAGAACATGACCATATAGCCTGAAAAAACCTACAACGACCCAATTGTCCCATCCCTGCCCTAAACAATCCTTCTCCCTCCACTTATCCCTTGCCATCATATTTATTTATGGCTCTCCAAGCCGGAGGAGAGATTGGGGAAATCAGTCTTCTGCAGGATTCCTTTCTTTTGGAGGAAAAAAACATACATAAGGGTCTTCCAGCACTGCTGAGGCATTACTTTGTTTACACATATACTTGGGTATGAGATAACAATGTACAAAAAAATTAAGAGAATACAAACATAAACATCATGCAACTTTGTAGTAAACCCCTTCTACGTTGCCATATCAAATCCAGATCGTTTGCATTGAACTGGATTATAAAGCAGTGTAGACTAATATAATCCAGTTCAAAGATGATAATGTGGACTATCTGCTTTGATAATCTGAATTATATGGCAGTATAGAAGGGGCCTAAGGTTCCACTCCTGAGCAGGGATTTGAATCCTGATCTCACAGTATCCTAGTAGCCAAGCCATTAGTTATCTAAAAACTGTGGAAGCATCTTTTAGCAGTGGAAAAAACCATGTTTACCTATGTATTCGCTGGGGAACGTTAAATATTCAGCTGACATAAATCAACAGCATTCCATGAAAATAAATACCAGCATCTGTCCTACATGGAATTACTGCCTCTATTCCTCCATCTCTCTAGTAACATTGTCCTGCATGTTTTCTCATCTGGAATTTGCTATTACTGCTAAGAAGGTAATAAGGAAGAAGAATATTTCTAAGCACCAGAAATTGCTGTTCCCCTCCCTTTGCAGAAAACACCAAAGCATGCCTAAGGTCAAAAGTGCTGGCCTATGTCATCTGTTAAAAAGTAAGTTCCACCAAGGCTGAAATCAAACTTTATAAAGGATTTCCCCAGATTAGGCCGTGATCCACCAAAACCTGAACTCTTCAAGATCATAGGATACCAACTAAACCACCACAAACTGATTTTGATCCACTGATGGTTCACAGTTTTTCTTTTGCCTTTTGAATTTTCTGTCTAGCGGGGTGATGGGATTCATCCAAGTATTTTAGGCCCCTTCCACACACCTGTATGTAATCCACATTGCACTGGATTATATAGCAGTATGGACTCAGATAACCCAGTTGAAAGAAGATATTGTGCATTATCAGCCTTGATATTCTGGGTTATATGACTGTGTGGAAGGGCCCTTGGGTCCTTCTACACAGGCAATAAAAACCTAGAATATCAAGGCCGAAAATCCCACAATATCTGCTTTGAACTGAGTTATCTGAGTCCACACTCCCATATATTCCAGTTCAAAGCAGATATTGTGGGATTTTCTGCCTTAATATTCTGGATTATATGACTGTGTGGAAGGGTCCTTAGAAAGCAAGAAAGAGTAATTTAAAAGGCCCATCCAGTCTGATTAAAAAGACCAGATTTTTTCCCATTCTTTCAGGTGTTATTTTGGAGATCTATACATGTTTGATTTATTCCAGTATATTTTTTGTTCACTCCCCAAACAATCACCCAAGGAGTGACAAATCAGTCATTTCAAAACGTTGTGGAATGGCCTGACCAATAGGACAAATTCTACAGAACTGGGATATTTCAGAATAAATACAGACAAATCTCTCTTGCTCGCTCGCTCTCTTTTTTTTTAACTAAGCACAGATGTATAGTGAGAGACATACAACCACATATGGAGCCAATGAACTATCCATGTGCTATGAAAAATGTTACCCATACAGCTGCACTCAAGTCAGAAATGCAGGGGAGCCATAAAATCCTTCTAAATAGGTGAACAGATGCTATGTAGTTGATTTTATTTCTATCTGGCCTTTCTTCTATTGAACTTGAGGCAACATATATGGGTAGCTTCCCATCAAGGTACTGAGCAGATCCAGAGCTGCTTAACTTCAGCAAAGTTTCTGTTCCGCTATATGCTCTTGGGTTTTGCGCCCTGAGATGCTCTGGTCCACCATCAGCTCTGTGGTTGCTTGTAATTTCCTTTCTGCTAACAAGATCTCATTTGGTCCATGGGAGAAATGCATGATGCAAAAAAACGTTAAGAGGGACCGTCCTCTGTATATCTTGACAGGTTGCAAAGAGGATGGTATCTCAATGGATGTAGCTGGCAGGACAAGTGATACCCAGGGTTAAGTAGACCATCAGGCCCAGTGAAGTCACTGTGTCACATGGCAGATGTTAGGAGACAGCAGGATTAGTACCTTTGTTCAATGGGAAGGCAAAGCTGGGTGTGCCACATGACCTCTCTTGCATCTAATAAACTAGGCTGCTTTTTTCTTCTTCTTTTTTTTTTTTTTTGTCGTGTCAGCAGCGACTTGAGAAACTGCAAGTCGCTTCTGGTGTGAGAGAATTGGCCGTCTGCAAGGACATTACCCAGGGGACGCCCGAATGTTTTGGTGTTTTATCATCCTTGTGGGAGTCTTCTCTCATGTCCCTGCATGAGGAGCTGGAGCTGATAGAGGGAGCTCATCCGCGCTCTTCCCGGATTCGAACCTGCGACCTGTTGGGTCTTCAGTCCTGCCGGCACAGGGGTTTAACCCACTGCACCACCGAGGGCTCCAACTAGGCTGCTATCTTCATGGTAGTTCTGATGTAGAATACGGTTTTGACCACCATCCTGCCTATTGCCTCACACAGAAAAACATCTTGAACAAGCTCACATTATGAAAAGCTGTGTTATAGAGATAATTTCAAGCGATGACATTCTTTCACTATTCAATTAGAGCTACAGGGGTGATGTCCTCCTGCACTGAATATATCTCTCTGCCCTGGGTTATCTATTATGCAGTAGGCTTGTGCGCAAAATTCATTCCTAATGTTGCTATCGTTTCTTTCGTGTCTTCCATTCCTTCAGAAGCACAATCTGCTCAACACAAAAGACTGTTTTTGTGTGCATCTGAACTTGCATCCTTGCTTTGGAAAGAAGCTACATGTGTGAGGGACCGTGCAGTCAGGCCCAGAGCGCCACTGCAGGTGGGCTCCGAGCCTGCCTGTATGCCCCGCCACACCACATTCTCGGAGAATGTGGCGGGGCATGTGTGGCAGGGCGTGCAGGCAGGCAGGTCCAGAGCACGCCTGCAGCTTAAGAGGTGATCGACTGTAGATACTGGCAGGCACACACACTTTCTGGCCCTGCCTGCACACCCTGCCACACACGCACTCTCCTTGGAAGGAGATTGCACGTATGGCAGGGCATGCAGGCAGGCCCAGAAAGCCTGCCTGTGCCTACTGCCGAGCACCTCTCTTACTTAAGAGTAGAAATAGCAGGTGCCAGGTAACATAGCAGGGTGGGAAGAACGCCAGTGAGTGGGAAGCCCCTCTCCCCCCCCCCAATAATGGTCCAATTTTTGGGCCTCGAAACAAAAGAGTCGAAAACAACCCTCCTAATTTTGAGAGGTGTGCAAATAACAAATGGGACCCCCAATGAAAACTGTGACATGAAACGGGACAAATTCCCCCCCCCCCCCCCCCCCCAATGCACATGCCTATTATACAGTACTGTGGTTTTCTACAGAAGTGTTTCCTAAACTCTGGTCTTCTGAGTGTTTCAGACTTCACCTTCCAAAATCACTGATCCCAGCAGCTGGGGCTTCTGAGAGCTCAAAAACCCTGGATGGCTAGAATTTAGGGATCACTGCTCTATAGACTCTATTTCAAAATCAGCTCCTAGAGAAGAACAGTGCTAATCTGTTGCAGGGAAGAAATTGTTTCAAATGTTTAAAAGCAATGCTTTTGGATTTGGAAAGAATAGCTGTTTACGAGAAATGTTGCCTGGTGGACACCCAACTGTATTTACTCAGTCTTCAAGGAGGCTCTTTCCGTGTCCCCTGCCTGTGCGCCTTCTATTTTTATCAGTTTTATACTAATTTATGCAATGCTTTTGATACATAATAATAATAATAATAATAATAATAATAATAATAATAATAATGAAGAGATTTTGGCGAAAGCAATGCTGTGGTTGCTTTGGCTTAAGAAACAGTGAGCAACTGTAGCTCTCCAGGTATTTTTGGATTATAATTCCCAAAGGAGATTCTATCTGAGCATTAGGAAGAACTTCCTGATCGTACGAGCTGTTCAACAGTGGAACTTTCTGCCTCGGAGTGCAGTAGAATCTCCTTCCTTGGAAACTTTTGGAAACTTCCTTGGAAACTTTTAAACAGGCTAGATGGCCATCTGTCAGGGATACTTTGTGCTTTTCCTGCATGGCAGGGGGTTGGACTAGATGGCCCATGTGGTCTCTTCCAACTCTATGATTCTAGGATTCTATGCTTCACCATTGACCATAGAATGATGGGCCAAAAGTAACAAAATGAAGTTTCAACAGTGACAAATGCAAGATACTCCACTTTGGCAGAAAAAAATAAAATGCAAAGATACAGAATGGGGGACAATGCCTGGCTTGAGAGGAGTATGTGTGAAAATGATCTTGGAGTCCCCGTGGACAACAAGTTAAACATGAGCCAACAATGTGATATGGTGGCAAAAAAAGCCAATGGGATTTTGGCCTTCATCAATAGGAGCTTAGTGTCTAGATCTAGGGAAGTAATGCTACCCCTCTCTTCCGCTTTGGTTAGACCACACCTGGAATATTGTGTCCAATTCTGGGCACCACAATTCAAGAGAGATATTGACAAGCTGGAATGTGTCTAGAGGAGAGCGACTAAAATGATCAAGGGTCTGGAGAACAAGCCCTATGAGGAGCGGCTTAAGGAGCTGGTAGTCTGTGTAAGAATAGTTGTCATGCGAGAGGAGGTGTGACATGCACCGGTATAGGTCAAGTAGGCATGATGTTGAATGATAGTACTATCATGCTGTGGACCGAAACATGGGCATATCTGCGAGCTAGCGGGGTGTTCCTATCAGTTGACAATGAGGTGTGAGAAGCCTCTGAGCTTGTGCAGGAGGGTCCTAGTCTGTGGTGTGTGGTGCAGGTACAGAGAACATACTACCCAGGGGTAGTGGGATTGTGTGGAGCGAGGTGTGACTCACGTGCTGTATGGACGAGGGGTGGCATGTTATCGACAGTAAGCTAAAGAGACCAGTGACGGCTCGAGGGTTATAGATTGTAGTATGTGTTAAGCATAGATCGGCGGCCATGCTAGAAGAGGTAGCTTCTTGGCAGGGGGTTGAACTGGATGGCCCATGAGGTCTCTTCTAATTCTATTGATTCTAGCAGGGTCTTATGGGAATTGTATGCTGGAACACATCCAGGGGATGTAACTTTAAAGAGAGTAGAAGACGGACTGAAAATGTTATCTGTGCTCGTGAAACTTGTGTTTCAGAAACTTGCAAACTTGTGTTTCAGAAACTTGCAAAACCTCTTTGACCCATCAAAGAGGTTTTGCAAGTTTCTGAAACACAGGAACTCAACCTCTCCAACATGCTATTTGTTAGAAATGGCTATGGGATCAATACAATTGCAAAGGGAAATGCTTACTTTAAAAAAAAAGGTTTTCAGTTCTCTAGAAAGCCATCCTCTTAAAACAAAGATTTCATCCTTTAGTTCTCCCTGGACACCAGATCAGCTTTGCAAAGGGCTTTGGTTCCTGCCGAACTCATAGCTGCTGAACTCATAGCAGGCTGACAGAAGGGCTTGCAGTACAAAGGCTGCCTGTGTGGGGATGCTGGAGAGGGAGCAGTTAGGGATACCTTACTTTTCCTGGGCAAATACCACAGTCCAACACAGGAAGCTGCTGTCTGGAAGAGTCTTCAGAGATCCCCTGCTTTGCTCTGGCAAAGCCATGGAACTAAGGGACATCTGGAAAACATAAGAAAAAGTCAACAAAGCCACAGGATTGAATGACCAGCTTGTTTCTGGATGGCCCGAGTTAAAGCTATTCAGCTGTGGACTCACAAAAGGATATTCCTAGGCTGCTATAGGGAAAATATTAAGATTATCCAACTAGGGAATGCTTCACATTGCTTCCAGGGAGACTTGGAGAGTGGGATTTCAGTGATGTACTATCATCTGGTGTTTTTTTATATAGCTCCCTAAAAGGGGCATGCCCAGTGACAGATTTAGGACAAATGAGACCCTGTATGAGTTAAGTTATGAGGCCCCTTTCTTGGGCACTGAAGAAGGTAGCCCTGGTACGCCAACACTGCCTGCTTTGTGGCACAATCCCATAGACTATCATTATGTCTGGAATTGCTCCATAACAGAATGTCTTCAAATTTAGCATTGTACCACATAAGCAAAATCCATCATTAATAATGGCAGGAAGATGGGGGGCCCTGGCCAACGGGGACCTGTGCTTAAGCACACCAAAGCACAATGGAAAATCCGCCACTGCACATACCACCAACACTCACACCTTTTCCTTCACTTATAATTACACTATGTAAAACTATTTTTGTTCCTACACTATTTTGTTCCTACACTATTTAAACAATAAATTATTAAGTAAAACCACATTAAAATATATTAAAAATATTAAAATATATATTAAAATATGGATTAAAACACTAGTTTATAAAACACATATAAATTGTGTTTGGAATAGGTTAATAGGACCCAATGGCTTTAACGAACAGCCTTGTTTTAACATGGCACTTTAGATGACATGAGTGTTGGTGCTAATGGTTACTTACTTGCTTACTTACTTTACTTAGGCGATCCCTCGTAGTCCGAGGATGATGGTCCTCTAAGTGTAGTATCCTGGCGGTGGGTCCGTAGGTGACTGCATCTTCTCCCACAGTGAGGGCATCGGTTTCCAGGTGGAAGGCAGTCCCGATTGGGGTTGGCTTGATGCGCCTTCCCCTTGGCATGTTCTCTTTTTCACCCTCCATTCGTGCCTTTTCAAATTCTGCAGCACTGCTAGTCACAGCTGACCTCCAAGTGGAGCACTCAAGGGCCAGGGCTTCCCAGTTCTCAGTGTCTATGCCAGAGTTTTTAAGGTTGGCTTTGAGTCCATCTTTAAATCTCTTTTCCTGTCCACCAACATTCCACTTTCCATTCTTGAGTTCAGAGTAGAGCAACTGCCTTGGGAGATGGTGGTTGAGCATCTGGACAACATGGCCAGTCCAGCAGAGTTGATGGCGGAGGACCATCGCTTCAATGCTTGTGGTCTTTGCTTCTTCCAGCACATTGATATTTGTCTGCTTGTCTTCCCAAGAGATTTAATGGTACCTACATGAGGAAGGGTGCTCCACAATTTGGACGCCACTGCTGAGAAGGCCCTCTCCCATGTCCCAATTCTTGATCCCGCTGCTAAGACACAGAGGAAGGCTCCACCAGCAGATCTTAATTCACTGTCTCAAACTAATTATGGCTTTAAATGTCATCACAAGCTAAATTAAGACCAGAAATGTATTGGCAAGTGCAACTTTTTACAAGCGTGGCGTGATATGTCATCTATATGGTCCAACACACAGTTGAGCTGCTGCATTTTGCACTAGTGACAATGTCTCAGGCCCCTTCTACACTGCCATATAATCCAGATTATCAAATCAGATAATCCACATTATCTGCTCTGAACTAAATTATATGAGTTTACATTGCCATCTGGATTTTATATGGCAATGAAGATGGGGCCTCATTCTCCTTCAAGAGCAGCCTCATATATCGCACATTACAGTTGTCCAACCAATAGGTTACTTGTGTATAGACTACTGTGACTAGGTTGTCTCTGTCCAGAAGAGACTATATCTAGTGCCTCAATCAATGTTAATGTCAAGCACCTCATACAACCGAGTTCAGCCTCCAATGACATGGATAGATCTCAAACTACATACTTGCTCTTTTGTGGGGAATGCAATCCCATCCAGGAGAGGCTGTTTATCCAATTTCCAGACCTGAGAACGATAAATCCATATTGCCTCTGTTTTATCAGGACTCAGTTTCAGTTATTGGTCTTCATCCAGCTCATGACAGCATCCAGGCACTGGCCCAACACCTGAACAGCCCCAACTGACAATAAGAAATAGAGCAGAGAATCACCAGAAACAGGTATATAGAATCTACAAAACATACAGAACCAATTCGTGCCTTTTTCATTAGAATGGTCTGCCCCAGGAGACTTATGGATCCAAATGGACTCCTGACGGCTCTTGGGGATCTTTCCACCTCCTTGGCTAGTGATACTGTCGATGCTCTGGTCTCTCGTTGGAATAATGAGTTGACCAGGGCAATTGACACTATCGCTCCGGAACGCCCCCTCTCGAGTAACCGAGCTAAACCAGCCTCTTGGTTTACCGAGGAGCTGGCAGCGATGAAGCGAAAGAAGAGGAGGTTAGAGTGCGTGTGGCGCCAGAATCCCACCAATCCAGCCCAAACACACCTGAATGCCTTTTTAAGGTCCTACGGTGTGGCAATAGCGGCAGCTCAGAAAACATTCATCACAGCCAATATTGCATCAGCGAAGAATTCGTCCAGCGGAGCTTTTCCGAGTTGTCAGGGGCCTGTTAAATCCGCCAAAAAGCGAGGCCTCGGACAACTCGGTGGCTCGCTGTGAAGCATTTGCTCGATCCTTCGCGGATAAAATTGAGCGGATCCGGTCGGGTTTTGGCGTCATGTTAACGGCAGTCTCTGGGGATGTAACGAGAGCATCTGCTTGTCCAGTTTTGTTGGATTCGTTTCAATTGGTTCAGCTTGAGGATGTGGACAGGATCCTTGGAGAGGTGCGACCCACCACATGCATCCTAGACCCCTGCCCTTCCTGGCTGATCAAGGAAGCCAGAGGGGGTTTGGCAGAGTGGGTGAAGGTGATGGTTAATGCCTCCTTACAGGAAGGAAAATTTCCAGCGAGCTTAAAACAAGCTATTATAAAACCGCTGTTGAAGAAACCATCACTGGATCCCACTCAATTCGACAACTATCGGCCTGTTTCCAATCTCCCCTATTTGGGCAAGTCATGGAACGTGTGGTGGCAACACAACTCCAGGGGTTTCTGGTAGACACTGATTATCTAGACCTGGCACAGTCTGGCTTTAGGCCGGGACATGGAACTGAAACAGCCTTGGTCGCCTTTGTAGATGATCTACGCAGGGAGCTAGACAGGGGGAGTGTGTCCCTGTTAGTTCTGCTGGACCTCTCAGCGGCCTTCGATACCGTCGATCACGGTATCCTTCTGGGCCGACCTCATAGACATGGGGCTCGGAGGCACTGCTCTGCGGTGGCTTCGATCCTTCCTTGAGGGACGGACCCAGAAGGTGTTATTGGGTGACACCTGTTCGGCCCCACAACCGTTGTTGTGTGGAGTCCCACAGGGTTCAATCTTGTCCCCGATGTTATTTAACATCTACATGAAGCCGCTGGGAGAGATCATTCGGAGTTTCGGACTAAGATGCTATCTCTATGCAGATGACGTCCAAATCTGTCACTCCTTCTCACCTGTCACCAAGGAGGCTGTCCAGACCTTGAACCGGTGTTTAGCAGCTGTATCGGACTGGATGAGAGCTAACAAATTGAAATTGAATCCAGACAAGACAGAGGTCCTACTGGTCAGTCGGAAGGCCGAACAGGGTATAGGGTTACAGCCTGTGTTAGACGGGGTTACACTCCCCCTGAAGACGCAGGTTCGCAGCTTGGGAGTGATCCTGGACTCATCGCTGAGCCTGGAACCCCAGGTCTCAGCGGTGGCCGGGAGAGCTTTCGCACAATTAAAACTTGTGCGCCAGCTGCGCCCGTACCTTGGGAAGTCGGATCTGGCCACGGTGGTCCATGCTCTTGTCACATCCCGGTTGGATTACTGCAACGCACTCTACGTGGGGTTGCCTTTGAAGACTGCTCGGAAACTTCAACTAGTCCAGCGAGAAGCAGCCAGATTGCTCACCGGAGCGGCGTACAGGGAGCACACCACCCCCCTGTTGCGTCAGCTCCACTGGCTAGCGATCCAATTCCGAGCACAATTCAAAGTGCTGGTTTTGACCTACAAAACCCTATACGGTTCCGGCCCAGTGTATTTGTCCGAACGGATCTCCCTCTACATCCCACCTCGAAGTTTAAGATCTTCTGGGGAGGCCCTGCTCTCGACCCCGCCAGTGGCACAAGTGAGGCTGGCGGGGACGAGGAGCAGGGCCTTCTCAGTGGTGGCCCCCCACCTGTGGAACTCACTCCCCGGGGAGATCAGATCGGCGACTTCCCTTCTAGCGTTTAGGAAAAAACTAAAGACCTGGATGTGGGACCAAGCTTTTGGTCATGCTGACAACTAACTAAAGGACCTGTCGATAGACAAGGACAATGGAATGGAATGGATATATGGACTCTGATATATGGACTCTGACATGAGATTGTTTTTATGATTTTATTAGGTATTGATGTTTTATTTTAATTGTTGAATTGTTATATTTTGTATTGTTTGTTGTGTGATTTGGGCATCTAATTGTGCCTTCCCTGTAAGCCGCCCTGAGTCCCCCCCGGGGTGAGAAGGGTGGGGTATAAGTAGATGAAATAAATAAATAAATAAATAATAAATTCTGTAACAGGAACCCTTCCGTAATATAATACCTTCAAGATCTGTGACACTACAACTCCCATCAGCAGACCACTAGCCACGTGTAACGATTTTTCCATTATTTCAATCACAAAACCCTGCCAATCCACAAGAATCTATAAATCAGAGGTGTTTGGAACATGTGATCCCTTCAAAAAATTAAGTTACATTCATGTCATCTATGTGGTGGACTCAGGGCCATACTTTCTAACTGCCCTTATTTGATTATCAATCCTCTGCTGTCCCATGTTTTCAACTGCTTTTAAAATGTCTCAGTTTCTCTCTCTTCCTCCTCTCATTTTTCTCACTTTTCACCTTTGTCTTCAGTTGTGGGAGTTTGCCACCAGGGATGTGGCTCTGCCTAATCCTCCACCAAAATGTGAAGACATCCACAAAACGCACTGTCACCACCAAGACTGAGGACTTCTCCTTATCCCCTGCTCTGTCACTAATGCAAAGACCTCTTCCTGCCTCAGTGCTGTAGCCACCAACTGTAGGGATCTCCTAGATGCCCTCAAGGTATCTGTGTGAGATATTATGCGTTGAAAATAGCATCCTTATTCAAGCCTCCACTAGTAATTTGTTTGCATATGATTCTGTTTGCTTACTGTATTGTATATGCATGTTTTGGTATGGAGCTTTCCCCTTACTCTATGTTTCTTGAGGTTGTGGGAGGGGCTGCAGACCACATGATCAGATCTGAGACTGTTCACGTACAATGAGACACAGACAAGTCACGTACAATGAGACACAGACAAGGCAAAGGCTTCTCCTTCTTCAGTTCTGGCTTCTGGAGGTGGTGCTCAGCTCTGGCTCTGGGGGAGGCGTTTTTCACAATTTTCAAGCCGAGGAGCCTGCATTGTTACCTCATGGTTGTGTGGCCAGCAAGCCTGCTTGGAGTGACACTTTGCCTTTTCCTGCCAAAGCAGTACCTATTTATCTACTCAAATTTGTATGTTTTCGAACTGCTAGGTTGACAGGAGCTAGGGGCAACAGTGGGAGCTCACCCCATCCTGTAGATTTGAACTGCCGACCTTCAGGTCAGCAGTTCAGCAGCACAAGGGTTTAACCCCATTGTGTCACCGTAGCCATTATACAGTATCCAAATTTCAGTCAAGCTATTTGGCTGGCGGTAAAAATAAAAGTGTAAAAAAAGAATCAATTAATCATTTGTTGTCCTCACATTTGTTGTCCTGCGCTGGGATTGTGGCGCAGCTGGCTGGGTGTCACCTGCATTAAGATCACTACTGACCGAAAGGTCATGAGTTCGAAGCCAGCCGGGTCGGAGTGAGCTTCCGGGTAATTGTGTAGCTTGTTGTCGACCTTTGCAACCCAAAAGACAGTTGCATCTGTCAAGTAGGAAATTTAGGTACCGCCTATGTGTGGGGAGGCTAATTTAACAAATGTATGAGGCCATAAAAAAATCTCCAGCAAAAGCATGCGGGGAATGCGGAAAGTACTTCATCAGTGTCGCAAATGGACGGTGACGTGACAGCTCCCCTGGTGGCCAGAAAATTGGAATGTTAAATAGCCTCTGATTGTTTGTCTGTATGTGTTGTGTGTCTATGGCATTGAATGTTTGCCATGTATGTGTACATTGTAATCCGCCCTGAGTCCCCTGCGGGGTGAGAAGGGCGGAATATAAATACTGTAAATAAATAAAATAAATAATAACATCCAAAATCTGGTTCCTGACTCTGGGTCCATCTGTATTGTGGAACTGATGCAGTTCGACACCACTTTAATTGCCACGGCTCAATGTGATGGAATCAGGGAAGTTCTTGTTCTATAAGGTCGTTAGCCTTCTTGGAGGCCTCATCAAATGATAAATTCCAGGACGATGATGGTGATGGTGATGATGATGATGATGATGATGATGATGATGATAATGATAATGATGATGATGATACTTTATTTGTATTCTGCCCTATCCCCCTGAGAGGACTCAGGGCAGATTCCAACAAACAAAAGGCAAACATTCAATGCTTTGACAAGACCACAAATTCAAATACAAGTACAATAACAACCCAACCAAATCCCAACATAAACCAATATCTATAGTCAAATTAAACTTGGAACTGCAAATTAAATGGTGACATAACCTATCAAGTAACTTAACTCAACATAAAACATCGACATAGACATAGAGAGTTCCATACTATTGAACCATGACAGTTAACGTGATGTTGAACTGCATTAATTCTACAGTGTAGATGCACTTTCCATGGAACGCCTTAGTTCAAAGGCAATGCTACCCAAGACCAGACACAGGGGAGGTAAGGTAGGGAAGATCTTCATCCACTGCTCATAGGCTTCCCAGAGGTATCCTACTAGCCAGGACAGGAAACGGGATCCTGGGCTGGAGAAAGGTTGACCTGACCTGACAAGACCTCTCCCTTTGTCCTTATCCATCTTGCCCTTGTTTCTCAGCCTCATCTTCTCAATCTGTAAAACCCGGATAATAACCATCTATCTCACAGAATAAATGTGGCTTTGAATGAGATACAGAAATATTGCTTGTCATAAGCCTAAGGGGTGGCTCTCAATTTTCAGTTTTAGAATCCTAAAATAACCTTGCATTGTTACATGGCAAAGATGAATATCACCAAGGCTGTGTGTCATCTACTACAAATGATCGAAATTCTGCTCCCAGGCAGGGATTTTTATTCTATTTTACTTTACTTTATTGCCAGAACTCAGTCAGCCATAGAACCCATTTTCAGCACCAGAGCTCCATCTTGGACATGCAAAGCAATAATAAAGAGGAGTCCCCTTGAGCATCTACAAGGCCTGCATTTCCTTAAATACCAAGGGCCAAACTAGACACAATGACAAATGAATCTTTGCATTTAATGTGCGGGGTTTTCAAAATGCCAAATGCATCATCAGCAGTGATAGAACCAAAGATAATTAAAAGGGCGAAGAGGAAAGTTAACTCTTTCTTGTTATACAACAATGATCTCTATTCTCAACCTTATATCATCAGACCTCCGTATCCATGGATGATGTACCCATGGATTCAGCCATCCATGGGTTGAAAATATTCTACACACAAACATCCAAAAAGGATAGCCTGGTTTTGCCATTTTATATAAAGAATGCTGTTTTACTATGCCACCGTATATAATGAGACTTAAGTACCCACAGATTTTGGTTTCAACAGGGAATCATGGAACCAAACCATGACAAATATTAAGGGCTCACCATCCAACACTCAAAAATTTTAGTACTGTAATTATATGAAAGGAAAGTGGCCAGTTTAAATTTTAAAATTCACATCAGGAAAGAACCAGCTCCTGATAAAAATGATCAGGTTACCACCTGGTCCAAATCATTTCCTACCAACTTGTTCCACCCATCACTAACTCGTCCTCCAGTCTCCATAAGAAACAATGCTAACTTGAAGGACTAGATCAGTGTTTCTCAACCTAGGGGTCAGGACCCCAGGGGGTTGTGGGAGGTGTGTGAAAGAGGGGTCGCCAAAGACCATCAGAAAATACAGTATTTTCTGTTGGTCATGGGGGTTCTGTGTGGGAAGTTTGACTCAATTCCATCGTTGGTGGAATTTAGAATGCTTTTTGATTGTAGGCAAACTATAAATCCCAGCAACTACAACTCCCAAATGTCAAGGTGTATTTTCCCCAAACACCAGTGTTCACATTTGGGCATATTGAGTATTCTTGCCAAGTTTGGTCTAGATCCATCATTGTTTGAGTCCACGGTGCTACCTGGATGTAGGTGAACTACAACTCCAAAACTGAAGATCAATGCCCACCAAACCCTTCCAGTATTTTCTGTTGGCCACGGGAGTTCTGTGTGCCAAGACAGGTTCAATTCCATTGTTGGTGTTCAGAATACTCTTTGATTGTAGGTGAACTATAAATCCCAGCAACTATAACTCCCAAATTACAAAATCAACCCCCCCCCCCCGCCCCTCAGCCCCACCAGTATTCAAATTTGGATATATTGGGTATTTGTGCCAAATTTGGTCCAGTGAATGAAAATACATCCTGCATATCAGATATTTACATTACGATTCATAACAATATCAAATGTGTAGTTGTGAAATGGCAACAAATAATTTCTGGTTGGGAGTCACCACAACATGAAGAACTGTATTAAGGGGTCGCGGCACTAGGAAGGTTGAGAACCACTGAACTAGATTAACACAAACAAAAAAAATTCCAGATTTCTGGAACATTGTGGGATAAAAGACACTTTTTTTTATTTGCACCAAAATCTAGAGCCACATTGTAACCAAACCATCAAGAATTCTGTGTGTTCAGAACACAATCGCGTTCCCGATTTTTGTCATCAGGGACTTATTTTTCTACCAGTCAGATTTCTATTTCTAAAGAGTGTGAACAAGCAGTTCGTGTCCTTTACCTTTAGGGTGCATCTACCTATAGAATTAATGCAGATTGACTCCACTTTTACCTACACAGCTCAATGCCATGAAATCCTGGTCGTTGCTGTTTAGGGAAGCGCCAGCATTCTTTGACAGAGAAGGCTAAAGACTTTGTAAAACCACATCTCCCATGATTCCATTGCATTGAGCCATGGCACTTAAAGTGGTGCCATACTGCATTGATTCTACTGTGCAGATGCACCCTCAGTGTACTTTTGGATTAGCAAAAGAAGAAGAAGAAGAAGAAGAAGAAGAAGAAGAAGAAGAAGAAGAAGAACAACAACAACAAGAACAACAAGAACAACAACAAGAAGAACAACAAGAACAAGAACAAGGACAAGAACAAGAAGAAGATTGCCTTTCTTTTTGGACATGAGGACTGGAAAAATTATTTTTGACTACAAGTCCCAGAATCCTCCAGACAGCATACCTAATAGTATATTGTGCAGAATGATCTATCTGCTAGGTGACATTCAAAAGTGCTGTAGTGAGAGAAAGGCAGTTATCAAGCAAGAAATCTTTTGCCTTTAGAGATGAGGAAAGCATAAACAAATTAATTTCTGCTTCTTAAAAGCCCTGCTGGAGGTAGGAAGGTGGCAACCATGTTTGTAATTTTACTGAGTTTTACACTATAGAGCTTCTTCCAGCGTGTATACTTTACATTAGGGCCTTATTTTTTACACAATCCATTTCCTTTTTACATTTTCCCCGTTGTGATTTTTACTGCAGCAATTTTATGTTTGCTTTACTGCATGTTTTTAATTTGTCAGTTGCCCTAAGTGCGGTTGTAGAAAGGCAATGTAAAATCTTTAATAAATAATAAATCCATCAAAGCAAGACACGGCCACATTTGTTTTATGCAAGATCCTCCCAGCCAGTCGCAAAAAGGCAGTATCCTATTCTTGTGCGAAAGATTGCAATAGTCTTTCTGACGGAGATAGTCATATTGTGGATTACCCCGATACTTAATTTAAATTGGCTCAGTTTGTCCTCCAGCATCACAAGACAGTTTCTCCAGTGGTAACTGTAATAATGCCTTTGGGTTGTAGGTTTTTCGGGTTGTATGGCCATGTTGTAGAAGCATTCTCTCCTGATGTTTTGCCTGCATCTGTGGCAAGCATCTGCAGAGGTTGTGAGGTTTTAGTGCCTTTAACAGCAATGTGATATGGGGCAATGGCAGCATGGGGTCATCTATACTGCAGAATTAATGCAGTGTAGATGGTGAAAAACCTTGTAAAACCACAACTCCCACCCAGGATAACACAGCATTGAGCCATGGCAGTTAAAATGGAATCAAACTGTCAAACTGTATTATTTCTGCAGTGTAGATGCATTCTTTGACACTGCCTGATTACAGTCACAGGCACAATTGCTGGAGAACAAGGCATTCTTAGGGCCCTTCCACACAGCCCTATATCCCAGAATATCAAGGCAGAAAAAAAGGGAGGAGGGAGATGCAGCAAAAACTTGTTCCTGCCATGTGCCACCTTCTCTGAAATCTGTACCTTGGTTTCCACTCTGCCCCTAAATCCTTCACCAGCTTTTATCTTCGTATTCAACTTCCTACAATTTCACCTACAAATAACCAACCTTTTCTCTCCAGGGACTGCATGCTTACAGATGTCCTCAGCATCAATACAGGATGCAACTCTCTTTTTTGCTTCCTTCGAACCCATTCTCTAACCCAGTTGTTCTCAACCTGTGGGTCCCCAGATGTTTTGGCCTTCAATTCTCAGAAATCCTAACAGCTGGTAAACTGGCAAACTGGGATTTCTGGGAGTTGTAGACCAAAACACCTGGGGACCCACAGGTTTAGAACCACTGCTCTGACCTCACCTAGTCTGTGAAGCCTTTGCCTCACCCACCCCATGGCCCACTCATACCCTCCAACAATTTGCAGATGAAAATCAGGACACATGGCCAAGGAATGCCAGGTTGTGCTCAATGTGGCAAAAGATATCCGGGAGGAAGAACAGACAACTAGTTTGCTTTTGCCTGAACATACTGGAAAGGACTCCTGCAAAGGATCCACATAGTTAACGCAGTGGTATTCCCCATAGTAACATATGGATGTGAGAGCTGGACCATAGGGAAAACTGAGCAAAAGAAGATAGGCACTTTTGAAATGTGGTGCTGGAGGAAAATTCTGAGAGTGCCTTGGACCACAAGAAGATCCAACTAGTCCATACTTTAGGAAATGAAGCCCGACTGCTCATTGGAGGGAAGGATAGTAGAGGCAAAGATGAAGTAATTTGGCCACCTAATGAGAAGACAGGAAAGCTGGGAGAAGACAAAGATTCTGGGGGAAATGGAAGGAAAAAGGAAGAGGGGCCGACCAAGGGCAAGATGGATGGATGTTATCCTTGAAGTGACGGGATTGACCTTGAAGGAGCTGGGGGTGGCCATGGCTGACGGGGAGCTCTGGCGTGGGCTGGTCCATGTGGTCACGAAGAGTCCAAAACAAATGAACAAATAAACAACTACAAACTGGAAAGGGAAAAATTCTACCTCCCCCATTGTGTTAACTGAGTGCAAACTACTTTGCACATTGACTGGATGAGGAGAGAAAGAAACCAGGATGTTTTAAATGTACTGAAAATATACGATGATAGAGGATGAGTCAGAACTGTCCCAGCAAACTGGAACAGTAGGAAGGTATGTACACCATAACTATTCCTAAAGGCATAAGAAGCAAAATAAACAAACTTCATTTTCAATAGAAAGTTTTGCCACATTTCCCTTGATCTCCCCAAGCATTTCCATTTATGCAAACCACAATGGTCTTCTAGGTCACAACTTATCCTTTGCTAATGTCCAAAGCATCATGCACAAACACATATAATCTATGCAATTGTTGTTGTAATGGTAGTGGAAGAACAGTATGGGGAAAGAAGTCCTGCTGAGAAATAAGGAGTCTGCTGAAAACTTACATTAATTTCCATTCCTCCAGCCAGTCTACAAAACAGCATGGCAGGTAGTGGCAAGGTATGACCAGAAGTGAGTATCAAGTGGGCCTATCTGTGATACATCCAACCCTTGGTTAAGCAGACCATTTGTGTGTAGATGGCCTACATCAACTAGCTTTCTGGATCAGCGGTGCCCCCCAGTGTCCTCCCATTGCTAACACACGTCTGTCACCAACCAGATTCTTCTCAGGGGAAATACACCCAAGGAAAAAACATTAGACAGTCTTACAGTTCCTTTAGTTGTTGTTATGTGCCTTCAAGCCAACTCTGATTTATAGCAACCCTATAACATGGGCATGGGCAAATTTCAGCCCTCTCTGTGTTTTGGACTTCAACTCCCATAATTCCTAACAGCCTACCAGGTGTTTGGAATTGTGGGAGTTAAAGTCCAAAACACCTGGAGGGCCGAATTTTGCCCATGCCTGCTATAACAGAAGGAGTTTGCCATTGCTTTCATCTGAGGCTGAGAGAGCGTGACTTCTCCAACTTCACCTAGTGGGTTTCCACTGCTAGGTGGGATTTGAACTCCTAAAGCCCTTCCACATAGCCATATAACCTTGATAGGATTTCATGCCCTTCCCTGTTCACCTGCATCCTTGTGCCATCCAAAAGTTTTTCTGGAAGGTGTTCCAGGGCCCTTCCACACAGCCATATAACTCAAAATATCAAGGCAGATAATCCACAATATCTGCTTGTAATTGGATTATCTGAGTCCACACTGCCATATAATCTAGTTCAATATGGATTTTATACAGCTGTGTGGAAGGGCCTTAGAGTCCAACAATTAAAACTCTACATTACACTGGATCGTGTAGGGTTTTAAAGAATTGTTGTAAATGTGGTCACTTTTGGAAAGAAAGAGTGTCTAAAAGTATTTGTTGAAAAAATCAGCTTAAATGCTATTATTATTATTATTATTATTATTATTATTATAAACACAACAAGATGAGTCAACAGCAGACAAGATCACTCCGCTGGCTGTTGTATTAGATCACATGTCGGACACTTCCCAAGTGTCTAGGACTGTGTGATGTATCTGCGAATGATGCGTGCAGATCCCAGTAAGGTGGCTTTCTGCAGCTGGCAGATGGTAATTTTGTCAGCGCCAATTGTGTTTAAGTGCAGACCAAGGTTTTTAGGCACTGCACCCAGTGTGCCGATCACCACTGGGACCATCTTTACTGGCTTGTGCCAGAGTCTTTGCAGCTCARTCTTTAAATCCTCATATTGTGTCAGCTTTTCCAGTTGTTTTCTTCAATCCTGCTGTTACATGGGATTGCAACATTGACAATACATATTTTGTTTTTTAACACGATCGTGAGGTCAGGAGYATTGTACTCCAAAACTCTGTCAGTCTGAATTCAGAAGTCCCAGAGTAGCTTGATGTGTTTATTTTCTGTAACTTTTTCCAGCTTGTGATCCCACCAGTTCTTTGTCGCAGGCAGATGGTATTTGTGGCACAAGTTCCAGTGAATCATCTGAGCAACGGTGTTATGCCTCTGCTTGTAGTCTGTCTGCKCACTCTTCTTGCAGCAGCGGAGGATGTGATCTATTGTTTCATCTGCTTCCTTGTAKAGTCTACATTTGGGATCTACATTTTCAATTCTGGCTTTGATAGCAATGGCTTGTTCTCGGGCTGCCAGAATCAGGCCCTCCGTCTCCTTTTTCAGAGTTCCATTTGCGAGCCACAGCCATGCATTTTCTTCGTCAATTTGGCTCTCAATTTTTCCCAGGAACTGTCCATGGAGAGCCTTCTTTTGCCAGTTTTCTCTTCTGCTCTGGATTGTGTTTTTACAGTATTCACTCTTTGTCTTTTGCACTTTAAGCAATTTATTGTTATTGTTGTTGTTATTATTATTATTATTATTATTATTTCTTACCTGCCTCTCCTCACAGCTCACAGCAGGTTACAACAGTGCTAAAACACCCCGTAGAATACACATATTAAAACGTATTTTCATCAAATACATATTAAAATATACAAGGCAAAAGTTAGACATTGAGTGGAAGTTTAAAACTGTCTGGGTAGGCTTTTGCATTTGGAGGCCATCCACTTGAAATTTTGTTTATATTTTAAAATCTCATTTCTGTTTTTAAAATATTCCAGAATGGTTGGAGGCAGGCCCGTAGCCAGGATTTTATTTCGGGGGGGGGGGGGGGGGGGGCTGAGTTTGATGGGGGGGGGCTGAGTCTGAGTGAAAGAGGGTCTACCCTAGCAAACCTTTTGTATCGTTACCCCAATACCCCCATGCATATGGGATATATTGAGCTATGGTGATCAGATCATGATATGAATAAACATAACAGTTTAAATAATGTACCAGTAAGGCCTTTTCGCAGACCCCCCCCCCCCCCCGGCTACATGCCTAGTTGGAGGGGGAACCAACTACAAAAAGCACAAAAACTTTGCCCAGTGTTGTGAAAACCCATTTGAAATTTTTCATTCATGAATGTAAAAAATAAAGGAAACAGATACATATCCCTAACTTGGAGGCTAGCGGATCTATTCTGTCATGGGATTTTGTGTTATTGCAGTCCACAAATTACTCTCACCAGACATGGAATGCCTTTCTTTCCCATTTATAAATGTTGATGTAAACATTTTTAACATATTCTCTGAATGCTCATATATCTGATATCTATGTTGAGTATTTATTAATATTTTATTTTCAATACATGACGTTAATAGATGATTGACATGAATCACTAAAGAGCATTTGACAGCTGCATGTAAATGTAAATAAATATAAATATGATGAATTGTAATGTTTAACATGTGCAAGATTTGCAACTGTATAGAAAAGTCTTCAGTTACTTTTGTACATTATCCAAGTACGTTATAGTGTTACCTTGATACGCACACCTATCTCAAGCAGATGTGTTCATTATTGTCATTATGTGTTTTCAAATAAAGTCTGTTTTATGGTGACTCTATCCAAGTTTTTCTCTTGGAAAAGGTTTAATCAGAAGAGATTTGCTATTGCTACCTTCCAAAACTGAGAGAGCATGTCAAAAGCTTTCATGGCCAGAATCACTGGGTCACTGTGAGTTTTCCGTGCTGTATGGCCATGTTCTAGAAGCATTTTCTCCTGACATTTCTCCCACATCTATGGCAGGCACCCTCAGAGGTTGTGAGCTTTGTTGGAAACTAGGCAAGTGGGGTTTATATATCTGTGGAATGTCCCGGATGGGAGAAAGAACTCTTGTCTGTTGGAGGCAAGTGTTAATGTTGCAATTGACCACCTTGATTAGCATGTAATGGCCCTGTAGCTTCAAAACCTGCCTCCAAAGCCTGTCTGATTGCTGCCTGGAGGGACCTTTTGTTGGGAGGTGTTAGCTGGCCCTGATTAATTTTTGTCTAAAATTCCACTTTTTTTAGTGTTACTCTTTATTTACTGTCCTGATTTGTGAGTTTTTTTAATACTGGTAGCCAGATTTTGTTCATGTTCATAGGAGAGTATGACTTGTCCAAAGCCCTGCAGGTGGATTTCTATGTCCATGCAGAGATACCAACTTCAGTCAAATCAGTACACCATGCAAGCTCTTTACAGGTGTGTAAGAAGGTTCTTAACTTGAAACGAGAGAAAAAATAAAGATAAGGCCAATTTCAATTGTGCAGAAATACTGTGTAACAGAAAAAATTAAAACAATAATTAAATCTTCTAAACGGGTAACATATACAATACAAACAAATGTAAAACACAAACAAATTGTCTACATCATAACATACATTAGTGTCATGTTTGTTCTTCTGGGAAACGCCGCAGCAATAATGTTTAAGACTAAGTGTTGCTGTTAATGACTGTATTTTAAAAAATAATAAAGATGGTGGTACGTCTGAACATGTGCAAATTGCATGTTTCTTGACAGCGGTACTCCAGCCAATTCAGGAAGGCAACGAAAGAAGAGGACATCTAAGTAAAGAGGGGGAAACTCCCAAGTGTTGTGAGTAATAGCAATATGGCTCTCTTTCTGTTTGTCAAAATGAACTGTTTGCCATTGAATATGTGTGCATATGTGTTTTGGCAGACAGCCTGAAGTTTCTTGCCCACTTTCCGTGGCCCCCATTGCTCTCTGATGAGCCCAATAACCTCCTTGGCCTCTGGCAAAACAGCTGGCGAATCTCGACGCCAGACGCATCTCCCACCCAGGTACTGGCACCTTCCCACATTCGGCAACCATAAAGCATCTTCCCTGACTCCAAACAGCTGAGGAATGGCAAGAAACAAAAGAAATGAGACCCCCAACCTACTCTGGGAGACTATCAAGTACCCGTCACAACTCTGCAGGTAAGCTGTGGCTTCAAGGTTATTAAAACTTGTCCCAGGGCCCTTGGCATCACTCCTCAAGTGGAGGTTGCAGCCATGCATACAGATGGTGCATAGAAAAACAAAAACACTTCCTTCTCAAATGATCCTAATAAGTACAATATATTAGCAAGGTGCTGTTGGTCCCAGGGGTCATGCTGTCCGGAGATTGTAGGAGCCATAGTCCAATAAAATAACTTTTTCAAACTCTGGTTTAATTGCCTCTTATGTCATCCTCTTAGTAAATAGTCATGGCTCATAGTGGAGAGGTCCACTTGTCAATGAGAAAAGGTCCTTTTCCCCCCAGTGATATTTGTGGATGGAAATTCTTGAATTTGCTAACAGAACTTTTCCAACATGGGAAAAATATATTTGGGTGGGGTGGGGGGAAACTCCTCTTGTTGAATTTTTGCCACTAATGTTAGAGATTGTACTTCTAGCATTGCCTAATTTTCCTGTCTATACATTTTTAATCAAACGAGGGGCTTGAACTTGGAGTGGCAACTTCTGATGTTGCATCTTAGAACTAGAAATGGTGGAAATTTCAGGCCATGGTCCCCATTTTCCTCAGAGTTGCCCCATAACATAGAAAAAGATAGTCTGCACTTCTGAGAGGAAGAGCATCTGTGATATAGGTGTACTCCAACTCCCATTATTCCTGACCAATAGGAGCTGCTGCCTTACAACTCAGACAATTATATAAATAAAAAGTAAAGGTAAAGGTTTCCCCTTACATGAAGTCTAGTTGTGTCCGACTCTGAGGGATGGTGTCCATTCAGGTGCTCATCTCCATTTCTAAGCTGAAGAGCCGGTGTTGTCCGAAGACACCCCCAAGGTCATGTGGTCAGCATGACTGCATGGAGCACCATTACTTTCCCGCAGAAGCGGTACCTATTGATCTATTCATATTTGTATGTTTTTGAACTGCTAGGTTGACAGAAACTGGGGCTAACAGCGGGAGCTCACACCGCTCCCTCGATTTGAACCGCCATCCTTTTGGTCAGCAAGTTCAACAGCTTGGCGGTTTAACCCGCTGCTCTACCAGGGGGCCCAATTATATAAATAATATAATAATCTATATAAATAAAAATGTAATGTTTGTTTGTGGGATTAACATAACTCAAAAACGACTGGACGTGACACCAAAGTTGGACACAATAGACCTATTAGGCCAACAAATGACCATCCATCATAAAAACATTGAAAAACACAACAGAAAAGACTTTAAAAGCCAAAAAATAAAAAAATACATTACAACACATGCACAAAACCACTTATATAAACATATACACACATATATACCCACCCACACACAAGACATATACACAGACTGGGCCACAGCAACACATGGCAGGGGATGGCTAGTCAATAATAAATATAATAAATAAATCAAACTTTGTTTATATTCCGCCCTATCTCCCCAGGGGGACCCTGGGCAGATTCCAACATACAGCAGCAAACATTCAATGCCTCCATAACTAGGTGGCTTAGCAGTGCCACCTAATTATCTGGGTTGTAAGGCAGAAACTTTTACTCCCAGGTTTGTTTTCTCCCATATTTTGCTTTAGATATGTCATTCCCAACTTCTCTTCCAGTTACGGCATTCCCAATTTCACAAGAACAATTTGGAGGCAGATATTCATCAGAAAATTGCAAGAAAAGAGATTCCACTTAAACAACTAAAAGCTTTGCCAAGAGGGAAAAAAATACTATAAACCTGCTTGGCTATTAGGTAAAACTGGTCTGTTGCTATCTGTGCATCTACTGGTCTGTTGCTATCTGTGCATCTACTGAAAGCAAGAGGTCTTGGAATCGAACTTGTAAGTTTGTCCCCTACTGGTAGGAACTACTACTGTGCCTATTTTAGTATAATTTCACATCTCGGGTACATTGAGACATCTTTTAAGAGTAGGTCTGAAAGGAGGAATCAGAACATGAAATATTAAGTATTCCAGACAGCATCTATATGATATGTCCAAAGACTGGGCATTTGGTCAAGAAAATGTATCTCTGTTTAGGTTTTCTTTTTCAAAAAAGGTTATGCATTCCTGATTTTGTAGGACATGCTGCCATCTCCTGGCAAGAGTGAACAGAGCAAACCAGACTGTACAGAACAGCTCCATCCATCCTGTGAACAACTTATGGTAACTGCATGGATTTTATAGGGCTTTCCTAGGCAAGAGGCGCTTCTGCCAGTTTCTTCCTCTGAAAGGCCCTAAAATACCTTGTATTCATTGGCAGTTTCTCATACAAGTACTAATCAAGGGTAACTCTGGGTTGCTGTGAGTTTTCTGGGGTGTATGACCACGTTTCAGAAGCATTCTCTCCTGGCGTTTCGCCCACATCTATGGCAGGCATCCTCAGAGGTTGTGAAGTCTGTTGGAAACTAGGTAAGTGGGGTTTATATATCTGTGGGATGTTCAGGATGGGAGAAAGAACTCTTATCTGCTTGAGGCAAGTGTGAATGTTGCAATTGGTCGCCTTGATTAGCATTGAATGGCCTTGCAGCTTTGAAGCCTGGTTGCTTCCTGCCTGGGGGAATCCTTTGTTGGGAGTTGTTAACTGGCCCTGATTGTTTCATGCCTGGAATTCCCTAGGTTTCAGAACAGACAAAAGTTCTTTCTCCCACCCTGGACATTACACAGATATGGTAGAGTCTCGCATATCCAACATAAACAGGCTGGCAGAACATTGGATAAGCAAAAATGTTGGATAACGAGGAGGGATTAAGGAAAATCGTATTAAACATCAAATTATGTTATGACTTTACAAATTAAGCACCAAAACATCATGTTTTACAACAAATCAACAGGAAAAGCAATTCAATACACGGTAACATTACCTAGTAATTACTGTATGTCTTTACGAATTTAGCACCCAAACATCACAATGTATTGAAATAGCTGTGGATCTGGATGGGAGGCAGACTGCGTTGGATAATACAGAATGTTGGATGAGTGAAGGTTAGATAAACGAGACTCTACTGTATATAAACCCCACTTTGCCTAGTTTCTAAAAGACCTCACAACTTCTGAGGATGCTTGCCATAGATGTGGTCGAAACATCAGGAGAGAATGCTTCTGGAATATGGCCATACAGCCTGGAAAACTCACAGCAACCCAGTGATTCTGGCCATAAAAGCCGAACACAAGGGTGACTCTGTTTAGCTTCCAAGATCAGCCCAGATCTGGTGCCTGTAGGACATTCAGGCACAATCAGTTCAATAGCACTTGTGAAGGGAACATTCAGCTGGGAATCAGAAGCTGAGTGTTGGCATCCTACGTGCACTTTATGGTTGTGAGCCTTCAAATCATTTCTGACTTATGGCCATTTTAAGATGAATTTATCACAGTATAATTTTTTTGGCAAGGAGATGTTTTCTAATAAAGTCTTTGCCTTCTTCAGTGGCTGAGAGAGTGTGACTTGGAGCCCTCGGTGGTGCAGTGGGTTAAACCCCTGTGTAGGCAGGACTAAAAACCGACACATTCGAATCCAGGGAGAGCGCGATAGAGCTCCCTCTATCAGCTTCAGCTCCTCATGCAGGGACATGAGAGAAGCCTCCCACAAGTATGGTAAAAACATCAAAACATCCGGGCATCCCCAGGCAACATCCTTGCAGACGGCCAATTCTCTCGCACCAAAAGCGACTTGCAGTTTCTCAAGTCACTCCTGACATGACAAAAAAATGGCTGAGTGGGTTTTCAAATCCTGGTCTTCAGAGCTGTATGACAACACTCAAAAGATGACAGCATGCTGACTTTTTTATGCACCAGTTTAGGAGTAAATCCCACTTAATCCAATGGATTTTATTACACATATGGGATTGTATTATAAAGATTCAGCCTTTAAAGAGCCAGAAACACAATCAATAACAAAGCGTAGACAACTAATACCTTTATTACAACGTAAGTGTTTTGCACTTTCAGGAAAATAATAAATAATAATACACTTTATTTATATTCCGCCCTTCTCCCTTAGGGGACTCAGAGTGGATTACAATATTTTACATAGGCAACATTCAACGCCTTTACAATCAAATACAATGAGATATACAAACAAAGGCAAGGCTTCTCCTTTCATTTCTGGCTCTCTGGAGGCAGTGCTCATCTCTGGCTGGGGGAGGTGTTTTCCTCCATTTTCAAGCCAAGATGTGGCCAGCAAGATTGCTTGGAGCATCTTTTTGCCTTTTTCTGCAGAAGTGGTACCTATTTA
The DNA here is from genome assembly GCF_025583915.1 of Anolis sagrei ordinatus. Taxonomy (NCBI): domain Eukaryota; kingdom Metazoa; phylum Chordata; class Lepidosauria; order Squamata; family Anolidae; genus Anolis; species Anolis sagrei. Next base: position 119,141,780 of record NW_026845477.1, on the reverse strand, counting down.
TCTACACACATTTACATGTTTTCAAACTACAAGGTTGGCAGGAGCTAGGGCTTAACAGACATGAGCTCTCGTGGATTTGAACTGACAACCTTCAGGTCAGCAGTTCAGCCAACCTTCAGGTCAGCAGTCCAGTGGCACAAGGGTTTAATCCATTGCACCACCATGGTCCCGGGATACTTGGTATGAAGGGAAAATAGTCTTTTAATGTTCAACCAAATTGTACCCTCTCAATGTCATACAAAAGAGGACAAAGACTTGTCCTTTGCTGCTCCACCCTTTGGGCAGCAAAGAACAAGTATTTGTCCTCTTCTGTATGATATCTTCCAGAGGTATGATCAAAAATTAAATACTCTGTTAAGCTGAAATCAACTCTCTACCAGAGGGGCTGCCTTCTGTGTCCATGTAGGAGTCGATGTTTTGGTCATGCCTCTTTCCAACTTTTGAAGGCAGGTCATTCTGCTACATCTCTGCATTTAGTATATCATTAGATTGGTCAGGCTATTCACAAATGGGAAAAATTTCCTGGCCTCAGAAGCATCATCACAATACAGCGCCTTGTGCAGAAATACAGGACTCTTTCCCATTTGAGAAACAGCCCTTTAGAAGATAAGTGCAAACTCGGCACTTTCAGTTTTATGGGACAGAAGTGTTCTTTCACTCTCAGAAGTCTTCTGGCCTCTATAACACACTGTCTCCCTGTGCTGCTGAATTTGTCATATGGCAATGACTAATTATGTTTTGATAATCCAACCCAATCCAAAATATTTATTAGCATTCGCTCTAGGCCACTGCAAACAAAATATACAGCCGGATCACAATAAAAGGTCCATTGACTTCGACACAGATCTAAAACGCAGAAAGAAGCTCTTCACCTCCAAAACTGTTCAAAAAGTACAAACTGGATATTTAGACACTTGACAAAAGTGAAGGCACCAAGATTCCTTACGGTTCTAAGGCTGGTTGAGTCAAGGTTCTTGCTCTGTTTATTTTATTTTATTTTTTCCTGTTTTCACACACAGAACAAGATGGCACAACATATACTCCTGTTCAGCAGATGGAGCGCAGGTTGGGTGACCTTCACCTGAAATGTTTGGGATCAGAGCTATTTTGGATTTTGGGATATCTGTGTCAGCATATGTGTACATAATGAGATATCATGAAAGTGAGACCCAAGGCTAAATCTGAAATTCATTTATGTTTCATATACATTCATTGCACATAGCTAAAATATAGTTTTATATAATATCATTAATAAAGTTGTGCATGAAACAAAGTTAGTGCACACTGAACCATCAGAAAACAAAGATGTCACTATCTCAACTACTCATGTGGACAGTTTTGGATGATGAAGTATTTTGAGTTTCAGAATTCTGGGAAAAGGATGATCAGTTAGTACTACATGCTCAGTTGTCCAACCACTACATTGTCACTACAATCTGACACTAAACACTGTGGGGAGAAGGGAGAGGAGAGCAACTAGGAGGCCACATCACCATTCCCCACTCCAAGTCCTTGGAGAATCACACACAAGCCCCACCACAATCCTCTAGGACAGAGGTCCCCAAACTAAGGCTCGGGGGCCGGATGCGGCCCTCCAAGGTCATTTACCCGGCCCTCGCTCAGGGTCAACCTAAGTCTGAAATGACTTGAAAGCACACAACAACAGCAGCAACAACAACAACAATCCCATCTCATCACCCAAAACAGGCCCACACTTCCCATTGAAATACTAGTAAGTTTATACCTGTTAAAATTGTTCTTCATTTTAATTATTGTATTGTTTTTAAGTGTTTTTGCACTACAGATAAGATATGTGCAGTGTGCATAGGAATTCATTCATGGCTTTTTTTCAAATTATAATCCTGCCCTCCAACAGTTTGAGAGACTGAGACCTGGCCCTCTGTTTAAAAAGTTTGAGGACTCCTGCTCTAGGACAGTGTTTCTCAACCTTCCTAATGCCGTGACCTCTTAATACAGTTCCTCATGTTGTGGTGACCTCCAACCATAACATTTTTGTTGCTACTTCATAACTGTAATTTTGCTACTGTTATGAATTGTCATGTAAATACCTGATTTCATTCCCTGGACCAAATTTGGCACAAATACCCGATCTGTTCAAATTTGAATAGATTTGAATAGAGTTGTAGTTGCCGGGATTTATAGTTCACCTACAATCAAAAAGCATTTGGAATTGAACCAAACTTGGCATACAGTACTCCCATGACCAACACAAAATATGGAAGGGTTTGGTGGACACTGACCTTGAGTTTTCAAGTTGTAGTTCACCTATATCCAGAGAGCACTGTGGACTCAAACAATGAGGCATCTGAACCAAACTTGGCACAAATACTTAATATGCCCAAATGTGAACACTGGTGGAGTTTGGGGAAAATAGAAATTGGCATTTGAGGGTTGTAGTTGTTGAGATTTATAGTTCACCTACAATCAAAGTGCATTCTGAACCCTACCAATGATAGAATGGGGCCAAACTTCTCACAGACAACCCCATGACCAACAGAAAATGCTGTGTTTTCTAATGGTCTTTGGCGACCCCTCTGAAATCCCCTCATGACCTCCCCAGGGGTCTCGACCCCCAGGTTGAGAAGTGCTGCTCTAGAACAAGTCTTTCTTAACAATAGAAAATGAACTAGAAGTCTCTTTCTATTCTCTTTCCACTTCAATAAAAAGGCCTCTCCTGAGCTAAAATTAGCCTGGAGAAATGGAGAAAATGTTTTGTACAGTCTCTAGACAGCATTTGGGGCTATATATATATATATTACTTCTGGAGACTCCCAAGTGCCACTGAGGCTGGATCTACACTGCATATAATCTAGATTATTAAAGCAGAAAATCAAGATTATCTGCTTTGAACCGGATTACATGAGTCTACACTGCCATATAATCCAGTTCAAAATAGATAATCTGGATTCTATACGGCAGTATAGATAAGGCAAGAGAGCCACAAAAAGAAAATGGGAATGTGAGCTGCTGGCTGCACTTGCCCACAGTATGTCTAGGACAAGATTACAGCAATATATAGTGCATTATATCTTCAACACAACAATTTTTACAGATAACACTATATGTTGGTTACAAGAATGCACAGATGCCTACTTTTCAAGAAGGCAGATCTGTAAAAAAAAATCTGCATCAAGGAGAGGAGATGAGTAAGAGTAGAAAGAGATAATGGGATCGGATAGTCTTCTTAAAAGACCAAACCACAAAGAATCAGGATTTTCATATATATATTCTCTATTATGGTAGACAATAACACCAGTTCAGATATCGACTGTCTCTAGGGCAATTGTCAAACATTCTTCCTGCAGGTTTTTAGTGGAAAGGGTCACTATCGTAATTAAAGATAAAAGATTTCTGAAGATATTCTAAGTGAAAATATCACTGCCTGCCTGTGGGTGGGAATGCCAAACAGTACACACTGATTTGAGTTCATGCAGCAGAATGTGCAAAGTTATTTTTCCAGGATAACTTCCAAATACCTACTGAGTGATTTTGGACAAGTCACACTCTTTCAGGTTCAGAGGAAACCAATGGCAAACCTCCACTGAACAAATCTGGCCAAGAATACCCAGTAACGGGGTTGTCTGAGAGCAGTGGTTCCCAACCTGTGGTCCATGAATAACGAGTAGTCCACAAGAACTAAAATGTGGTCCTCAGCCTCACCATTACTACACTATTGAAACAAGAGCAACTAGTCTTGTGAAACTCGCTTACAGTGTCGAAGCTTATTAAATATAGTTTTCTGTGAATGAGCAGATGGCAACTACTGGATGGCATATACTCTGTATCAGGAACTAGAGCTGATGTGGTCTATCCAATGCAATTTTCTGAATCAGCTCCCCAAATAACAAACCAAATCCAAAGTTGACCAACAACTGATTTGTGACCCTTTTGGTACTAATGTTGGAGAGTGGTCCCTGGTCAAAGTGGCCCTGGTCAAAAAAAGGTTGGTAACCACTGTCTTAGAGACACCTTAAGTTGGGAGCAAACAACAGGGGGTTGGACTAGATGGCCCATGTGGTCTCTTCCAACTCTATTATTCAATGATTCTAATAATAGCTCCCAGAGCCCTCCAACCAGTATGACCTGGCTGAAGGAATCTGAGAGTTTTGCGAGCTCATCAGATGGGCCTCTGGAAGCACCCGCATTGTGGCAAATCCATCAGTGCCCATTGAGGGGTGTGGGGAACCCATTATCCCACACCCATACCACTTATTTATCTCTGGGAATCTTTGGGTACTCCAGCACTACTCTATGGTCAATTCCGGTCACATGTTGACAACAGACAACAGAGTCACACTGGAAGATCTGCTGATTCCTAGCAGTGTTCTCTCAGGTTGAAAAGGGGGGCATTTTATATTCACTATTTCTCCACATTCACAATGTTCCTGGGACCTGGACCCCTAACTCCTCTAAAGAATGACTATATAATTTTAGGATAGGCTGGAGCAGGAGAGGAGAGCCATGTGCTAATGGCGGCTGATAAACAACTCTATGCAGGAAAACATGGTAATGAAGCGCAAATCACCCAAGGATTAATCAGCAAGTCCTTCCAAAATTCCTTTGCCCCAATCTCCCTCTAATTCTCTAATTCCCAATAATGTTAACAGAGTATCTAAAGGCCCTTCCTATCAGGTCATATATCCCAGGATCCAAGTTTTCTGTTTTAAACTGGATTATATAAGTCCACACTGCCAGATAATCAGGGATAAACAAAAAACCTGGGATATAGGGCCTGTCAGGAAGGGCCYTAAGAGAAGCAAGACCCAGTGCCAAGTACAAGTAAAACTAATTGTGGAGCTTTTCTCCCAAAAGGTACCCAATCGATCTCGACAAATTTCACAGGACTCGGGTTGGGGGGGGGGGGGGGGGCAGACTGAGAATATAGATTATTTTGTTATAAAATGCAATTTTCCAAGCCCTGTAAATTTGATTAATTTTGATAGGCTTGATCTGTGCATAATATTCAACTCCTAGTTAGCAATATSCTGCYGGTTATAACTCATTTTGCAATTCTTTTGGATTTGGTATCTTTTGGAAACAAGCTCCAGGTGGCATGTTAGTTTTAAAAGAATAGGAACATGCTGACCCATTTGGAGGTATGATTTATTATTGTTATTATTATTTATTTCTGGCATTTGTACCCCATCTCTTCTCTACCCCCGAAGCAGGACTCAGGACGGCTTACATTAGTAATGCTACAAGACCGCTACATCACTATTACAATAATGTAACACAATCAAATACAAAACAATAATTAAAACCAATACATATAGCATTAATTAAAACAATAAAAATAGTTCAAAATAGGCAGGAAATCCTTCAAATTGCACTAGCTCTAATACGATGAAACCTAATGGGTGACCTTAGGTGAATCACATAAAGGAAATGGCAACTCTCTTCTGACCAAATCTTGCCAAGGGAACCCTGTGATAACTTCACCTGAGGGTCACAGTAGGCTGGGAATTACTTGAAGGCATACTGAAAAAAAATGTCATTAAAAAAAAGTGAAAAGGAAAAGGGAAGAAAGGCACAGAAGAGAAAATGGAAACTCAGCGACACACAAAATCAGAATTGATATTGCCCAACAATACAAAAATTACGGGATAGCTTTTAGCACTTCCACAGCACTCAGGGATTGCCTTCCAAATAATTGTTGTATTCCAACTCCTAGCATTCTGACTCGTCATTGGCTGTAATTTCTAGGGCTCTTAAGAGTTTTAGTCAAAAACATTTCTGTAAAGTCACATAATTCTCAATCCTGGACTAAATCGAGGTTTGTCTTACTGACAGCAGACTTGCTGAAATTAATGAGACATGTTAGTTATTTTTATTATTATTGTAGACATGTTAGTTATTGATCACACTAACAAAGCAACAGTGCATAGTTTTTTCTGAGTTGCAACACTGCTTTGTAATGAAGTTACTAAAATCTGAGTTACATAGGTGTCTTTAGTTATTAAACAAAAAGTTTAACAAATTATTTAAAAGCACACAGACCTCTGGCAACATTCAGGTGGTACACAAGGGGGAAATGGGTACCAGAACCACGATCCCTTCAGTCCCCAAACCTGGCTATATATGCTTCTGGAGGAAATATCTTCCAAAAAAAAAAGCTGAGTGGGGTTGTTATATATTGTTATTATACTTTCCGTATAGTCCATGCTCTAGTTACATCCCATATAAACTACTGCAATGCTCTCTACGTGGGATTGCTTTTGAAGACTGCTCGGAAGCTTCAAATGGTCCAACGTTCGGCAGCCAGGATACTAACAGGGGCGGCACTCAGGGAGTATACAACTCCTTTGTTGCGCCAGCTCCACTGTCTACCAGTCTGCTACCAGGCACAATTCAAAGTGCTGGCATTGGCCTATAAAGCCCTAAATAGTTCTGGGCCAACTTACCTGTCCGAACGCATCTCCTATGAACCAGTTAGAACATTAAGATCATCTGGGGAGGCCTTGCTCTCGGTCCCCCCTGCCTCACAGGTACGTTTGGCAGGGACGAGAGACAGGGCCTTCTCAGTGGTGGCCCCTCGGCTGTGGAATGCCCTTCCTACAGAAATTAGATCGGCCCCCTCCCTGTTGGCATTTTGGAGGAAAGTGAAGACCTGGTTGTTCGAGCAGGCATTAGAACAGGCAGTGTAATGAATATAGGAATACGGAACAATGGATGATGAGATTGGATCATGATTTTACTTGAGACGCTAATGAGATGTTATACTGATGTTTAATTGTTTACTATGTTGTTGTCTTAATCGTTTTTTAACTGCTTTTATGATGTCAAGCATTGAATTTTTGCTGTTGTTAACTGCTTTGAGTTGCCCGAGGGCTGAGAAAAGTGGTATATAAATGAAGTAAATAAATAAATTTCTGAGAGAGATTAATACCACAAAACCACAGGAGGGACTCAAAAAGGAAACAAAGCAATGAGGGGAATGGTCCAACCAAATGAAGTGAATGTAAAAAGGATTCTATTATGAAAAATGAAAAGAATCATATGAAAAGAATTGTCCTCGAAATATAAGAATTCTTAACTTAAAGCAACCAAAATCATAAAAGGGTAACTAAATTGCGTGTGGTGCACAACAAACAACTGCATCATGAAATTATTTTCATAATATTGTTACATTTACAATCATTTCTCCATTTGGTTTGACTATTTCCACCATTATTGTGTTATACCTCTGAGAGATATTGCTAGAGCAATAGAAAGGACTACAACTCTGGAGACCAGGGTTTGAATCCCCACTCAGGCATGAAAACTCAGTGACTTTCCCTTAGCCTCAGGGGAAGGCAAAGACAAATCTCACCTTAAAGGGGACTCAGAGCGATCTCTCAGGCAGCAATTCTATGCCATAAAACATATATACAGTAAAATAACATATACATAAAAGCAAGAATTAAAACATATCAACAGTAAAACAATTATTAAAAATGGCACAGTTCAAACTCATAATCCAAGGCTGTTCCAGTGATCATTGCACTAATCTGCATTCACTTATTTACATAAGAAGCTGCTGTATACTGTACAAATTTGGAGCTACAACTCCCATAAGTCCTTGAACATTGGTCATGCTGGCTGGGACTTCTGGGAGTTCAAGTCCAGAACACCAGGAGGACCAAAAGCTTCCCAACCCTGATATAATGCTTCTGTTTCACCTTCAAAGATGGGACAGAGCATCAGTCCCATTAATGGTTGTACAAAAGAGGGAATTTCAGCAGGTCTTGATTATCCCAGGAATCTCTTTTATACTTGGACGATTGTGTCCATCACAATTCAAGAAGCATAAAACTAAGCTGGAAGGTATCCAAAGAAGGGTGACCAAAATAGTCAAAGGTCTGATAGCCAAGCCCCATGAGGAGTGGCTTGGAGCTAGGAATGTTTACCTTGGAGAAAAGAAAGCTGAAAGGGGAACATGATGGCCATATTTAAATGGATGAAAAAATGTCATACTGAAGATGGAGTAGACTGTTTTTCTGCTGTGCAATGGATTCAAATGGAACAAAAAGAGATTCCATCTGAATATTATCCATTTGACAGTGGGACACACTAATTTGGGGTGTGATGGGGCCTCCTTCCTCCAGTTTTCAAAGAGAGGTTGGATGTCCATCTATTGGGAGTGCTTCGCTTGTGTATATCTTCATGGCAGAATGTCTTCGGACTGGATGTCCCTGGAAATCTCTTCCAACTCTTCTATGAAACAGAGCCCATAATAGATCAGGAGCCTCAAGCCTTATTTCAGCTGACAACTTTAGAATTGTTAAAGAATTGTTCTCAAATTCAGGGTAGAGAAGGAACACTTTCTCTAAAATTTATAGAGTCTAAAATTTAGAGTGTAATTGGTGGCTCTAAATGTTACACTAAATGTATTAAGTCTAAATGCATCACAGCAGCCTTTGTTGTCCATGTGACAAGGGGAAAGTCCCTCTTTTGAAGGAAAATTCTTGTGTGACTTTTGTGTTGTGCTATAGGACCAAACTAGAAGAGATTCACATGGAGAATTTGCCTTAATTATTTATTTTCCTTTTGGGGTTGAGAGGATTCTTAGCCGCATCTTTAGAACAAATGGAATACTTGTTTTTACTTTGGCAAAAACAAAGCCAATACTTGGGTCACCGGAAGTAAAGCAGGATATAATTTTTTAGGGTTCCTAAACCTTTAATAGTTTTGTAGAAGAGGGCATTTCTGCAGGAGCTGAAACCATTAAAGGCACAGGAGCCCTTTTCTATTGTTAGTCAGGCAACAGAAGCTGAACCTCATACCATCTGTATGTGATGTATTTGGTGAGCTACAAGCTTTCCATTGACATCTTTCATTGCTGGCTACAATTGTGTCATGAGGGGTCCCACAATAAAACATGGCAATGCAACATGTTGCTCCATCCCCCTTTCCCTGGTTGTACCTAATCAGCCAATCCCTGCTTCTATGGCACTGGTGTCAAACTCTAGGCCTGCGGTCCAAATCTAGCCCACCATATAATATTATGTGGTCCCCCAGATGCTGGACAACAACTCCTGCATCAGGAGACATGGACTAGAGGTGATGGGAGTTTTGATACAATGCTGCAATTTGTTCTGTTTTGAATTTAGATACAAGGCTTCAGGGCCGTAGCCAGAAAAAAAATTCAGGAGGGGTTGAAATTTGGGGGGGGGGGGTGAAAATTTCACGGGGGGGTTGAAACCTGCCCCCTAGCTCACGCTGAAGCAAAGAGCACAGCAGGGGGCAGAGCAGCCTTCAATAGCCTGTAGCTCCGCCCCTGTCAACCACCTCCACCAAGTCTGGCCTCCTTAATGAGAGCATTCAAAACACACACACCCAACTTGGTTGCTTCACTACATCGGCTATTGCTGCAAGTAATGACAGTGTGAATAAATTGTCAATATTTGCTTGAGATAGTGCTTGCAGTTCTGGAGGGACTCTTAATTTTTTGCATCTCATAGACTTAGCATGGGGATTTGGTTAACCAGTTAAAATTCATGAGTAAACCAGGTTTTTTTAAAAAATCTGAAACATTTAGGGGGGGGGTTGAACCTCTACCCCCGCCTCCCTTGCTACAGGCCTGCAAGGCTTGTGGATATGGTGGCTTTCTTTAAAATGTCCTTTAACCTTTCCCCAACCTCAGAGCCACAAGTGCTGTTGGGTTGCAATTCACATTATACCCAATCTGCATGAAGAATTGATGGAAGTTGTGGTTCAATAACATCTGGGGACCCAAACTGGGTAAAAAACCAAAGGGCACCAACCACTATGTAAAAAAAGATCATAGTTGGTCCTCTGTATCCACAGATTCTTTGCCTATGGATTCAATGGCTCTTTGAAGGCACCCCTAAAGCTGGAGTGGCCCTTGATGAAAATGAGTTTGACAACCCTACTATATGACATGATCATTTTTCACTTCGAATATAGTTCCCACTTTTGCCTTAGAAGGTTTATGTCAAGGTTAAACATGCATTATATTTCTACAGATTTTCAGAATGCCTTTCATACTTCATTTGTCTGTCTGTCTGTCTGTCTGTCTGTCCGTCCGTCCGTCTGTCCGTCCGTCCGTCCGTCCATTTATCTACTTACATACCATACTTCATATCCTGCATTTTTCCCAACATGGGCCATGCTCTGCTGAGATAAACTCAATGTAAGGCAGTTGCCTATATTTCTAACTATATATTGGTTACATTTCTTTAAGAAGAGACTTCTAGAACAGACCTTGAAATTGATTTTCAAGTGTGCAGAAACTATCAGGATTTAACAGGGCAGGTAGTCATTTTTGGTGTCTTCCATGTATTCTGTTGTTTGTAAAAGAAATCCCAAACTCTTTTCTAATATATTGGGAATCTTGAGTTTTTACATCCAACCCTGCTGTCTGGTTCCTTTGGAGAAAAAATTGTACCGTTCCATTTACCAGGCCGAGGCCACAAGGGGGTGCTAGAGAGAGAGAGAGAGAGAAGGACAGTCCAATTTATGGGGGCGGGGAGTTGAAGGAGGAAAACCATTTCCCCCGATTTTGCTGGTTATTCCCCCTCCCCACTTCCTATTTCATAAACGAAGGTAGATTCCACAACGGGGACACGGGTGGAGGGAATAACAGGAAAGCAAGGGTAAATGGTTTTCCTCCTTCAACCCACTCTTTACCTCCATAAAATGGACTATCCTTCTTTCTCTAGCTCTGTCTTGTTGCCTCCACCAGGAAAATGAAACAATACTGAAAAATGATTTAAACTATTAAATTGTATACACTTGGCCCTCTATCTCCATGGTTTCTGCATCCAAGGGTCCAACCTTCCATGGCTTGAAATATCACCCAGTGGTGCAGTGGGTTAAACCACTGAGCTGCTGAACTTGCTGACCTAAAGGTCGGTGGTTTGAATCCAGGGAGTGGGGTGAGCTCCCTCTTCTGCCAATCTAGCAGTTTGAAAACATGCAAATGTGAGTGGATCAATAGGTAACACTTCTGTGGGAAGGTAACGGCGCTCTATGCAGTCATGCCAGCCACATGACCTTGGAGGTGTCTACGGACAACACCAGCTCTTCGGCCTGAGCATCACCCCCCAGAGTCAAGCATCACCCCCCAGAGTCGGACAGAATTAGACTAAATGTCAGGGGAAAACCTTTATCTTTATACCCCCCAATAAAAAAATTACAAAAAGCAAACCTTGCTTTTGCCGTTTTGTATAAGGGGCACCATTTTATTACACCATGATATATAATGGGATTTCATGTATTGATTTGTGTATATCTTCTGGAGAACAAGCCCTATGAAGAGCGGCTTAAAGAACTGGGCATGTTTAGCCTGAAGAAGAGAAGGCTGAGAGGAGACATGATAGCCATGTATAAATATGTGAGAAGAAGTCACAGGGAGGAGGGAGCAAGCTTGTTTTCTGGACATGGAACAATGGCTTCAAACTACAAGAAAGGAGTTTCCATCTGAACATTAGGAAGAACTTCCTGACTGTGAGAGCCGTTCAGCAGTGGAACTCTCTGCCCCGGAGTGTGGTGGAGGCTCCTTCTTTGGAAGCTTTTAAACAGAGGCTGGATGGCCATCTGTTAGGGGTGGCCATCTGTTAGGGGTGCTTTGAATGCAATATTCCTGCTTTTTGGCAGGGGGTTGGACTAGGTGGCCCATGAGATCTCTTCCAACTCTATGATTCTATGATGTTGATATCCACAGAGATCTTAAAACCAAAATGCATAATGGATACCAAATGCCCACTGTATCTTTCCTATGCATATTTACTTGAGTGTAGGTCTCATAGAGCAAAATAGGCTTAATTCTGAATAGCTCTTGCAAGAGGAAAGAAGGAGAGCTGGCTTGCTGGGTTGAGAAAAGACAATGTGTTTTATCCCGAAGAACTAATATGAACAGAGTGGCAAAAGAAATATATATATCTGCAATTATTGATGTAAACAGACGGTGGCACTGCTGCTCCACCAATGTGAAGTTAGGCCCTCTGCCTGCATTAGAGAATCCTAATAGGTAAGAAGGGTGGGAGGTGTTAATTCCCACAGAGGCCTTGCTGCCTTGTAGGGGAAGACTGGAAAAATTCAGAAAATTGCAAGGTTCTGATGTTTTGTTTTATTTATTTATTTCGGTTGCTTCTACCCTGCCCTTCTCACCCCGGAGGGGACTCAGGGCGGCTTACAAAAGCAAGGCACAATTCGATGCCCACATCACATAACAACAATAGGACAAATAACATCAGTTAACAGAAAACAGCAATTCTAGCAATAACATCAATTAACAGAAAACAATAACTATTGTAAGGCAAAAACAACCATAAAACCAATAAAGCAATAAAACCAATACAAACCGCGTTGAGTCTTTAAATAAGAAGTTTTCATGTACAAGGGCTTTTAAGGATGTGCAGAGAACACTCCTTTCACTTCTGAGCATCTATGTTATCCCTGTGACATTTAAAACTCAGAAGCAGTGCAGGGTAAATTATTCCTTAACATCTCCAAGATCCTGACTCTTTAATAACAACATCAGGAATTGCATCAGATGGTGCTTTACTCAGTACTTGGAAAACTTGTTAACATTATTATTATCATGATTTGTTACATTCCCCCTTCACTTAAATTCAAAGTAGTATACCTGGTCCTCTTTCCCCTGTTTATCTACAAAACCACCATGTGAGGTAGGAAAGACTGAGTCCACACAGCCATATATCCCAGTTCAAAGCAGAAAATGTGGGATTTTATTCAGATGTGTAGAAGGGGCCTTTGTTGTTGTTCAGTCATTTCCGACTCTTCGTGACTTCATGGACCAGTCCACGCCAGAGCTCCCTCTCAGCTGTCACCACCCCCAGCTTCAAGATCAATCCAGTCACTTCCATGATGCCATCCATCCATCTTGCCCTTGGTCGGCCCCTCTTCCTTTTTCCTTCCATTTTCCCCAGCATCATTGCCTTCTCTAAGCTTTCCTTTCTTCTCATGATGTGGTCAAAGTACTTCATCTTGGTCTCTACTATTCTTCCCTCCAATGAATAGGGGCCTTAGAGTTCAGTTAAGTCTTTGTTGATTCCTCCACACTTTGAAGAGGTAAAGCCTTGGATGGCATGTGTCTGCCTGCATGGGTTGGACTGGATGGGGTTGCAGGGTGGGAGTTAGAGTACATCTGGTGCTCCAGAGAAGGAGTTACAGTACATCTGGAGTTGCAGAATGGGCTTAAAAGTACATCTGGGAATGTAGGGTAGGAGTTACAGTACATTGGGATTGCAAGGTGGTAGTTTAGAGTACATCTGGGGTTGCAGGGCGGGAGTTAGAATACATCTGGCATTCCAGGGCAGGAGTTAGAGTACAGCAAGGGTCCCAGAGTGGGAAGGAATTACATCTGGAGTTTCAGGGTAGGAGTTAAAGTACATCTGGGGTTACAGGGTGGGAGTTAAGAGTACAGCAGGAGTCCCAGAGTGGGAGTTAGAGTACATGTGGGGTTCCAGAGTGGGCATGAAAATATATCTGGAGTTTCAGGGTGGGAGTTAGAGTACATCTGGGGTTCCAAGGTGGGAGTTAGAGTACTTGTACCTGCAGGGCATTGAGGATTAGGGCAAGCAGAAGATGTTGAAAGTACCATGCCGCCTCATCTCCCCATCCCATGGTCTTCCTCACACAGATGAGAAGAACCTGCCAGGTCTCTTTATAGCCCTACCCAAAGCTTCCTTGATGCCTTGCACCTGATACCTCTGCAGGGCAGGAAGGACTGTGACCTCCAATTCAGAAGGAATGCCCTGCACATTCCTTTCCATGGATGGCACTGGAAAGACATTCACCTCCTCCCTATCTGGCGCACTCTGCCCTGTCTCTCCAGTTCATCCACCAACCTTCCAAGGAAGGCACTGTTTCCATTTTCAACTTCCCTTTCCCTTTCCCACTGCCTCGTCTGCATCCCAAAAAAATTCCTTCTGCAACTGAAGAGATTCCTTCTGAAGTGCACCCTGTCTTGTATTTTTTAATGTGATAAAGGGATTTTCCACACAGCCCTCTATCCCAGAATATCAAGGCAGGAAATCCCACAATATCTGCTTTGAACTAGGTTATCTTTGTCCACGCTCAGATAATGTGGGATTTTCTGCCTTGATGGTCTGGGATATAGGGCTGTGTAGAAGGGCACAAACTTGGCTCAGCATCAATAGATGCAGTACTTTACATCAGGGAAAGCAAGAAGAAACCGTGAACTGCTATTGATCCCAGTGTGTGATCAATAGCAGCCATAACATTACTCCCTTCTATACATACTGCTGAAAGAAAGAAAGAGAGTAACCAGGATTGGGTTTTTTGTGTGAAATAATTGTGAGCTTCATTGCGAGGTCTTCTAACTGACAACAACACCTGGGCTTGGAAAACGGATTGCTAGTGAATGAAGAGAAAAGTCTTTTGCTCCAAGCTCAAATGAGAGGATCTTCTATTCCAGTAGAATACAAAGAGTTTCCCTGGAGTCTCAGGTTTGCTTGTGTGTGTGGGAGGCACAACAAGGGAGGAGGCAGGGAAAAGAGAAGGGTGGCAAGAAAGGGATGTGAGCAGATAAAAAGCCCAGGTGCTTTGACTTTGCTTACAGTCATGAGTGAGGATTAAGGAGTTAACCCAAGCCTTCCCAGAAAATGCGAAACTTGAGATCTAAAGGAGGAGATGCAGCTGTGTGCAAAGCAGCCTCTTTCACCAGAAAAAATAAATTCTTAGAAGGCTCTCTTCTCTGTTACTGCTGGAATCTCATCTCCCAACCAGTGACTGCAGTGTGCAGGGGCATAATTTTGAGTGCTAGATGGAAACTTCTGGAAACAGTAAAGGTAAAGGTTTCCCCTGACATTAAGTCTAGTTGAGTCCAACTCTGGGGGCGGGGGGGGGGGGGGGTTCATCTCCATTTCTAAGCCGAAGAGCCAGCGTTGTCTGCAGACACCTCCAAGGTCATGTGGCCAGCATGACTACATGGTGCGCCGTTACCTTCCTGCCAGAGCAGTACCTATTGATCTACTAACATTTGTATGTTTTTGAACTGCTAGGTTGTCAGAAGTTGGGGCTAACAGCGGGAGCTCACCCTGCTCACCCTGCTCCCCGAATTCAAACCACCAAAAGGAATGTTTCCCAGATCTGAATATTTTCTTAAATTAAGTGTTTTGGTTACATTAATATCACGTCTTTTCTGCAGTGAACTCAAGGCAACTTCCATTATTTTTTCCCTTTTTTTGGTCGTGTCAGGAGCGACTTGCGAAACTGCTAGTCACTTCTGGTGTGAGAGAAGTGGCCGTCTGCAAGGACGTTGCCCAGGGGATGCCCAGATGTTTTTTGATGTTTTACCATCCTTGTGGGAGGTTTATCTCAAGTCCCCACATGAGAAGCTGGAGCTGACAGAGGAAGCTCATCCGTGCTCTCCCTGGATTCTAACCTCTGACCTGTCGGTCTTCAATCCTGCTGGCACAGGAGTTTAACCTACTGCGCCACTGGGGGCTCCCAACCTCCATGGTGCTCCCTCCCCATTCCACAATTTGTCTTCACCACAACCCTATGAAGTAAGCCAGGCTAAAAGAGAGAGATATTGATGCAGGCTTCCCAGTTCATTTCACTCCTCAATGGAGAGAAAGTACAGTGTGTTCCCAGTTCAGCACTCTAACCATTATACTGGCTCTCTGTGATATAATCAAGTATCCCATTTCCATTGCTTCTGATCTCATAAACAATCAACAATTTCCTTATTGCACCACACCAGCATTCACCCACCAACTCTAGTGATCCCCATATTCTGAGCAGTGGCACAAAAGGTAATGAAAATATCCCACAGTCACATAATCTTCTAGATACAGTGGAACCAGGCATGTAGCTGGGGGGGGGGCTTGAGGGGCTTCCCCCCCCCCCCGAAATTCTCAGAGTGGTCCGCGAGAAGGTCTTACTGGTACATTATTTAAACTGTTCTGTTTATTCATATCATGATCTGATCACCATACTCAATATATCCCATATGCATGGGGGTATTGGGGTAATGATACAAAAGGTTTGCTAGTGTAGACCCTCTTTCACTCAGACTCAGCCCCCCCCCCCCAATCAAACTCAGCTCCCCCCAATCAAAATCCTGGCTACGGGCCTGTCCCACATAATCCAAAAAACTCCAAAAGCAGACTCCAACCCAGAAAAATGGGCAGAACAAGAACTCATCTTCTTTAGGCTCACGGGGGAACCAAAACTGTTAAGGGAAACACCATAGGTATGTTAATTATCTCGTCAATGCATGCTAATGGCCATGGTTAAGGAAATAACTGCATTCTTTGTATTGTCGAAGGCTTTCATGACCGGAATCACTTGGTTGTTGTAGGTTTTTTCGAGCTATATGGCCATGTTCTAGAGGCATTCTCTCCTGATGTTTCGCCCGCATCTATGGCAAGCATCCTCACTACCTCTGAGGATGCTTGCCATAGATGCAGGCGAAACATCAGGAGAGAATGCCTCTAGAACATGGCCATATAGCCCGAAAAAACCTACAATAACCCAACTGCATTCTTACCCCAACAACTGATTAACCTAACCAGTATTTGCTTAGGAAAATACTAGACATCACATGAATTGGCCAAAAGTAGTTTTGTTACTCCTTAAAGTGATACAGGAATTTATTGGGGCATTTTTCCCAGGACATGCTACTGATCTAGAAAATAGGGGGAGGGGGTTACAGAGCTATAAAAATTTGCAAGGCAATACCAAAATTATCCCTGAAGGTACAACTGTGTCAATAAGTCAAAACTATACATACCCTTCACATCCAACATTTAAAAGGGTGACTTCAAAATGCGGCTACTGCTTATGTGAAGTTACCATATGACAAATGTTTATTGAAGTGGTAGATTTTATCATCAGTTTTGTTTCAGCTCTGGGATGTATGGGGACAAGATCGCAGAATCCTCTTAATCCAACCCCTTGCTGGAACACATAGATAAAGCACTCCAAAGAGATGCCCATCATGCCTCTGTGTATAATCTTTCAATTAATTTGTTTTTCTGTGTCAGGAGCAACTTGAGAAACTGCAAGTCACTTCCAGTGTGAGAGAATTGGCTGTCTGTATGGACATTGCCCAAGGGACATCTAAATATTTTATCATCCTGTGGGAGGTTTATCTCAAGTCCCCACATGGGAAGCTGGAGCTGACAGATGGGAGCTCACCCCTTTCCCCGGATTCGAACCTCCGACCTTTCAGTTGGTGGTTCAGCCGGCATAAGAGTTTAACCCATTGTTTGTTCTACCCAGCCATCCATGTATCTGGGACCAAGTGATGGAAAAAGACAAGCAAATAACACCACTGGGGCTCCTCTTCAATGAATGAGAGTCCACCTCTTCCTAAGGCAGCCCATCCCACTATCAAACAGCTCTTACCATCAGGGAAATCTTGCTAATGCTTAGACGGAATTAATTCTTGCAATTTGCATGCAAGTAAGATGATGTATACATGTCATCCTTAAAAGTCAGGTAGCTCCATTGCTTGGAAATTTATTCTTTTGGCCATGTTCTTCAACTGTCTTATATTGAGCCAAACCATTTAATTCAGCACTGCCTACCCTGGCACACAGTGACACTATTGATTCAGTCTTTGGGCCCTTCCACACAGCCATATAATCCAGACTATCAAGTCAGATAATCCACAATATCTGCTTTGAACTGGGTTATCTGAGTCCACACTGCCATATAATCTGGTTCAATTTTGTTTTCGTGTCAGGAGTGACTTGAGAAAATGCAAGTCGCTTCTGGTGTGAGAGAATTGGCCATCTGCAAGGGCGTTGCCCAGGGGATACCTGGATGTTTTGATGTTTTACCATCCATATGGGAAGCTTCTCTCATGTCCCCGCATGGGGAGCTGGCACTCACAGAGGGAGCTCATCCACGCTCTCCCTGGATTCGAACCTCCGACCTGTTGGTCTTCAGTCCTGCCAGCACAAGGATTTAACGCGTTCGATGTGGATTTTATACAGCTGTGTGGAAGGGCCCTTTCCTAGCTCTACCAGGAATAAAATGAATGCAAAATATGCCCTCTGTCATTCTGCTATGGCCCTTCTCCTCCTTGATCAAACACTGTTGACCAAGCTTTCTCCTTTGTCCTCGTGCCAATTATAGAATTGCTGCTAAAGGGTCTGGACAAATGGAGCCTCATTTTTGCACCTCAGTCCCAGACACTCTTGCACAAATACCAGCCGCCTCCCTAACATAGTTCCTTTTTTATTTATTTGTTTGCCTTTTTCCATCACCTGGTCCCAGACACCCGGATGGCTCAGTGGAACAAACCTGTCTAGACTTGAAGGAGTCACTCTTTAGCAAAAAATAATGCACTCTCTCTGACAACAAACAACTCTTGCCAAAGTGAGAGGATGCCGGATATGTCATAGAGAAGAGAAACATGTGCCTCTTTGTACAATGGGAGATGGGAGAAAATATTCACCCCCAGTCAGAGACACATGCACATATATGGCTACAGTACAAACCACTGGCAGGAGTTGGGGATGGAGTTGTTTGTTGTTGAATGCCTAGCATAACATTCCACATTTTAAAAACCAGCTAAAAGCAAACTGAGAAAATAACTCTCCTGAAGCTGGTTAGCACCTGTTTAGTCTACATAACTTCAGAATCAAAATAGGGAGGGGGGGCATAATTTATATGGCAGTGCAGAGGGGACCTAAGGTACAGTTTACAAATGTATTCTGGCATTCCTCAGTTGGATCTGAGCATAGGGGTTTAAAAAAGTCCCTTGGCCTCTTGTATGTATTTCAGCCTGATGTTGATAGCAATCTTATATTGGAAAGTCAATGTCTGAAAACAACTATGGCCCCTTCTACACTGCCATATAATCCAGATTATCAAAACAGATAATCCACATTATTGGGTTGTTGTAGGTTTTTTTGGGCTATATGGCCATGTTCTAGAGGCATTTTCTCCTGACGTTTCTCCTGCATCTATGGCAAGCATCCTCAGAGGTAGTGAGGTCTATTGGAACTAGGAAAGTGGGTTTATATATCTGTGGAATGACCAGGTTGGGACAAAGAACTCTTGTCTGTTGGAACTAGGTGTGGATGTTTCAATTGACCACCTTGATTAGCATTTGATGGCCTGGCAGTGCCTGGGGCAATAGATGCAGGCGAAACGTCAGGAGAAAATGCCTTTAGAACATGGCCATATAGCCCGAAAAAACCTACAACAACCCAGTGATTCCAGCCATTAAAGCCTTCGACAATACATTAAATCCACATTATCTTCTTTGAGCTGGATTATGTGAATCTGCATTGCCATATAAGGACGGTTTTAAATGGTGTATTTTAATATTGAGATAAATGTTTTTAATGTTTATGTATGTGTATATGAATTTGTGTCCTGGCATTGAATATTTGCCGTATATATGCTGTGCTCTGCCCTGAGTCCCCTTCAGGGTGGGTAGGGCAGAATATAAATGTTTTAAATAAATAAATAAATAAAATCCAGTTCAAAGCAGATAATATGGATTTTATATGGCAGTGTAGAAGGGGCCTAGGAGAACATTTTCATCTCCTAAAACATTGCTCTTAATTTCAAGAAGGCTAGTGAACAAAATAATTTTAAATGCAGTTTCCAATGGGAAATAGCTGAACAAGAATGAGGCCCCTTCCACACTGCCCCTATATCCCAGGATCTGATCAGTGTAGAAGGAGCCTGAATCAATACATTCACCTCTATCCCCTGAGGCTTCAGTAGTAACAAAAAGTCTCGTTGTCATGTAACTAAGAGACATTATGATTCAGGGAGACCGGAGTTTGAATTTTTGCTTGGTCATGAACACCCACTAGGGGACCTCAGAGGAGGACAAAGGCAATCCCTTCTTAACTAATTTTGCCAAGGAAACGCCATGGGAGGCATGCCTTGGACAGAGCCATCTGGAAGGAGCTGCTGGAGCTGCTGGGATGCTAGAATCAGATGTCAGGGCTCAATTGAGATGCTGGGGCCAGATGTCTGAAGCAGGTCCAAATACTGGAACCTGGCCTGGGTATCAGAGACTGAGGTTCCTTCTACACTGCTATATAAAATCCAGATTATCTGCTTTGAACTGGCAGTGTAGACTCATATAATCCAGTTCAAAGCAAATAATCTGGATTATATGGCAATGTAGAAGGGGTCTGAGTGGACATGGAGGCCTCAATCTCACCTTGGCCAGGAAATTAACCCTCATCTGTCTTGCCTCCCTGCCCCAACCTTTTGGTCAAAACCTAAACCCTTAGATAACAGTATAGCTTTTCCTTTACCCCCCCCCTCTTTTTTTGTCGCAACTTTCAACCTCCATCATTACATTTTTGCTCAATATGAGATTGTGAACTGTTGGAAGTAGCAACCTTCTTCAAGCCCCCACTAGTTATTCGTTATGTATATTATATTACAATACAGATTGTTTACTGAATTGTAATGTGTGTATTGGTATGCAGTTTTCCTTAACTCTGTGTTGTGGGAGGGACTGCAGACCATGTGACCAGATCTGGGATTTGTTCAGACTCAGACTCCATTTTAGAAACTGTATGCTTTTAGACGTCAGTAGAAACAGAATGCTTTAGAGACTGTATTCAACTCTCAGGCCAGGGATATGCTTTACACTTTGGACTGTTAATTCTAAGAAAGATGTGCTGTGTTATCTGCACAGAGAAACTACTTCAAATCCTATCTGTAACTGGATTGATAAGCAATGTTCCTGTATGCTGAATATATGAAGTCTGTGAGTAAACCAACTATGCCATTTTAAAGAAGACCAGGCCCGTAGCCAGGATTTTGTTTGGGGGGGGGGGGGCTGAGTTTGATTCGGGGGGGGGGGGGCTGAGTCTGAGTGAAAGAGGGTTTACCCTAGCAAACCTTTTGTATCATTACATGCATATGGGATATATTGAGCATGGTGATCAGATCATGATATGAATAAACATAACAGTTTAAATAATGTACCAGTAAGGCCTTCTCGCGGACCACCAAGAGCCCCCCCCCCCCCCGGGCTACATGCCTGATGAAGACTACTTTCTTTTTGGTCTCTGGATAGCATGATTTAAACCAGTGGTTCTCAACCTGTGGATCCCCAGTTGTTTTGGCCTTCAACTCCCAGAAATCCTAACAACTGGCAAACTGAGATTTCTGAGAGCTGTAGGCCAAAACACCTTGGGATCCACAGGCTGAGGACCACTAAAAACCAAGATGATTTATGGGAAAGTAGATTTTTTTGGGCAACTGAAAAGAACACTTCTGAAACTCTGCTGTTTTTTGTACATTGGCATATCTTTGTTCCTAACAGTTCAAAGGGATATCTAGGTATATCAGTCTAACAACTGAGAAATCTAATTGCCTTGCATGTAATGCTAGTGGATATTTACCACTAAGGAGAAGGTGGACTCAAGGGAGTATTTAAGTCTTCTCAGGAAGATCATACTTTACAAAAGGTCACAATATCTAACAGGGTCATGCCTTTCCCAAAGATTCCTGGTTTTCCCAAAAGGTTATGAATGCCATTTTCCTGAGCTTTTGACCTTTTTACCTTTTAGGCCCGCATTGATGTAACTAGTGATCTCCTAACATTGTTTTCTTTTCTGAAGGCAACGTGTGGCACGTTTTCTGATGCCCTTTACGTGAGATTAGGAGGGAGGTGCCCTTCAACCTTGCCCATTATGTAGCCAGAGGCTGGCCTCCCATTCCCATCCTTTCTCCCCCTCCCCCCCAAGGCAGGGCCTTGCAAAGGGAACCCCATAGAGAGTGATGGGTGGCTGCTCAAAGGCCAAGGAAAGCCATTCCCTTCCTGAATGAGAAGGCCATCCAGCTTGATGGGACCCTCCCTTCAGTTTGAATGGGAACCCATTTGCAAGTCTGGGAAGCCCAGGAGCAGAGGGGGAAGGGATGCTGCTGGGCCACTAAGCCTTACAACCTTCTTTTTGCATAGTCCTGGACAGGGTTGCTGCTGTTGCTTTGCCCCTGAGAGACAGAGCCTGGATGTCAGCTTCAAAATTTGGTCCTGCTGCCGAGGCAGGCGCCAGGGGTAAGTCAATCAATATATATATACAGTGGGGCATCTACACTATCAAAGCAATACAATTCGATACCACTTTAGTTGATTTTGGGCCCTTCCACACAGCCATATAACCCAGAATATCAAGGGAGAAAATTCCACAATATCTGCTTTGAACTGGGTTATCTGAGACCCCTTCCACACAGCTGAATAAAATCCCACATTATCTGCTTTGCACTGGGATATATAGCAGTGTGGACTCAGGGCCCTTCCACACAGCCCTACATTCCAGAATATCAAGGCAGAAAATCCCACATTATCTGACTGTGGACTCAGATAACCTAGTTCAAAGCAGATATTGTCGGATTTTCTGCTTTGATATTCTGGGATATAGGGCTGTGTGGAGGGGACCTCAGCTAAATAAATTTCCACATTTTCTGCTTTGAACTGAAATATAGGGTAGTGTGGACTCTGATAACCCAGTTCAAAGCAGACATTGTGGATTATCTGCCTTGACATTCTGTGTTATATGGCTATGTGGAAGGGCCCAGAATCCACACTGCCATATATTCCAGTTCAAAGCAGAAAATATGGAAACCCAGTTAAAAGCAGATATTGTGGATTATTTACCTTGATATTCTGGGTTATATGGCTATGTGGAAGAGACCTCAGCTGAATAAATTTCCACATTTTCTGCTTTGAACTGGAATATATGGCAGTGTGGACTCAGATAACCCAGTTCAAAGCAGATACTGTGGATTTTCTGCCTTGATATTATGGGTTATGTGGCTGTGTGGAAGGGCTCTGAGTCCACATTCAGATAATGTGGGATTTTCCGCCTTGATATTCTGGGATATAGAGTTGTGTCAAAGGGCCCTGAGTTATCTGAGTCCACACTGCCACATATTCCAGTTCAAAGCAGATAATGTGGGTTTTTGTCTTGGTATTTTGAGATATAAGGTTGTGTGCAAGGGCCCTGGTTATCTGAGTCCACACTGCCAKATATTTCAGTTTAAAYCAGATAATGTRGTTTTCTGTCTTGGTATTCTGGGATATTGGGCTGAGTGGAAGGGCCCTGGGTTACCTGAGTCCACACTGCCAGATATTTAAGTTCAAATCAGATGTGATTTTCTGTCTTGGTATTCTGGGATATTGGGCTGTATGGAAGGGTCCTGGGTTATTTTGAGTCCACACTGCCAGATATTTCAGTTCAAATCAGATGTGATTTTCTGTCTTGGTATTCTGGGATATTGGGCTGTATGGAAGGGTCCTGGGTTATTTTGAGTCCACACTGCCATATATTTCAGTTTAAATCAGATAATGTGGTTTTCTGTCTTGGTATTCTGGGATATAGGGCTGTGTGGAAGGGCCCTTGGAATGCTGGGATGTGGAGTTCAGTGAGGCACCAGCTTTCATGGGGCAGGGAGGGCTACAGTTCACGTGGAACTCCAACTCCCATGATGCCCGTGGCGGCCAATGTGATGCCAAGCTGCACTAATTCGACTGTGTAGATGCAGCCTGGAAACAAAAAACCCCAAAAAGCGGGGGGAGCCCAGGCGGTGTGGTGTGGCAGCTCGAAGCCAATCCTGTTGCATCTCAACTCAAAAGGAAGGGGCTGGTGGATGAAGGTGAATGTATATATTTTAAAAAATGGGTGCAAAAGAAATTGGAAATTCGGGGTTGACTTTGCAGATCCTTTTCGTTTAATTTTGTTTAGAATGCGTGTGTTGCTTTAACATATTTTTTTTTTGTTGCCAAGAGGTGGTAGTTCAGTGCAATCCAGGAAAGCCAAACCAGTTTCCCGGATGTTCCTTCCCCTTTAAAAAAAAAAGACTTTGAAGGACTCCAGGCCTCTCTAAAGACTCCCGATCTGGCATCTCCACGTGAGGTTTAGACTTTATTTTTGGAGGGGGGGGGGGTGTTGCAGTTTTTCCCCCCTGGGGGACCCTGATCCCATGCTTTTCCCTTTCTTTCCTCTGCGCCCCCCTCTTCCGCTGTCTTCCCTTGCAAAATGTGAGCTCCAAGGGCGGCCATTCTGCGGGGAAATGTGCCTTCCCTTCATGAGACTTCCCTATGGGGAAACTGGGCTTGGCTTTGCGGAATGTGTTCTGTTTGGGAAGGAGGGGTTTCCACCAGCCCTGCGAAGGTTTCATGTTCGCTGGGGAGGGGCTGCAGAGCAGGAGGGCCCATTGCCGCATGCCTGGCCCAAAGGTTGGGCAAGTTCAGCAGCCTTTCCAAGGGGGGATCCAGACATTGATTGGTGGTTGAAAGCCAGCAGGGGCTACTTGCCCTCCTGCCTCTATGGGGTGGCCCCAAACGACCCTGAATAGCTTATACTTTTGGGTTTATGTCTCTGCATGCAGTGCCCCCCTCCCCAAATGTATGCACCCTTGATAGTTCATACTTCTAGGGCCCTTCCACACAGTCCTATATCCCAGATTATCAAGGCAGAAAATCCCACGTTATCTGCTTTGAACAGGGTTATCTGAGTCCACACTCAGATAATGTGGGATTTTCTGCCTTGATATTCTGGGATATAGGGCTGTGTGGAAGGGCCCCTAGCTAGATAATATCTCTATCTATACCATTTTTGTAATGTAGACAACAGTTTATTATTCTGGGTGCTGCTGCTGATCATACAGCCCAACATATCTTTTTTTTTTCTTGTCATCTTGGGCCCCTTCTGCACTGCCATATAAAATACAGATTATTTGCTTTGGACTGGATTATATGGCAGTGTGGACTCAAATAACCCAGTTCAAAGCAGATATTGTGGATTATCTGTCTTGATATTTTGTTTATATGGCAGTGTGGAAGAGCCCTCTAATCGAAATTGAACTGGATTATACAGCAGTGTGGACTCAGATAACTAAGGTACCTTCTACACAGCTGTATGTAATCCACATTGAACTGGATTATATGGCAGCGTGGACTCAGAAAACCCAGTTCAAAGCAGATATTGTGGATTATTTGTCTTGATATTTTGGTTATATGGCAGTGTGGAAGGGCCCTCAAATCCAAATTGAACTGGATTATACGGCAGTGTGGACTAAGATAACAAAGGCCCCTTCTACACAGCTGTATAAAATCCACACTGAACTGGATTATACAGCAGTGTGGACTCGGATAACTAAGGCCCCTTCTACACAGCTGTATAAAATCCACATTGAACTGGATTATATGGCAGTATGGGCTCATGTAATCTGTTTCGACAGGCCTTTGATCTTTGATATTGTTGTTATTAAATTGTTTTAAATTGTTTTAAAATTGTGTTAGAATTTAGCTTGTTCTTGAAAGCCTCAGGAGAGTGGCAGCATATAAATTTGAATAATAAATAAAATAACACAGTCCAAAGCAGATCTTATGGATTATTTGCTTTGATATTTTGGTTATATGGCTATGTGGAAAGGCCTTCAAATCCAAATTGAACTGGATTATACAGTGGTGTGGACTCTGGTAACTAAGGCCCCTTCTGTATAAAATCCACATTGAACTGGATTATATGTTAGTGTGGACTCGGATAACCCAGTTCAGAGCAGATATTGTGGATTATCTGACTTGATATTCCGGCAGTGTGGAAGGGCCCTTGGGCCCCTTCTACATTGCCATATAATTAAGATTTTTCAAGGCAATAAATCCAGATTATCCACATTCAACTGGATTATATGAGTCTACACTGCCATATAATCCAGATAATCAGGATTTTATATGAGAGTGGGCTATTCCACACAGCCCTATATCCTAGAATATCAAGGCAGAAAATCCCACATTATCTGCGTGTGGAATCGGACAACCCAGTTCAAAGTATATATTGTGGAATTTTCTGCCTTGATATTCTGGGATATAGGGCTGTGTGGAAGGGCCCAGTGTAGAAGAGACCTTATATAACCCAATTCAAAGCAGTGTTGAAGGGGCCTTGGTTTGTAGGCCTGTTCCTGGGGTTATTTGGGGTGCTGATTCAGATTTCATTAGCTAGATCACATCAGCTCTAAGGCCCCTTCCACATAGCTCTTTAAAACTGGATTATTTGGCAGTGTGGACTCAAATAATCCAGTTCAAAGCAGATATTGTGGATTATTTGCCTTAATATTCTAGGTCATATTGCTGTGTGGAAGGGCCCTTAGTTTCTTTTATATGGTTAGGATTTTTTTATGGACGAGCAGATACAGACTGCAGATGGCATATTTTGTGTATCAGAAATGCGATCCCTGCTATACTGCTATATGAAATGCAGATTATCTGCTTTGAATTGGTTTATATGGCAGTGTAGATTCATATAATCCAGTTCAATAATGTGGATTATCTGTTTTGATAATATGGATTATATGGCAATGTAGGAGGAGCCCCAGAGCTGATAGGAGGGGACTGGTGTCATTTTTGGCATCAGTAGGTCAAATGTATCTAGTAGAAACAGGGCGAATATTTGAGGCACCCAAGTGTGTG
Source organism: Anolis sagrei ordinatus (assembly GCF_025583915.1). Lineage (NCBI taxonomy): Eukaryota > Metazoa > Chordata > Lepidosauria > Squamata > Anolidae > Anolis > Anolis sagrei. The sequence goes on along the minus strand of NW_026845477.1, from coordinate 119,115,361 downwards.
TTGGTCAGTGTTATAGTAGACCTGGTTGACACAACCTGCTGCCCTCCAGGTGTTTTCTTGGGCCCCTTCTACACTGCCATATAATCCAGATTATGAAAGCAGATAATCCACATTATCTGCTTTGAATTGGATTATCTGAGTCTACACTGCCATATAATCCAGTTCAAAGTAGATAATCTGGATTGTATATAGCTGTGTTGAATGGGCCTTGGACTTCAGCTCCCAGAATTCCCGAGTATTGGAACAGCTAGCTAGGGCTTCAGTGAATCGGAGGCCCAAACAGCTGGAGAGCCACGTTGGGATTGTTAGATGTCAAATAAATATAATATCGGGTTGCTTGAGAGTTACTAGGCCTGGCTCATACTATACTGCTTACTATACCATGCCAACAACTCTGTATGGACTTGATATTCATGTTGAAATACAGTAAGTGAAAGGCCTGTAAATGTTATACAGTTTTTGTCTACAGTCATACAGATTGTCTTTATAAGAACTGCTTTGTGAATGCCGTATGTCATATTAGTTAAATGGCAGTCAGATGGTGGAGTGTTCCGGCTGCTTGAGTTAACTGAGGCCCCTTCTACACTGCAGTATAATACAGATTATCAAAGTAGATAATCTGGATTCTATATGGCAGTGTAGAAGGGACCTGAGACTCTGCTATATTATTGTTTGCAATTGTTGCCTCCCCCTCCACAAATGGATACAGCCTTAAATAAAAATCCAGCGGTACAGAAGTGTGGCAGAATAACAAGAGAAACTTTTAAGGGAGGCATGTCACTTTGTACTTCAACAAGGCAAGCAGTGCCTTATTGCACAAGGAGGGTAATTTGTAACTGTGATTGAAATGTCATTAACATTTATTTCTGAAGACAACTCTATTGGCTTGGCCTTCTAAGAACCATCATATCTATAGCTAGCTACTATTAGCAGTTAGAGGATGGATACATTTTTGTATTGAGACAGGTCCCTTCCACGCAACTGAATGAAATCCAATATTATCTGCTTTGAACTGCACTATATGGCAGTGTGGACTCAGATAAGCCAGTTCAAAGCAGATATTGTGGGATGTTGTTCTGCCTTGATATTATGGTAGCCCTTCTGCACAGTCATATAACCCAGAATATCAAGGCAGATAATCCACAATATCTGCTTTGATCTGGATAATCTGATCAACACTGCCATATAACCCAGTTTAATGTGCATTTTATAAAGCTGTGTGGAAGGGGCCTGGGTTATATGGGTGTGTGAAAGGTCTCAGGCCCCTTCTACATTGTCTTATAATATCCAGATTATTTGATTTGAACTGAGTTATATTATATAGCAGTGTAGACTCATATAATCCAGTTCAAAGCAGAGAATGTGAATTATCTACTTTGACAATCTGGGGCCCTTTCCACACAACTGGATAAAATCTCACATTATCTGCTTTGAACTTGAATACATGGCAGTGTGGACACAGATAACCCAGTTCAAAGCAGATATTGTGGGATTTTCTGCCTTGATATTCTGGGTTATATGGCTGTGTAGAAGGGCCCAGAGTCCACACTGCCATATATTCCAGTTCAAAGCAGATATTGTGGGATTTTTTTGCCTTGATATTCTGGGATATAGGGCTGTGTGGAAGGGACCTAGATTATATGGCAGTGTAGAAGGGGCCTCAGTATGTATTTGTGTGAAATGGGGGGGGGGGGATGCATTGTCTTTATAGCGCTACCTGGGTTCTTCCCATTAGGATATCTGGATGGCCACTGTGAGGATGATTATTATTGGCTAGTACGTACTTGTTTTCATTCAGCTGGGAGGGTTACAAAGCTTCCAAAAAAAGCTCTAACCTAAATGATACGGTGGTATAATCCTGATCCAGTTGCCAGATATTAAGTGAAAAAAATCACCAGTTTTTAAAAGTGTGTAAAATTAATTTGGCATTTAACAGTAGAAATAAAGGAATTGGCAAAAACCACAATTGCGTATTCCATACAGAATTCATAGGGTCCCCATAAATCAACATGCAAAGCACATACACATATGCACAAAGTCAATCCAGATGTGTGTGTTATAGCAGTAGTGGTGTTTTGGAGCCCCCTGTGGCGCAGTGGGTTAAAGCGCTGTGCCGGCAGGACTGAAGACAGGTCGCAGGTTCAAAACTGGGGAGAGGAGGATGAGCTCCCTCTATTAGCTCCAGCTCCTCATGCGGGGACATAAGAGAAGCCTCCCACAAGGATGATAAAACATCAAAAATCATCTAGGCGTCCCCTGGGCAACGTCCTTGCAGACGGCCAATTCTCTCACAACAGGAGCGTTGCTCCTGACACGACAAAAAAAAGTGTTTTGTCACACTAGGCCGGGCATCCCCAAACTGCTTCCCTCTAGCTGTCTGGGCTTCCAGCTCCCAGAATTCCTGACCATTGAACAAGCTGGCTAGGGCTTCTCAGAGTTGGAGGCCCAAACAGCTGGAGGGCCACAGTTTGAGGATGCATGCACTTAGACTCTGCCTCACATGAGCTGAAAGAGGAAAGGATGGAGTAAGGCAGAGCAAAATATAATGCTGCTGTGGTAGGGAGACAGATATAAAGGCTGTTCTCATCCTTCTAGCTTGACCATAATTAGTTACCACGTATAGGCAGTAACAGTTTGCCAAACAGTCTTAAACTGCCAGAGGAATGGTGGATGTTGAACTGCAACTCCCAGCACGCCTATTGGCAATTGTCATTAGAGCTACGACTTTAAATTCAATGGCATTCAAAGGGCCATTATTCCTAGCTCTACTGTAAGAGGATATATGTCTTTGTGAGCATCTTAGATCTAAAATCCAGTAAAGGGGGGAAAGCAGAAACATTGCAAACGAGTGGAGACAAGTATTATGGAAGGAGAACATGTGCTTTTTTGAAGGAAATGTTGAACACATAGTAGACACATAGGTTTTGAAATGTTTTTTGGAATGACAGGCTGGCAATCCTATGCCTTTTCCACCATAGTGCCCTCCAGATGTGTTAGGTGGCAGTTGTTTGTTTTCTAAGACACAATGGCTAAGAAGGATGGGGTTTGTAGTACAACTGTTGTAGAGTAAGTATCAAACTGCAGTGCACCATTATGTGGTACTGGGGGCCCTTCCACATAGCCCCATATCCCAGAATATCAAGGCACAAAATGCCACAGATTCTGCTTTGAAATGGGTTATCTGAGGGCCCTTTCACACAGCCCTATATCCCAGAATATCAAGGCAGAAAATCCCATAATATCTGCTTTGAACTGGGTTATCTGAGTCCACATTCAGATAATGTGGGATTTTCTGCCTTGATATTCTGGGATATAGGGCTGTGTGGAAGAGCTGTGGGTCCACACTCAGAAAATGTAGGATTTTCTGCCTTGAGATGCAGGGATATAGAGCTGTGGGGAAGAGCCCTGAGTTAACCTGTTATTGAACTAAAAAGTGTTAGTTTTCTCTGTCAGCCTGAAAACTGGGCCTACACACTGTGAAAGGTTTTGTCTTTCATCTCAGATTTCCTTTGAATGATTTGCCTTTCATCTTAGATCTATAGATGCTGCTGTTGGTTACTTGTGAGGTTAAAAGAGTGCTTGTACAAGCTCAGCCTAATTTTATTTCGTGCTTATGTTATTTTTTGAACTTCATATCCACAGATTTCCCCTTGGCAAACCCCTCCACCCCAAATATCGCTATTTTTATAGAGGGCACCATTTTACTATGCCATTGTATATAATAAGATTTGAGCATCCATGGATTATGGTATAACAAGAGCCCACTGTACCTCATTAAAAATAGTATTATAATTACAAGGAGAGGAAGTCACCCACGTGGAAGGTGGCTGTTGGTTCTGGGAGTTGTAATCTAAAATGAATATGTCCTGCCTGATAGATTCCAGGAAGAACTCTAAAATGAGGAACCAAGGAACAAGCTTTTGATTTATTTTTCTTTTGATTTCCTTGGCAGCCTCCTTTTTTGCCATGCCGCGGCAACGAGGGGAGAGATGGAACCACCAGGAGACCGTGGTCTTCCTCAGCCTCTTTGGGGAGCTGGATGTGCAGAAGCAACTGAAAGCCTGCCACCGGAATCAAGCCATCTACGAAGAGCTTGCTGACCGAATGGCTGAGTTCGGCTACAATCGCAGTGCGGCTCAGCTGCGGACCAAAGCAAAAGATTTAAAGCGGCAGTACAGGGACATTAAGAAGGACAATGGCCAGATCAGTCAGGACGACTCCTTCTGGCACTACTACCATTTCCTGGAAGATATTTGCCAAGATGAGAATGATGCGGAACCAGAGCCGGCTGCCTCCCCAGTCTCTGCCGTTAAGAAGAGTAAAAGGCATACCGAGGAACTGAAAAGTTTGCCACAATCTACAGAGCAATCATTGTCTGACCAGACCCAGGAGCCTGAGCTACCCTACAGTAGCTCTAGAGCCTCACAAAGACTTTCAGAGGATTCTCTTGGCACTTCTGGCTCAGGGTCCCCCGCCACCAAAGCATTACGTAAGTATGGGTCTTTTATTTCAACTTTGCTCAAGGGTGAGTAAAGGGTGGCTCTGGGGGGTGCCCACTGGGTTCTGAACACAGTTATTTACTCACCCAGACTGCACTTTTCTGTTGTAATTTTCCTTTATAAACAGATTGCAGAACCCAGCCACTTGTGGGGTTTTGTTTTGGTTCTTGACATTTATGGCAGTGAACACCAGCATGGTTTGAGTGCTACTACTATGACTCTGGAAACCAGGGTTCTCATCTCTGCTCAGCCATGGAAACACACAGGATGACCATGGACAAGTCACACACTTGCAACCATCCAAAAGCCTGTGTTAGATTTGGGTTAGGGTTGCCATTTTGGCAATACCATTGGCCCTGAATGGACTAAAACTGCTCACTATTCTCTGGTCAACTGACTAAGAGGTTAAGTTGTGGCCCCTTTGAGAGTAATTGAAGTGCAACTTCCATCAAATTTGTAATAGAGAGCCATTGTGTAATGGTTTGAGATAGACTCCAGCCCCTTCCATACAGCTGAATTATCTCCCCACATTATCTGCTTTGAACTGGGAATATGGCAGTGTGGACTCAGATAACCCAGTTCAAAGCAGATACTGTGAGTTATTCTGCCTTAGTATTCTGGATTATGTGCCCCCTGGTTAGTGCAGCGGGGTTAAACCGCTGAGGTGCTGAACTTGCTGACCAAAAGGTTGGCAGTTCGAATCCAGGGAACAGGGTGAGCTTCTGCTGTTAGGCCCAGCTCCTGTCAACCTAGCAGTTCGAAAACATGCAAATGTGACTAGATCAGTGGGTACTTTTGCAGGAAGGTAACGGCACTCCATTCAGTCATGCCGGCCACATGACTTTGGAGGCATCTACGGACAATGCGGCTCTTCAGCTTAGAAATGGAGATGAGCACCAACCCACAGTCGGACATGACTAGACTTAATGTCAGAGGAAACCTTTACCTTTACTATTCTGGGTTATATGGTTGCGAGGAAGGGTCCTGGGATTCTGAGAGACCAGTGTCCTAATCCTTGCTCAACCAGAAACCCACTGGTAACCCTGGAGCAAGTCACTTTCTCCATTGTAGAGGAAAGCATTGACAATCCCCCTGAAGTAACCTGGTCTCTGTGTGTATAAAATGTGTAGTATATTACAATATTGTTATTTATGAATTTTAATACATAGACTCTGCTAAATTACTCCATTTTAAATAACTGCAGCAAGCACTAGTAGCTGCATAAACCCATTTTCCTTTATCTGGGACTTGATCAGAGAGGAAACAAACAACAAACATCCACTCCTATGTAGGATTTTTTTTGGGGGGGGGGATCAAAATTGATTGAAAATACTATCACTCTAAAGTTCATGGGAGCAGCAATCCAGCAGCATCTAGAGGGCCCCGTTCTACCCTATCCTCAGTTGAAATGAATTGTTTGCCTTTTTTTAGGTTTCTGTATCCACAGCTGAGTATTGGGGGCTGTGTTTCCCCCTGCTCTTCCTCCCACATTATATTGTGTAAATAGAACTATGGTGACATTTAGTGAGAGAAAGCAAGCATTACATAGACTGAAAGGGTTGTCATAACCAAAATTCTATTTGAACATCAATCTCTTTTGATATCATGACTCCCAAGTGTGTGTACATCTGTGCATGTGTGTACATAGAAGTGTGCATCTTCAGGGTCTCATACACTTAGGGTGACCCAATTAATTTCATAGGGTTTTCTTAGGCAAAGAGTACTCAAACTGGTTTTGCCAGTTCCGTCTAAGTATTGCTTGGTGGTCTCCCATCCAAGTAATAACCAGGGCTGATCCTCTTTAGCATCTTAGACAACCATCCATAAACATTAAAGCAGAACTCTGCACAAGCAAAACTTTGCAAATTCACCTTGAAGCACTGCATATATAGGATATGTTTTTCTTTCTTCCTACAGCAAGAAAACGGCAGCGTCCTGCATCCAATGCAACAATTCATCTTGCCAAGATAAGAGCCAGGAAGGGTCGTTCAGTGACACAATTTTCCAAAACTTTCTTGCGGTTAAGTAAAAACATGGATCAATTCCAGCAGTCCTTTCAAAACTACATGGGTTTTGAAATGCAAGAGAGAGAGAAAGTTCAAAAAGAGGGTTCTAGAACTAGGAAGGAAATAAGATCCGCTGCCAGTCAAATGCGGGAAGCCATTCTGGTCCAGGCCGAAGCCATTAGCAAAGTTGCAGATGCAATAAACAGGTACAATGATCTTCTTGAATGCTTTGTCTCAGAACCAAATTCACAGCGAGGAGGGAAGGACGTCTTTCAAGATGGTGAAGGGGCATCCAAACAAGAGAGAAATTCTTTGTCCCGTGGATCCGCTAGGCGGGACTCATTTTCTGGAAGTAGCCCCAGTTTCTCTAGTGAAAATTCATTTGATGGAATTATGGGATAATGAGAAATTGCATCCAAAATTGAGTGGTCATTTCCCACCCCTGCCCTGGTTCCCTTTCAGGATTTCCATACCTTTAACTAGAATTCAACACATGCAGGGAATGTGCTTTCTTATATTCCCAGATAACATGCTGCTGTTAAAGCGTAGGATCCTGCTGATGAAAATTAATCTTTTAAAAAATGTTATTTCTCAAAATGATACATGTACACAAATTGTAAAACATACTGTGGTTTGAAGATGTTACTGAGAATTCCTACTTTCTTGTATTACGCCTCTCTTTTTACCTTTCAACAGTCCAAAATGGAATTTTCCTTGGAAATGCTTTGAGGGTTTTTTCAATGACTTGGACAAAATCCACTACAGCTAGAAGCCATACGGCTATCCTTGAATGGTGATTTTAATGTTTATTCTTGTAAATGCAAAAAATCTTGTTTACATTAAAATTCGTTTGCCTTTAATATGATGATTGGAAAGGTGTATATATAAGAGGGAAGGAAAACTGAACTCAGTGCAGAGGTGAAATGAGTACTAGCTCCAGAAGTATGCCTGTGTAAATAATGTCAAATATATGGCCGGTCATTCTGAATCTTGGCTCATTCACCTAACATTTTATCTATATTTAACCATTGCCTATTTAAATGTGTTTGCATTTCTTGACTGATACATGATAGTATTTGATAGATGACACGCAATGACATTATTCACCAGAGCTGATTAAAAGACACACAATGAGATTTTGGATAATCCCTCCAAAAATCTACTGAATTACTGGGACCTTTCTAGTTCAGCAAAACTTAATTTCATTGATCCAGTGGCTCTACTCAGTTTGGTAATTCTTGGATCAGGGTGGGAATCATGTGGCTGACCTTATGGTGATTGACAATTCCCGACAGCCCTCAACAGCAGTCAGTGATGAAAAACGCTAGGACTTACAAGTCACATCATAATCCCAATCTTTTTTAGATGTATTTTGATGGGAATAGTTAAGAGAACCAGTCTACCTCCTCTTCCTTTTGTTTTGGAAAGCCAAGAGTTGCTAATGGCATATAATTAAATTTGTCACTTTGGTCTAGGGAAGTATGGAAACAGCACACTATAGACGTGGAGTTAGCAAACGGCAACCCTGGGAGTAACCCACGGTAAGCATGGATTAGGCAACGTCAACTTGGTGAATGGTGTTGGTTGGGGAATAATTAGTGGTGTAGTCCAACACATCTGAAATATACAAAAAGGTGTGTGTGTGTATGTTCTGCAAAGTTTATGCAGAAAGACCAATCCAAATGGGTACTGTTTTACCCTCTTCCAATGGATGAAAGAACTTTGCCGTGAGGTAGCAGACCACTACTAAAAGTATGTCATATCTGCACATCTACATATCACACCCTTTGAAAGTGTTAATTGTTTGTAAGATGTTAAGCAAGTGGCCTTTGAGTGTCACCTTTTAACATTACCCTTGTTTGTGCAAAAGCAACAGATCTTGCAGCACCTTAAATACTATTAGATATTATTTAGCATACAATGATATCACAAACTATAAAACCTTTCTTCAGTGGGTGAAGAAACTGTTGGTAAGTGGGGGGGGTCAATGGAAAGTGAACTGTTTAGAGACCGCTATTACAATAGAAATCACCATTCTCACTGATTCACTCCCTTATGTGTTCACGCTACCACATTTACAGTAATCTGTCAGCAGAAGCAACACTTTGATAAGTGGGCAACAGGTCATGAAAATCTATACCAAATCAAATTCATCAGATGCCACAATAATTTTGCTTGTTCTTTCTGCAACTGGCATCTTACCCCTGGCCTTGGAAAATTGCACTGACTTTACCAGGATCCAGATACGGCCCAGAAAGCAGTAGTTGTTGACTTGAGTTAGAGAATGTTGATGGCTTCTGTTGCAGAGAAATTCCAAGTTAGTTATTTCTGAACAGTTGTCCATTTTCCCATTTGGCAACACAGATTTGACAACACGTGAAGCTCTGTTAAACTATTCACAGTTTGCCTTGTATCGTTTATTTATTAAACAACTGTTCTGCATAATTTATAGTACAAATCTCTACATACCTACTCAACAGGATGTTCTAGAGATACCACTAGAGCTTACTTCCAAGTAATTCAGTATTAAATGACAACCTCATTCTGGTTTTGTTTGTCATGAGGAATGGCAAAGATCTTTGTGTGACTCTAAATCCTGATCCCTGGAAGAAACATCTGGGCACGTCTCTGATTACAACAGACCCTTCAAGTATAACTCATATAACTCTAGGACTAGATCAGAGGTGGGATGTGTATGTTGCTGAAGGGCAATTGTAACATTCACAATTGGCTATGCTGACCCAGGAAGATGGGAACTCTGCTCCAACACATCCTGGAACATTCAAACCTTTAATATCCATCTTGGTTTTAAAAAATAATCAAAATTCTTAAGGAGCTCAATTCTGCTTTTGAAAATGTTTCTATAGAACAGTGGTTCTCAACCTGTGGGCCCCAGCTGTTTTGGCCTACAACTCCCAGAAATCCTAACCAGTGTACAAGCTGTTAGGATTTCTGGAAGTTGAAGGCCAAAACATCTGGGGACCCACAGGTTGAGAACCAATTGTGGGAGATTGCCCATTGTCTCTTTTCCTGCAACTCCTTCAGCTCTAGGCAACATTGCCAGGGATAAGGGTTTATGTGATTTGCAGTCTGAAAAACTATGAAGTCATATGTTGCCGATCCCTCTTAAAGATTCAGTGCCAGCAAAATTAATGTCTAGCCTAAGCGCCCTCTCTGCAGAACTCTGTAACGCAAAGTCTGAATACTTCTGTTTACAGCTGTAGAAAGATGGTCCAGTAAAACAGAGACCAATATCACTGAACTGATCTATGAATAAAAAATTATGGCAAATTGTCGTGTGTAACCACTGATAAAAACTGGGTAAGATTCCCAAGTTTCCAAATCACAGGAACTAAAAAGACTGTGCAGCTTCCAGTTCTGGGTGACTTACTTTCAAAAGGATATACACAAATGAACAGGTTTAGAATAAGGCAATGAATGATAACCAAAGGTACAGAAATCAAGTAATATGGAAGAGTGGGGTAATGGAATGTTTGAACCAAAGATTTTGGGCCTGAAAGGGAGAAGATGACACTTCAAAAGCAACCACATGAAAGAGGGCAAAGATCTATTTTCTGCCATCCCAGAAGAAAAGCAGAGATAACATTTCTTAAATCATAAAAAAAGTATTTGGATAGAGCACTACGAGAAACTATTCAAGAATGAGTCCAACAGGTTACTTCTCTTGCTGGATGCCTTCAATTAGCAGTTGATTGAGGCATGGGCCAAATAAAACACATCAAGTGGCTGTAAAGGGCCCTCACTAGCACTAGGCACTTTCCTAACACTAAGGATATGGATCGAATCCTTTGCAACAGGCAGCAACCACGTTGAAAGACTGATCCAGGCTGGATGGTGCATGGGATCCAGGTCCCACATAGTTTTGTAAGAGTGAAAATGCCATATATCCAGATGGGAGCCTTGTGCACGGCCCATGGGTAGAACTGGAAATGGACTCCAAAGGGCAAAAAAACCCTTTTTCATACAGCTTTTTGGATTAAAGTTTTGGAGAGGACAAAGTGGACAGACAGTATCAGATATGATGATATTTTCCACCGAAGTATGCCGTTCTGAAAACAGTCTTGCCCTTCATGCTGGTCTCCCTTCCCCAATGCTAGTACCGACTAATGAAACAGTGATGAGACTAAGATCAGGATATGAGATACTTCAAAATCTGTGGTCATGTTATATTTTGGTCAGTGCGAGACAGGGAAGGCAGACAGGGACACAGTAGGTCAATGGGTTGCTTGTGGCTCTTCATCGCAGTAGCGACCACTTGATCTGTTCCTTTGCTGATTGCAGTACCTACAAATAGAAGTGGAAGGGTGAAAGGTTGAAGGCAGTTCAGTCACCAATTCTCTTCAAATACAATCTGTATTATTCTGGATCCTGCATAAAATCTGTGATATTTTGGCTGCTATGTAGAACACTGAAACTCCAGTTTAAGTTTTCTCTTTCCTGTGAAGTTTTATCAACATGGTATCAAAACTTCTCTACACAGATGATGCTAAACCAACCTGATGTCCTCCAGATGTTTGGGAATTGCAGTTTAATCCATCTTGAGCTCACCGGGCTGGAGAATGCTAGGCTCAGGCAGATAGGTTTAAAAACAACAGTGAAAGTTCTCACCATACTTTGGGTCTGTTTTGAACTAACAAGTAAAATTGTGGTACAACTGCAGACATGTTACCTAGGTGGTTGCTCTGGGAATCTCCTCCCAGGTCATTAGTGTCTTGAGAAGTAATAACGAGAAAACTTTGCAAGTGAAAAGAGTGCAGTATGATAACATCAGCATGCTCTGAATAGGATTTAATGAATGAAACCCAAGGAGACTAAAGTGGAAGACATACCTGTGAGACTGTTTGTTCTGTAAGAGGGACATCCTCTCCCTGAAACAGGAAGGAAAAGTTTCAAAATAGGCCTTTTGACTTGTAAAGGAGAGCATAGTCTTAACACTCAACTATGCCATTATGTACTTGTAGTTTCCATCCCCTGGAGATTGTTCTAAACACCACTTAATTGATCAAGGTGTGTTATCATCCCCGTTCTCCTCCCCCCCCCCCCCCCCAATTAACTTGCTGCTTTCTTCAGCTAGAAAGACAGGCTAAGTCAATTCTGTTCTTTCTGATTTTATAATTTATTTATTTCATTTCTACCCCGCCTTTCTCAATCCCAGAGGGGACTCAAGGCAATTTACAAATCTGGCAAAAATTTAACGTCACACAGATAAACAATAAAACACTATAAAACGCACTTGGACTACCTGAAAAGTGTCCCCCAACCCAAGAGCTATGTAGCAAACTGCTCAATTCAGAAAGATGCTGGACAGATATGCAAAGGAGGGCTGAGATGAGGCCCACTTACCCGCACAGCAACTCTATGTAACACCTGTTGGGGGTCACTCTCAAGAATCACCCTGTAAGACATTGAAAGCAATTACCTTCTGGGTTGGGATACATAGTCCACTGCAGAAATTGTGAGCATACAAACCACACCTAACCATCAGGGATGCAAATTCTGTTCAGAAACCTTTACACAGACACTCTCATAAGCATGCATGCACCAGGTTGTCATTAGATTTGGAAATATTTTGGACTGAAGGAAGAAAAAGAAATTTTCATCCAACTGATCTCTAGTCTTCTAATGTACACTGCAGCGTGGACTCACCCTCCATCCACAATTTCATCCACAGCCAGGAAAAGGCCCTCCATGTTCTCCAGGAGTGCTCTCTTCTCCACATTCTTCCTGCAGAAGAAACAACAGAATACTGCTCACTGACAAACTGGGGGTCTAAATAAGTAAATAATCAATGCCAGTACTGAGAACTGCTCTACCCAAGAGTCCCCAATACAGAGGTAGACATTGTTGACCACAGTTTGAAGCACTACTGTGTAACAGGCCAAGAGCTAGCAAGTAATCTCAAGATGTTCATTTCTGTAATGGATGCCAGTGCTTACAATATGAACTATGAGACACTCAGAGCACTTATAATCCTAGACCAGTGCTTCTCAACCTGTGGGTCCCCAGAAGTTTTGGCCTTCAATTCCCAGAAATTCTAACAGCTGGTTAGGCCAACCTGTGGTCCACGGACCACCAGCAGTCTGCAAGAACTAAAATATGGTACATGTCCTCACCGTTACTACACCATTGCAACAAGAGTAACTAGTCTCGTGAAATCCTCTTATAATGCCGAGGCAACAGGGATGTTGGAAGGGTAGAAGCTGACTACTCATGAAAGGCATGACAACAAGCCTCCTGATTGTTGCTTCTCCTCCTCCCTCTCCGAGTGGAGTCGTTCCATGTGGCTCCTGGAAGCGGGGGGCTCCTTGGTGTTCTCGTTTTTAGGCCTGCTCCTAGGGTTATTTTAGGTGCTGATTCAGAAAATTGCATTGGATAGACCACATCAGCTCTAGATTATTAAATATGGTTTTCTATGGGTGGGCAGCTGGAGACTACTGGATGGCACAAGTTCTGTATCAGAAACTAGAGCTGATGTGGTCTATCCAATGTAATTTTCTGAATCAGCACCCCAAATAACCAAACTGAATCTAAAATTGACCAAAAACTGATTCGTAACCCTTTTGGTACTAATGTTGGAGAGTGGTCACTGTCAAAGTGGTCCCTGGTCAAAGAAAGGTTGGGAACCACTGCCTTAAATGGAGCATATATACTCTATGCACGTGAGCTGACATGCATAAATTCCCTAATCTGGATCAAGAATCTAAGTAAACTAGGCAATGTGTACTTATTTGTTTATTTGTTTATTCATTACCGTTAATATACTCCCAGCTATTCCTGGTCATGGGGAAGGAAACTAAGGTATTCCAAAGAGCTTGTCAGTCCTGTTTTCCTTGGCCACAATTAGAACACTCCCAGAGTCACCACCTAGGTAACAAAGTAGCCGTTGTTCCTCTTTCTCTTTTTGCAGAACAAAAATTTGGACTCACCTGAAGCCAGTTCTTTCCCTTACATTGTACCAACATGCCTAGCCAACAGGGCACATACAGATACCAAATTATGCCAAATTTCTAAAGAACTCTGGCATCAAGGCAGCATCCACTAGCTGATGGCTTCCCATGCCAAGCTGGAGGTCTCAACACTAGCAAATTGCTGTGAAGTAACATCCTCAACCAGAATCACTCCCCAACAAAGAAAGAGAAATGACGTTTGATCTTCTTTTTCCTTGACTAACATTTCTTACCCAAATTCCCACAACTGAGTGCTTAAACCATTCTTAGGGTTTTTGTGAGAAAGCTGAAAAAAGGAACATTTTGAGTAGAGTCAAGCATCAGTTTCCATATTGCAACTTTGTGTATCAAAGGTTGCATCAGAGCAGGGGGAAATTTATTTTTATACTACAACTTTAATGGCCATGCTGGCAAGGGAACTTTAGGAATTTTAGTCCAAACAAATAATTTTTCCAGCCTCTGGGGAAATCCAGAGTCTGCATCGGACCAGGATTTAAGTATCATTAAGTGTACACAAGAGTAATTTAACACAATTCATTCCACATTTTGTTTGGACTTTAATTATTAAAGGTGAATGTGATCTTGGTATGGTAGCCATTCCAAACACCGGTATCTTTAAGGCATGATGTTTGCACTTTCATAGTGTTCTCAAATTTCACCCTGACCGAAGTGAGAGGATTCAACCTCCACCAGAAATGAGATTCTTACCTCAGCATTTGACTGAGTGAATCGAAGAGGCAGTTGAGCACAGCCATCAGCATCAGCTACAAAGGAAACACACACAATCACTACACACACATGCACACGAATGAAGTATTTTGGGGTTGTACATGCAGACAGGCTGCAGCAAGGATGTGAAGCCCGTAGAAGGGCATGCTATGGCCAGCTCATTCTTCTCTGTTAAAGCAGAGTCTCTTTCAACCCAAAGGCCAGATCCAGCTTATCAGAATCCCTTGAGGGCCACATTCCAAATGAAAATGGTGAGATCAAAAATGCCAACATGTTTTATCTTAAAGCTCTTATTACCACTTACTAAGCCTCATTAGAGGCTTTTACAAAGTTAAATATATAAAAGCTAGCAATCCAGCCAATGATAGTGTCATGATAGAGGCTTATGACCATTTAATGGAAGCTAAATCTTTATAGGACTGTGAGGCTGGGGCAACAGTTCTTGTATGGAGTGAAAGTATTGGTAACAGCAGGCATGCTTTGTGCCTGAAGAAAAACTGAATCTTTCCTTGAATGAATACAATTTAATAGAGGCTTCACATGGAAAGCAGGATTTTCTTTTTCGTGTCAGGAGCGACTTAAGAAACTGCAAGTCGCTTCTGGTGTGAGATAATTGGCCATCTGCAAGGATGTTGTCCAGGGGACATCCGGATGTTTTACCATCCTGTGGGAGACTTCTATCATATCCTGCATGAGAAGCTGGAGCTGACAGACAGGAGCTCACCCCGCTCCCCAAATTCGAACCACCTAGCAGGATCATAGAAGCTTAGAACTGGAAGAGACCACAAGAGCCATCCAGCCCAACCTCCTGGATAGATGAAACCACACATTTCTCCTTGCTATGTTGGAATAACTCACCTCGTTTTCATAGGAACTGCCGATGACATAGAAATACAGGTCAATGCTGCTCTTGTAAACGACCGTCAGTCCCTCTAGGAGAGCAATCTCACCTGAGGAGAGTGAGGAGATAGGGGACGAAATAATGCAAAACAAAGCTGGAAAAGCAGGGCATAAAGACATTCCAAGTGTTCAAGGAGAATGGCTACGGTCACCTTTTCCTTAGGGATGTCACTGTTTGCCTAATTTGTGAGGTTTTCAAGAGTTGGGAAGACTGCAACAGTTTCTGTGTATTTTTCTATGATGTTTTTTATTTGGGGACCTATCGTGGGGGGAACTAACTTATGCAACTTATTATTTGTACAATTTTTTTAAAAAAATCTCAAAATGAAGTGTTTTCTATGCAAAACCCAAGCTTTTGGGTAAATAATTTTTCACAAAGAAATCTCAAAATGCAACTCACAATAGTTCACCATTTTCTTGAGCAGTGTCTTGACATACACTGAGACACACTTTCTTGCTGTACATGAGACAAGTTATAAATACTCATTTGATCCCTGTTTTCCCAACAGTATCTGATTTAGTAGCACCAACGGGAGTTACAGGGTTCTTTTGCCCCATTAAAAGAGCAATAACGTATCCACTGAAACTGGACTGCAGTAGTACACTGCAACTGAGATCAGGCACTGCTTTTGAGCTACTGCCAGATATGATATGTACAACTGTTCCAGCAATCATGTCCACTTATAGGACACACGACAAAAGTCAGCTACGCACTGCTATGCCTCTTTAGTGTGAAATCCACCTACCCACTTGTAGTCATGAACAAAACAAAGATATTTATTATAGAAGGGTATTTGCTGAAATCAAAGGATAATTTGGCCACTCCAGAGGGCCATAGAACATTGTTGTACTGTTTGTTTTCATTATGGCATTGAATGTTTGCCACTTTTTTGTTTGAAAACCGCCTTGAGTCCCTTTGGGGAAACAGAGTGGGTTATAAATAAAGATGATGATGACGACAACTATTGTTCTTGTTCTTGTTGTTGTTGTTATTGTTGTTGCCGCCACTGCTGTGGCTTACTACAAACAATACCATGCAAATTCCAGTTTTGTTTTGCCTTTCCAGGTATTTGTTTGGGTTAGGGTTAGGGTTGTTGTTGTTGTTGCCACCACTGCCGTGGTTTACTACAAACAATACTATGTAAATTCCAGTTTTGTTTTGCCTTTTCAGGGATTTATTTGGCACCAATTTTTTAAACATCCCAAAGCTATTGGGTCTGATTTAAAATAAAAAAAATCAGCTGAAAAAAGGCCCACAACTTTGCAAAAGAGTCAGTGGATCCTTACAACGTCCATATATGGACCACAGCCCAGATATTTCCATCCTGAGTGCTATCATTAAGAGCCAGAAACCTGAAAGGAATGTTTCTATGTACATATACAGCTCCAAAATCGATTCTTACACTCTACAGACAAAGCTAGAGGAGAACAAATTCAACCATCTTCTCAGAGGAAGAACAGCATATCGGAAATCTGGCAAATCACACCAACGGCCCTACCTAGTTCAATACCTTGCATCTTCCCAGGGACTAACCAGGTATCTCCAGGAAGCCCACAAAACCATTAAGGCAACACCTTTTTCCCCTCAATCATTGGTGTTTAGAGATAGCCTGGAAGTGAGACACTACCATCAGGATAGTCTTACTACCTCATCACACTAGACTAGAATGAATCCACTTTAAATCCGGTTTCTGCCTCCTGCATAATTCTGCGGTTTGTAGTTTAGTGAGGCTGTTAAAGGCTTCTCCCAAAACTACAAACCCCAGAATTCTGCAGGAGGCAGCAACCAGATTTAAAATGGATTCCTTCTCAAGTGTGATGAGGTCCTTATCCTCCATATATCTATCTGAATACCCTTTTAAGCTATCCAACCTGAGAGCCAACACCACATCTTAAAGAAGAAAATACCATTTTAAACTACACACCACTTTGTGTGCAAGTACTTTTGTTTATTTGGGTTCAAATATCAGCTTCATTGAAATGGGGTCTACTTTCATTAGAGAGGAAGAAAAAGTTATGTCTACTTTTTTGTATTTCCATCTCCCATACTGGGCACATTTTTATAAACCTTTGTCATGTTCCCTCCTTTTACTGGCCTTTTAGATGGGAGCTTCCCTCCAAAGATTCCCAAAAGGATATCAGAATAAGATCATTTAACCTATTCTATGTAGCCACCCCAAACGCTCCTGCCATAGTGCTTCCCAGCAGAACCTACTATCTGTCCGGTGAGTCTTGTTGAAAATATTCTTCTCAAAAGCCTTTTGCTCCTTGACAGTGGGGTAAGTGTCATCATAGTACTGCAGAGGAAAAGAAAGGTATGTTACATAAGAAAGTGAGGTTTAACTACTATTCAGCTGAGCTTTAGAACCGTATTTATTCACGGAGACCATAAATGTCATAGAAAGTCTAAGATTGTGGCTATCTCCCCTCACTTTGCATAGATGAGGAAATGAAGCAGAGACAGAGCAATCTGGATGAAGGCATGTCCCAGTCAGAACTCAAATAGAGGATAACTAAACATTTCAATAGATGACATTGTTTTAGCTATGAGTTCTGGATAGAGGCAAGATGGCAACACAGTGATGTGAAACAAAAGTTTCTGCTGTAAAACTTCTCTAAGATCAATCATTGTAGCAAAATAATCTACAGATACAAAGTTATCAAGAACTACATGGGAGAAACTGGTGGTATCTACTTTTCCAAAGAAGCATGCACGAACAAATGAACTAACTTCACAAAATGGCTGAGTGCTCTTGCTGACAGCAAAAGCAGTACACATTGCATAAGCATCAGTCATCCGAGTTAAAATATGGTTCAAGTTGCCTCAATAGGTATAGGTGGATTGAGTAGCATCTTCCTCCAAAAGCAGAAACATGGTTGAAAAAAATACATATGAGGATCCCGGGTCTGCTAAATCTAAATTTTTTCAAGCAGAGCCTGGAATTATTTGCTTCCTTGGACCCAAAATACTTTTTTAAAGGATTAGCAGAATAAAATGGTTTTCTAGCCAAAATATGACTTCTGGGGCCCATTTTGACCCCTAAAAACTGTATGGAGAAACTACATTCCTAAACACAATAAGCAGCAAGAATACCACTAAACTGCATATTACAGCATCTTAAAACATCAAAAATGTCACTTCCAAGTATCACTGCAACCTCCAGAGGACTGGAAGAGACAAAAACAAATGGCTGTCCAACCCCTGCAGCTTACCCACTCCTGTCCTAGAGCCTTTCCCTTCCCAGGCATTCCAAATATCAAGGACTTTTACCTTCGCAAACAGACGGTCTCCATCATTGTCCAAGATCAGGGTGGCTTTGACTGTGTAGAGAGAGGGCTCCTGCAAAGGAAGGCACAACTGAATGGTTCTATTCAATCAACACCGGCTGCCTTCTCCATCTAACAGTGCCTCCCAGAGCTTTCTTGGTGACTGTTCCTTGACTGTGGAGCTCAGACATTAGAACCAGAACCTTTGTGAACACCGGGTTTCCCAAAATGTTATACCAATCATTGAGGTATTGTTCCTGCCGGGCGCAAATCAATATAGATGGAATGTCCATGGCTTTACATACAGATGGTCTTACCACACTAGATCTGAAAGAGTACAAAAAGATTTTGGGAGGGGAGTACCCAAAAACAGTCTGCAGAACTGTGACCACATACATGAATAGGGTTGACTTTGTGGGGTCTTCCCCCTCCTGATCAGGACTCTTACTTCTGTGCATGGGAAGATTTATGGGAATTGCATCACTTCCATGATTTCCCTACACATACTCTCTAACGTGGGAGTGCATCTCATGAGATCAGTTCCACTAGTGCAGGAGTATATGAAGTGAACCTCTCCAAACTGAGATTGTGAAAAGGTAGCCTGCAGAAAAAACATATTTCCCCATTTGCATCCAGAGTTGTGTCTGCATCATTTTAAATAGGCTTCATCATCACCTTCCCTGCATGAGGACACACCTGTTACAAACACTGTAGAGTACAGGCTGACTCTAACAGTACTATGCCTAATGACTGAAAGGCTGGGAAAGGAAACTATCTATAGCACAGGGTGCGTGGGAAAATTTGTTGGAGCTGATGGCTTAAGAGGCTGGGAGGAAAATTGGTCAGTCCAAAAAACAAGTCAGAAAGTGACCAAATCCAAAGTATACAAGATTTAACATAAAAAGAGATTCCACAAGTTCAAACTGTACTCAGATAGCATCGCCATCACCAAAAGAAGTTTTACAACTGATTGCTATATCTGATCTTCTCAGCAGGTCAACCTGACCTCCTGGCCATGAATCCTTCGCCTGAATCCCCAACACTGTTCACTTAGGCCCACTTCTAGCCATTCAACACCAGAGGGAGCCAAAGGATAGTGGTGGAGAAACTTCTCTGGATAAAAAGGGCATCCTGAGATGCAAAAAAAAAAGAAAAGAGGAAAACAGCACAGTCTGATGGCCTATAATATTACTATGGGCATAGCCTTTTCCAAACCACCTGATGTGGTATTATCTGCAAGTGGATTGTACTAGTGCATCATATACTTCCTCCTTTCTTCCTAAACCCCTTCCTTTTTTTGTTTCTTTAAACAGGTCCAGATAAAAAGAATAGCTGAAAGCAAACCTGGGTCTCCTGAGTCTCTAATAGTTGTCAGCTTACCCAATAGGGCAGGCTGCTCTTGTAAAAGTGCCGTTTTCCTGTACAAATATGAAAAGTCTAGGACTACTGGCCATTTAAGCATTACAGTCAGCCCTCCACAAATGTAGAGGTTAGGGACATAAGGTCCCAATCGAAGTGGGAAAATGAATATATTTTTCTAAATTTTGTGCCTATGTCCATTGGTGTGCGAACACCAATAAAAGGCCATAATATAAATAAAATACTGTAAATAAACATGCATGTGTGTGTACACACACACACACATACACACTTTTAATCACCTGAGGGTATTTTAGGTCCTCCACCATGACTTCTGCTACAAGCTGATCACAGAATCACACTGGAGAGTCTAAAGAACATCTTAATCAAATCCATAACTAATCAAAAGTCAAAACTGCACATGTGGAGGGCAGACTGTATTGAGAAAGTCAATAATTAGTAGGTGGCTCCTTCTTGTATGCCATTCTAGCCAATGACTACTACTCAACACACAAGAACAGCACATGAAGTGCTCTAGCTAAGTATAAATCTGCATGATGGCTACAGATACACCTTCCACACTGCCAGGTCAAAATAGGACCTATACATTTCTATATCAGTCCTTTAAATATTAGAGAATATAAAACCATAGGAAAAAATTGCATGAGGTTTACCTCCCTGGAAATGCTGCCAATACTGAGCTCCAGGATCTTGTACTAAAAGGCAGCTTGCTATACCCTCCAACATCTCTTCGTATAAGAAGAAAAAACTGACAAAAAAAAATCCTGTATGCTGGATGCTGGAAAGCTCTCGAGACAAAGTTCTGTGATGCACTGACTTCCACATAGCCACAGTCAGAGTGTATAACAGAACTTCACCTCAAGCGCTGCATTAACTCCTTTCTAACAGGTCCAATTACGGAGCAGACAGGCAAATAGATTCACTACACATGTGAGGTGAAGCCTGAATCTCCTTCCAGATATGCCCCTCCACTGAACCAGGCCACACACTCACATCTGATTTCCAAGAACAACTGAAGAACAGAGACAGAAAGTAGGGCTGTCCAACCACGGAAAAATTTGTTTCTAAACTCGATTAGTTTTCAGGGTTTTTTTGTGTTTCGTTATTTAAAAGAATTCCGAAATTTTTCTTTAAAAAAGTTCGATATTTACGAAATTTCGGAAATTACGAAACAAATATGAAACAATTACGAATCGATTCGTTAATGGCGGACGCGACTGCGCAATACGCTAAAAAAAACCTCCAAATGGGACAGGGGGAACTTCTGAAGCTTCCCTCTCCCTCTGTTGTTGACTGTAGGTGTAATAATTTATTTTTTTATCACTGATAAAACAAACAGCAACTATAAAACTTGCACCAGACATACGGAAATAATAGCGAAACAATAACGAAACGATTTCGAAACGATTACGAATCGATTACGAAACAATTACGAAACGAATTGAAAAATTCGTTTCATTTTTTAGTTGCTCCTGAATGGTTCAATATCGCTTCATTATAAAAAAAAATAACGAATTTTTAACGAATTACGAAATTAATGAACGAAACCGCCCAGCCCTAACAGAAAGCTCCAAATTGGTCTCTGGGTACAATGTAATTACACTGCATTTTGCACCCACAGTTCTCCCTCCTGCAAATAATACTCTTTTTTGGAGCAAATTATTCGCATTTCATGAGCACCACAATGAGTTGGGAATGTTCACTGGTAATTCGCTGCTGGGAATCACCACAGTAAGGGTCATCCAGTCATAATTCTAAGAGAAAATAGGCCAAATTCTAGAATTTTTATAGAGTGTATGAGCCAGGGGTTACTCAGTCCTACGTAACACAGTGATTTTTGTATAGCGTTCCTGGGAATTTCTCCAGAGTTTTATCAGATGTTGCTGAGATTAGACAATCACATTAAGAAATTTTTCCGTAATGTATTTATTTATTATAGTTATATACCGCCCCTCTCAGCCCCATACAGTTTATTAACACTACACAAATCTCCTGGAACTGAAGGAAGGAGGAAAGAGAGGAGTTTTGACTTCCCAGAACTTCATCTTTCAGAAAAGTCTCAGCCACATGTCTAATGGCAAATGACTGTGGGAATTACAATCCAAAATCATAGACCAAAAGTTTCCTGATATTTTTAACTATCCTAAAAAAATCACATGTACTCTGAAGGTGTGTTTTCAGCTCTTGCAGGCCCCACATACCCCATTAACTATTTCCCTAACAGACTTCCCAGAATCCTCAGTTACAAGCAGCAGATTTGTGGCTGGGATTGCAGGAGTTTCCTGTCATTATAAAAGGAATGTAAGAAAGGTTTTTGCTTTGTAGAAGGTTCTTCAATGAAATCAACAGAAAAATTGTGTGCTTCATGCAAAAGAGAAGAGAATGTGAAAGAGTATTAGGATCAGCAGCAATGTAGTCAAATTAATTCTCTCCCTCCATCTTTCATATTTCCAAACTCCCCCTCTCCCTCTTCTCTGGCAAGACAAGAACATCTGCAATGGGAATTCTCCCTGCTCTCCTATAATATTTCACCAGCCTGCTAGGCAATGCCTCCACTTGAGAATCCTCATTTTAGAGAAGGAAGGCGAGCCAAAACTCCACAATGACGCCTTGTAAAACTACATGCATGACAGTGCAATGCCATAAAGCTAAGCAGCCAACAATCCACACAAAAAGCATCAAAGGACAATTGTGTCATTGACATGCACTGAATGAATGTGGGGCATTTCCATCCTGTTTTACTTTCAGAGAAAAGGAGAGACAGCAAATATGTTTGAATAGGTTCTCACTATATAACCATCCAAGGAGAATGTATACACCTCTTTTCCAGAGAAAGAGAGAGAGAGAGAAGCTTCCACTGGAGACACAGCAAATAAACACACATTTTAAATCTATAATGAGTGCTGACTGGAAGGCCAGAAGCAGCATAAATTTCTCTCTGGAGGTTTCTAGTTCAAGCCAAGGGCTGCCTTGAGCAATCAACCATTAAAACAAGACGTTAAGAGTTACTGCACAGTTTATTCTGATCATTTAATTCTGAAGTTTCAATAAATTAAACTTCAATCAATTAAACTAGGTGTGCAATGGCCCAGATGGTCAGCATGATAGCAGCAGCGTCTGCAGTAAAGATTTTACAGCTGCCAGGACCCTGTAGAAGGGTAGCAATAGGTGAGGGAGACAAGATGGCAAGAAATATGTCTGCGCCTGTTTTATTTGCAAAAGGCAATTGGAGAGCCAGGAGGAGGAGGCTGGGCCAGGCCATTCCTACCAGGCCACCTGGGGCAGCACAGCTCACAGACAGACAAGGGAAAGCCTTTCCTGGAAAGCAGGGAAAGCACATTGCTAGGATACAGTGAGGCCTGAGCCACACGCTTACAGCATGGATAGAAATGCAGCCTCTGAAAATCAACATGTGCTTTGCAGGAAAATGGCATCCTGCATTTTCATCAATGTAGCAGCCACTAAAGAGCGTGTTCTCTATAGAAGATGACATTCTCTGTTTTTAATTCAAAATCCTCAGTCCTGGAGCAGGAAAAGAACCTCTTTTTCTCTTTTTTAGGGGCAGCCTACACCAACATAATGTCCTCCTATGTTGAAAGTACAGTGAGAACCCATATCCGTAGAATCACTTACCTGTGCCTGGAGAAAGCGATCTCTCTAGGATTTTGCTAAGTCCATCAGATTATACTATGGATACGCTTTTCCTGAAAGTCATCAAAGTTGTGCACAAGGACGTAACAAATTCCTAGAGGTTGTCTGTCTATGGCATGCTTGGACTGGAAATCAGGTAATTTAACGGTGTTCATATCTGCTGTTTCAGGTAATTATGGTCCAGCCTGGAATACATCACCAGTGGGCATGAGGGTCTTACTGTATATGGAGTTTTCCCATTTTATCCTCACATCTACACAGCAGTGTGTGTTAGGTTGAGAGTTACTAGCCTGAGGTTGTTTCCATAGTGACTTAAGCAACAACTGGAGGTTGCACAAGTGGGGACATGTCAGACATTAGACTTACATTTAATTATCAGTTTGTTATAAAGTAAAATCAAAAAGCAGTTGTTGCCACTCTGAACTTTTTGTTCATTGAGCATGCAAAATGTTTACATTACTTTGATGTTGTTCACCACCTGCAACAAGGCTAATTTTATTTGATTATCATAAGGTAATAATAATAAAGCGTCACCTACAGTGGTTAATAGATGAGAAGAAGTTTCTCCACATTTAGAGCTATTCGGTTGCTGTTCGGATACAATATTGAAGAAGTCTAGGTCCCAATATAGTAGTGCTAACCTACCTAGATTTTAAAATTTGTGAAGTAATATACATAACAACCTATAAAGGAAGGGGCATAATAACATTAAGCTCAAAATATTATTTTACATGGAGTCGTTCTATTTTATCCTCACATCAACACAGCAGAGTAAGTCCAGAAGTAATGATCAAAAGCCTGTTTATACTTCTGTACATAAATAAGTCAGTCACTTACAAATTATTGATCTCATGCCTTCTTTTGGCTCTTACAAATTCAGAAAAGGTTTACAACTCAGTCGGATACATTTTCATTTAAGTAGGGCATGATCCAAGTCTCCAGCCTTCTGGCACTACTTTGTTGTTGCTGTTGCTGATTCATACAAACATGCCCTGTCCAAGCAACTCAGCAATAAGAGAAGTATGGAGCAGCACTAACAGCCTCATTCTGTTATCCCTTTTTTAGAAATGGCACTTACTGAGAACTAAAGGTAAACAAATGGATAGTGGCAACACAGGTATGAAGGAAGTAGGCTAGTAAAAGCTTACTGTTCACGGATATATTTGTCAGGACCCAAAGTACTCAAGTGTTTTAACCAGACAATTCCTTTAAAGAAGATGCTGAATGTTGAAATAGTTATGCCACGGAGAAGTCGATCAGAATTGAGACTGCAATAAAGACATCAGAAAAAGGCTAGGATTTGAAAGGGTAGCTAATGCTATGGAGGAACTAGACACCAAATACTAATGATTGCTCAAGCCATCATATTTCCCATTTCTATGTATGGATGTGAAAGCTGGAAAATCAAGAAAGCTGGGAGGAGAAGGAAGAAGAGAAGGAGGAAGAGCAGGAAGTGGGGGAGGAAGAAGAGGAGGAGGAGGAAGAAGAAGAGGAGGAAGAGGAGGAGGAAGAAGAAGTCGTCATTTGAAATGTGGTGCTAGTGAAGTTTGGTGGATATGGTGGACTGCTAAAAAGACATATGAATGAGTCCTAGAGCAAATCAAACCTGAACTCTCCCGAGAAGTCAAGATTACTAAACCGAGACTGTTATACAAATCATGAGAAGGTATGACTCATTAGAAAAGACAGTAATGCTTGGTAAGGTGCAAACACTTAAAGACAAAGTCCACATTCCAGGTGGTTAGACTCAAGCAAAAAAGCCACCAACTTGAGCCTGAAAAATCAGATGAGGATAGAGTGAATTGGTGGTCTCTCATTCATAGGGTTGCCATAAATCAATGTACAGTTGGCAACAGTTAACAGCGAAGTCCATAATCTGTACAGAACTAATAACTCAGCAACTAAACAAGGCCCCATCTAAGCTGACAATTTAATTCAGTTCAATGTTCGATTCAAACTGTAGCTGCCTGATAACAAACTCCTACAAAAGTACACAAAAGAAAGCCCTTAAGCTTTGTGTAGTCACTATCCGGGCCTCCAACTGGTTCCAGGATTTCCTGGAACCAGTCAACACTGGTTTGAAACTGCATTAAACAGTCATTGTAGTTTGGATATTCTATGAAGTAAAGATAAGTCTACAACAATCATATGTGTATGGCATCGCAATCTTAAGAATGTAGTCTAAAGCTGTAAGATATAGGACACCAGCAACCTTTCCTCCTAATGTGCCATGGATTGGCCCAATATTTGTGCCCAATGACAACTGTTTCTTATTTTCCTAGACCCTCTCTAACTTGCAGATCAGCACCAGCCCATGGACTACTGCTTTGGACAACACTGCCTCTAAGTCCTGTAATAATCAAATGCTTGGTGAGTCATGTTAACTTCAGCAGTGGACACACACACACAGCCCTCATTAGTAATTGTCTGAAGCCCCAGCATTTCATATAACAGTTTCAGGTTCTTTTAATATAGGGTTACAATGCTGCATTACAAATGAACACAAGCAACAACTTCTATGGAGGATCTCTGTGAGGAAAACTAACCAAGGCCCCTTCCACACAGCTGAATAAAATTCCACATTATCTGTTTGAACTGGAATATATGCCAGGGTGGACTCAGATAACCCAGTTCAAAGCATAAATTGTGAGATTTTCTGTCTTGATATTCTGTGTTTTATGGTGATGTGGAAGGGCCCTAAGGCCTCATCTACAAGGCCATATAATCCAGTTTCTGAATCCAATTTATCTGTTTTGAATTGTTATATGTTATATGGCAGTGTAGACTCATATAATCAAAAGCAGATAATCTGGATTCACAAACTGGATTATTTGGCAGTGTAGATCCAGCATAATGGGAGACCAATTATGGCGACAGGTTGAGTATCCCTTATTTGAAAAGCTTGAGACAAGAAGTGTTTTGGATTTTGGAATAGCTGTATTTGAATATACACCCAATATGTGGTATCTTCAAAAGCAGGGATCCCAATCTAAACATGAAATGTATATACATTGCTGGTGGTATTTTAAGCACAATATTTTTAATAATGAAAGTAAGTTCACAGAACACAGTTTGTCTGTACATAAGGTTTTAAATTCTCTGTGTTATTGTTTATATGTGAGTTATATTAATTGTACTGTTTATTTGCTTGCTGTTTTGGTTTTACTGATGTGTTGTTGGGCTTGGCCTCATGTAAGCCACCCCAAGTCCCCTTGGGGAGATGATGGTGGGGTATAAATAAAGTTTTTTAATAATAATAATAATAATAATAATAATAATAATTATATTGTCTAAACTGAAGCACCCACAAAGAGGACAATGTCTCAGGTACTCAGGTGGATAATTTGGGAGTATTTCCAGATACCCAACAAGGGATGCTCAACCTGTACCAGCTGATGGACTCTTCTCTTGGGAGTGATCTCCCTTTTCAAGGAGGCACAATTGAGATGAATAACATAGAATCATAGAATCAAAGAGTTGGAGACCTCATGGGCATCCAGTCCAATCCCCTGCCAAGAAGCAGGAATATTGCATTCACATCACCCCTGACAGATGGCCATCCAGTCTGTTTAAAAGCTTCCAAAGAAGGAGCCTCCACCACACTCCGGGGCAGAGAGTTCCACCGCTGAACGGCTCTCACAATCAGGAAGTTCTTCCTCATGTTCAGATGAAATCTCCTCTCTTGTAGTTTGAAGCCATTGTTCCGCATCCTAGTCTCCAGGAAAGCAGAAAACAAGCTTGCTCCCTCCTCCCTGTGACTTCCTCTCACATATTTATACATGGCTATCAACTTTTTGGATTGGCCGATTTGTTTCGCCTGTCACCCATGGGGATTGGAAGATGCTGGAGAAATGTAGTTCCTAGTTTATAGGGAGCAAAGGGGCACTTTATTCCTGCCTTATAATAGTTGGGAGTTCAAAGGATCCATTCACTGCAGAGGCAATGAGTGCCTTGACTAGACTTAAAAACAGTTTTGTCTTCACATTTCTGCTCTATGATCATATAGATAAGGCTACCTCTTCAGATGCCATGGCTCCCTGGGAGTTGTAGTTTTACAAGGCCTTGCCAATGGTTCTCAACATGTAGGTCCCCAAATGGGGCCTTCAACTCCCAGAAATCCTAACAGCTGGTAAACTGGCTGGGATTTCTGGGAGTTGTAGGCCAAAACACAATGGTTGAGAACCATTGCTTGGGCCTTCTTTGGCCAGAGGGCTGGGACCTCACCAAACTACAGCTCCCAGACTCCACAGCATTGAGCCATGGCAGCCAAAGTGGCGTCAAGCTGTCTTTAATTCCATAGCGGGGGAAGCGGCCCCTCTGGTCCCTCCTGGAGGCCCCCTTCCCAGGCCAGGCCCGGGTCCAAGGAGGCCCCCAGCAACCGGCGACGGGCCCCGCCCACCGGGTCCCGTCTCCATGGCGACGGCGCGCGCCCTCGCAAGGCCCCTTCTCCCCCTCTCTTGCCCCTCCGGCTCCTACCAGGATCAGCGCCTCCATCTTGGTCGCTTCTGATGCCGACGTGGAGCACGGACCGAGCTTGCACCGGATTGGCTGGCCTCGGGCCCGTCTCTCCGTTAGGCCCCGCCTTCGCCGCGCTGAGCGACTGCTGATTGGCCGCCTCTCGACTTCCTCGTCTAACCTGCCACCTCTTTCACCAGGGCTGCCTTTTCCCTCACTGCACAACAGGGAGGGGGCGTGGCTCGCCTTGAAGCCCCGCCTCCGTTTGTGATTCGAAAACGCAGCTGTCACTCGCTTCCCAGCTACAGGAAGGAAAGAATGCGACAGTTTCCATGGTGAAGAGGGAAGCTCTTAAGGCAGAGGCAGGACTGGGGCCTGGCTCAGACACGTGCTTGAAATTTATTTTATTTTTATTTATTTGTCGTGTCAGGACAACCAGTCAAATTATATTACATTTCTAACAGAACAAAGCAAACAAACAGACAAAATACAAAACTTGTGAGTTTGGTAGTTGATTAAATGTCCTTTGACCAGTATCTGGCCACTTGGAGTGCTTCTGGTGTTGCCGCAAGAAGGTCCTCCATGGTGCATGTGGCAGGGCTCAGGTGGCATTTTATTTATTTATTATTTATTTATTTATTGCATTTGTTGACCGCCGTTCTCAGCCCCTTAGGGCGACTCACGGCGGTGTACAACATATAAAAACAGTTTACAATACATATAATTAAACTAAATCATCCGCGTCGTCTCAACATAGAATCATAAGCCAATCTCATAGTCCATATTCTGTTCCAGTCGTCATTGCCAATTTTTTTTTATAGCACTTAGTTAAACGCCTTTTCGAATAGCCATGTTTTTAGGCTCTTACGGAATGCCATAAGTGAGGGCGCCTGTCTGATGTCAACAGGGAGGGTGCTCCATAGCCGGGGGGCCACCACTGAGAAGGCCCTATCTCTCGTCCCCGCCAGACGTGCCTGTGAGGCAGGCGGGATTGAGAGAAGGGCCTCCCCAGATGATCTCAAGGCCCTCGTGGGCTCATAGGCCGAGATGCGGTCAGAGAGGTATTTTGGGCCGGAACCGTTTAGGGCTTTGTAGGCCAACACCAGCACCTTAAATTGGGCCCGGTAGCAAATCGGCAGCCAGTGGAGCTGGAACAACAGGGGCGTTGTGTGCTCCCTGCGTCCTGCTCCTGTTAGTAGCATGGCAGCCGCTCGCTGGACTAGCTGAAGCTTCCGGGCCGTCTTCAAGGGCAGCCCCACGTAGAGAGCGTTGCAGTAGTCAAGTCGGGATGTGATCAGAGCGTGTACCACCGTGGCCAAGTCAGACATCCCGAGGTACGGGCGCAGCTGGCGCACGAGCCTAAGCTGTGCAAATGCTCCCCTGGTCACCGCTGAAACCTGGGGATCCAGGCTCAACGATGAATCCAGGATCACACCCAAGCTGCGAACCTGCGCCTTCAAGGGGAGTGCGACCCCATCCAGCACAGGCTGTAACCCTATGCCCTGTTCGGCCTTCGACTGACCAGGAGTACCTCTGTCTTGTCTGGATTTAATTTCAGTTTGTTCGCCCTCATCCAGACCATTACAGCGGCCAGGCACCGGTTCAGGACCTCGACAGCCTCCTTAGTAGCAGGTGGGAAGGAGTGACAGAGTTGGACATCATCTGCGTACAGATGACACCGCACCCCAAAACTCCGGATGATCTCACCCAGCGGCTTCATGTAGATGTTGAACAGCATGGGGGACAGTATAGAGCCCTGTGGAACCCCACAGGACAACGGCTGTGGTGTTGAACAGGTGTCCCCCAATAACACCTTCTGGGTGCGACCCTCCAGAAATGACTGGAGCCACTGCAGAACAGTGCCCCCAAGACCCATTTCCGCAAGGCGCCCCAGAAGGATACCGTGGTCGACGGTATCGAAGGCCGCTGAGAGGTCCAGGAGCACCAACAGGGACACACTCCCCCTGTCTAGCTCCCGGCGCAGATCATCCACTAAGGCGACCAAGACCGTCTCAGTTCCATGTCCCGGTCTGAAACCAGACTGTGCCGAGTCCAGATAATCCGTGTCTTTCAAGAATACCTGGAGTTGTGAGGCCACCACGCTTTCCATGACTTTGCCCAAAAAGGGGAGATTGGAAACAGGCCGAAAGTTGTCAAATTTAGTGGGGTCCAGTGATGGTTTCTTCAACAGCGGTTTTGCATTGCAGCAGGTGGTCAGTGGTTTACTCTTCTCCACACTCAAGAGTGTGTCGAGGGTTCCACTTTGTAGCCCCATTTCTGAAGGTTGGCTCTGCATCTCGTGGTGCCAGAGCGCAGTCTGTTCAGCGCCTTCCAAGTCACTCAGTTTTCTGTGTGCCCAGGAGGGAGTCCCTCATTTGGTATCAGCCATTGGTTGAGGGTCTGGGTTTGAGCCTGCCACTTTTGGACTCTCGCTTGCTGAGGTGTTCCGGCGAGTGTCTCTGTAGATCTTAGAAAAAATATTTCTAGATTTAAGTCATTGATGTGCTGGCTGATACCCAAACGGGGGATGAGCTGGAGATGTCACTGCCTTGGTCCTTTCACTATTGGCTGCTACTTCCCGGCGGATGTCAGGTGGTGCAATACCGGCTAAGCAGTGTAATTTCTCCAGTGCTGTAGGGCGCAGACTCTCCGTGATAATGCAGCATGTCTCATTAAGAGCCACATCCAAGGTTTTAGTGTGGTGAGATGCGTTCCACACTGGGCATGCATACTCAGCAGCAGAGTAGCACAGCGCAAGGGCAGATGTCTTCACTGTATCTGGTTGTGATCCCCGGGTTGTGCCAGTCAGCTTTCGTATGGTATTGTTTCTAGCACCCACTTTTTGCTTGATGTTCAGGCAGTGCTTCTTGTAGGTCAGAGCATGGTCCAGAGTGACTCCCAGGTATTTGGGTGCGCTGCGATGCTCCAGTGGATTCCTTTCCAGGTGATCTTCAGAGCTCGGGATGCTTCTCTGTTCTTGAGATAAAAGGCACATGTCTGTGTTTTAGATGGGTTGGGGATCAGCTGGTTTTCCCTGTAATAGGCAGTAAGAGCACCTAGAGCTTCGGAAAGCTTCTGTTCTACCATCTCAAAGCTCCCTGCTTGAGCAGTAATGGCACGATCGTCAGCATAGATGAAATTCTCTGTCCCTTCTGTTTGAAATAATATCATACGAAAGCTGAATGGCACAACCTGGGGATTTATTTATTTAGTGTCAAAAGCATTGCATAAATTAGTATCTATATAAATAAAAATATAATGTTCGTTTGTGGGATTAACATAACTCAAAAACCACTGGACGAAATGACACAAAATTTGGACCCAACACTCCAAACAGACCAATGAGTGACCATCACTCATACTCCCCATCCAAAAAAAAAAAACCAGTGGAAAGGACTTAAAACCTCCCAAAAGATAAATGACGAAAAGATAAATTACATACAGAAAAAAAGGGAAGGAAGAGGGAGGGAAGGAAGGGGAAAAGAAAGAAGGAAACAAAGAGCGAAGGAAGGAAAGGTAGAGAAGGAAGAAAGAGGAAGAAGGATGGAAAGAAATGGGGAGAGAAAAAAGGAAGGAGAGAAGGAAAGGAAGGAAAGGAAGGAAAGAGGGAGCGAAGGAAGAAGAGAAAGAAAGAGAAAGAAGGAGGGAAGGAAAGACAAAAGGAAGGAAGGAAGCAAAAAGCAAAGGAAGGAAGGAAAGAGGCAGAGAAGGAAGGAAGGAAGGAAGGGAAGGAAAAGAAAAAGGGAGGAAGGAAAGCAGAAGAAGGAAGGAAGGAGAGAAGGAAAGAAGAAAAGGGAAGGAGAGAAAGAAGGAGAGAGGGGGAGTGAATGTTGGCCCAGCAACGCGTGGCAGGTACAGCTAGTCAAACTGATAAAAATAGAAGGAGCACAGGCGGCTAAATATCTTTTGACTAAAAATGGGCCTCCAACAATTTTTCCTCTGTACATGAGGCAGGGCATAGTGGACAAGCATACAGATGCAGAGTTGTATGTTCACACAAGGTGTGGGATTCTTTTAGGTAGTGCCATTTTGCCAGATTATCTTTTGATCTGCCCACTCCGCTTCTGAGTCTATTCAGGGACTTCCAAGTTGCCCGCTCTTGGAGGAAGACCCTCATGGGGGCCATCCAGTTGGAATTTCTTGGTTTAGCTGCCCAGAGGGATACCCTTGCCGTTGCTGGGGGGACGCCAAGAGGAGTGGTAGTGCTTATGAAGCTTTTCCTTGATTTGAGTCTACTGGGAGGAGGCTGGTAGTCATCCTGTCACACATTTGGGGGGGGGGATAGCTTGTAGAGTTTGTCAACAGGTGTAAGCTTAAGACATCCTGTGATTATTCTGCATGTTTAGTTCAATGCTATGTTCACCGGCTTTGCATGGGCAGACTTATGCCAAACTTATTCCAAACAGGGCAGGCAAGGCATACTCGGCAGTTGAGTTAGACAAGGCTAGGGCTGATGTTCTTATTAATTTTGGGTCTGCACCCCATGTTCTGCCAGCACATTTCCGCAGGATGTTATTGTGTGCAGCTACTTCGTGCTTGGTGTTCAAGCAGTGTTTCCTATATGCTAGTGTTCAATCTAAGGTGACACCGAGATATTTAGGATGGAAACAGTGTTCAAGCCCTTGACCTTCTCTTGACCACAACCTGGAGATCACAACCACAGACAATGAAGGCATCTGCCCTTATGCTTTGCTACTTTGCTGCTGAATACGCATGCCCCGTGTTATTATTGTTATTATTATTAATTATTTATTACAGTCTATGACCAGCACACTACAGAATGGAGCCCAGGGGTCCAAGGAAGGAAATCTCAGTTCCCAAGTAGGTCAGATAAAAAAGCAGATTTGTAGTTTAGGGAAGATCCAAGCAGTCCATAATCCAGGAAATAAAGCCTGACTGCTCATTGGAGGAAAGGATAGTAGAGGCAAAAATGAAGTACTTTTGCCACATAATGAGAAGACAGGAAAGTTTGGAGAAGACAATGATGCTGGGGAAAATGGAAGGAAAAAGGAAGACGGGCCGACCAAGGGCAAGATGGATGGATGATATCCTTGAAGTGACTGGCTTGTCTCTGAAGTAGCTGGGGGTAATGATGGCCGACAGGGAGCTCTGGCGTGGGCTGATCCATGAGATTACAAAGTCAGAAGCAACTGAATGAATAAACAACAACAAATATTAAAAGATATAAAGCTCATAAAATCAGTTCAACTAAAATAATACACCACTCCCAAAGCCCATTAATTAAAACATTTAAAAGCCTACCTGAGCAAAAAGCCACCAGACTAAACTACAAGACTGTAGAATTAATGCAACTTGATATCACTTTGGGCCCTTCCATACAGCCCTATATCAAGGCAGAAAACCCCCACATTATCTGAGTGTGGATTGAAATAACCCAGTTCAAAGCAGATATTGTGGGATTTTCTGCCTTCTGGGATATAGGGCTGTGTGGAAGGGCCCTTTGACTGTTGTGGCTCAATGCTATAGAATCACATGAGTTGTAGTTTTACACCGTCTTTAGTTTCTCCAACAAATAATGCTGGGAGCTCACTAAACTCCAACTATAATGATTCCATACTATAGAGCCATAGCAGCTAAAATGGAGTCAAACTGCATTAATTCTACAGTGTAAAAGAGCCCCTCTTGTGTCCCCACCAACAATGCTTGTGATGATGGTGGGGCTGTGAAGGGCTCCTTCTGATGATCTTAAATTATGGTACATTGTTTCCAAGTCTTTGTGCTGTTTTTGTTTTTGTTTTTTGTCATAAAAAAACAGGGAAATGCCTCTTTGAGAGGTTAGAGGCAGTAAGAGGTTTTTTTCAGCCCAAATATGCAAGTGTTTGGGACCATATACCTTTCAGGTTTGCTCACCACTGGAATGCCTCCACACACACCTACGATGATTTCCTCAACCATTGATTTAAGGTCTTTTGTACAGATACCATTCAAGTCAAACCCTATCTGTAGAAGTGTAACAAAATCTTCATAGGTGTCTCGCCACCAGAGGGCAGATGAATAACTTCAAAGGAAAACCCCTAGAAATACTCACGAGGCCACAAGGTTTCTGGAAGTGGTACATTTGCAGACAGTGTTGAAAAATCCCCACTGCTAGGAACAGCAAAAAAGCAGGGCAGTCACCAGCATTGAAGTATGATTCTCTACCATCAACTTCACTGAACTGGCCACATTGTTCGAAGGCCAGATCCACATCTTCCAAAGTAGTTACTTTACTCTCAACTCAAGGACGGAAAACAGAATGTTGGTGGACAGCAAAAGAGATGTAAAGATGGTTTTAAAATTAACCTTAAAAACTGTGTCATAGACAAAGAGAACAGGGAAGCCCTGGTACTCGAATGTTATAAGTGGAAGTCAGCTGTGACCAACAGTGCTTCAAAGAGGCACGAATGGAGGGCAAAAGGGAGAAATGTGTCAAGAGGAAGGCGCATCAAGCCAACCCTTGTTGGGACCACCTTACATCTGGAAATCAATGTCCTCACTGAGAAAGAATATGAAGATCAGGAATAGGTCTCTACAGTCACCCACGAACTCATCACCAAGACTCTACACTTGGAAGATCATACTTAGCCACTAGTGATAGCCTATGATGATGATGATGATGATGATGATGATTAATTGCAATCCCCATGAACTCAAACATCTTCAGAAGACACACAATACATATGGAAAATTCTGTGTTGTTGCGGTTGCCAACTTAAATTTCCATATGCCTGGACATTTCGGTTGATAACCCCTTTGTTGTTTTGAACCTCCTTGTCATAGCTGCTGTGTGCTTTTTGATGTGGAAAAGGGGAAGTGCATCCCAATAGGTTCCTATTAACTGCCATCAGTGTTGGGAGGAATTCAACCTAATTGTTCATTTTCTTTATCAGCTCTAGCTTCACGTTGCTGCTGCTGTTTATGTTAAGAGAAGGCATGGGACACGGACAAAATACCTGATTTAGGATTGAAATGAAAGGAATAGCTGTTTTTCAGCTTTCTTCTACCTCCTTTCAGTATTGATGTTTGTTAATTTAGTATTACTTCCAAATGGAAGTAATGTAGCATGGCTGCATGTATTGTACTAGAACTACAGTCAGTTCCCAAGTTACAAACATCCGACTTACAAATGACTCATAGCTATGAATGGGGGCGAGACAACAGAAAGTGAGGGAAATGTACTCGGAAGGGAAATTCACTCCTGAAAAAGTTATCATGGGAAAAAGTTGTCTCCACTGAAGCTTCCTCACCAATCCTTGTTTTCACAACAAGCCAAATTTTTCAAAATCCAATTCTTTCAGGGACAGAAAGTGAGGTGAAATCTTCTGAAAAAGAGCACAGATAGCAAAACAAACACCACAGGGGTGTTAACCCTTCCCTATGCCATCCAAAGCTAATATCTATATATTTTTGGCTGGAGTTACACTTAAAAATACACCTGTTCTGACTTACATACAAATTCAACTTAAGAACAAACCTACAGAACTTATCATGTTTGCAATTTGTGGACTGTCTGTACAGGCTTTCTTCCTTTTATATTTACAGTCATGTTGCAGTTCTGAGGCAGCAATCATGGTGGAGATTGTAGCCGTCCTTGTCACCATTGTCATTCAAAACTGACAAAAAATTGACAGTGGTTTTGCTTTTGTTCTTGTTGTTTTGTTGCCTTTAAATCGTTGGAGCATGTAAGAATTCAATCTCTATAAGTGAAAGAGATAATGGTAAGCCAAAAGATGGAAAGATACAGAGTCACACAGCATTACTCAGCATCTGACAAACCACAATAGAAAAAGAACTCAATAGGGATAGTTGTCATAGACCATTGTGGGGAAAGTAAAAATAAATCAGATTTTTCTGACATCTCAAAAAATAGCAAATCTATTGTGGTAAAGTAAGATTTTTCTAGGTCTAACTAAAGGGAATTCTATGGCATGCATACCCAGGATTGATCATAGTGTCATCCAGAAGGAATAGCAATTTCCTAGAAAGGATGCCTATTTACATCCACCAGCACAATGCTATGGCATGTTTGCACTGAACATCAGTAATGTGAGTATATTTGGTCATTTCTGCAGTTTCACGTAGCCATGATCCAGACAGGAACATAGGACTTGAAAACGTAATATAATAATAATAATAATGCAGAAGAGAAAACTGGCAAAAGAAGGCTCTCCATGGACAGTTCCTGGGAAAAATTGAGAGCCAAATTGACAAAGAAAAAACATGGATGTGGCTCACAAATGGAACTTTGAAAAAGGAGACGGAGGGCCTGATTCTGGCAGCCCAAGAACAAGCCATTTGAACCAATGCCATCAAAGCCAGAATTGAAAAGTTAATGACAGATCCCAAGTGTACACTCTGCAAGAAAGCAGATGAAACAATAGATTACATCCTCAGCTGCTGCAAGAAGATCGCACAGACAGACTACAAGCAGAGGCATAACACCATTGCTCAGATGATTCATTGGAACTTGTGCCACAAATACCATCTGCCTGCGACAAAGAACTGGTGGGATCACAAGCTGGAAAACATTACAGAGAATGAACATGTCAAGATACTCTGGGACTTCCGTATTCAGACAGACAGAGTTTTGAAGCATAATACTCCTGACTTCACAATCGTGTTAAAAAACAAAGTATGGATTGTCAAAGTTGCAATCCCAGGTGACAGCAGGATTAATGAGAAACAACTGGAAAAGCTGACACGATATGAGGATTTAAAGATTGAACTGCAAAGACTCTAGCACAAACCAGTTAAGGTGGTCCCAGTGGTGATCGGCACACTGGGTGCAGTGCCTAAAGACCTTGGCCTGCACTTAAACACAATCGGCACTGACAAGATTACCATCTGCCAGCTGCAAAAGGCCACCTTATTGGGATCTGCATGCATTATTTGCCGATACATCACACAGTCCTAGACGCTTGGGAAATGGTCAAACGTGTGATCCAATACAACAGCCAGCAGAATATCTGCTGTGGACTCATTGTGTTGTGTTTCAAATAATAATAATAATAATAATAATAACTTTATTTCATATTCCACTCTATCTCCCCGGAAGGACTCGGGGCGGATTCCAAACATGAAAGGCAACCATTCAATGCCCAAATACAATAACAATATATCCATACTAACAAACGTTAACAACCCAACATTTAAACACAAATTATGACTTAATAATTAACATTAAATAAAAAATTCAGCCTGTTATAATGGACATAAGACAAAGCATCAAACATCGCACAGAAGCATCAATTTCCCAGCTCCTTGGGGCAAACGTGGATGTTCCAGTGTGCCTTTGATTAATTGGGTCATCAACTGATTTGGCCCTTCTAGCCCTAATTTAATTATCTGTTTTTTGCACTTTACTACCAGCCCTACCCTTGCAGTTGTATTGCACAAGCCCTTGCCCCACCCTCTCAGCTCTGAACAGACTCATTGTGCTCGGCTATTGGTTGTTGATGGTTTATGTTTTTATGATGTTTTTTGTCTTTATTTATTGCAATGCAATGTATTTTACTGTGTTGTATTTTAATTAAACTGGGCCTGGTCTCCATGTAAGCAGCCCCAAGTCCCTTTGGGGAGATGGTGGTAAGATATAAGAATAAGTTGTTGTTGATGATGATATTATTATTATTATTATTATTATTATTATTATTATTATTAACCCAGGCTTTAAAAATAATTAATTAGATGTATTTGGATGATATTTGGGCTCTTTTTTTAAAGTATAGTGCTTGAAGCTCCTATGGAATTTTTGCTTTGTCTCTTGGAAAAGGATGTTGTGGGGAGTGGGAGGACTTCCTGGCCCAAGTACAAGTCAGGACATGTCCTTTTGCCAAGCCATACAACTGAATTACAAAATGAAAGAAGTTCAGTGGGTTCTCTGTTGCACAATGTATTGGGCAAACAAGAGTCTTTTTCTCACTTATGTTGCTGTTGGTGCTTTCCATATTTTCTGCAGAGAGGAAAGACCCAAGCTTTTGGAGTAGTATGGCATTCCATGTATAGTTATATCTTGAGTTAAGAGTTTATTTTGTTCTGTGACCGAGTTATATCAACATTAGACTACAATTATATAAGGCACTGCCTGGCAAGCATTGCTAACAAATTGGTTCCAGGTTAAAAGACAAAAGACTTGAAGACAAAAGACGGAGGTTTTTTAATGCATTTTAGTCAAGAATGGATGCAAACAGGACTCCTTCCAAATACAAGCATACCCAACATGGACTGTGCAACCATTTTATACAGTAAATTGTCCATACATTAACATTGTCTACATTTGATTTTCCCTCCCCTGCAGGTGATTGGTTGGGTGTTGAGGCAGGCTAGCCGCCCCCCTCAGTCCTGATTGGCCAGAAGATGGGCTCAAGCTGGCTTGCTTCCAGATTGGTGCAGGCTCTGATGACATGGCTGGGGATTCCCTCCCAGCTGGGTGGGAAAAGCCCTGGGACACCAATCAGCCACTAGAGGGTATTCCTTTGGGTGGAGAGGAGTCTCCAGGAACTAATGCCCAAATTTGGTGAGTTTAGGACCAGGGACTGTAGGTAGCAGGATTATATAGATGATGAGTCTGAGATGGGTGCTGAGTTCCCAAGCCCATTCCCAGACAGGACAGACAAAGGGAAGATCCCAATCTATCAGGATGGCAGGGTGCTCAAAGGTTCCTTTGTCTAATGTCCTGTGTGGCTGATGTCTCAGGTCTCACCGGAGGAGATCCCAGATGGTAATCATAAGTCCAGTAGCTGGGCTGCCAGTGAAATACTGTCCAAGTGATAATTGTCCCTCCTATACCTCTTGTCTGAGGTGGCAGGAGAAAATTTTGGGTCGATGGCCTCACCTTGGGTTAGTGTCTCTTGTCTTCAGAAATATATTTAATAAATTTATAAGAATAAAGTGGAATAAAATATAGTTCATAGTTAGTAGGATACAAGAGAGAAGTAAGGGTCTGGAGGTGTTGAAATGGTGGCACAGTGGGCTTGTTGAAGGGGTTGGAAAGGTTATTTCCTTTTTCCTTTTAATCACTTAGCTTCTATACTTGTACATATATTAGTATTAGCAAAGAGAAAAATGGAGATATAGAACAAAGCAGAGTCACGGATAGAGGGTGTCATGAAGTCCATGAAAGAAGGCACATTGTAGCATCATAAGGATATGTTTCATTTTGGTCAACTGGATACGTAGTTGTCCCTAGAGACACCTCCCACCATGGTCCATGGTCCATGAGGCAAGCGCTGGTTTGGACTACCACTTATTAAAGAACCTAAGTTCTGAGCAGAGCGGAACCGGTCGCCTGTTAAAGATTCCTGGACTCAAAAAGAGAAGCTCTTGGTTGGACTGGGCTACATGCAATCCGCGCTCAGTCCTGGCCAGCACATGTTTAAGAAGACCTGGCTACCTGTGAATATACACTGATCCAGACCAGTGCTTGGGGTGGGATGGGGAATGCTGTGTTTGACAACACAAGCTCTTAACTCAAATCGGTCTTATCTCAATGTGAATTTTCCATTGAAATGCATTGAAAATACAAACAACTGGTGGTGAGAAAACAGGAAGTAAGAGAAATTGACCCCTTAGCAGGGAAATTAACTCCTGGACAAATTATTGTGGGGAAAAGGTGTCTCAACTGAACTTTTATCCCCAATCCTTGTTTCCACAACAAGCCACATTTTTCAACATTCAATTGTCATTGGGACAGAAAGTGAGGGAAAATATTCTGAACAGGGGCACAGACGGCAAAACAAACACCATGGGGGTGTTAATCCTTCCCTATGCTATTCCAAGCTACAGAATCTATAAAACAAAGTTGTGAAGGCCCGCTGCTTTATGTTGTTTTATTGGTGTGTATACATGTATGAGTGCTTTTTGTTGTTTTATATTGCATTTTGGAGTTTAATTTCATATAACATACAGAAGCTTTGATAATATAGAAAGTCAAAGCAAAAGTAGTGGGGAGTAGTAAGTGTGAGAGCAAGCAGAAGCGGAGCTGAGCCGAAGCAGTGGAAAAGCAACTGGAAATACAAGGAAGAAATTGTAGAAGTGACAACTACAGAAGGTAGGGCAAAGGGGCAAGAAAAATCACAAAACAGAAACAGAGTAATGGGGGCCTGATCTGTGGGAGAAAACTTTGAGGAGAAAGGTTAAGCACGAGGCAAAGACCTGTAGTCCTGAAACCTGAGAGGAAGATAACAGGAAAAGTGTAAGACTAATAAATCTTAGGGGCAATGATTAGACAATCTTATTGGAATCCCATTTATTCATTATTTCAGTGTTTCTCAAACTGTGCTCCTCCAGGTATTTTGGACTTCAGCTACCAGAAGTCTCAGGCAGTTTACCAGCTGTTAGGAATTGTGGGAGTTGAAGTCCAAAACATCTGGAGAAGTACAGTTTAACTACTGTTCAACTGGGCCTTGCTTTAAATCTGAACCAACTTCCCCCTCCCATATTAGGATTTAATCATATTTTAATATGAGGAAAGGTTTGTATATTTTTTTAAAATGTATGGTTTTAGTGGCTTGCAGTTATTAGTTGTTCATCCCATGCTTAAAGCCTTAGCACTCAATCAAAACAAGGATCCAAGTGTGGGATAAGACAGGCATGGGCAAACTTCGGCCCTCCAAGGGTTTTGGACTTCAACTCCCAGCCAGCTTATCGGCTGATAGGAATTGTGGCAGTTGAAGTCCAAAACACCATGTATAAATATGTGAGAGGAAGCCACATGGAGGAGGGAGCAAGCTTGTTTACTGCTTCCATGGAGATTAGGACAAGGAACAATGGCTTCAAGCTACAAGAAAGGAGATTCCATCTGAACATGAGGAAGACCTTCCTGACTGTAGAGCCGTTCAGCAGTGGAACTCTCTGCCCCGGAGTGTGGTGGAGGCTCCTTCTTTGGAAGCTTTTAAACAGGCTGGATGGCCATCTGTCAGGGGTGATTTGAATGCAGTATTCCTGCTTCTTGGCAGGGGGTTGGACTGGATGGCCCGTGAGGTCTCTTCCAACTCTTTGATTCTATGATTTGCCCATGCCTGGGATAAAACACTGAGAGGCTGTGATGGTAGAAACTAGCCTGAAAGATCAAAGACATCCACCTGGTGGCAGCAGAAAGGTTCCTGGGAAAGGAAATAAATGTCCTGTTGCAGACACTTTTGGCACACCCCCTACCCCATCGAGAGATAAGGCTAGGCCAAACTATGATGGAAGTCATAACTTCTTTTGTAGTTTAGCACCTGGATGCTGCATCCAAATGGCAGATAAGGCCAGATGCTATGAGACAGAGCAAAGTCAGAAAGCCTTGCAGGGTGAATTTCCAGGAATATCCATCACAGAGCCATACTGATGAAGATCCACTCTATCATGTCCACCAGAAACATGGAGTGCTGATGTGTGACAACTTTCGGCTAGGATATTGTTCATTGCAGAGGCAATGTCTATGCATCACACGCCATTTCCCTATCACTGGCAACGATGCAGCCTCAAAAATTGTGTGTAGATATGCTTCAGCTTTTCAGCTCAATACCATTTGGAAATACTGTGGCAAGAACTCCAAGGAAGTGAGGATGCTGGACAAGTGAGTGTTGAATTTCTAACTTCTTGTAGCTTTTGCTACCAGGAACATTCTAAAAAGTCTGGATGCCACTCAAGAGGACAGGGGCTCCTATAGCTTTGTAAGTGTGGGAAAGAGGGCATTTCAGCTAATGAACGTTGTATAAAAAGCAACGTCCTCAAATTTCTTCTTCCATATTATTTTCATGTAGTCAGCACTCTCTTGTCAGTTACAGAAACAAGGATTGCCAGAGTGACAACTGGAGCAGGCTCCTGAACTTTAAATGATTGTGTAAAGAGCGGATTTCAGCATGCAACCAAGTAACACCTGCTGAATTTCCTCTTCAATACAACCATTAAATGTATAAAAGCCTTTTCCAGTTTTTATACTGGAATGCCTTAGAATAGAGATCTAATTCTCTCACACCAAGTGCAGACATATTGCTCCTCATCTGGGTGTCTGTTGCCAAGGTTTAGCTTACATACACCTCTGTATTTCTACACCTTTCTTAGCAGAAATGAACTGTTGACTCTGTTGTTTCCAAAGTGGTTCCCTGAAGGTGCTTTTTCATTCTAGTATATTAGGCCACAATAATAATCTTTGAAGCTAGAGGGGGAAAAATAAAAGCATGGTTAGAAAAGCTTTGACTCCCCAGCTGTTTTAAACCACAACTAACGTAACCCCGTGCCAGTTGCCAGGTTGATGCAGATTCCTTTAAAACATCTATAATAATAAAAATAAGATTTTCTTTGTAACCCGCCCCATCTCCCCAAGGGAACTTACTTTGCAAAAGATGCCTCCTACTCACACACCTATGCCAAAACAGCCAAGGATGTTCCTGGCCAAAGTATTTACAGGGATCTGGGTGAAAGGTGGCCAGAAGCCTAAACCGACTCAGATTTGGTATGATTCCTATTTGGATCATGTGTCTAACCCTAACATCTTTGTTGTCTTCAAGAGTTGTCCATGCTAACCTTACTTCTTGATCTGCTACAAAAAGTAAAACACCTATGGTTGTCAATGCATAGATGGAAAGTCTAGAAACAAAAGAAATCACAATCCGCAAGGTCTATTAAAATACAAACAAGTGTTCATCAAAGATAAATAATTATTTCCTAAAAGTGTGAAGGGGCTGTGCACACTTATGAAGAACTTGCTGAAAGTTTGGGGAAATGATCAGGCCTCTGATGAAAGGTGAGTTCCTACCACCAGGAAGGTACTTGAACTGACCATTTAAAGTCAACTTGCCTCAAAATACTTTACAGCATGGTTTTATTTATTTACCACACTTATACCCCATCCTTCTCACCCCGAAGGGGACTCAGTGTGGTCTTACAAAGGTAACAATTCAATGCTGTAATACATAAATAAACAAATGCATTAAAATCCAACCAATTAAAACATAAACATTAAAACATCAATTAAAATCACACAATCCAGGTCATATTCCAGGGCCAGCCTGAGATGTCATTATGTTATTTTATAGTCTCTTATTGCACCGCTCCCATTTACTGACCAAAAGCTTGGTCCCAGAGCCATGTTTTTAGTTTTTTCCTGAAGGTCAGGAGGGGGAGCAATCTAATTTCACTGGGGAGGGAGTTTTACAGATGAGAGCCTGTTTCTTGTCCCCACCAGTCGTGCTTGCGAGGGGAGTGAGACCATGAGCAGGCCTTC
This sequence comes from Anolis sagrei ordinatus, assembly GCF_025583915.1. Lineage (NCBI taxonomy): Eukaryota > Metazoa > Chordata > Lepidosauria > Squamata > Anolidae > Anolis > Anolis sagrei. The sequence goes on along the minus strand of NW_026845477.1, from coordinate 119,072,295 downwards.
CCCCGAAGATTTTAGTCTCCAAGGTGGATCATAGCGGGAGATACATTCGCACAGGTAAGCTGGGCCAGAACCATTTAGGGCACTATAGGCTAAAGCCAGCCTTCTGAATTGTGTTCAGTAGCAGACTAGCAGTCAGGGGTTGTATGCTCCCTGTACGCCACTCTAATAAGAAACCTGGCTGCCGCGCATTGGACCACTTGAACTTTCCAAGCTATCATCAAAGGTAACCCCACATAGAGCACCTTGCAGTAGTCTATTTGGGATGTAACAAGAGTATGGACCACCATGGCCAAATCTGATTTCCCAAGATATGGGTTCAACTGGCACACAAGTTTTAATTTAATGATTAGCACGTATCAGTATAAGGCTGCTGGGAAAATCAAGTCTGCCACCCCTACGCCATAGTTATTCCTGAGGATTACAGGGAAGCCAAGCAGGGAAGAGGGAAGCTTTGAGAGTGGCAGGTAGCAAATGATACTTCTGTACCCTGTCTCCGTTCAAGCACTACTGAGCATCCTTTGGCTCTTGGGGTGCATCTTTAAAATGGTGCAGATTGGCACCATTTTAAAGATGACTCAATACTATTGAATCCTGGGAGTTGAGGTTTGGTGAAGCACCACCACGCTGGCAGAGAAGACTAAAGGTGCTCCATTTCTCTATCATGTCATTTTGGAACTGTTTATTTTACTTTGTCATGTAATGTATTTATTTTGATGGTATTTTTTTGCTTCTTTGTATTTTATTTTGCTGTACTTGTATTTTATTTTGTTGTAATTTTGGGCTTGGCCTCATGTTAGCCGCCTTGAATCCCCTTTGGGGAGATGGTGGTGGGGTATAAATAAGGATGATGATGATGATTATTATTATTATTATAGGTCCATCCACACAGCCATAGAACCCAGAATATCAAGGCAGATAATCCACAATATCTGCTTTGAACTGGGTTGACTGAGTCCACACTGCCAGTTCAATGTGGATTTTATTTTGCTGTGTGGAAGGGGCCTAAGACTCCCTTTATTACAAAGCATAGAGTAGTTAAAGTGGTCTCAAACTACATACATTCTACAGTGCGAATGCACCCTTGGAAAGGGGGAAAAAGAGAAAGTATGATCACATGATAAAGTTGGCAGGGGTAGTCACACCTATAATGGCTGTGATAGGTATTGTGGTAGGTGTGGTATATGCTACACCTGAAATTTGGATTCTAAATAAACTATTATAGATACATAACCGTGACCTCTTTTTGTTCTGGTCGCCATAGTTCTTGTGCTTTTAACAACATTTCGTTAATCACACAACACCACAACATATAATCCAGCATTGTGTATAATCCAGCATTGCATAATAATCGCCATCACATAGTAGTCGCACCCCAGTTTTATTATTTCCCACATAATAGTTACACCCTTGTACATGCACCTGCCCCTTGGAGCAACCCCCTTAGTTCCGAGGGGCAGGCATGTGGGTGGGTATAACACGAAAGCTAAGAGGCTCCCTTGGCTCTGCCAGCCAATGGAGGGCTCCTAACTCTGGACAGCAGGCATGCGGGCTGTTGAATCTAATGCGCAGCTTGCTTTTGGCCATGTAATTTAGCAAAAAAAGTGACCATTAGATTCAAGTAAATATGGTATTACAGCAGAAAAGGGAATCGAGTTGTAAAGCCTGGCACCTATGTTGGTGGATGTAGCCTTAGAGATTGCACTGAAGGGCTTTTTCTTTGTGTAATTACTATCATATGGTTGGTAAAAGAAAGGGAGTATGCAGCCATTCTTCTTGAACTCCATCTTTTCAACACAGAGTACTGGGTAGGCAAGATGGGAGTTGCAGTTTGGCAATATCTGAGGCACCAAGCATTTCCCCATCCCTGTGGCAGAAGTCAGCCAGAAAGCAATGCAGCTTTGAAACCCTCTTTCATGGCCAAGAGTTGAAGGGTGTGTGGGGTTTTTATGGCAAGTAAGTAAGTTCAGAAGTAGGTCTCACTGTTTTTCAATGAACATACTCTCAAATATGTATTGAATTACAGCCTAAGTGTTTGCCTTTCTCTACTGCAAGGTATCTAGTTTTGAAGGTTAGGGGCATCCATGGCTCTGATCGGCTTAGGGCATTCAATAGATCTCTGGGGGATCCTGACTGTTGTTGTGGGGGGAAGCGTCTGGTTCAGGAATAACGGCCACAGAAGCCTGCCAACCAGTTGTACAGGAAGTTAGGAAGGCGGATGCATGGTGAAAAGTTGATAACACAAGCCTCCTTCCTGGCCTTGCCAGCTGCCTCTCCACCTCCTCTGCTGGTTTCATCATATCCCACAGACTGTAGGGAGTTGCCTCAGTGGCCAGAAAGGGTTAGATTAGGGCCTCTTCCAGCTGCCACTTGGCTTTACATGTCCCTTAAGGCCTTTTCATCCCCTAGAGCACCTGGAAGAAGCTCAGCTAGCTTTTGTTCAGTTTAGTGTGTGACAGACTATGCATTCACACTATAGAATGAATGCAGTTTGATACCACTTTAACACCCATATCTCAATGCAATGGAATCATGAGAATTACAGTCTTACAGGTCTTTAGACTTCTCTGCCCAAGTGTGCTGATACTTCACCAAACTACAACTCCCCTGATTCCGTAGCATTGAGCCACAGTTGTTAAAGTAGTATCAAACTGGATTAATTCTGCAGTGTAAATCCACCTTGAGCAGTGGTTCTCAACCTGTGGGTCCCCAGATGTTTTGGCCTACAACTCCCAGAAATCCCAACCAGTTTACCAGCTGTTAGGATTTCTGGGAGTTGAAGGCCAAAACATCTGGGGACCCACAGGTTGAGAATCACTGACTTAGAGTCAACAGCAAAAGAGTATCTCTGATTGTCTGAAAAGTTTTTTCTTCTTCACAAGATTTCCAAGCTACACATGAGGCTAGGAAGAATATCTGCACTGGCAGCTAAATGTCTCTCATTTGCTTGCTTAAGTGTGTTGAACATGGATTTGGAAATTGCATTGAGTTTCAACCTGACCGATCTCACAGGTTGGCATTGAAGGTAAACCAGAAACTCATCTGCACTGCTAGGGAAGAGCTTTGTGATCCAATGAAGAAAATGCAAGATATAAACACGAATGAAGAAGAAAGATGTAAACCTTGTGTGGTATCAGTTGGATAGACATACAGGAAGCACCCAAATTTTACCCCAATCCAAAATGACCCTGCCTCTGGATTTTCTCTTAGCAGGTGATTTCCTAAAATCAGGTTTCAATGTGCACAGTGCCCAAAGTCAGCACCAATTTATTTCTCTCTAGAGAGGATTACATGTGCCGTAATTCCTTGGTTTTATTCAGAGAACCCTGCAGGGAATATCCAGAAATAGGTCTATCAACCCCCGAGGGTTTTGAGTTGTCCATATGGCAGAAAGAGACACGAGGCACCACAGAAACCACACTTAACTGCCTTCCTGTGGTGGGCAGTATTGAGAGATGTGACTGTGGTTGACCAAGGAAGGGCGGGTGGGGTGAGGGCAGACCTTGAATGTTAGAAACACATCCTGGGCCTTGCTGGCTCACCACTCCAAAATGCCAGCTTGAGACTACAATGCTGTGGACGCTTACTTGGGGCTCACCCGTTGTATTCATTGGAGTTTGTTTCTCAATAGCTCTGCCTAGGCAAGGACTGCATGGTTACTCTGATTTTTTTTTCTCTGACACATGCCTAGAATTGCAAGTTTAGGATTGCCCCAAGCAAAACCTGAGATTTTGTTGATGTCATTGCCAGCTGCTAAGACCCTAAAGCAGTGGTTCTCAACTTGTGGGTCCCCAGATGTTTTGGCCTGCAACTCTCTGAAATCCCAGCCAGTTTACCAGCTGTTAGGCTTTCTGGGAGTTGAATGCCAAAACATCTGGGGGCCCAGACGTTGAGAATCACTCCCATAAAGGCATTTGATCCTTTCTGGTCTTGAAGCTAAGTAGGGTCGATCCTCCTTTCTACTGTGATGGGGACTGCTAATGAATATCAGGTGCTGTAAGCTGTATTTCAAAGGCAGAAACAATATTCTTTCTATTTTTTTAAAAAAACCTATGAAATTCATGGGGTAATCTGAAGTCAATATGTGACTTCAAATAATACACATAAGGTTGCCCACAGCTTATCATTCAAATGTATATACACCCGGAGAGAAACTGTGTCTGAGAGAGGATACTTTCTGATTAGAAATTAAGATAGCCAAATGAGGTGTTTCCAGATTGAGGTGAAATGAGATTATTATTCCTTCTCACTTACTTGGGAAGACTGGATAATGAACTTTTAATCTAGCCTAAGTGATTCTACTACAAACTGGATGGAGAGCAGAATGAAGCATGAGCCCTGGAATCAGGATGGTTATAAAGGAAAGGAGAAACTGGATTAATATATATACAGACCACCTTGAGCATTTTGGCAGGTTAAAGCAACAAATTAAACCTTTGCTATTTTTTAGCAAACTGTTGCTCTCCTACATGAACTGGAGATTTGCACAGAGCTATTTATTTATTTAATTATTTACGGTATTTGTAGCCTGCCTTTCTCAATCATAAGTCGACTCAAGGCGGCTTACAGAATTGGCAGCGATTTGATGCCATACATTCATAAAAATACAATTAGAATAATAGAATCATAGAGTTGGAAGAGACCTCATGGGCCATCCAGTCCAACCCCTTGCCAAGAAGCAGGAATATTGCATTCAAATCACCCCTGACAGATGGCCATCCAGCCTCTGTTTAAAAGCTTCCAAAGAAGGAGCCTCCACCACACGCTCCGGGGCAGAGAGTTCCACTGCTGAACGGCTCTCACAGTCAAGTTCTTCCTCATGTTCAGATGGAATCTCCTCTCTTGTAGTTTGAAGCCATTGTTCCAATGTGTCCTAGTCTCCAGGGAAGCAGAAAACAAGCTTGCTCCCTCCTCGCTGTGGCTTCCTCTCATGTATTTATACATGGCTATCATATCTCCTCTCAGCCTTCTCTTCTTCAGGCTAAACATGCCCAGCTCCTCAAGCCGCTCCTCATAGGGTTTGTTCTCCAGATCCTTGATCATTTAAAACATTCAACATAATATTATAAAAACATACGTATCAACTGCCGCTCTGGGCCAGAGCGAAGAGAGGGGAGGCCAGGGGACAGCACCATCTTGTCTCCTGCATTTGCCAACCGTTGGGGGCCCCTCCCCCCAGCACCAACTGCCGCTCTGGGCCAGAGCGAAGAAGGAGAGGCCAGGGGACAGTTCCACCTTGTCTCCTGTGCTATTCTAATAATATGTTATAATATAATATAATATATTGTATATACATATAATATTTATAATATTGTAATGTAATGCAATATAATACTACTAATAATAATATGATATTATATTATATATTTATATTACATGTAATATTACTAATAATATTACAATATAATGGTGTAGTACAATATAGTAATATATAATACTGATATTGTACTATGCTAATAATTTAATATATTGTATGTATCTATACCTTGAAAGCCGCTCTGAGTCCCCCTCGGGGTGAGAAGGGCGGCATATAAATGTCGTAAATAAATAAATAAATAAACCATTAAAAAACATATGATCCCCAGTGTCATCCTGTTTAACTCATTGCCTGGAAGGGAACCCAGCAAAATGAGAATTTACTAGTCTTACACATACATGTTAACCTACATTTGAACTCTGTATTGCTAGACAGAATGAACTTCCAATGTAATGCTTAGCATTTAATGTGATGTTTTTAATTGGTTGGTTTTTAGTGTTTCAAAGTGTTGTTTATTTATCGATGATATGTGCACACGCAGCATCGAATTGTTGCCTTTGTAAGGCCGTCCTGAGTCCCCTTCAGGGTTGAGAAGGGTGGGGAATAAGAAATAATAAATAGCATTCCAAATTCTTTTATATTCCTTCTATTTCCCCAATCATAGCATACTGAACTGACATTTGCCATGAGTTTTCCTCTCAAATCCTTTTTTACTGAGTGACCACAGCTAAATAAGATACCATCATCATATACAAAGATGGAATTGTTTGTTTGTTTGTTTTTAATATATGTGACTCATTTTGCACCTAATTTGAATTTACATTTCATTTTACTGGTATGGGAAATTCATATACTTGGGGTTTTTAATCTGAAAAATCTGATGCCATCTAAACCTTAGTCTGCTTCGCTCTTCAGTGGACCTGGAGTCCAGCAACATACAGAAACTTGCATGGAAGGAAACCTTTACTTGCTTGTGCAAAGATAATGAGGAAAGTAAACAAATGCCTAAGAGCCCTTCCACACAGTCCTATATCCCAGAATATCAAGGCAGAAAATCCAACAATATCGGCTTTGAACTAGGTTAGCTGAGTCCATACTCAGATAATGTGGGATTTTCTGCCTTGATATTCTGGGATATAGAGCTGTGTGGAAGGGCCCTTAGAAATAATAGCAATTACAGGTCAAAATCTCAGTGTCTTCTTCTGATGTGTCCCTTTTGCAAACTCGACAAAAAGGAGGAACTGATCAGAGGGACAGCATGAATATGTTGGAAGCAAACCACAGTCAGCCTTCAGTGTGTGAAGGGGTTTGCTTCCAGGCTGTCCAGTGAATACCAAAATCTATAGATGCTCAAGTCCCATTACACAAGACAACAAGTATTTTTCTTCAGATATTATTTTAAGTCATTCTTACAGAGTTTTTTTTTTTTTTGCGCTGAATTCAGATCTGTGTTTGCTAAAGCAGGGTATGCCTACATATCCTAGTAGTGATTGGCATGCGGTAAAGTCCTTTGGAATTTCTCCTCCTGAATATTTTTGAACCGTGGTTGGTTCAGCCTGTGAAAGCAGAACTCGTGGATATGAAGAGATGACTGTATATGGTCATTGAAGCAACCATTCATCCCATGCCTCTGCTAAAGGAGACTCCTCCTTTTCTGGCTAGCCATCTCATGCATGCATGGAAACAAAGGGCTCTTTATCATCTCCAGCAAATACTTGAGTTTTTTACAGTCATAGGCAGCCTTCTTTGCCCTTCAGGGTATACTATGGTAAGCAGAAAAACAGGTGGAGACCACTCTTGGTACCTATATGCAGAAGGTGGTGTACAGTGGCAACATACTTTGACAGATGGTGTGCTTTTTGGGAATTATGTATCAGTAGAAGGAGACAAATCATTCAAATAGACTACTGCAACGCACTCTATGTGGGGTTGCCTCAGAAGGCTGCCCGGAAGCTTCAACTAGTCCAACGTTCGGGAGCCAGGCTGCTCACGGGCTGGGTACAGGGAGTGCACAATGCCCTTGTTATGCCAGCTCCACTGGCTCCCTATTAGTGTCTGAGCACAATTCAAAGGGCTGGCTTTGGCCTATAAAGCCCTTAACGATTCTGGCCCAGTTTACTTGTCCGAACGTATCTCCCACTACGATTCTACGAGACCCTGCTCATTGTTCCCCCATTGTCACAATTGCATCTCATGGGGACAAGGGACAGGGCCTTTTCTGTGGTGGCCCCCTGGCTATGGAACTCCCTCCCGAGTGAAATTAGATCTGCTGCATCCCTCTTGACCTTCCGGAAACAAGTAAAATCCTGGCTATGGGATTAGGCCTTTGGAGAATAGGCTGACCTACTGACGCGTTGACTTATTTAGAACTGATGGGTTGCCCTTGGATAATGATTTAAATTGGTGACCACTGACTATTTGTTGTCTGTTTTTATATATTTTTATATTGTTTATACAGTTTTATACTGTTTTATATTGTTGTTACTATTACATTGCTGTTAATTGTATATTTATGTTTTGATGTGGTCGCCATGGGGTGCCACTTTGTTAGCAGTCCTGAGTCCCTCTGCGGAGGTTGAGAAAGGATGGGATATAAAAGCCCTAAAAAAATAATAACTTTATAAAATAATAATAACTAATAAAATAATAACTTCCAACTTTATGGTCAGAAAATGATCACGTAACTTGTGGTGGGTGATGAGGAGGCACTGGCTGTCAAGCAGCAGCTGCTGCTGGACAAAGCAAGAGTGCCACATCTTGATCTCCTTCACGTGGCTGGGGAGATCCGGGTTAAAGACAATGACCGCCCCGTGGGAATCCTTTGTCAGAGTCTCGAACTTTTCATCGCCACTGCAGTCCCACAGCTCAAACTGACATCCTGTCCTTTGCTGTTCCCGTTGAGATGTGGCTTCTCGAATTCAAGAATCCTCACTCCTGGCTCCTTGGGAGACACCGAAGACCTCCACTTGCCTCTTCCGTTGAACCGGCTGCAGCTGATCCATTCCTCCCTCAAAGAAGACCCCAAGGACATCCGGATGGAGTTCATCAAGTATCTCAAGAAAATCACCAATTTGGTGAATGAGAATCGAGACAAAGAGGAGATATCCATTATCGCTTAAAAGCAGGAGAACTATAGTGGTTGGATACAAAAAAGGATACTTTTTTGTTTTCAAATTTCCTGTTTTTGGCAACTTCACCGGTGACTTATTTTTTCTTTTTTGACAGACACTCCAGGTGCTCTCCTGTTCAATAAAACTGAAGCTGTGTGTGCATTTAAAAAGAAGAAGAAGAAAAAGAAAATGATCACGTAACTGTGCTGGTGGATCACAAGTTTCCTAAAGAGAATACCTCCGCGGAAATTTATAGATTCTCTAGCACAACTCTGGTCAACTTCCAGCAGGAATTTATTGTAAAGTCACAGTGAGGCTGTAGAGATTTGGAGAAAGTTACTGCCTCTACTAATTTGTATTTCATTTAGATTTTCATAAGAGTTTTGTGCCCCCAACCCCAACAAATGTGGAGGACTGACTGTATATGCACCACAAACTACTGTAAGACATTTGTACTTGTGTACATTAAATTGGTAAATGTTTACAGCTTCCTTCATATATCTAGGCTAGACGACCCAGCGTTATATAAACACAATAGCCAGCGCACAGTTATCTGAATTCAGTGGTCGTGGGTACATATTTTAATTTAGACACTACAAATACATAAAGAGATTGCAGAAAAGTTATTTTTTCTTGGTTTCTTTTCCCTGAGGAAGATATAAATCAGAGGTTTTGTGATCCTTTAATTGACTTTTTCAGGAAAGAAGTCTGAAGAACTGAGCAAATTATCTTATGACGAGATAAAGTTCTAGGCTTTGTGGTAAAATTAAACATTATCAAGTCACCGGTTTCCAATGTTACAATTCAAGTGTTCTTAATGAACTCAAATGTTAAATTATCTTAATATAACATTAAGATTGTGGCACAATGGGTTAAATCCTTGTGCCAGCAGGACTGCTGACCAAAAGGTAGGCAATTCAAATCCGTGGGGTGAGTAGGGTGAGCGTCTGTCAGCTCCAGCTTCTCAAGTGAGGACATGAGAGAAGCCTCCCACAGGATGGTAAAACATCTGGGCATCCCCTGGGCAACATCCTTGCAGACAGCCAATTCTCTCCCACTAGAAGCGACTTGCAGTTTCTCAAGTTGCTCCTGACACAGAAAAAAAATCTTAATAGTTTGAACCAAACAATTGGATAACTGCACTGAGTCCCCAGGGCAGGATAAAAATAAAGTAGTAGTAGTAGTAGTAGTAGTAGTAGCAGCAGCAGCAGCAGCAGCAGCAGCAGCCAAGATAACACAATTAAGAAATATCAACCTGGCTTGGTTAAAGTAGTGAAAAACATTTTAAATGTAAATACCCAACATACAAATGACTTGCTGAAGAAATATCAGAGCTTCTTTAAAATGAAATCCTGTCTTGCTACATTTCTAGATTTGCAAGTGAGTGTCAACAAATAAGTGGGCAGGCATGACCAACTAAATATAGATGAACTTTCACAAAAGTTGGCGTGACTAAAGAAAACTAAAGAAAACAACAAACAGCAAGTTGCCTTGAGTTTCAATTTTTGGGGAAGTAGCAGGATATAAAAAATTCCTCAACATGAATAAATTACAAAGTAATAGTTAAATCTTAAAAACTAATATGTTTCTACCTGTGATACTGTTGGCACTCAATTGACTTAAGTAGGGRGAGAAGAAAGTGAAATCTTCTCTTCCCAGTATTCTCAGGCTAAAGCAAACTGCTGCCTAGATTGTATCTTCTTCCTTCTCCCCCACCCAGGCATGTAGCTGGGGGGGGGGGGGCTGAGGGGCTTCAGCCCCCCCCCCAATTCTCAGGGTGGTCCGCAAGAAGACCTTACTGGTACGCGAGAAGGCCCATCCCTAACCTTTGTCATCTTGATCAGACTTGATGTTGCTGGGTCACCTCCTGTTTAGGTTTTCATCTATGGCATGCTCACAATGTTGTAGCCTATAATTGTGGACTTCTCTTTATTGTGACCCCTTTTCTAGCAATGAAATGTAGTACATGACACTATGTGATGTGTCTGGAGAAATTGTGTCACAGTGCAGGTTCACCATGTTTGTCCCTGTGTTATGAAATAAGGTGTTATGTCCACATTTTGACCTTTCCCTCTATTTTTGTTTGGTCCTGTCGTCTGGTTTTCCCAGGTCTACACACATATAGTAACAGCAATCTGCCTTACATGTGCTCCCTTCTTCCTCACTGTGTGTATTGTGTTTGGTCAGTATTTTCCCTTGAGAACCGTGGCTTTAGATGTGGGAGGGATCTGTGGGCTTCCTTGGAAAGACAGGGAGAAATACAAGGCTTGTGGGCGGGAGGACAAACCTTGGGTCATCTCATCTGCCGCCACCGTTGCCACCACCGCTGGTGCTGTGGTTTCCCTGCCCCTTGTACAGGGGCGGCTCCTGTTATGTAATATCAGCAGCCCACAGTGAGGCGGGGCACAGACGGTACAGCTCTGGCCACCTGGAGCGTGTATGGGAGTAGCAACGGCAGCGATGGAGGCACCCTGAAGGCTCTGATCCACCTGGCCTGAAGAGGGGAACACCGCTCACCTCTTGGCAAAACTGGGGGCTCATTGTCCTGCACATTCTGCGAAACTCTTTTATTCCTCTTGACCCCACCCCGATCTACATACCTGGCTGGTCATCCAGAAATTCCTGCAGGTAAGAGACTGTGCCGCTGCCTCAAAGGGCACCATTGTTCCTATGCCTCTTAATGGAAGGGGGGATAATTTCTGTCTCTGAATGCATGGCTAGGGAAAGGGGGTGAAGTCTGAAGTTGGAACAGGAGAGGCACACTGAGTGATTCACATTCCCAAGTGATCATTTAGAACTGTAGAGGCGGCTATTGCTTTTTGGGGGGCTAAGCATCACTTTCAAAACTTTCCACTGGACAGCAAGTCCTGCTGGAATGTGGTTTCTGGCTGTGGGGACTTGCTCCCTTTTAAGCCCCTTTCTCTTTGCTGTTTATTTCTTGCTAGACGGTTCTTAATCAGGCATCCTCAAACTGCGGCCCTCCAGCTGTTTGGGCCTTCAACTCCCAGAATTCTTGACAATTGAACAAGCTCATTAGGGCTTCTGGGAGTCGGAGACCCAAACAGCTGGAGGGCCACTGCTTGAGGATGCCTGCTTTAATAATTACAGATGGTCCCATGAACTTGTTGCTTATGTATTTTGTGTACTTAGGAGAAAAGATATCTTTCTCTCAACAATCTAGATCTAATATTGAGATATATAGGAGTAATATATAGGAGTAAGATGCATGAATGTGTATGTGCTTTCAAGTCAGTTGTTGACTTTTGGAGATCCTATGAATTTCGTAAGGTTTTCTTTGGCGAGGAATTTTCAGAGGTGGTTTTGCCAGTTCCCTCCTGTGAAATACAGTCTACAGAACTTGGTATCTGTTGGTTGTCTCCACCTCAAAGTATTAACTAGAACTGTGATTAACTTCCAAGACCAGAGATGATCTGGTGCTTTTGTGATATTTATGTCTCGATGCATAAAACCCACTATGAAATATGGAAAGACAAAACCAAGAAAATGTGTGCTTGTGTGTATCACTAAAGGCACCTGCGTGTATAGTCCTATGTGCATCCACAAGAAGCCCAAGAAGCTGTGATAGGAAGCAGTTGGAGCAGAGAAAAGCAACTGAAGGGGAAAAAATTGATTATTTGCAGAAGGAAATTTTTATCACCTCGCTCAGCCCTAGGTTTGATAATGCTGGGATTCATAACAAGCATGTTTATGAAGTCCTTTTCGCCTTGTATTGCAAGATGATTAGGAAATATTAGAGAACATCACTGACTTTCAGACTCATTTATAGTATTGCATAATTGGAAAATTTTGATTCAGGGTTCTGTATAGCAGGGCAACATCATCTCTTGTGAGCTATCCAGGGGCTAAATTTGAAGTCAAGGCTTAGTCCCCTTCCACACAGCTGAATAAAATCCCACATTTTCTTCTTTGAACTGGAATATATGGCAGTGTGGATTCAGATAATCCAGTTCAAAGCAGATATTGTGGGATTTTCTGCCGATATTCTGGGTTATATGGCTGTGTGGAAGGGTCCATGGACCCTAGAATCTGTTTTGTATTTATGCCAGGTAGTCTGAGGACATTGCAGCAGGATGGTGCAATGGCAGGAGCATTTAGTTTGTCCAGCCTACAAAACACCATGAGGTGCCTAATCTAGGTTATTTTGAATAATGACTAGAGGTGGCCACGTGGTGTATATGCAGTCATCTGTTGAGATATATTGCCATCTTTGCCAAAATACAAGGGATAATGCGTATTGGTTTATTCCACATTGGGTGTGAAAGTGACCAAATTATATTGTAATTTGGCAAAGTGGTTTTGTAGGTTTTATTTTTATTTCAGCCCAGAGGCAAAAGTTGTACAGAAGTGTGTGGGTTTTAAACAAAGCCTCTTTCAAATAATGTTCAGCCTCTTATGACCGGTAGCCAATTTTTTGGTTTTTTTAATCGTGTCAGGAGCGATTTGAGAAACTGCAAGTCACTTCTGGTATGAGAGAATTGGCTGTCTGCAAGGACGTTGCCCAGGGGACGGCCAGATGATTTGATGTTTTTATCATCCTTGTGGGAGGCTTCTCTCATGTCCCCGTATGAGAGCTCACCCGCCTCTCCCCGGATTCGAACCTGCGACCTGTCGGTCTTCAGTCCTGCCAGCACAGGGGTTTAACCCACTGCGCCACCGGGGGCTCCTGGTAGCTACTGTCCTGCCACTATTGGCTTGGCAAAATGGTGAAGAGATTTCTTTCACTATTCTGTTTCTCTGGTCGTCTAAGTGGCTGCAGATGTATGGCTTTTCCTATCAGAATTCACATCTTAAGGTTGTTTTGTTAAGCTAAAACATGTGCGGGCACACACACACTGAGCTCCTTGGTAGTAAGACAGGATGAAAAATAAAAGAGAGTATCTTCAAACGTATTTAGTGTGCCTTTTGTTAGCTCACCCACTCCATCCCCAATCTGGCATTTCCGACATGCAGGACGATTTGGGGTCTGGCATCTCCATTATTGCAAACTGTAGGAAGGGGAGTGAAACTTGTCTCTCCTCACTCCTGACAGATTATGGCAGGGATATCAGTATACCTCATGAAAGTTGTCTGCTTCCCCTAGTAACAGTGTTACTGAGTAGTAGGAGGTCAAGATGTGCAGAGAGCCCTGTGTTAAGATGAAAATTTTAATTAGATGGCATTTAGGTTTTTTTTTCCTTTCCTTTTCCCTGAACTGGTGCCTTCTGTCCTTTGAGTACTACTTAAAACCTTCTCTTCTGCAGTATAGTTTGCTCGTTAAGGTAAGGGTAAAGATTTTCCCCTGACATTAAGTCCAGTCATGTCTGACTCTGGGAGTTGGTGCTCATTTCCATTTCTAAGTCGAAGAGCCAGCATTGTCCGTAGACACCTCCAAGGTCATGTGGCCAGCATGACTGCATGGAGTGCCGTTACCTTCCCGCCGAAACGGTACTTATTGATCTACTCACATTTGCATGTTTTCGAACTGCTAGGTTGGCAGAAGCTGGTGCTGACAGCAGGAGCTCATGCCGCTTCCCGAATTCGAACCTGCAATCTTTCGGTCAACAAGTTCAGCAGCTCAGTGGTTTAACCCACTGTGCCACAGTTTGCTCCTTAGTGATGTTAAAATATCACTATGTCGCTCTTTCCCCTACCCTGGCTTTTCCTGAGTAGCAGCCAGCACCACATAGGAGTATAAGAAGCCACTTCATAGTGAATCGGATGGACATTGCTCCATCTAGCTCAGCGCTGTGTATACTGACTGCCAGCAGCTCCCCTTGGTTTCAGATAAAGAGTTGTACTGCCTAGCACAGAGATGTAAAGAAGAGACAAAGTCTCAGGGTGTTGACAAAGATGATTTTCATAAAATCGTAGAGTTGAAAGAGGCCACAAGAGTCATCCAGTCCAATCCCTGCCACACATGAATATGCAATCGAAGCACTCCCAACAGATGGCCATCCAGCCTCTGCTTTAAAATCTTCACAGAAAGAGATGTCACCACACTATAAGGCAACAAGCCTAGCCCAATGGCAAACAGCTCCTACTGTCAGGAAGTTGCCCCCAATGTTTGGAGGAACCTGTTTTCCTGTAGTTTAAATTCATTGTTCTGTGTCTTCTTCTCTGGAGCAGCAGCAAATAAGATCTCAATATATTTTCAAATATGTCAACATAGCTGCTATGTCAGCTCTTAACCCTCTCTGCTCCAAACCAAACATAACTAGCTCCCTAAGCTGGTTTCCGTATCTTTTACAATGTTTGTTTCCCTCCTTTGGTACATCTTGGCAATATTGTTCTTGACTTGTGGTGACCAGAACATAATGAAGTATTCCAGGTAATATTTTTCCAAAACAGAGCACAGCTGCACAATTACTTCCTTTGATCTAGACATTATGTTCCTATTGATGTAGCGAGAATTGGCTAACTGCAATAATAAAACTGTCTTTTTCAAAAACCTTTGGCTTTTCTATATATCCATTCTATTGGGTGTTGCTGCTTTTCTTTTTGGTGATGGCAAAGATTGGATCTCTACTACTAAGCCATACCCCTTCCTTCATCCTTGGCTGCCATATTATGTGGAATCATTAACTCATGCAACTATAGTCATCACTATAGCACAGTCAGTTTTAAGGTCCAACTCAGTATTTTAATGGTGTATTTCATATTGTATTTAATGATCTGGTTTCTAAGTATTTATTTGTTTGTCTTATATGTGAAAGGAGCCTCCAGTGGTGCAGTGGGTTAAACTGCTGAGCTGCTGAACTTGCTTACCGAAAGGTCATGGATTCAAATCTGGGGAGAGGCGTGAGCTCCCGCTGTTAGCTCCAGTGTCTCCCAACCTAGCAATTTGAAAACATGCAAATGTGAGTAGATCAATAGGTACCGCTCCAACGGGAAGGTAACTGCACTCCATGCAGTCATACCAGCCACATGACTTTGGAGGTGTCTACGGACAACACCGGCTCTTTGGCTTAAAAATGGAGATGATCACCAACCCCCAGAGTCAGACACGACTGGACTTAATGTCAGAGGAAAACTTTTACCTTACTTAGATGTGAAAGACCTATGGTCTAAGCACTGACTAAACTATGACACTAAGGAGGCATGTGCTTGATGGGCCAATTGGGAAGTATCAGTATAGGAAACTATCATCTTCCAGGACAGACTATTCATATGTTTAACTCTGTAATGTCTACTCTGAGGATCTCGATGGGAGAGGGCTTTCCCAACGCATGCTAGCCAAGCAATGCATCTATGAGATCAGAGTTAGTGACACAGATCTATTTCAAGGAATCTGCATATATTGGGCCCACATACCAGTCATATATGTTTTCCTGCAGCATTGGATTATTGCACTGCAGTAAAGTTACTTAATTGTCAATTCTTTCCAATTCTTCTTTTGCAAGAAGAAATTTTTGGACTGCAGTGATTCTGTTTTAAACTTTGAAGGTGTCATTCCCACCTCCCACAACCTTTTCTACTGTTGTCATGCTGCTGGGGGATTCTGGGTGCTGTAGTCTACAGAAGTAACTTTCCTCCACACACTATTCTAATCTCGTCTCTTTCAATCACTACTTAGCCTCAATAAATCCACAAGCAAGACATAGAGGTGATGCTTTTCCCATGTGCTGGGAGAGTGGATAAAGCACCATCACAGAAGCGACACTTTACACAGAGAAGGCACCAGTTAATCCCTTACAAAGGATCCTTCTTGAAACTTAGAAAGCTGAAGTCAGTGTCAATAGCACTGGATTAGGTAGTCCAATAGTTTGACTGAAGGTAAGATATCTTCCTACGCCCTTAGTTACCACCTGGTACTCCACATTGCCTATGAACACAGAGGTTCAGCTTTTCTGTTGCAGTTGTTCATTTCATACATCTATTCTCAAGTTGCTTAATTAGTTTGTTTAAAACCATTCCTTTTTTTTAAAGCCCCCTCAACCTGTGATTCCCAAACTGTGTTCCACTTTATTTATCGTGTCATCAGCAACCATACCATTGTATTACAATTCTAACAGAACAAAACAAACACACAGATTAAAAAGAAGAAGAAGAAGAAACATACAGATTTTGCAAACTTGGTAGTTGGTTAAATGTCCTTTGACCAGTATCTGGCCACTTGGAGTGCCTCTGGTGTTGCCACAAGAAGGTCCTCCATCGTGCATGTGGCAGGGCTCAGGTTGCATTGCAGCAGGTGGTCAGTGGTTTGTTCTTCTCCGCACTCGCATGCCGAGGATTCCACCCTGTAGCCCCATTTCTTAAGATTGGCTCTGCATCTCGTGGTGCCAGAGCGCAGTCTGTTCAGCGCCTTCCAAGTCGCCCAGTCTTCTGTGTGCCCAGGGGGGAGTCTCTCATCTGGTATCACCCATGGATTGAGGTGCTGGGTTTGGGCCTGCCACTTTTGGACTCTCGCTTGCTGGGGTGTTCCAGCGAGTGTCTCTGTAGATCTAAGAAAACTATGTCTTGATTTAAGTCGTTGACGTGCTGGCTGATACCCAAACAGGATGAGCTGGAGATGTCTCTGCCTTGGTCCTTTCACTATTGGCTGCTACTTCCCGGCGGATGTCAGGTGGTGCAATACCGGCTAAGCAGTGTAATTTCTCCAGTGGTGGGGCGCAGACACCCCGTGATAATGCGGCATGTCTCATTAAGAGCCACATCTACTGTTTTAGGGTGGTGAGATGTGTTCCACACTGGGCATGCATACTCAGCAGCAGAGTAGCATAGCGCAAGGGCAGATGTCTTCACTGTGTCTGGTTGTGATCCCCAGGTTGTGCCAGTCATCTTTCGTATGATATTGTTTCTAGCGCCCACTTTTTGCTTGATGTTCAGGCAGTGCTTCTTGTAGGTCAGAGCACGGTCCAGAGTGTCTCCCAGGTATTTGGGTGTGCTGCAATGCTCCAGTGGGATTCCTTCCCAGGTAATCCTCAGAGCTCGATGCTTGTCTGTTCTTAAGATGAAAAGCACACGCCTGTGTTTTAGATGGATTAGGAATCATCTGGTTTTCGCAGTAAGAGCACCTAGAGCTTCGGAAAGCTTCTGTTCTACCACCTCATCTGCAAGGACATTGCCCAGGGGACGCCCAAATGTTTTACCATCCTGTGGGAGGCTTCTCTCATGTCCCCACATGGGGAGCTGAAGCTGACAGAGGGAGCTCAACCTGCTCTCCCTGAATTCGAACTGCTGACTTTTTGATCAGCAGTCTTGCCAGCATAAGGGTTTAACCCATTGCACCACCGGGGGCTTCACAATGATGTTAATATTACTGTATATACTAGAGTATAAGCCTAGTTTTTCAGTCCTTTTTTTAGGCTGAAAAAGTCTCACCCCCGCTTATACTCGAGTCAAGGTTATTTATTATTTTACTTTGTTGTTATTATTATTTTTGTTGTTTTACTTTATTATTGTTGTTATTACATTTATTATTGTTATTGTTACATTTATTATTTTACTCTATTATTGTTATTATTACATTTATTATTTTACACTATTATTATTATTATTATTATTATTATTTTACTCTATTTATTATTATTGGAAGGATACGTAAGCATATTTACATTGAAGGTTAGAATAATGGTTGAATCAGAGTTGGACAGTCTTATGTTGAATTAGTTTTATGTAAATATTCAAAAACATTTAACCAACTGATGTCTCAATTAATGTAATTTTATTGGTATCTATTTTTATTTTGAAATTTACCAGTAGCTGCTGCATTTCCCACCCTCGGCTTATATTCGAGTCAATCCATTTCCCGAGTTTTTTGTGGTAAAATTAGATGCCTTGGCTTATATTCGGGTCGGCTTATACTCGAGTATATACGGGTAACTTACATAATACACCCCGCTCCCCGGATTCGAACCACTGACCTTTCAGTCAGCAGTCCTGCTGGCACAAGGGTTTAACTCATTGTGTAACTGGGGTTGAAAGATGTATACCCATCAGTAGTCAGAAAGATTATCCGAGCAATGCTCCCCTTTGTGCAAATCAGGTTTTTCAGCCTAACCTTATACCAAATTTAGAAGTTGGATGCCACTCCGTATTTATATATTCAGCCAAATTCCAAAACTGTTTTAAGTCCAAAAATGAAACAATTCCATTCATCATTATAGGTGTGAATACATTATTTCCCTGAACCAAAATCAAGATTCATGGTTATTTTTCAAATGTTTTCTCTTTCTTTCCAAACCTAATATGTTATACAAAACACTCAGGCTGTAGGAGTAGATGAAAGAACTGTGCATTCACAATGATTAGGAATAGAGTTATGGGTCCTGTGGGAAAATGAGGGACAGAGTTAGGATTACATGAGAAAGAGAAAAGTATTCTCAAGGCTTCCATGACTGAAAACATTTGGGCACCTCTGGGTTGTTGTAGGTTTTTTCGGGCTATATGGCCATGTTCTAGAGGCATTCTCTCCTGACGTTTCACCTGCATATATGCGGGCGAAACGTCAGGAGAGAATGCCTCTAGAACATGGCCATATAGCCCGAAAAAACCTACAACAACCCAGTGATTCCGGCCATGAAAGCCTGCGACAATAGTTTGGGAACCTTTGCTCTAAACTAATGAGATCGTCAGCTCATCTTGTGATAATGTATCTCACCACTCTAGTTGTATATAATCTTGGATTCCCAGCTGTTGCTCGACAAAATTGTACCCCAATAATATCTGGAGATCCAAGGTTGCATACACTGTTCTTAAAGCATCTCATGATCACAGTGCAATGTGTTGTTGAAGGCTTTCATGGCCGGAATCACTGGGTTGCTGTGAGTTTTCCAGGCTGTATGGTCATGTTTCAGAAGCATTCACTCCTGACATCTATGGCAGGCATCCTCAGAGGTTGAGGGGACTGTTGGAAACTAGGAAAGTGTAGTTTATATATCTGTGGAATATCCAAGGTGGGAGAAAGAACTCTTCTCTGCTTGAGGCAAGTATGAATGTTGCAACTGAGCATATAATGGGGATCCTTTGTTGGGAGGTGTTAGCAATCAGGGCCAGCTAACACCTTCCAACAAAGGATCCCCAGGCAGCAATCAGCCAGGCTTTGAAGCTGTAAGGCCTTTAATTGTTAATTAATACGTGCAATTGCAACATTCGCAACATGTGTCAAACAGACGAGAATTCTTTCTCCTATCCTGGACATTCCACAGTTTGTTGCCTAGTTTTCCAATAAAACTCACATCCTCCGAGGATGCCTGCCATAGATGTGGGCGAAACATCAGGAGAGAATGCTTCTGGAAAATGGCCATACAGCCCCGAAAACTCAAACCAACACAGTGCAAAGTCTTATTGTCTGGTTACAGGATTTGGTACATAGCCTCTATTTGTGGTGGTTTTTATCTAGATTTGTGAATGAGATCATTGATAGAATGGATCTTAGACATGAAATCACTTTTAAAAATTTGCTTGATCAATTTTTTTGTAGGTGAATTCAAAATATGGAAACTTTGCTGAAGTCTTCCTCATATGAATGCTCTTGAGCTTGTCCAGAAAGCTCTGGGTGTGGTTGTCTCTCTCTTTTTCTTGTGCAACATCCCAAATGGAAGGCAAGGAAATTGCAGGGTTAACCTCATGTCGAAACATGCAAGACAAAAAGCAAAGGGTGAGAGGTGATAACGGACCACAGAGAAAGGATGGAGGAAGAAGTGGAGGCTGTGTTAGCTTTCAGATCTCTAGAGTTTCCTAGAATAGCTTGCCTCACCTTCCAGAGAAAAAAGCCTCCATTTCCCAGGCAGAAGGGCTGGCTAAAACTAGCTATTAACTGTGTTTAAAGCCAGTATCCACAGACAGACTTGAATGGCTTGGTGCTAAGGCTCCAATTCACTAGGAAAGCTATACTTCTAGACCTGCCATGCAGAATTTGAGAAAGTTGTATATTTAAAAGGGAGTGTGAGACAACAAAACCCAGAATTCCCCAGTCACTGTTCAAACAACTCAATTTCCAAATTCAACTGTAATATGTGTAGTGGGACAGCACCGCTTGATGATCTGCTCTTGCCTACTCTTGACTGTTGGGAGCCGTCCAAGATCACTAGTATTGCCTGTTGTTGTTGCGGCTATATTTTTCCTTCTGCATCTTGAAATACCGGAAATGGGATTCTTTTGCGTGCAAATCTTGCATTGTGCCATGTGAGCTACAGTCCCGCCAAATTGTCTTAACGGATTTCACGTTTATTGTTGCTGTGTGCTTCATGTCATTTCTGACTTATGGCAACCCTAAAGAGAACCTATCATGGGGTTCTAGGTGAGCTTTACCTTTGCCTTCCTCTGAGGCCCCTTCCACACTGGATTATATGGCATTGTGGACTCAGATAACCCAGTTCAAAGCAGATATTGTGGATTATCTGCCTTGATATTCTGGGTTATATGGCTGTGTGGAAGGGTCCTGAGACACAGTGTAACTTGCAGAGTTCACCCAGTGGTTTTCCATGCCTAAACAGAGATTTTAATCCTCATCCTCATGTTATAATCCAATCTGCAGGAGACAGAAACCAGATTTTAAATGGATTTTTTATCTAGTGTGATGAGGTAGTGAAAGGAAAACATTCCCATTTAGTCTATATTGATTTTTCTGTCTGTGTTCCTAGAGAACCTTGGGAATTATAGTTTTGTGAAGAGGTGATGGTGGTGTCCCAGGCTCTCATAACAGCAAAGTTATAAAGTACCATATATATGACGACTGGACGCATAAGACGACCCCCAACTTTTCCAGTTAAAATATAGAGTTTGGTGTATATATTCGTTGTATAAGACTACCCCTCTTCCAACACACACCAAATAAAATTTTTAAAAGGATCAGATTTGATTTCAATATGATAATTTTCCTATTACTGTACCTCCTTCTCTGCCTCAAATCTTGCACATGCGCACCTGCACCGCTTCACTGCAGTCTTCAGGAGCGAGATCTGAGAGGCAGAGGAGGAGGTACAGTAATAGGATACAAGGGTGGGCCAGACAGGTAGAAGAGTTGTATTTTTCTGGGGCCAGAGCCACTCTATCTCTTTTTTCTATACCCCGGGCACCCCAGACACCTGCAGCTTGCTCTGTCCTTCACTTACACCTTCCCGGTGAGGCGCCGCTTCACCTCACCATCGGGACCGCATTAAGTCCACAAATCCTGATGAATGGATGTTCTTCTACCATACTTGTAATGCTTTCATACAGTCGCTGCATATGGCAGGGACGCAGCCACTGCCATTTTTGAGGTCTCCCCATAATATGCAGCAACCACAGATTCTCCAATCCAGATTGGAAGTTTCAGCACCCGCTCTATAAGACTACCCCCGGCGTATAAGACTACTCCCACATATGATTCCCATGCATAAGGCTACTCCAGCATATAAGACGACTCCAGCGTATAAAACGACCCCTGACTTTTGAGAAGATTTTCTTGGGTTAAAAAGAAACTCAAGAATATATGGTAACCACAAAATACAACAAGAGTCCCGTGGCAACTGGAAATGTTAGATGTATTGTGTAATGAGCTTGGTGGGCCACAGGTAATCATATTGGAAGTTGATTCTGGCTCAGGAAAGCTTTAGACCACAATATTTTTGGAAGACTGTCTCAGGGCTCACTTCTACTCTTTGCTGTTTTCTCTGGGATTCCTTGAGATAGCTGAAGTTGAGCGAGACCAATATTTATGTGCATAATTTCTCCCACTCCAAGGTAAAAGTGTTATGGAGTCATGCAAGATGTACTTTTACAGTGTCTTTAGCCTTCTCTGCCAAAGAGTGCTGGTGTCTTAGCAAACTACTAATCCCAAGATTCAATAGCCTTGAGTCATGTCAATTACAGTGGTATCAAACTGCATCCTTAGCTAAACAGTGAGGGCCCTTCCACACTGCCCCTATATCTTAGGATTCTGGTCCCAGATTATCTGTTTATCCCAGGTTATCTGGCAGTGGGACCCATATATTCCAATTTAAAGGAGAGGATCTGGGATCAGATCCTGGGATAAAGGGCAGTGTGGAAAGGCCCTTACTCTGTAGAGAGTTTCTACTTTTTGTGTTTCTTTTAACACTGGGACAAATGGGATGAGCAAAAGTTCCACCAGGCATTTTATCTTTCTTGGCATATGTTTGCCCTAGTTTCATTCTAAGGGCCATATAACTCAGATAATCAAGGGAGAAAGTCCACAATATCTGCTTTAAAATGGATTATCTGAGGGCCCTTCCACACAGCCCTATATCCCAGAATATCACTGCAGAAAATCCCATATTACCTGAGTGTCGACTCAGATAACCGAGTTTAAAGCAAATATTGTGGGATTTTCTGCCTTGATATTCTGGGATATAGGACTGCGTGGAAGGGCCCTGGGTCCACACTGCCATATAATCCAGTTCAATGTGGATTTCACACAGCTGTGTTGAAGGGGCCTAAGATACAGGTTTTGAATCCACACTCTTCCATTAAATCCTGGTAACAATATGTTTCAAACTGTAGGAATAACTCATGCAAAAGTGAGTTATGTGGGTCCTTTCATGCTGCAGAGTCATAGAAATATTTTCATTTTTTAATTTAGTCAGTATATATACCCCACTTTTCTCCTGCAAATCTTTTGGGAATCCCAGATGTCATAAACTTTCCCCCCTATGTAACCCAACTCCCATTAGTCCCAGCCAGCATTGCAAAGTGATGAAGCATGTAAAGAGTTATAGTCCAAAAATATTTGGCAGGCCCTACATTGAGAAAAGCTAGAGTAACTCTTTGAATGCCCTAGTGGGAGTAGATAATTGGCTCATCTAATGCTATCTATTTCTACTTAATTATATTTTGCCTTGCCATTCCAAATAGTGCCCAATGTACAAAAGTAAAAGAAAACCACATTTAAAAAACAGCAATTAAAACATATAAGTAGGTCCATTAAAAGTACATAAAAAGCAGCAGGCACCTGAAATACAATGCACTTTGAGGGTGCTTTATTCCGCCTCCTCGTCCTTCTCCTCCATTAAGTTTTTCTTAAAAGCTAAAAGCTGGTTGAATGAAATGCCTGACAACAAAGGTGAGGTTGGCCTGACTTTAGCTGGTAATGAATTCTAGGGCCTGAAAATAGCCACTAAGAGGTCTCCCGTGGAGCCTTAAACCCAGACAGCTTCAAATGGAAGGATGTGATTTTTCCATTATCCTAGTCCAGTGGTTCTCAAAGTGTGATCCATGGAGTCCTTAGGGCTCTGCGAAGCATCCTGAAGGATCCAAGGGGCTCTGTGGCTTTGTGTGTGTCTGTGTGTGTGGAGTGACTTGGGAAATTGCAAGTCGCTTCTGGTGTGAGAGAATGGGCTATCTTGCAACTTGAGAAATTGCCTGTCTACAAGGACGTTGCCCAGGGGATGCCCAGATGTTTTACCATCCTGTGGGAGGCTTCACTTGTGTCCCCACATGAGAAGCTGGAGCTGACAGATGGGAGCTCACCCCGCTCCCTGGATGGGTTAAACCCTTGTGTCAGCAGTCCTGCCAGTACAAAGGTTTAACCATTGCACCACTGGGGCCTCTGTGGCTGAAAAAGTTTGAAAAGTTTGAAAAGTCCCAAGCCTACTGGGTTTGGCACCATCTCAGTAGGACTTCAGGTGGAAGTCTTTCTCATCCTTACCTGGAATTTCTGGGTCTAAAATTAGAGCCGTTCAACACGCACTGCTTGCCATTATAGTTCCTCCCAAGTTGATGAGAATGAAATTGATTTTCAGAAGAGCCCTAGACTTTACCGTTTTCAAGAAGAATTAGCTTTCTTTCAGTAGATTTACTATCACCCAGGCCTGTAGCGAGGGGGTGGTTTTAGGGGTTCAACCCCCCCCCCCGAAATGTTTCAGATTTTTTTAAAAAACCTGGTTTACTCATGAATTTTAACTGGTTAACCAAATCCCCATGCTAAGTCTATGAGATGCAAAAAATTAAGAGTCCCTCCAGAACTGCAAGCACTATCTCAAGCAAATATTGACAATTTATTCACACTGTCATTACTTGCAGCAATAGCCAATGTAGTGAAGCAACCAAGTTGGGGTGTGTGTGTGTGTTGAATGCTCTCATTAAGGAGGCCAGACTTGGTGGAGGTGGTTGACAGGGGCGGAGCTGCAGGCTACTGAAGGCTGCTCTGCCCCCTGCTGTGCTCTTTGCTTCAGCGTGAGCTAGGAGGCAGGTTTCAACCCCCCCGCCCAAAAAAATTTTCAACCCCCCCACCGAAAATTTAAACCAATCCCGAATTTTTTTTCTGGCTACGGCCCTGCTATCACCCCATAATTTTATAGAAAACCCATGGGTTAAGGCTGTTGTTTAGTGGCTGCCCCAACTCTGTTGCCTTCTCACTTTTACCCAGGGGAGAAGGCATTCACATTGCTTCAATTTTTGCATTTTAAGTCTGACAGATATAAGTGGGGAACAAAATTATTGGCACTGGGATCTCAATGGAGAATATATCTTCAGAGAAGTTCACCATTCACTCCTGTTCCGTTGGTTGCAGTTGCTCCTATTGCTGGAATTATTGTTTTCCTCACTTCAATAGTGAGAGATGCCAGAGTGTGCCAAAGTGTACCGCTGCGAACACCTCTTCACAATTATCAAGATGGCCAGACCCATAACAATAATAGGACCATTTCCAAGTAAATGAAATCTGTCAAAATGATTTATTGCCATTTTAGCTGGTTAATTGGACACATCTCCAATTGTTTTTGTATATGATTGAAAACCATTATTCTTAACCTAGAAGCGGATATACATATTAATATGGTGTCATCTTTGAAGATGCATTTCTCCAGTGTAGGAAGAAAGGGAAAATGCCTTTCTGTGGCAGTTCTCTCTATCTTCTCTTTTTATACAGTCTGCTCTGTAGGCAAAACAATTGGTTTGGTGTCTTTGTTAGTGGTTTTCTTACATATGGAAAGGGGAAGCAGGCATTGAGGTGTAGAAGCAAATGTAGATGCCATGCAACTTCTATAGAATAGGGCTACCTCCAAAAATACTAATCCATGTACTTCCAGGGATGGAAAAGGGAATTTTTTGGGTAATCTGCTTCCATGAGCAGAACAGAATCCAAGGCAGACTTGAAGACTTGGCATAGTGCCATTATCTCCTATATTGGTGTTTCCTAAACTCTGGTCTTCCAGGTATTTTGGACTTCAGCTCCCATAATCCATGATAACTGGCTAAGGCAGCTCAAACTGCTGGGAGCTGAAGCCAAAACACCCAGAATATTAAACTTGGGGAGTCACTGCCCTATATGATCCTTCTGAAGCAGAGAAAAGTTGTGATGGGTAGGTAATCTCAATGGCTAAAAGTTTTCCTCCAAGCATCATGGTTGTGGTTCTCCTTCTCACTGCTGAAAGGTAAACCAAAAATATAAAACAGGTGAGGAATTGTTGATCCTCCAGATCAGTATTTCTCAAGCTGTGCTCCTCCGGGTGTTTTGGACTTCAGTTCCCAGAAGCCAGCCAGCTTACTAGTGGTTATGATTGTGGGAGCTGAAGTCCAAAACATATGGAGGAACACTGTTTGAGTAACTTTGCTCCAGATGTTTTGGCCTACAGTATTTTCATTCCCTTCCTGTGCACCAAATATTAAGAGACTGTAGGAGTCCTAATCTAAAACATCTTGAGTATCCAAGGGGTTTGGATACTGGAATTCCTTCCTCAAGGAGATTAAAATGGCCCCATCGCTGTCCTCTTTTAGGAAGCAAATAAAAATCTTCCTATGCGCCAGACCTATGGAGAGGTGAATGATTAAAGTGCTGGCCTTTGATGCAAGGAATGGAATATGGACGTGGCTTTTAACCCTGTTTTTATTGATATTGTGTAATCTGTTTTATTGCTGTTATTGTGATTTGCTATCTGGTTGAATGTTTGTACTGTTTATTTGTACTGCTTAATTTATGGATGTATTTTATGGCATTGAATGTTTGAGTCCCCTTGGGGAGATAGAGTGGTATATAAATAAAGTTTTGTGGTTGTTGTTGTTGTTTTTATGTTGTGTGCCGCCCTAAGTCCCCATGGGGAGATGGGGTGGGATATAAATAAAGTTTTACTTACTTACTTACGTTTGCTTCTCTTCTGTAGACAATCCCGTCTACAGCTTTGACCTACCATGGAACTTATTTTATACATTCATGACTGGGCCAAGATTTTGCGACTATGCACATAGCAGCAAATACATACATATCCCCAACTTCAGTGATATATTCAGTGCCAATTTGCTACTGAGTACAATTCAAAGTGCTGGCTTTAGCCTATAAAGCCCTTAACAATTCCGGCCCAACTTACCTGTCCAAACGTATCTCCTCCTATGAACCATCTAGGACAGTGGTTCTCAACCTGTGGGTCCCCAGGTGCTTCGGCCTACAACTTCCAGAAATCTCAGCCAGTTTACCAGCTGTTAGGATTTCTGGGAGTTGAAGGCCAAAACATCTGGGGACCCACAGGTTGAGAACCACTGATCTAGGAGCTTAAGATCATCTGGGGAGGCCCTGCTCTTGATCCCGCCTGCCTCGCAAGTGTGATTGGCAGAGACAAAGGACAGGGCCTTCTCAGTGGTGCCCCCCGGCTATGGAACTCCCTCCCCAGAGATATTAGATCGGCCCTCTCCCTCCTGACTTTCCGAAAAAAAGTAAAGACCTAGCTCTTTGAGCAAGCTTTTGAGAGTGCAGCGGAATAGATAACACGGAACTATGAATGATGAACATGGAATGGCCAGACGATGTTACTGGATAACGTTTTTAACAGGATGACACCGATGATTATATGCTTTAATGGTTTTTATATATGTTTTATATTGTAATGTTGATTGTTTTTAATGGCACTTTTGGCATGAATGCCTGACACCGAACTGTGCCAGTCTGTAACCAGCCTTGAGTCACCGTATGGCTGAGAAAGGCGGGCTATAAATATCATAAATACATACATACATACATACATACATACATACATACATACATACACATACCCTGAAGCCACCCAAGCGGTTTATCATGAGACAGAAAATCCCACAAATGCTTCTCCCCATTCATAGGACAAATCAAACACTAACAAGTCAAATGTTCATAACAACTGTGATCTGTTGTTTATGACAGCTGCTTTTTTCTGCCTCATGATAGAGCTGGCCCTTCTGCACACAAACCATGCACATCTGGACCCAAACCATCAAAGGGTCAGCGCAGCTGCTGAAGCAGATCAATGCAGCCGAAGTGGAGCCGTTAGAAGCACAAAAAGAGCCCTCACAATTCTTTAAATGGCGGTTATGCTGCATGAAATAAAACTCCCTGTATGGTTCCCATGGTATTTCCATTTGAATAAAATCAATAATTTATACATTCCTAATGCATTCACATATATGAGAAAGAGTAAATATGCAAGATAAATGAAGCAAATGTGCCATATTTTTCTTGTGTTGCACAATGCATTTTGTTTTTCTTAATCAAGGCTAGTTGTGTGATCTCCACCCTTAACCACAGGAAATCTTATTCAACAACTCCTCGGGGTTCTGAAATTTCACCAGGCATTGTCCACCCAATTCTGAGGCCCCTTCTACACTGCCATATAATCCAGTTCAAAGCAGATAATCTGGATTTTATTTGGTAGTGTAGAAGGGGCCTGAGTATACTCTTGCAACCATGTGAACTAGTAATTTTCCTCAAATACAGAAAACTGTAGATGAAGTCAGGAATTTTAAACTAGTGATCTTTAAACTATTGAAACTACATTTCAAAACCAATTTCCCATCCTTTGGCTTTTCTGTTCTTCCACATGATCATAAAATGCCTGACCACTAACTTGGTTCATCTTGGTCTCCCTGTATCTTCCCCCTCCCCACTCCTGAAAGAGTGAATTAATTATTGTTGTGTAGTGTGTATCTTTTAAAGAAGTAAACCCAGACAGCTTTGGAGCCAGAAGACATCTCAATAGGTAGACAAAAGGAATTATTTCAGTCCTGAGCAGAAGCTAGGAGGAACCATCAGGTCCTGCACCACCACTTTTGAGACCTGAATAGTCTCAAGCCTCTTGCATTCATTTTTCTTTGAGGTCAGATGTTGCTCTGTATTCTAGAAGATTTCAGTAAATGTATTGTCGAAGGCTTTCATGGCTGGAATCACTAGGTTCTTGTAGGTTTTTTCGGGCTATAGGGCCATGTTCTAGAGGCATTTCTCCTGACGTTTCGCCTGCATCTATGGCAAGCATCCTCAGAGGTAGTGAGGTCTGTTGGAAATAGGAAAATGGGTTTATATATCTGTGGAATGACTGGGGTGGGGCAAAGAGCTCTCTGCTGAAGCTAGGTGTGAATGTTTCAGCTGACCACCTTCATTAGCATTTGAAGGCCTGGCTGAGCCTGGGAAAATGTTCTGTTGAGAGGTGTTAAGATGTGCCTGGCTGTTTCCTCTCTGCTGTTTTGCTGTTGTAATTTTAGAGTTTTTTAATACTGGTAGCCAGATTTTGTTCATTTTCATGTTTTCCAGCAAAACAGCAGAGAGGAAACAACCAGGCACATCTTAAAACCTCTCAACAAAAGATTTTCACAGGCTCAGCCAGGCCTTCAAATGCTAATGAAGGTGGTCAGTTGAAACATTCACACCTAGCCTCAGCAGAGAAGAGCTCTTTGCCCCACTTTCATTCCACAGATATATAAACCCATTTTCCTATTTCCAACAGACCTCACTACCTCTGAGGATGCTTGCCATAGATGCAGGTGAAACGTCAGGAGAAATGCCTCTAGAACATGGCCCTATAGCCCGAAAAAACCTACAAGAACCTATTTCAGTAAATGTCTGTGCATTGTAGACAGCATCATGACATGCTTTCCCCACAATTTTTTTAAAATAAAAATTAGTATCAGCAACATCAGATTTTGGCTTTGTGGCTTATGAGAGAACTCTATCATATGTTCTTCCAGCTGAGTCTGTGGCAGAATGAGGACTGGTCCTAAATATTTTGCTGACTGTGATAGACAATTCCCTTTCCATCCCGCACTGAGAAGCTGGCTGGATTGGCTGTGAAAGTGACTTCAACATAGAGACTGGGAAAGTTTCGGCCACTACCCATAGGCAGCAGGCTAGCTTTGATGGGTTGAATGGTGTTCATAGCCCTTTTTTCAGCTTCTAGGAAGGTCAGGAGCCACTGCTGTGAGACTAATATCTGTCACTGAGTGTTTGAATACTGAAAATGGCTATTTTCAAAGGTTAGGTAGAAGAGAGGATTTCAGCTGGTGTTGGTTGTCATGCAACCTGGTAACAAGCACCCCAGCAGAAATTCTCTCTTACACACAACCTTTGAAAGCATAGTAATCATTTCATCTTTTCCAAATGGCAACTCTAAAATAGTCATCTATCTCTAACTAATGGTAGAGCTGGTCATAGTACAAAAATGAGTGTTCAGTGTTCAACATATACATATACATATACATATACATATACATATACATATACATATACATGAAACCACTGGGAGAGGGCATCCAGAGCTTTGGAGTGCGGTGCCGTCTATACACAGATGACACCCAACTATCACTTTTTTTTCACCTAATTTCAAGGAAGCAGTTCCTGTGCTAAACCAGTGCCTGGCAGCTGTAATGGACTTGATGAGGGCAAACAAATTGGAGCTTTTTCCAAAAAAGACAGAGGTGCTCCTGGTCAGTCATAAGACTGATCTGGGAATACAGAGTCAGCTTGCATTAAATGGGGTTACACTCCTCTTGGAAATGCAGGTTCGCAGTTTGGGAATACTCCTGGATTCAACTATGAACCTGGAGGCCTAGGCATCAGCAGTGACAGGAGGGACATGAGCTTCCATTGTCAGCCCTAGCTTCTGCCAACCTAGCAGTTTGAAAACATGCAAATGTGAGTAGATCAATAGGTACCGCTCCGGCGGGAAGGTAACGGCACTCCATGTAGTCATGCCGGCCACATGACCTTGGAGGTGTCTATGGACAACGCCGGCTCTTCGGCTTAGAAATGGAGATGAGCACCACACCCCAGAGTCAGACATGACTGGACTTAATGTCAGGGGACAACCTTTACCTTTACCTAACAAGGAGGACAAGACAGAACGCTCTGAAATGGCATGAACCAATTATAATCACACTGGCCATCTGTCGGGAGTGCTTTGAAGGTGATTTTCCTGCTTCTTGGCAGGGAGTTGGACTGGATGGCCCACAAGATCTCTTCCAACTCTATGATTTTATATAGTAGCTCTAAGGTCCGACCTTGCCCAGCAGTACTGAACCTCCCCCCCCCCCATTGCTAGTTTTATCTCTCCATTTTGTACACAGCCTCTTGCTACCCCTGTGAGTAAGGCTGTAGAAACATCACTCCCAAGCATCCAGTTACCACAAGAGGAGAAGAGCTCCCACCCTTTCCATGGAAAGCTCATGGCAGCTGATAAGGAAATTCTTATCTTTCTCTTGCAGGCACAGAGTGGGTACCCTTGTGGCTTCATGAATGTCTGATCCAGGCAGCTGTGCGCTGCAGATTCACAGAGCTGGCTCTGAGGTAAGGAGGTGTGGGGAGGGAAGCAGGACACAGGGCACTTATCAAGGGCCAGATGGGCCCACCCATGCCTGGGTTAAGAAAGACTGAACAGGATCCTCCAAAATTATCCAGTAGGGGAAGGTCACCCATTGTCACTCAGATTTTTGTGCAGATGTTGGATCCACTACAACTATACTGGCATAGGCACATCCCTTTTTCTCTGTTGCCACTCATGGTCTTAGGGCTCATCTCTTGTTTCATGTACACACACTGTTTCCTTCTTGGACTTGTGTGTAATTGAATTCCTAAAAGCAAATGCTGAATCTTTACTAATGTAGCCACACATCTCAATAAATGTGATGTACAGTTTCAACCTTCCAGGAACAGTTGCACTCTCCTTATTCTCACTTGCCTAGGCTACTGGGAAATATTCTCAGTAGCCTATGCAAGCCTCTTGAGTCTCTTGTGGAGTGAGAAAACAGTATGAATAAACATTAAAATAACAATAAACATAATAATAAAAACATAACAATAAACATAATAATAAACATAAACATAAACATAAACATAAACATAAACATAATAATAATAATAATAATAATAATAATAATAATAATAATAATAATAATAAAAACAATCCATACCTTTTTTTACTGGGATCTGCACACATTATTCGCCAATACATCACACAGTCCTAGACACTTGGGAAGTGTCCGACATGTGATCCAATACAACAGCCAGCAAAGTGTCTGCTGTGGACTCATCTTGTTGTGATTCAAATAATAATAATAATAATAATAATAATAATAATAATAATAATAATATAAATAATAATAAACTTGGGGACTCGGAGCGGCTTACATGGGGCCAAGCCTGAACAACAATTACAATAAAGAACGACCGAACACAAACCGAAAAGGCAAACAATAAACAATAAACAACATCATAATTACAAAGGACATATGAATATACAACAATATAAAATTAGCATAAACAATAAACAACAACAATAATAATGCAGATGGGTACAGTGCCTAAAGCTTTGGCCTGCACTTAAAAACAATCAGTACTGACAAAATTACCATCTGTCAGCTGCAATAGGCCACCTTACTTGTATCTGCACGCATTATTCGCCAATACATCACACAGTCCTAGACACTTGGGAAGTGTCCGACATGTGATCAAATACAAAAGCCGGCATAGTAATCTTGTTTGCTGTATCCTATTCTTGTTGTGTATCTAATAATATGGCGGAAATACAATCAAGGCTATCAACACCTGGGCCATCCCCATCATTAGATACACTGCTGGGATTGTGAACTGGACACAAGCAGAGCTGGATGATCTGGATAGAAAAACAAAAAAACTGATGACAATCCACTACTCATTACACCCGCGTAGTGATGTTGACAGACTTTACCTGCCCAAAAAATCAGGAGGCAGAGGGTTTCTGCAAGTGAAACAAATGGTAGAAGAAGAGAAACATGCACTGGCAGATTATGTGAAAGGCAGTCAAGAACTAACATTGAGGGAAGTCAATAGTAGTTAACTGCTTAAAGTGCAAAAGACAAAGAGGGAATACCGTAAAAACACAATCCAGAGCAGAAGAAAAAACTGGCAAAAGAAGGCTCTCCATGGACAATTCCTGGGAAAAATTGAGAGCCAAATTGACAAAGAAAAAACATGGCTGTAGCTCACAAATGGCACTTTGAAAAAGGAGACGGAGGGCCTGATTCTGGCAGCCCAAGAACAAGCCATTAAAACAAATGACATCAAAGCCAGAATTGAAAAGTCGGCAACAGATCCCAAGTGTAGACTCTGCAAGGAAGCAGATGAAACAACAGATCACATCCTCAGCTGCTGCAAGAAGATTGCACAGACAGACTACAAGCAGAGGCATAACACAGTTGCTCAGATGATTCATTGGAACTTGTGCCACAAATACCATCTGGTGGGATCACAAGCTGGAAAAAGTTACAGAGAATGAACACATCAAACTACTCTGGGACTTCCGAATTCAGACAGACAGAGTTCTGGAGCACAATACTCCTGACCTCACAATCGTGTTATAAACAAAGTATGGATTGTCAATGTTGCAATCCCAGGTGACAGCAGCATTGAAGAGAAACAACTGGAAAAGCTGACACGATATGAGGATTTAAAAATTGAACTGCAAAGACTCTGGCACAAGCCAGTCAAAGTGGTCTCAGAGGTGATCAGCAAACTGGGTGCAGTGCCTAAAGACCTTGGCCTGCACTTAAACACAATTGGCTCTGACAAAATTACCATCTGTTAGCTGCAAAAGGCCCCCTACTGGAATCTGCATGCATTATTTGCTGATACATCACACAGTCCTAGACACTTTGAAGCATGTGACGTGTGATCCACTACAACAGCCAGCAGAGTGTCTGCTGTGGACTCAACTTGTTGTGTTTCAAATAGTAATAATAATCTGTGTGTGAAGAGACCTAACACTCCCTGTTGCTGTACTCTTGAATTTCCAGTAACTAGGGTCCATTTAGCCCGAATCATAACTCTTCATTTTCCATAGCCAGATTTATTCCTATTTATACAGTATGGCT
Organism: Anolis sagrei ordinatus; assembly: GCF_025583915.1. Lineage (NCBI taxonomy): Eukaryota > Metazoa > Chordata > Lepidosauria > Squamata > Anolidae > Anolis > Anolis sagrei. Next base: position 119,038,914 of record NW_026845477.1, on the reverse strand, counting down.
CTCTCAGCATATGCCAATTTTATACACATTTGTCTAGCGTCTAGGCCTTCCAATATTTCTATTCACACGGTCTATATATTCCTGGTGAAAGGTCAGTGGAGGCAGAAATAGATCCTTATTCTTATACTGCATTATGGTGTTTGAAGTCCGCTCAGGCTAGTCTTGGGAAGATAGTTTATGGTTGATGCATTTTATTGCTCCTTTGCAGCACTGGTGCTTTAAAAGGGTCATTTGCATGTGTCCCCCTCTCTCACAAATCAGCATTAATGGCATTTCTGACTCTAGTACCCTGCCCCTTGCTTTGTGATGGGTATATATATTCGTATGTGTGTGTGTGTGTGTGTTACATCATGATGGTGGGGCATGTTGTAATGTTATGATATCAGAAAACAATAAGAGCAAGAATCGGAAACCAGAGGAAGGGGTTAAGAATGGTTTAAACATATTAGAGATGTCATTTTCGCTGCCTGACTATCAGAAGTAGTCTAGAACTTATCTTCCAGAGTTTTCCTTGGGAATGCTTGAGGGAGGGGTAACCTGACCAGGCCAACACTTGTATTTTGGGGTATTGTGAATCTGTAGTTGTTGAGACCCATATGATCCAATTGCTTTCTTTTCCACCTTGCAGAGCTTTGCTGCCACGGCTGATTTGGGGGGCAGCCTGCTGGATCAGACACTGGGCAGGGCCCGATGTGACAAGATGTCCCCCTGCCCATCCCAGCAAGGATGGCCACGGGGTACCCTCCTCCCCTTATATAACCCATTGGCAGCAGGGGAGCTTGGTTCACAACGGGAGCTTGGTTCACAGCGGGAGATGGAGCTCACCTGGCAAGAGATCCTGTCTATCTCGGAACTGCAGGTAAGTGTGGCCTTGTCAGTGGATAAAGGGTGAATTGCTGGAGCAGCTGTATATGGAGTTTGTCCCTCTAGCCTTCACTGCAGTCGAAGCAAGGAAAGAAATACTACTTTACCTTGCAAGAGGCAAAGAATAAGGATGGCAATTAGGGATGTGAGCAATGAAATTGTGCTCAGTTCTTTGGCCCTCTCTAGGTAGACAAACTGTGGCTCTCAGATTAATTTCATATGTCCCTTCTTGGACTGATTTCAAAGGCCCCCAACAAATGTTCAGTTTAGCTCTTGTGTGAAGCAAATCAGCTCTTTGTGCACCGTCTTGCTGCAATAGGGGTGAAAGAGTTCTTGTTTTAGATAGTGTGTGGAAAGGAAGATGTGGAAAGGAATGGCAGTAGCCAATGGTACAAATAAATGAATGGGTATATGATAGAAATTAGGAAGTGGGACTTAACAAAGGCAGAGAGAGGTGGCAGAAAGAGAATGGGCTCCCAACACATGGAAAGTGGTCCTTTCCAGGCCACCAACTGCCAGTCCATGCCTTACCATGTCATCCCAGGATACCACAGTAGTCCATACTCTTATTACATCCTGAATAGATTACTACAACGTGCTCTATGTGGGATTGCCTTTGAAGACTGTTCAGAAGCTTCAAATGGTCCAATGGGTGGCAGCCAGGTTACTAACAGGAGCGGCACTCAGGGAATACATTACTCCTCTGTTGCATCAGCTCCACTGGCTGCCAATTTGCTACCGAGCATAATTCAAAGAGCTGACTTTAGCCTATAAAGCCCTAAATGATTCCGGCCCAGCTTACCTGTCCGAACGTATCTCCTCCTATGAACCATCTAGGAGCTTAAGATTGTCTGAGGAGGCCCTGCTTTCTATCCCGCCTGCCTCACAAGTGCGATTGGCAAAGACGAAGGACAGGGCCTTCTCAGTGGTGGCCCCCTGGCTATGGAACTCCCTCCCCAGGGATATTAGCTCAGCTCCCTCCCTCCTGACTTTCCGAAAAAAAGTAAAGACCTGGCTCTTTAAGTAAGCTTTTGAGAATGCAACGGAATAGATAACATGGAACTATGAATGATGAACATGGAATGGCCAGACGATGTTACTGGATAACGTTTTTAACAGGATGAACACCGATGATTATATGCTTTAACAGTTTTTATATATGTTTTATATTGTAATGTTGATTGTTTTTAATGGCACTTTTATGAATGCCTGATACCGAACTGTGCCAATCTGTAACCTGCCTGGAGTCGCCATATGGCTGAGAAAGGCGGGCTATAAATATCATAAAAAATAATAATAATATGCACCAGATATTTTTGTACGCCACATTGTACGATACAAAGCATTCAGCACTGAAAATAGTTTTATGGAGTAGCTTCTTGATTTTATAATGAATTTCTGCAAGATTTAAGATTCCTTCAAACTGCTGATAATCTCCCCGACTTTTCAGATGCTGTTTCTGTTAGCACGTATTACCTTATCTCACGCGTCTTCCTCTTGGCATGTTTCTCTCTTTCACCCTCCATATGTGCCTCTTCAAATTCTGCAGCACTGCTGGTCAGAGCCGACCTCCAGCTGGAGCGCTCAAGGGCCAGGGCTTCCCAGTTCTCAGTGTCTTTGCCAGAGTTTTTAAGGTTGGCTTTGCGCCCATCTTTAAATCTCTTTTCCTGTCCTCCAACATTCCGTTTTCCGTTCTTAAGTTTGGAGTAGAGCAATTGCTTTGGGAATGGTGGTCGGGCATTCGGACAACATGGCTGGTCCAGCGGAGTTGATGGTGGAGGACCATCGCTTCAATGCTGGTGGTCTTTGCTTCTTCCAGCACGCTGATGTTTGTCCGCCTGTCTTCCCAAGAAATTTGCAGGATTTTTCAGAGGCAGCGCTGATGGAATCGTTCCAGGAGTGGCATGTGATGTCTGAAGACAGTCCACATCTCACAGGCGTATAGCAGGGTTGGGAGGACAATAGCTTTATAAACAAGCACCTTTGAAGAGGCACGTATTACTAATGGAATGGGGGAAACATCATGTGATAGGACCCGTATTTGGAATTGTGTTCAAAGAGTCTCCGAAACCAAGTGTATCCCAGTGTGATATCCCATAGTGATGGCCCTTGCAAAGACTTAAGTTTAGTGTGTGTGTGACTACTTTGTACTTGGTTTACCACTTTCTGGTTCCCTTTTTGCAATGTTAAGGCAGCCCCCTGCTGGATTTAGACTAGCTCTATCACCACCAACCCAGGAGTTCTTGTGCCATTGAATTCAATGAGATGTACTTCTCTAAACTCACTGAAGACCACAAGAGCCATCCTGGACGGGATCGGTTTAGTCCAGCATTCTCTTCTGCCATTTGCCACTTAGATGGCTCAATGAGAGATTCACAAGCAGATATGCTGAGATACTGCTGTTTTTCAGAGATGTACATAGTTTTACCATAAAAATGCAGAAGGAGAGAAAAAATAGAATGCAGCAGCACCTTGAAAACTAATTGGTTGTGAGTCTTTATAGACAGAAATTCACTTCTGCAGATCCAGCACAGAATAACACTGAAGCCTCAAGTAAAAAGTCATGGGAGTCAAATAAAATGTAATAGGATCCAGAAAGAAATTTAGGGAAAGGGACATATTTTTTAAAGTTTCTAGATCTTATTACATTCTATCTGACTCTCACAACTGTATAAATATCCTTTATAACTCAAAGTTTTAGTATCGCTATATCTGAAGCAGTGGGTTTTTATCCATGAAAGCTTATGCTAAAATAGAAAAACAGTCAAAGCAGAGGTGCTGCTACATTTCTTTATCTTCCTGCCCGTCTTCCTTATTAAACCTACAATATTGGAGGTGGCATACAGACATCTTGAATACTAGTTACTGCGGACCCTCAACTTACAACTTACACCTAATCTTTTCAAAACTGCCCAGGTTGGCAGCAATAATACTTTATGGCAGTGAATTCTGCAATCCAGATACGTGCTGGGTGAAGAAATACCTATCCTGATATTTCTGAGGATGGTTGAAAATTGTGGCGAGTACTCAAAGAAGAAAATATTTTCGACATAACTTTCATTATACCTTGCATATTTTTGTACACTTCTATCATGTCTTTTCTTAGGTGCGTTTACATTTAAGCTTTCCTCACTAGCAAACCAGGGAGCCCCCGGTGGCACAATGGGCTAAAACCTTGTGCTGGCAGGACTGAAGACTGACAGGTCAGAGGTTCAAATCTGGGGAGAATGCAGATAAGCTCCCTCTGTCAGTTCCAGCTCCCCATGCAGGGACCTGAGAGAAGCCTCCCACAAGGATGGTAAAACATCAAAACATCCAGGCATCCCTTGGACAACATCCTTGCAGACAGTCAATTTTCTCACGCCAGAAGCAACTTGCAGTTTCTCAAGCTGCTCCTGACACAAAAAACAAACAACCAAACAAAACTATCAAACCAACTCAGCTTACTGCCCTTTTCTGCGCCTGTGGGTGCTTGCAGTTAAATTACTATATAGAGTCAGATGTAGCACAGATGAGAGCAAGAAAACAGCTTGCTCCAAGGAGCCATTCACTAGCCATGCAGAAGCTGTGGTGTGGATGGAGTCTTAGAGCCCGTCTACACAGACCTATATCTCAGATTATCAAGGCAGAAAATCCCACAGTTATCGGCTTAGATAACCCAGTCCACACTCAGAAAATGTGGGATTTTCTGTCTTGATATTCTGGGATATAGGGCTGTGTGGAAGGGCCCCTAGTTGTGGGGTGGTAGGTATCCATTACACACAGCTGCCGTGTTAATCCTGACTCTCCCAACACTGCCCCATTCAGCACCCGATTGGGGAAAAGGTGAGGTGCGTGTAGGAGGGAATGGCAGACAATGGGGGATCTGTCTGGAGGGATGAATTGGCCTTTTGTTCTCAGAGGGAATATTATCGAGCCATCCATTGCAGCAAGGTAGGCACCTGTGCAGTAACTTTAATTCCTCCCTCTCTCCCACACTCCTGAAATGTTGCAGAACAAGCAGAAGTGAATGGGATTGAGAGGTCGTGGGTCTACCTTTGGAGTTCTCAGTTCTTGGTAATAAAAAAAATCCAACATGTCTGACAAATCAATGAGTGCAGGCCTCATCTTCTGCCAGAGAAGAAGACTCCACCATGCTCTGAGGCAGCATATTTCACTGCAAAACAGCTCTCACCCTCAGGAAGTTCTTCCTAATGTTTAAGTGGAATCTTTTTCCTGCAGTTTTTATCCATTGCTCCATGTCCTCACCATTGCTCCATGTCCTCACCTCCAGAGCAGTAGAAAACAAGCTTCTCTCTCCTCAATGTGACTTCCTTCCAGATATTTAAACATGGCTATCCCTCTCAGGTTTCTTTTCTCAGAGCTAAGCATGCCCATCTCCCCATAGGGCTTGATTTGCAAACCTTTGGTTATTTTGGTTGACCTTCTCTGGATACATTTCAGCTTGTCAATATCCTTGAAGTACAGGGGCACGCTATGCTATCTGCAGTCTAGCATTTAGGGGGCCACACATTCCCTGTTCCCAACCTTTTTTTTTTTTACCAGGGACCACTCTCCAACATTAGTACTAAAAGGGTTACAAATAAGTTTTTGGTCAACTTTAGATTCAGTTTGGTTATTTGGGGTGCTGATTCAAAAAATTGTATTGGATAGACCACATCAGCTTTAGTTTCTGACACAGAACATATGCCACTCAGTAGTCGCAATTTGCTCGCCCACAGAAAACCATATTTAGCAAACTAGAGTTGATGTGGTAATAGTAATCTTTCGTGGGTAGTCAACCGCTCCCCTCCCGACATCCCAGTTTTCTCAGCACTATCAGAGGGTTTCCTGAGACCAGTCGCTCTCATTGCTGTGTGGTTTTAAGGCGACAGTGTAGTAATGTTGAGGCCACTGACCATATTTTCATTCTTGCGGACCACTGGTTGGGAGCCCTGCCCTAAACAAAGCTTCTGGTGGAAGAGAAAGTGGTTAACATTTACAACCTGTTGACCTAAGTACAAGTTATTTGGGTGAAGGCAGGGTTAGAAGTGAAGCTTTGTAGGCTGGCAGTCAATTAATAGCTGAGAATTGTGAGATAGCAGATATTCCTGCACCGTTTTGAGTTCTGCGCTTAAGTCTTATCTAAATGAAACCGCTCTCCTGCTGTTGGTCACTCATATGTCTACTTCCTTCTCAAGTGGAATAGATATTACCAACTGCTTTCTCTCAGCTAGTCTCTTATATACCCACAGGGCCTTGATATGCCAACGGAGAGTTGCTATGATCCCATCACATGTGGCCACCCCCAACAGATGGTGCCACCTGCAAGTTATGGACCCTGCACAGGGATGGAGGACAGCTCACTACCCAACTACAGTCAACCCACTCCTGTGTATGAACATATACATCCAGAAACTTTGCCAGGCTCTTGTTCTCTCCACAGCTACACAGGAATGCTGATCTCCTCCCTTGAGCCTCTGGGGCCTGCCAGGCTGAATGCATGTAAAGGAGGACCAGGGATAGCATTGGGCAACAGTGTTTATGGACCCCAAGGTCCCTGTAAGCCCCAAGAAGACATGGAATCAGACTCTGGCTTGTCACTCAACTACAGTGATGCAGAGTCCTTGGAGGCAGAGGGGCTGGAGCAGGCAGAATACACTTCCCTGTACCCCATGGAACATGCACCAGCATATCCAATGCTGGCTCCAGTGTCAGAGGTGCCCATCTGTGGCCCACACACAGAACTTTCTTTGGAGAAGGGACAAGGCCCACGAGGTGAACTGGCAGGTAGCCGGGATGAACGGCGGGCCCTAGCTATGAAAATCCCTTTCCCTGTTGAGAAAATCATCAACCTCCCAGTGGACGACTTCAATGAGCTGGTGTCACGCTTCCCCCTGAGCGAGCCTCAGTTGGCACTGATTCGGGACATCCGCCGTCGTGGGAAAAACAAAGTGGCAGCTCAAAACTGCCGTAAGCGCAAGCTGGAGACATTGGTGCACCTAGAGAGGGAGCTTGAGGATCTGAGTCGCGAGCGCCAGCGCCTGTTACGGGACCGTGGGGAGTTCAACCGGACATTGATGCTTACAAAGCAAAAGCTTGGGGCACTGTATCACCAAGTCTTCTGCATGTTGCATGATGAAGCTGGCAACACCTATTCTCCAGAAGAGTATACGTTGCAACTCACCGCTGATGGCAGCATCTTCCTTGTGCCACGGAATGAACAGCTAGATATTTCTACTGACTGAAGAGGATGAAGAGGACAGGTCCTTATTGGGAACTGACCAAACCATATTGTATAAGCAAGCACCATTTTCAAGTGCATACTCCACATTTGTCTCAAGATCATCCCAATGTAGGAAGTTTGGATTTGAAACTCAAAGCCATATGACCAGAATGGAAGACAATATGTTTTCTGATCTAGGACAAAGATGCAAAACCACTGCCATGTATTGCATACAGGTAGGATTGGGGACACATTATTCGAGTTTTAAAAAACTTACCCCCCCCCCCCCCCCCCCCCCCCATCACTCCCTCCAACCTAGTATGGTCCAGATATGTGAGTTATACTTCCTGTCTTGCACAGGCAACACAGAAAGCTCCACCACACATTTGGCTAGCGTAAACCTATTTTCTGGTTATTTCCTATCATGTTTCATCCTTTAGGTTCAGTTTGGGCCGTATCTGCCTAGTAGCAAAGTGTGAAACAGGCAAGGCTGAGATCATCCCTGCCACCTTGTTGGTCTCTTCCCATGAATCCACATGTGACTCTTTTAAGTTCTGAACATTTTTTAATTGTACTGTTCTCTTTTTTTAGCATTGCGTGCTGTATGTGCCTTCAAGTTGCTTGTTGACTTATGGCATGAATTCTCTAGGGCTTTCTTAAGGAAGAAATACAACTCACAGGTGGTTTTGCCATTCTCTTCCTCTGAAATATTGCCTACAGGTATTCCTTGGCCTTCCATTGAAGTTCAAACCATGGTTGATCCTGGTTAGCTTCTAGACAGGTTCATGTTCTAGTACAACAGCTAAGCTTGGCTCAGCTGAGTGTTCATATTCCAGAAACTTAGGCCCCATTCACACTGCCCCTATATCCCAGGATCTGATCCCAGATTATCTGCTTATCCAAGATTATCTAGCAGTGGAGGCTCTATTTAAAACGGACAATCTGGGATCAGATCCTGTGATATAGGGCACTGTAGAAGGGCCCTTTAGTGGTGTTTGGAAACCTTGCTTTGTGGGTTTTATCTTTCAACTAGAGTCAACAAGATAGGATTAAATGAATTTGCACAAATCCAATTGTACAGGTATTATAACCAGATTTGTGTTGAATTCCAGGAAGGCAAAAGGTCATTTTAGGTTATCGCCCATTTATAAATAGTAATTCGTCCAATAAACACAACATCTGGACAGTACTATTATCTTTAAATGTAATGTTTGTTTTTGCTGACTGTAGTGAGAAATGCTCGACAGGCTCAAAGGCTAAACACCCTGTAAGTTATTTTTAGATTTCTATGAGAAAGTTATGATTCCATGGTATAAACACAGCTCTAAACACAAGCAACTAATATAATGGATTTGAGACAGACTTGAATAGCTTGGCTTTACAATACTGTTCCCTACGAGAACAATGCAGCCACCTCAATCTCAAAATAGTAAATAAATACAAGATGCATCAGAATGCATGGCATGGAAATACCATGAGTGTTGTGAGAGACCAAAATATTTGTAACCCACAAAGAAACATTTCCTTTCATAACCATGTATTTGTAAATAGTATATTTTCCTTTTCTGTAAAAATAAAAAATGATCTGGTACACGATTCCCTTTTTCTCTGCTGCTGTGAAAGCATTTAGAGCAAGCACTTCCTTTTAGCAGTGTATCAAAGAGGAATGTTAGATCAAGAACTGAAATGAAAAACTTTGATTTCGATGGCTTTTTAACTGTTAAGACTTAATAGGAATTAGTAACGTATGTCCTTCTAGCTATTGGACTATGCCTCTCATTATGATGGACTATTTCCCTATGTCTGTGTAACTGCACTGAAAAGAAAGCTAATTCTCCCTATCTTCAAAAGCCAACATTGTTTTAATGAGAAAATTTGCATATTGAACTGCAATTGAAAGGTGTGTGAAATTTTCACAATTCTATAAAAATCAGAACTGTGGATCCCAACCCTATCCACTTAGCTCAATGTTTGGCAATAGTAAAAGGTTTCTGAATGTCATTTGCACAAATCAATGTGCAGTGTTTACAGTGGACTCTGCAGCCAATGCTTCAGCTGCATTTCATAAAAAGCAAAATCAGCCTGTTTAGCAAGCCTTGCAAATGCTGATTTTGTTACCAGTAAATGTTGATTTGTATATTTTTATATATCTGGTATAAAAGTCTCACTTATCTGATCTTGTGTTATCCGATACTCTTATACAACACCCCACCCTCCTTTTCCTCCAGCATTTCCCCTTTAGAGGCCATGTTTTTAGTTTCCTTCTTTCCCCCCCATTATGGGGGATACCACTGTGTGCAGCCCGAAGGAGGAGCACAGAGCATAATGGTTCTGCCCCCCCCCCCCACACGCAGCAATGGTTCAATCAGAGTTGGAAGGAGGTGTCGTGGCTATGCAGGACTTTGTAGGAAATATGGGAAAAGAATGAAAGTGGGCAGTTGTCTTGAAGATTTGCGTAAATGTATTATCTACCTTTTCATTACAATTCCTTGTTTGTTGCTCTTTTTTTCCATCAGTGGTGAGTTCGTTCTCTTCTTCTGTCTGGAAAACCAAACAGAAGGAGAACTCACTCACCACTGATCTCTGCCAGGAGATAAGGACTTCAACTCCCAGAAGCTGCCATATTACTCAACCTTTTCATTTATCCGATGTCCTGCCAGCCCATTTATGATGGATAAGCGAGACTCTACTGTATATAACTGGGGTCTCATAAAAATTGCTCAAACTAATGGGGGTCCTGAGAGGGAAAGTGTTAAGAAGCTCTGCTTTAGAATACACTTAAGCAAGACAATTCTTGGGGAAATTTTTTTATTGCAGTATAAAAATATTCTTCATGAACAATACATAGATACAGTCTAGCTACCCAGTAGCCATTGAACTTTCATTGAAAGAATTAGTTTAAAACTGAACTGAAGACTCCTGTAAGACAAACAAACAAAAAGACATGATCAAACACAAGGGCATTCAGTTGCATTGTTTTGCTATCGAAAGACACTGAAACCTCCCTCTATGCCTACCATATCCATTTTCCTCATCAAGGCACATAATGAAAGTGTCAAATCCAGTTAACCCTTTCCTTAAGTATATTCATTTCATATTTCCAATCCATTTTAGTAGCCTCATTACCTCTTGCCCCAAACAATTTCCATTCTTACCCTCTTAAAATGTGCTTGAAAGACATCTTAGTCCATTATCCTGGAAGGGTGTAATTATAGCCCTGGGAAGCTCTTCTTCTCCTATAAAAAGGAAGACATGTTAAATATCTCCTGTGTTTAGCATTTATTACATCCAGATACTTTGCATTAAATACCCCAACCCCCTCTACAGCAATACAGCCAGTGCACTGTGATACTATGCTAAATATTTTAAGGCCACCCAAAGAAGGGAATAAGAGGCACTGTTTCTATAAAATACATTTTATCCCAGTTTCAGGCTCATGACTGAGTGTTTTTAAGTATATAAAAATCATTATGATGTTGTTTGACTAATGCTCATATATATACAATATACATAGATTACAGCACTGGGAAATTTTAAAGCAACTGAACCAGCATTTACAACTCAGCCTCAGATATTTTAGCAGGATAACAAAACTATATAGGACATAAGTAAAATCTGTTCTTACCTACCAGTACAGTAATATAACCTTTCCTTCCTTCTGCGTCTGCCTGCTAGTCCTAAGAGCAAGGAGTCTTACTCTCGTCTGCCTCCTTCCTTCCGGTGGTCACTGAGCACTCCTTTCTAGTCAGCAGAAGCCTGCACCTGGCTTATCTGTCCACTCGACTCAACACACGTCTCTACTCTCAGCTGTGGTAGCGTCTGAGCTGGAGGTCATTCGGAGCTATGCTTGCTAGCCGTTCCTAGTAGCTCAACCATCTCCATGCCTCCCGGATTTGTAAAGCTACTTAGTTTTCAGGTGCGGATGTGCTCTCCTCTGTTGTGGTTATGCTACCATGCCAAAAGCCAGCATTACTTCATGAGTCCTGAGGTCTCGTCTCCCTCAACAGAATAAGGATCCACCTGCTATTGCAAACTCAAGCCAGGTAAAAACCCATCAGGACTATTATGTCTTCATTCTAGATCAAGCCATTGGCCAGTCAGAGACAAGGTCATATATATACAGACACCATATACATCCACCATAGTAATTTTGAACAGGTTTGACCTTCATGCACAAGGCAGTAGAACAGAAATATTAGATGTGCACTCAGCTGTGGCTGAAGATTAGTGGGATCAACATGTGTCACTATGCACATGTTGCCACCTCTGCCTTCAAATATCAATTGCAGTTCTAGTTCCAACCGATTGACACCAAGAAATTAACCCCAGAAAAAATGGCACCCAGAAGGCGCATTTTCTATTGCAGAACTGGACTGGGGAAGAATATGAGTTGCTTTAGAAAACAAGCCATGTGTTACGGAATTTGAAAATGGAAGCAGTCACTGTTTAAGACCCGTCGCAAACCAGCCTCCTGCGGAAGCAAACCTTGCCAGCACGTCCCTGACGTCATGAGGCTGCGCCTCTCGCCCCGCCTCTTTCTCCGTGCCAGAGTGGTTTTTCCTTTGCTAGGGCAGCATTGCCAGCGTATTCTCAGTTGAATTCTGCCAACCGAGAGAGTACGCTGGCAATGCTGCCCTAGCAAAGGAAAAACCACTCTGGCACGGAGAAAGAGGCGGGGCGAGAGGCGCAGCCTCATGACGTCAGGGACGTGCTGGCACAGTTTGCTCCCGCAGGAGCCTAGTTTGCTTTGCTTAGGCTGCCTCAAGAAGGAGAATGGCGATTTGCCAGTCAACTGACAGGTTGGCCGTTTGAATCTGGGGAACAGGGTAAGCTCCCGTCTGTCAAGCTCTAGCCTCTCATGCAGGGACATGGGAGAAGCCTCCCATAGGATGGTAAAACCTCAATCATCCGAGCATCCCTTGGGCAACTCTCTCACACCAGAAGTGACTTGAAGTTTCTCAAGTCGCCTCTAACATGGAAAAAAAGTGGGATAATATGCTTGTATTTAAATGCATCTAGAAATACAGTTGCATCTTTTATACAAGGTATGGGCAAACTTCAGTCCTCCAGGTGTTTTGGACTTCAGCTCCCACAATTCCTACCAGCTGTTAGGAAATGTGATAGTTGCAGTCCAAAACACCTGGAGGGCCGAAGTTTGCCCATAACTTGTTTTATACTGTAAAGCTTACTTGAGACTTGTATCAAGTTATATAATCATCTTTTTCCCAAAGGCTTTGGAATCTGCCCATCACGACACCATATTTTGAAAAAGAGCCACACTGTGTAGCCACAAGGAACATATCTGTGGCTTTTAAAGGAACTTTTGCCCACTATGAAAGTATCTTCTGCAATAACTATGATATAATATTAAATGTAAGATCTGCTTCAGTTTTCTTTGCAGCCCCCCCAATCCTCATATATTTTTCTTATCTTTCCAATGGCAAACCCCTTTCACTTCCAATTCCCTGGGACGAATTGAAAACAAGCTATTTGGGCCTGGCATTATCTACTATAATTATTGGAAATGCCATAACCCAAGGCACATAGTTAACAGAACTTCGATATATATATATGACTTAACCAAGGATTTAAAACTTGTCTGACAAAATTTATATTCATATACCCCTTCTGCAACATCCCAAAACCAACTGGATTTTTGTGTGTACGGCAACCTATCCCAGCATGTGCCACAGCCAACACCAGAAAATATTTATTATGCCAGTCGCAAGAGCAATTTCTAGCTGTATCTTTGATGACAGCAATTTATACTGGTAGCTGTGTCTGTTTGCAAGTATTGACAACTCAACTATTAATCTTTAATCCAACACACGAAGGACTCCCCCATATTTCAAGCTAAAACTGAATTCCAAATAGGCAGCTAAAACCAGCATGTTATAGTGAACTAACTTTACACAGCACATTTTAAAAAAGGAGACACATTTATTTAGCGTCATGATCAGTCTAATACAGTTAGCAGTCAACATTATTGGTGTGGAAAAAATAATCTACATAAAAACCCTTGTCGGAATGCTTTGCACTTTCCACAGAACACAAAAAAAAAAAAAAAACTAAAATATCCTGTTATACAGTTAGTCACAAATACAGTCCTGATGTTTGCAAACAAGCGCTTGTCTAACACATGTCTTCATGAGGCAGTTCTACCCTGCCACAACTGTGCTTGGCTGAGTTCACAACTGTGGTAACCTGTAGCTTCCCTGTCACTTCTCTGGCTCTCCTCTCCTGCTAAAGCTTTGTTTCCTGTTGAATAATATGGAATAAAGTTGTTAATCTAAACACATTGAGACTCAAGGCTATAATCCAACAGCAAGTTCGTTCCCACCAATAGCCAATCTACATCATTTTAGTCTAGACATACTTAAGCTATAATAACTTGCTCTGCTACATTAAAAGTTACTGTTACTATTCCAAAAGCACTGCATATTTATCTATGGGATAAAGGGAAACATCTTACCGAGTTAGAACCGCCTTCCGCCGCCATAGCTTCCTCCTCCACTGCCAGAGCCACCATAACCACCTGAAAGGGTAAGTGTGCAATTCTTAGAAACACCATACACAAGGCAAAAATGGTAAATATTTAATGTACAAAATGGGAATCGACGCTGGATGAACAAAAAATCCCAACTACCAGAATTCATTTAGAGATATTCACCTCTGGTGTTACGACATAAATCGAGAAGACAAAGAAGAAACTAGAGTCTGGTGTAGCAACACTATCCTATTAGGTCCAAGTGCAAACTCCCAGGTACTTACCACCACCACCACTTCCGCCATATGGGCCAGAGCTCCTGCCACCAAAATTTCCTCCTTTCATGGGGCCAAAATTTGAAGACTGGCTGTTGTAACTGCCAAAGTCATTGTAGTTTCCACCGCTGCCGCCACCTCCAAAATTACTTCCTGGACAGAGCAAGAATCAACCACTAATCAGAGATATTTGAAAAAAGATCATTCATACACAGGTTCATTGTATTCAAATCCACCAACAAGGAGCCACAGACCTCTCCCCAGTTTGCACATATTCCTATAACCAGTACAAGTATCTTTTTCTCTGTGTAGCTATCACTTGCGTATTTTCTCAGCAAGTACTGTTTGAGGATGCCTGACATACAGTATTGAAGTGTAATGAATGCTTTATGGCATTACTCAAACGGGTTCCAAAAAGTCTCACTAGTGGCTAAAGCACATGGGTATTTTAGCAAGTAAAATACTTCAATTTTGTTCATTCCCTACATACGAAGAGAGCAAACATACCGTTCTCCAAAGATAACTAAACTAGCTCTCAGTCCTTGTCAACAGTGAGATCATGGGGACTGCACCTCCACCAACATAGATTTAATAATGGCCCTGCAATTCACACTTCAGGTTTAAGGAGTTTTTTTGTACTCTCCCAAGACTATATCATTTTCTGAAGCTCATGGTAATGACACATTGTGAGCTCCTGATTCTAAATCCAGAGTAACTTTCATAACCATGTACGATTGTATGCAACCAAAATATCCCAATACAACCTTTATCTGACTTGTTTTCTAAAGATGTGATTGATGCTGGCATGTTTTAAAATCCTTAGAACATCTTATCAGCTAACATGAAATATACCTATCTGAAACACTTTCAATATTTGTTCCTGAGTGGTTTTTAAGAGTCAGGTTCTAAAAGGCTGCCTTTGTATAATGTCTCTGTATGATACGAAACATTGAATCAGCCTATTACGTACCACCACTGCTGCCACCAAAGCCACCGCCTCCATTATTATAGCCATCATAGCTGCCACTGCTGCCATAACCCCTGCTTCCACCAGAATATCCAGGGCCACTGCCTCCATAGCCTACAGGACAGAAATGACACAGAAATAATAATGATGTTAAACTGGCATCATTTAAAATTTCCTGAAAGTCCATAAATGTCCCAGCATTGATTATTTATGAACTTACCATCATTGCCAAATCCATTATAGCCATCTCCGCTGCCTCCATATCCTCCTCCGCCACCGCCGCCTCCACCACCTCCACTTCGGCTGCCAAACCCACCTAAAACAGACAAGACAGCAGTTTATATATGGTGGTCTTTTCATTTAAATTGGTCCATGTCCATAATCTCCAATAACTTCACAGCCTCATCATTACAAAGAGTGGAAAACAAAACAAATTATTTCATTTGAGGCAGACTTTTTAGAACCGATCAAAAGTGATTCTGGAAGTCTGTTTGTGCCCAATCCTTACCAAACTAGATGCTATACTGAAAGCCAGTTTTACTTCCCAGCTTACCACCAAAGTTGTGGTAGGTATATGTGATGCTTGCAAGAACTAAATGGCTTATACAAAATGTGAAATTGTACTTTTTGAAATCTTCATGGTTAAATTAAAAAATTCTAGAAAATATGACTGGTTTTTATTCAAGCAACAATACTTACCACGGCCTCCAAAGCTGCTGCCACGACTGAAGTTGTCACCACCGCTGAAACTACTACCACGGCCATTGCTAAAGCTGCCAGAGCTACTGCGGCCTAACAACAAGAAGAACAGTAAGTCCTCTGGAGAAATAGCAAGAGTCAATTTTTACTTGGTTGCAAGCATTGGAAACTTACCTCTTTGGCTTGAAGAGGCACTGGCCATTTCCTGTTTTGACAAAGCTTTTCTGACTTCACAGTTATGCCCGTTCACAGTATGGTATTTCTGAACTAAAGGCAAGAGGGAAATTGACATTAAAACTATATATACACCAAATATGAGGGGCAATGGTGCAATGGGTTAAACCCTTGTCGGCTGAACTGCTGACCTGAAGGTCAGCAGTTTGAATCTGCAAGACAGGTGAGCTCCCATCTGTCAGCGCTAGTTTTTCATGCAGAGACATGAGAGAAGACTCCCACAGGATGATAAAACATCCAGGTGCACCCTGGGCAACATCCTTGCAGACGGTGAATTCTCTCACACCAGAAGTAACTTGCAGTTTCTCAATTCACCCACCTGCCCCTAATATTTGCAATAAACAACTGGTACACTTACTGACAATCTTGTCCACAGAGTCATGGTCATCAAAAGTAACAAAGGCAAAACCTCTTTTCTTGCCACTGCCACGGTCTGTCATTATCTCAATGACTTCAATTTTGCCATACTGTTCAAAATAGTCCCTCAAATGGTGTTCCTCTGTGTCTTCCTTAATTCCCCCGACAAAGATTTTCTTCACTGTCAAATGGGCTCCAGGCCTTTGAGAGTCCTACAGAGCAAGGTAAGAAAAACTGGGTATCACACCTGTGAAGCTTTCTTTGCAGTTATTTCTACTGGAGAAAGTTATCATAGAGTTCATACCACTGGTTTAATTAAAAACTTGGGTTATCTGATATTCCAAAGACGTATGGTGCTACATTGTCAATCAAGGCAATAATCCCAATGTTACTGTATACTTGTCAGCCTTTTATTCAATAAATCCAGATTTCAGAATCAAGCAGATTTAAAGAAAGTAAAGGTCAACACAAAACTAAGGCTTCATTGTAACATTTTTATGTCACTGTTATAATGGAATAAATTGATCCCAAAACTAGTGAAGAGGAACATGGTCTTTTTATGGGCATCGCATTTTATGTTCTGACTTGTAAGTTGCTCTCCATAGAAGATTCACGGTCATCACTGGCACAGAGCAAATAATGATACCAACTCATAAATAGCTTAGTGAACTGGTTTATTTTTATTTATCTTATAAATTTTCCTGACATGGCTATGTTTCCAGTCTTCACCTAGTGAGAAGGGCTTCAAACAGTCCCGAATTACAAAGATTCGATTTACAAATGAGTCATAGGCGAGTGGGCTTCGTAACAAGACCCTACTCATAAATGTACAGTAGTAACTTATCAGCAGCCGCGTGACCCAACACCAGTAGCCAAAAGTGATAAAAAGAACAAAAACACACAGCCCAATGTTATTTCTTCCATTGGAGGCTTTTCTTTATAGAAAAATAATATGGTTGCACTATTTACTAGGTTTCTGTAACACAAATAAATATATAGCAGCTTTACTCGCAGCACCCTTCACACTGGAGCTCTTACACAAGACTTCGGCCTACTAACTCTTTCAGTGCTTGACTCCCACTTTTGTAATAAAAAATACTCAGTTAATTTTTTTAAATATTTCTGACAGAGACAGCAGGAAGTGAGAGGAAATCTATCCCCCAGAAGGGAAATTCACTCACAGAAGTTATCATGAAGAAAAGGTGTCTCCATTGAAGCTTCAGCATCAATTCTCGTTTCCACAACAAACCACCTTTTTCAAAATCCAATTATCACAGGGACAGAAGATGAGAGGAAATCTTCTGAACAGGCAGTAAAACAAACACCACTCTTCCCTAGGCTATCCAACGCTTATATATTTGATATCATTATTTTGAAAACTCATGCAGTTTTCAAACATACATAGTTTTCCTCAGTGTCTCTCTATCCTAATTCACTTTTAGGACTCTACCTTCATATATCTAAAAACAAGAAAGGCAACCTAAGATGTTTGTAGCAAGAGTTACAAGGAAAGATGAGGACCCTGTACCCATCTGACTATATTAGGTT
Source organism: Anolis sagrei ordinatus (assembly GCF_025583915.1). NCBI lineage: Eukaryota > Metazoa > Chordata > Lepidosauria > Squamata > Anolidae > Anolis > Anolis sagrei. Next base: position 119,021,278 of record NW_026845477.1, on the reverse strand, counting down.
GGCGTTATGATTTAATAAATATCTGTTCCAACTTACATACAAATTCAACTTAAGAACAAACCTACAGAACCTATCTTGCTCGTAACTTGAAGACTGCCTGTACAGAACCTCAATCTATTCCTGTTACAATAAACTGAAGAGCAGTTCTTACCTCTCTGGATACAGCTCTCTTTGGTTCAACAACTCTACCATCAACTTTGTGTGGTCTGGCATTCATGGCAGCATCAACCTCTTCCACTGTTGAGTATGTCACAAATCCAAAGCCCCTGGAGCGCTTAGTATTGGGATCTCTCATCACCTAGAATGAAGTATTCAAATCAGTATTGCATTTTGCGTTCTGCATATACCAAGTGGGGGCAACCACTTTCCTTAAGGTTTGTTGGTGGTGTCATATATCAAGTATGGGTAGCACTGAAACTAATAGTGGATACAGAACAAATATATTAAAGACCAACCCTTTTCTCACAGATACCCCTCCCACTGAAGTTGCTGGGAAACAACCAGCAAATGCCTTGTTTTAAATGAATTTGAAATTATGGGTGCATTAAATCTTGTCAAGCCAAGTGCAGCCATAGTTCATAAGCCACACACACACACACTCCAAGGATATAATACCCACCAAGCTCATGAGCTGGATTTCCTAAGATTAACTTGCAATAAGGTAACTTCACATTTGTCCTATCCAGTATACCAGATTTCATTAACACAAAAGGGAAAATCAAAGCTAGTACTAACTCCAACCCACCCAACATGCTGGAACAATATGCCCCCTTCTTTTTCAATCGCTTCTCCAATACTTGTTAGGTGTGCTGTCCTTTAAGCTGCAATACCCAATCCAGTCCAAACCAGAAATGTTTCCATTGTAATAGCTGTGCTCAAGATGCTGGAGATACTTACCACACAGTCTGTAAGTGTCCCCCATTGCTCAAAATGATTGCGAAGGCTCTCATCTGTTGTCTCAAAACTGAGGCCCCCAATAAACAGTTTGCGCAGCTGTTCAGGCTCCTTCGGGGACTAAAAGAGAAAAAAGCAAGGTGATAAAACAACAAGTAAAATTGCCCGGATGGTTCTGCAGAATATGTTCACTCAACTGTTCGCCTTCTACATTTTGTGTATTTTAGTACTATCCTCTCTTTAGGAATATCCAAGTCCTCTAAAATTACTCAATGGTCACCCTTTGCCAGAACAGAGTCCTAGAGGCATTTTCACAGGTAAAAAGAAAATAATTGTAATTCTCCCATTTCAGAGGGGTCCTGTATCTTTAACCCCTGTGAAGGCAGAGCTCCTACTGTAAATGAAAAGAAACACTCTTACCATGCCACAAGCATTTGTGAAACTAGCATGTTACTTACTCTTGACTACAAAGTCTTAAACTTCATTCGGAGCACTTAGGCACAGATTCCAAATATTACAGATTATGCCACTGTTTCTTTAAGTACTTCTGGGTTTCTCTCAATTTCTACACTGAAACAAAGAGTGTTTTGCAGCATAATTTTGTAAGAGAGTTGAAAATTACAGCATATAGGTTTTGCTGACAATTGCCTCATTTCCTGTGTTTTCAGCACTTCTGGCACACATAATTGTCAGAATAATTAAGTTGGGCAATATAAATAAACTGACTAGCAGACGTGTTAAAAAACCCAGAATTGAGCCACTGAAAAAATAAACATACCATTGGGTGAAATTATTGCATTTTTAAAGACTCCACAGCAAATAATTTTTACAGCATGCTACAATGAATGACTAAGGATATATACTATTGCTCAAGACTGTTGCCTGCAAATACAAGTGTTTTTCTGGTCTATGTAAATATAGTGCAGAGGATCCACAGAAAGAGCACCATGGGTCTTGGCAACATGGGAATGTTTTCCTTTCATGACCATGCACCAGATAACAGAAGCATAAAAAGCAGATTTTGGAATGAACTGAGTAATGACCACCTCGCCAACTTAGAAAGGGTGGAGTATGGAAGAAAGGAAAGGGATGTAATGGCATTCTAAAGACTGAGGAAAACAGGTTGGTAGCATTAGCTTTTGTAAATTTGAGCATTATTATTTTATTTATTTATAGTCCACTCTTTAGTCACAAAGGCTCGGTGTTTTCCAAAATATTAATTTACTTTTACAATTACAATATAAATACGATATAATACAATAAGACAAGATGGAGCGATGTCTGGCTGGCTCCAACTCAGTGGGGAGAGCGGTCTCTCAAAAACTGATGGATAGTCAGGTAGTCTTTAAATTGCAACAAAATTGCAGATTGATATTCCAAAACCAACACAGTTCTCTCTAAATACTACAAAAGCAGTGTAACTGGCTGAATAATTAAGGTGCTTGAGTCCAGAATGCTTCTCAGGCAAGATGTCCATCTACATGGAATTTATGTAGTTTAATAATTTAATTGCTATTTTATTTATTTACTATACTATTTTATACCCTGCCATCTCTCACCCCGAAGGGGACTCAGAGCAGCTTACACGTTATATGCATATACAATATATTACATTATTAGCATAGTACAATGCTAGCATCATATATTATTATATTGTACTACACCATTATGATGCAAAATTATTAGTAATATTACATATACTATATAATTATTATATTTTATTATGTTACTAGCCATCCCCTGCCACGCATTGCTGTGGCCCAGTCTGCGTTTTGCGTGCATGTGTGTGTGTGTGTGTATATATATATATATATATATATGGTTTGGCGAATGCGTTGTAATGTATTTTTTCTCTTTTAAAGTCCCTTCTGCAGTGTTTTTCAGTGTTTTTATGAGTGATAGTCACTCGTGGGCCTGATAGGTGTATTGTGTCCAAATTTAGTGTCAATTTGTCCAGTGGTTTTTGAGTTGTTAATCCTAGAATCGAACATTACATTTTTGTTTATATAGATTATACTGTATTAGTATTATATTGTATTACATTATAATATTGCAATCAATATTATAGGTACATACAATATATTATATTGTCTGTGTCTCGATGCTATGGAATTCTAAGAGTTGTAGTTTGGTGAGGCACCATCACTCTTTGGCAGAGAAGGCTGAAGACCTTACAAAAGTCTATCTCTCAGAATGATACTGAACCGTAGGAGTTAAAGCTGTATCAAACTGCATAATCTTCGACACAATGAATCAAATGGGTTTATTCAAGTACTGGCTTGCTATTCGAAATGGAATCAATGAGGATTCTGGGCTCAAGAGACAAAGCGGGCGATCACGTGGCTCAGCCCTTTCCCATCCTCCGCACAGAACTCAAGGGGGAAAAAAAGCTGTGCTCCACGGCGCGCATGCGCTCCAGAGAAAGCCTGGACTGCTCAGCGCATGCGCAGCCATTACAGGCGCCGGGGGAAAGCTTAGAACGCCACGCACTGTAAAAGATGGCGCCTGCCCCGGGAAGCCAGCGCGCATGCGTAGTGGCCGGGGAAGGTGGAGGAAAAGCAGGCCCAAGCGGCAAAAGGAAGGAGGCCGAAGCAGAAGCTCAAAAATGGCCAATAGGGGGGAAAACAGCCAGCATTGGCGCGGGGAGGATTTTTAACACTTACTTCGTTAGGAGACATATCGCACCCGTAATCGGACGATCCCTAAAGGCAAAGGAAACATAATTCCACAAAAACAAGCCACAGGTTTGGTTTCGAAACAACACGACACAAACGCCCGCGGGCGGACCTTACCTCAGACTTCGACATGGCGGCGATATTCACTCGGCGAGGCCTAGCCCGGCTTCCTCCCCAACGCGGCTTCTTCCTTCTGCAGCTGAGGCGGAAAGAGGCAGAGTCAGCGGCGCCCCGGCGCTTCACTACTAAGGCCCGCCCCCGGCCAACCACGATTGGTCAGTCTCCTAAGCCGCTTCCTCTCCCATTGGGCAGCGGGCAGATTGGCCGCAACCTATTGGACAACAGAATAGTGACCTCGCCCTTTTTCGCACGGCTTGCCCACCTACGTTCGCTTGCTATTGGGTAAGATACTTGTCACTCCTCAATTTTGTCCTCCGCCATTTCTGAGGCAGCACCCGCCCCCTCTCCATGGTAGCTTTCCCTTTATTGGCCAATTTAGAACGCATCTCTCTTGTGATTGGCTTACATACCCGGATTCCATTTTTCCGGTTGGTCAGCTTTCTTTTCATTCATTTTAACAGAGGCGGGAATTAAGTTGGCAGTCTTAGAACGTTTTGCCTTTAACGGTCCCAAGAACTGTATGCAACGCCTTTGGCGAAGGTGGCAGCGGGGGTTAGAATAAAAGAGGTGGAAAGGGCCATTCAGATCTATAAAAGCTTGCTTCCAGGCAGCAACAGCAGCAGCAAACGGTGAGGCGGGGCCTACAAAAGCCACGCATGCGCCTTAAGTTCACTCTTGTGTCAGACAGGAGGAAGGGAGGGAGGGACGCTGGGAGCGGCGCGCGCGCCTCACGCCAGCGCGAGAAAGGGGCGGAGGGGGGGCAGCTCGGCGCGTGCGCACTGCGAACCTGTTTTGGCGGGCGTTGCGCAGAAGCGGCGGTTGTGAGGGGGTGGGGGAAGTTGGTTCCGCACCGAGCCGTTACTTTTTCCACTCCCCCAGGTGAGCGACCACGGGAAATAACTCGGCGGGCGGCGTGCTAGCGAAAGCCGGTCCTTTAGAGGGAGGGGGCGTGGTCTCGGCGTGATTGGGAGCTTGCCTGAACCGCACTGTGGTACCGTTGGAAGAGGGGGCGGGGCCTGAGGGTGGGCGGGGCCAGCTTGCATGAGTGACAGCCTGGCGGGTCGAAGGGTGTGGAGGCGGCCCGAGCGAGAGAATGCTGAGAGGGAGGAGGGAAGGGTTGACGGAGGGGGCGGGCGCTTCTCATTCTTTCGCGGGATTGGTGGAATGCCTCTCGAGCGACGTGCGCGCTCTCCAATCAAGAGGAGTGTGGGTGTGGGCGGGCGGAGTTTGCGGCTTTCCCGCCAGGAACCTCCTCCCTCGTGGAAGTCAGTTGCCCTCTTGTGGTCTGTGCTGCTCATAAGGGCCTGCTTTTCAATAATAGAAATCATAATAATAAGAAATCAAAGTCTTTTAAGTAAAGTCCGTGATTCAGTGAATGATCGAACTAGTTCTAATGTTCTTCTTGTTCAATCTCAAACCTTTTTGTATTTCCAGTATCTCCAGGGACCTATGAATTGTCCATGTCCTTTCAGTACCTCTGCGGTCCGCCAACATGGCAGACCGTTCAGCCCTTCAGATCTTGTGCGTGTCTCTTGTCTTTTGCTCAAGAAATTGGCAATGCCTGCTAACGTTTGCCGGGGCTGCCCTCATTGCAAAGCGATAGTTTAAAAAGCTCGGAATCCCATAAACTTGGGTGACTTAAAAACAGAAAGGGCAGCAGTTTTCCCAGGGTCCTTCCACACAGCCATATAACCCAGAATATTAAGGCATAAAATTCCACAATATCTGCTTTGAACTGGGTTATCTAAATTCACACTGGGTTGTAGGTTTTTTCGGGCTAAATGGCCATGTTCTAGAGGCATTCTCTCCTGACGTTTTGTCTCACTACCTCTGAGGATGCTTGCCATTGATGCAGGTGAAACGTCAGGAGAGAATGCCTCTAGAACATGGCCATATAGCCTGAAAAAACGTACAACAACCCAGTGATTCCGGCCATGAAAGCCTTTGACAATACATTAAATTCACACTGCAATATAATCCAGTTCAAAGCAGATAATGAGGGATTTTATTCAGCTGTGTGGAAGGGGCCTGAGATGATGCTAAATTTCAATGGAAATATTATTTCAGCAATACCCATCTTAACGAAAAATAATCTGTGTCATGTATTTTTGTAGTTTAACCTAAGAACTGAGACTTCTTCAGTGCTGAGTAGGTGGGTTTTTAATATTATTATTTATTGACTGTGTTTATACACCACTTTTCACAGGAGCCCCCGGTGGCGCAGTGGGTTAAACCCCTGTGTCGGCAGGACTGAAGACCGACAGGTCGCAGGTTCAAATCCGGGGAGAGACAGATGAGCTCCCTCTATCAGCTCCAGCTCCTCATGCGAGGACATGAGAGAAGCCTCCCACAAGGATGATAAAAACGTCAAATCATCTGGGCAACGTCCTTGCAGACGGCCAACTCTGTCACACCAGAAGCAACTTGCAGTCTCTCACGTTGCTTCTGACATGACAAAACAAACAAACAAAACCACTTTTCACACCCCGGGGGGTGGGGGTAGGACTCAAAGTGGTGTATATCAAGTAATGGCAAGATTCAATGCCGAGATATATACACACCAAACATAATAACTAAAACAATACATATAACTATAAATGAAACCATTAAAATCATATTAAACAGAACACAAACAAACATTTAGACAATTGAAACATAGCTTTAACATCTTAATGTTAAAATCACATAATCCAAAATTCAAAAATACTCATCACAACCCTTATTGGAATATTTGGGGAAAGAAAAAAATATTTTGGTGGGTGGAATTTCACTCTTACCTTGCCCAGCCTTGCGTTAAAGTGTATTTTGAATTGTTTAATAGTTTGATTTTACTTTAATAGTGACTCTCAATGTTTTTTTTAAACTATTGTGATCATTAATTTGTTAGCTGCCTTCAGTCCTAATCTTGGGGAAAAGGCAGAGTATAATAATGATAATGCAATTCAAGGGAAAAGAGAAGCAATAGATTTTAAATGTATAGGCAGTTGCCAGATAAATTAGGTTCTGGTTGCTTGAGAGTTACAATTTAAAATAGGTCTACCTAATACTACATACTGTAGTATATCATATGCTCTGTATTGACTTGATATTCATACTGAAATACAGTAATTAAAAGCAAATAAAGCCAAACATAATATCACAGTTTTGCTGTATTTTAAAAATTGCTTTGTGTATACAGTATTACTTATTTATTTCAGGAATTTCTATACCGCCTTTCTCCAGCAGACCCAAAGCAATTCACAACATCATTAAAACATACAGTATAATATAAAACCATTGATTAAAACAACCCAAAAGAGTTAAATGGATGCTCCCTTATAGAAAATTAAAAATTACCATTAAATTAAAAGCAGTCTAAAATTTCCATATGACAATAAAATACTACAAAATACTAGGCTTCTGTTGCAGTTCATTTAAAAGGTATTTCAAACAGGTGGGGTCTGATCTGATTATTTCTTTGATAGCTTGAGAGTTCTGGTTGCTTGAATTCCAGTTAACTGAAAGTCTATTGTGCAATGTATAGACCCATCTACAATAGTCATACAGCATATAGTTATACTCTAGTTATACAGTATTGTAATATTTAGTGTCCCATTTTGACTTCTCCATTCTTACATTGCGACCCAAATTGAATTGAAAAGTGTGCCTGAAATATAATAACTTGAAAATCTTACCTAGTCTTGTGTTTCTCCGCCAAGACTTCGATAAAGTTAGTTATTGCTAAGTGTTGTGTAATCCATCAATAGGTGTGGGGTGTTGAAAAAATGGTCAGGAATGTCCTGAAGTAGACTAGAACAATGTATGTGCCTGTAAATTCTGTAATCTTCTATGTGGGAAAGCATTTACTATGAGGAGCAGCATAAAGAAATATTCTTGTGCAAGAACTAAGACCTGGAACACAACAAATATTCCTTTGCTCGACTTTCTAAATTTTGGCAGGTGGATTCCTTTGTGATCATTTCCTCCAATGTTATTTCTGCCTTGAATCTTATTTTTATTGAGTGTTGTAATGTAATACAGATTGCGCATCACTTAGCTGGAATTCCAAAATCTAATATCTTCCTCATAGGTGGCTGAGATAACATCTTTGCTATCTGATGGCTCAGCATACATAAGCTTTGTTTCATGCACAAAAATAATAAAAACGTCATTCTATATAATTATCTTTAGGTTATGTGTATATTTACAGGCTATCTCATTAAGTATATATATGCAAATGTAAGTATTCTAAAATCCAAAACACTTCTGAGCCCAAGAATTTGGATAAGAGTTATTCAATCTGTATAAAAGGGGGCTAAGGGTAATGAAATGACTGCCACACGGCCACATAGGAACTGATTTCAATGAAGTAAGTATATCAGGAGCAAGTACTGATCTTCATGGGATCAATGCCCATAGTTATTTGAGTATAATGCGTCATTGAATGTTATGTGCACCTTCGTTTTGAAGGTATGCATTACAAAAACAGGAATTGCTATCGAATGTAAATCAAAGTAGTAGTGGTTGTAAAAAGGCTGTTGGGAAGCTGTGCCTTCTGTCTGGCCTTCCTACCAGTTTTTTCATGGGTACCATCAGCTTCCTACCAGTGTTTTCACAGCCATTGCTGCCCCTCTCTCCTCTTGCCCAGCAGTGCAAAAAGGTTTAGGTATGTGATTCATTGGCTGTTCCAATATGCTTTCAGTGATTGATTACATGATAATCTCTGACCAAACTCTGCATAAAATGCCCTCAGAAGCACTTTATTTTCTTGTTGTGCAATTAAATCTTACCTCATCCCCCGGAACCCCTCCTTGATATTTTACAGTGTTTAAAAATTTTAATTCCTGAATTTGGCCCTGCCCATGGTGATCATTTTTGATGTCGTAATGTTTTGATTTTATATTGTTGTGTTGTTTATATACATTGGTTTTGTATTTTAGTTTATTTTCTGATTTTCTGTTGTGTTTTTGTGTTATATTGTGTATATTGTATTGATGGGTGTGGCCTCATGTAAGCTGCCCCGAGTCCCTTTGGGGAGATGGTGGCGGGGTATAAATAAAGTTTCATTATTATTATTATTATTATTATTATTAATGTACCATCGAATCTAATTTACATCGCTACCAGCAACCACCCCCTCCCCTCCAAATTTCTGCCCATTGTCAACAGTTGTTTCCTTCTCACTTGGAAGCTTGCCAGAGAACAGCATCCAATGTTTCAGGGACCAGCACTGGTTTGAGTCACACTGTTCTAAAATGTTATTGATATTGTCTGCTGTATTTAAAGGAGTGAATGGATTGTGGAAGCAATTTGGTGTTGGTTTGGTAAATGTATAGGGGATTATAGGGAGATGAAGAGAAGTGGAACAGATAGTCCAAGTTAGATCACTTCATTTGCTTAAGTGGGGTAATCTTGTACATCCTTGTTTAGAGGAAAACTTTTTTAAAAGTAAGAGTTGCACCCCAGTACCGTATATTTGCTATAAATATTTGTAACATTATATGAATGAGGAGGGGTAATTACTGGATATAGTTTTTTCAAAAGATAAAATTATGGCCCTATAATTGTAGTAACCAGAAATAACATGTTTTCGAGCTTTCTTTTTGCAGTTGGGGGGAGGGGGGCATAGGATCACAGAACAGAATCCTTCTTTGTGGTTTCATAGGTGTCCCTGTTGCAATGCAACATGATTTCTTCAAGGTCCTGGTGCCTCTAATGTCTTGCGAGTTCCTAGTTTCAGTAGGGAGCCCATCATAATAATTGCAACATGTCATTTATCAGTGTTGTTTGCACATTGCTTTAAACCTGAAATCCTGGATTTTTGAACTATTTTGTGAATGAACAGTGGGCCATGCATTCTGTTTTCAGTTTGAGTGCCAGTGGTTAGTAAGCCAGAATTGCTGCTGTAGAGTAGCATAGATATGGATAGCTGTTGTGTCATAACTGATGCTAAATTTTACATCTTTTTCTTCACTGCTTACTTTCCATGTAATACAACTTATAGTTAAATCTGTTTTGTTAAATTGTCATGATACAGCTTTAGGAATGTTTGTGTACCATTCAGTGTATAGTATAGCCCTTGTAGGAAATTGGATAATAACAAACCCTATTGAAAGAAACTGCCTCCACTGGAAGTTACCTTAGATCGTTGCTGGGAGAAACAGAAAAGAATTTTTTAGTTATTCCAGCAATGTCAGTTTTTAACAGAAGCATACCATATTATTGTCTGGAGGATCTAGAAAATTCCGAGAAGGGAATGTTTTATTGGACCTAGGTGGGACAGCTGTAAGTACCAGACTTTCAGATATGGGGATTTTGATATAATTGTACTACATTCTAATTTCCATAATGGGGAGAGAGTTGTTTATTGTAGGTTTTAAGAATTAGTAGAATGTTACTAAAATTAGAAGAATGAATTTCTAAATTTATAATAGTATTTAAAGAGAATAGATTAAAGAGAGATAAAAATCAGCATACAGTGAGTGAGAGATTGTAGACTAGTGTGTGTTTGATTATTAGTATTCTTTTTGTGCAAATATCTGTTCTTGTCTGTTTCATTTTTGTATTCATGCTGTGTTAGCTACAGTAGGCCTTTAGTAGTGGGGTAGTATTTGTTAGAATTTAGATAGTTTTTTTGTTGAATCTTTCAATTTGTATAAGCATACTTCTGTTTGTGTGTATGTTTTGTTTTTAAATAAAAACTATAAACTATTATTTCCTTTTCAAACTCCTGTGACATTGCTAATACTAAATCAGTATTTTTTTTAAAAAAAAAAGTTAGTGGAATACAATTAAATGGAGGAACGTAAACTAATTCTTTAGTCAAGCTCTATGCTTTAGGTTTTCTCAATGTTTGCACAATAGCAATATTGCAATATTAACAGTCGATTGGTACAGCATTAGACTTTCTTAATGAATTTTTTCCATGAACATTAAAATAGAACCTAATTAAGTTGCAATGGTCAAAATGGCAACTATCATTTACCTTTTTTCTCTTTTTTTAATAATGTAACTTCTATCTGGTTACTGTATATTGTCTTCCTCAGCAGGCTGTCTGAGCACTTCCTGAACAGCAAGCAGATTCGCTTATTAACTGTCCAAAGCTAACTTGAAATATGCAACAAAACATCTTTATTACTGATTTGCGGTACTAATAAAATCTTCTTCATATCCTAAAACAGAACTATTTTAGTAATTTAAGCGTATGAACTGCAAATGACTAGTGATATTTTTATTTAAATTACTGTATCTGCCAAAATAATGAGTTAATGTTTGAGAACCTTTTTTCATAGTAGGTTTATATTTCATTTTGAAGTTTAAATCAAGTTATGTGTCTTGAATGTCTATGATGCTTCTCAGCAAGATGGCTGCTGCTGGTTTGAGGATCAGAAATGGCCATTATCGAACATTATTTGTAGTGTGGTGGGCAGAAAAATGAAGAAGTTAAGCTATGTGTATTGTTTTCTGATGGAAGCATTTGCATTAATGGTATTGCAAAAGGCAAGATAAATTGCTTCTGAACATTCTCAAATGGATACATCATGGAGGAAATGCCTACAAGACAGCTGTATAGACAAAAGTGTTTTTTTTGTTCATGTTTTTTGAGGGTGCCTATTTAAAATAAGTATATAAAAATAAACGTTTCTACATTACTACATAGTGGCTTCACTGATGATAAAGGGTTTGAAAAGATCCAATAATTTCTGTAATGAGCAATGCAACACTTATATATCCCTTTTTTATTCAGTTCTGACATCTCTCCTCACCTCCCCCTGGGTTCCCCTAATTTGCCTACCTTGGAGATAAACCAGGCCTACACATCATCCGGCCCATAGGCCGGATGTGGCCCACAAAGGCATTTCCTCTGGTCAACGGGTGCCCAGAAAGGGATCTGAGCCCTTGAAGTGCTCAGATCCCTCATCTTTGAGGCTGGGGAAGGGGCGGGGCTTCCCCTTCAGCAACATGCATAGGAGGAGGGGTGGCCCGCAGAAGGCTTTTTTGGTGAGTAAATATTGGCCCTTTACCAGGGCCAAGTTGTGCAGGTCTGCTCTATACCGACCTAAGTGGTCAATGTAGATGGTTCTGCAGTGTGTGGTCCTGTGTTCCATTTCCATTGGGCCTCTTATCCATAGGAATGACTTTGCTGGTTTGAGGGGATTCAGTGTGTTGCACGTGCGGAATGCAGCTTGCTTTTTTGGGAACAGACACTGAGGTACTGGAATGCTGCCGTTTTACCACTGCTTTTTAGCTCTATAGTGAGAATGTTTTTGAGCTATAGTAATGTGTTATTTGGTGTTCATATACAAGTGTTGTTAGAAGCTCAGCACAGTAAACATGCAATCATCCCCTTTCATCCTTAAAAGGTCCTGATGAGATGGATAAGGTTGAAGATATTTTTTTCCCTTCTCAAGAATACCTAGTGAACTTCATGGCTTGGTTTCTTTTCATTCTTTTATACCACATAAATTCAATTATAAAATGCAAATGTTTCCTGAACTATAGTGGGATTTTGAGGGCCTTCTATTGAAAAAACTGGGGAAAGCAGCAATTTTTTTATTTTGAATTTATTTGATGAGTAGGCATCCAAAATTTTAATCAGATACAAAATGAGAGGAACATACTTATTTTATCATCCCTAAGACAGCCATGTTCATCTTTTAAATGGGAGCTAAGATCTTAGTTTTCTATGCATCAGAAGATGGGAAGCAGGTCAAGGCACTGTGCATGCTTCATAAATCAGAGAAAGACTACAGTTATATCTGATTCAATTACAGACTTCAGAACACATCTGAGGGTGAGTAATTCCCATCCCTTGGGCAAATACTGGTTTGCTATCACTGCGTATAAAAAGAAACTGTTTCTTTAAATTGCTTCAGTTCTAATATCCCCCCATTAATAATGTTATCCTTAAATTATGTCTTAGGAATTCTATGTCAATAATCACCAGAACCAGAAGATTACAGAGCAATACGAAGCCACCTGAAAGTCAGGTAACTCGAAATCAAGGAAGGAAGAGGCATACTGTGTTATTGAAGGCTTTCATGGCCAAAATCATTGGGTTACTGCCAGTTTTTGGACAGTATGGTCAGGTTCCAGTAGCATTTTCTCCTGACATTTTGTCTGCATCTACAGCAGGCATCCTCAGTGGTTGTGAGGTCTGTTGGAAATGAGGCATGAGGTTTATATATTTGTGGAATGTCCAGGATGGGAGAAAGAACTCCTGTCTGTTTGAGGCAAGTGTGAATATTGCACTTATGAATATTGTAATCTCCCCAGGCAGCAACAGCCAGGCTTTGAAACTGCAAGGTTTTTAAATGCTAATCAAGCTGGCCAATTGCAGTATTCATACATTGCCTCAAACAGACTTCTTTCTCCCACCCTGGACATTCCACAGATATATAAACCCCCTGCCCCATTTGCATCAGATCTCACAACCTCTCAGGATGCCTGCCATAGATGTAGGTGAAATGTCAGGAGGGAATGCTACTAGAACATGGCCATACAGCCCCAAAAACTCACAGCAACCAAGAGGCATATTATTGACTGAATTTTCAACATCATTACAAGCTGAAGAAAACACACTCTAAATAGACTGCTGTTTTCCAAAATATAAATTTGCTAATTCATGAGAAAATCTGTAGTTCATACAATGTATTCCTGAACATTTGGAACAGTAAGAATATGTGAACATATTGTTGAAAATCTGACTTTAAAATGTTTTTAAAACATATAGAAACATACTGCTTTAACAGTTGAGGCACATTTTGCCTTTGTATAATTACAGGCATAATTGGATTTTAAAGAGGTGGCTGTGTTAGTTTTATACAACATAATAAACAAGAGGGTCAGGAGTGGGGAGGAAAAAGAATTTAGCAGCACCTTTAGGACTAACTGGCTTTTATTTTAGCACAAACTTTCATAAATATGATACCAGTTCTTCAGATACAGAACTGAAGAAGTGGCTTCATATCCATGAAAATTCATACAAAAAAATCCCAGTTAAGGTGCTGCTGTGTCCCATTTTGTTCTGCCCTCACCTCTTTCCTTTTTTAGTGCCTAATGTTTTTAATGTAGACTCTATGCGTACATATCCCTGTTCAGAAGTAGAATCATGAAGTTGAATGTATTGCTTTCTTTAAATTAACTAGGGATAATACTGCTTGGTGCTTTCTTGCTTTAGAAAAAGTTTGGTGTATGTACTGCACAGCACTGTGCAATGTATGTCTTAGAGGACATCTTCACATTTCATATAATATGTTGTAAAATAAAGTCTTACTAATTATTCCATTGTAGTCATTTTAATTTTTGTTACCTCTAAATGATGTTACCTCTAAATGAATGCAAACCAGCTAGACTGATACTTTTCTAGAAAAAAAACAGCTTGAGTATGTGTTTTGGAGAAGATTTAAGATTGCTTCTGCACAGACTCACAATAAGCTAGTAGTTTATGATGAATTAGTTCATCAATGCAATGTAATAATAAATGTGCAAAATTGGGCAAATACTAACGTCTATATAAAAATATTAACAGCTCTCAGAATTCAGGGAGATTACCAGAGTATGTGGATATACACTTAAAGTGTGACTTTTATCATTCACCAGTCTATTTTAAAAAGTAAAATTATCAGCAGTTAATGCCATTGTTTAGCAATTTCGGATGTTCACCATGATGTTGGGGAGAGGGAGTTAGACAGAAAGGATCTTGTTTCTCCTCCCAAGATCTTTAGAAAGGAAAAAAAACCACATGTATATTATTCTGAACCTTTCATTATGAATAGGCAAAACAAGTTCCTATTTATACTTTTAGCCCTACTAATAATCAAAGTTTTCTGTAGTAATTTGCACCTTATTTCTATTTCTGGTAAAAAGATAGCACTAAAATCTTTTAAAATTACAGTACAACTCACCGTAACCATGGAGGATACATTCCCGGAGTTCAAAGGGGTACAGGAAATTGCAGATAATAGCAAACTCTTTTGGAATGGATTTCTGGTCCAAGAATATAATGAAGTTGTACTGGAGTACCTAAAATGCCTAGGGATTATGTATTTTATTAAACATAGATAAATAAAACTGCAAGTACTGATACTGCGGATATGGGGATTGTATTGTATATGCTGTGAACCTTAGGGTAAATATTAACAGAATTTCGAATGGGCATACCCCTCTGTACATGACCAGTTCTCCACTCTTGCTGTAGAGCAGGGTGAGAAACATCATATTCTGCAGATATTCTAGACCAGAGGTCCTCAAACTAAGGCCCTCCAAGGTCATTTACCTGGCCCTCACTCAGGGTCAACCTAAGTCTGAAATGACTTAAAAGCACACAACAACAACAATCCTATCTCATCAGCCAAAAGCAGGCCCACACTTCCCATTGAAATACTAATAATTTTATATTTGTTGAAATTGTTCTTCATTTTAATTATTGTTTTGTTTTAAGTGCTTTTTGCACTACAAATAAGATATGTGCAGTGTGCATAGGAATTCGTTCATGTTTTTTTCAAATTATAATCCGGCCTTCCAACAGTTTGAGAGACTGTGACCTGGCCCTCTGTTTAGAAGGTTTGTGGACCCCTGTTCTAGACTATAATAAGACAGCATGGTTATTGGTAACAGATTGTGGAAATTGTAATTCAAGTGATCTGGACATGATTTGATTATATACCCTTGCTATATAGACAAGTTGCCATTGCCTGACAAAAGGAACTATGCTAAATTTTAATACGCTTGTGTCTGAAGGTGGCAGAATGCCATTTGCCATTCATATGCTCTCCTGGCAGGTCATGTTATTGATTCTAAGTAGATATTGTTTTCAGTTGTGGGAAATGTATGCAGTTGTACTTTTGTTACCTGTTTTCAAACAATAAATTTTTGATTTTGTTGCCATTTTTGAAATAAAGCTGTGATGCTTCTCACTGGACAGATTGTGATGCATCTTTCATCCTCTTTTGAACTTATTACACACTTCTGTAGTTCGTTTGTAACACTGTAAACCCTGCCATTCACAAACTCGTATATGCTTGATGACACCAAAAGGGTCTGCATTTATAAAAAGAAATTTTAGTCACTTATATGGCTCTGGCTAGCGGTTCAGAATGGAGCTAATATTCAGTACTTTTCTACAATAAAGTGATTTTTAAGCATTTCAGGTAATATCCTACTAATAATTTAAAAAAACCAGAAGATAGTGTCATCGATAGTAATAATCTCATACTTCAAATTTGGAACTTCACATTATATCTTTTGTTGCATCGCTTTTTTCACATTAATTCCATTTAATATTGTTCCTCCCCCATATATATATATATTGATTGGGGCCCTGTCTACATTGCCATATAATGCAGATCAATGCAGTTAAACTACCTTCTGAAATTGCATTATATTGTAGTGTAGATAGAGCCTGAGCCAACTATCTCAGACATATTTGGCTACCACTTGCTGGAGATCACAGTGATACTTTTAAATAATATGTTTATTTGAAAAATTAGTACATTGAAATAAAATTTAAACCTATATGGAAAAAGAAGAAATATAGCAGAAAAAATGATAATGGGTTGAATATGCCAACTCTAGATCAGAGCTTTCCAAACATTTCATGTTGGTGACATACTTTTTGGGCACGCATTATTCCATGACACAGTATTTCAGTTTAACTAGCAAACTGGAGGTTAAAACAACCCTTTATAACTTATGTATACAGAATGTTTGGGGGACACAACAAATCTCATGAAGCTCTTTCATTTATATTTTTAAATAATATCTGATTTATTGCTTATTTCACATAGACTTAGAAGTTTCCCCTTATGTTTCCGCGACACATCTGCACTTTGCAGCCTTGACACTAACGTGTCACCACACAGTTTGGAAAGCTCTGCTGTAGAAGACTTTTCAACTAGATTACCTGTAAATGACCTTAACATAAAGGTTTCTTTTTAAATATTCAATCCTTTAATGCTCTCTTCTTGTCTTACAGTCCTATTTAAAACTGAAAGAGACTAGATAAAAAACAAAGGGGGGAGAGGACATTGACTATTTGTGCCTTTTTGTATTTTATGAGTTGGTTAATTCTTGATTGACTGTCTGATTGCTGACTGGTTGCTTTTATCCAATTAATAAAATTATTTCTACAGGCTATCTCTACTTGATTCTAAATAGAAAAACTCAGTTCAAGTTATCAAAAGTCTTTCCTGCATCCAAAAATTTCAATGAGATAATTGAAATCACTTCGGTTTTTCAAGCCAACCAACTCAAAGGATTTGTTTGCCTGAGTTTTCTCTGGTTCTAATACATATTGTTTGATTGTTGCATCATGATGAACAGCAGAGTTTTTTAAAAATGCTTTTGAGTTTCAACTCAGTGAGTCACTCCACTACTGTAACAGTAAGATTGGGAGGTGTAAATTTTCCAATTCTAGATCTGTGGGTCACAAAACAAGTGTTCCAAAAAAAGTTTTGTGAAGACTGATCTGGCTATGCTAGTATTTTGGAGAGCAGGAGAGTTTTTAACCTAAGGTAGCCCAACAAGAGCCAGTGTTGTGTACTGGTTTGAATGTTGGACTAAGAGACCAGGCTTCAATTAACTACTTAGGCCAGTTTTTCTCGACCTGGGGGTCGGGACCCCTGGGAGGGGGGTTTGCCAAAACCATCAGAAATCACAGTATTGGTGTGGACAGCCACAGTATTTTCTGTTGGTCATGGGGGTTCTGTGTGGAAATTTTGGCCCAATTCTATCATTGGTGGGGTTCAGAATGCTCTTTGATTGTAGGTGAATTATAAATCCCAGCAACTACAACTCCCAAATGTTAATGTCTATTTTCCCCAAACTCCACCAGTGTTCACATTGGGTCATATTGACTATTTGTGCCAAGTTTGGTCCAGATCTATCATTTTGAGTCCACCGTGCTCTCTGGATGTAGGTGAGCAACAACTCCAAAACTCATGGTCAATGCCCACCAAACCCTTCCAGTATTTGTGTTGGTCATGGGAATTCTGTGTGCCAAGTTTGGTTCAGTTCCATCGTTGGTAGAGTTCAGAATGCTCTTTGATTGTAGGTGAACTATAAATTCCAGCAACTATAACTCCCAAGTGACAAAATCAATCCGCCCCAACCCCACCAGTATTCAAATTTGGGCATATTGGGTATTTGTGCAAAATTTAGTCCAGTGAATAAAATACATCCTGCATATCAGATATTTATATTATAGTTATGTAGCAAAATGACAGTTATTAAGTAGCAATGAAAATAATTTTATTGTTGGGGGTTGACAACACATGAGTATTAAGTAAGGGGTCACAGCATTCGGAAGGTTGAGAACATTGACTTAGGCGATCTTTGGAAAGCCACGTTTTTTTCTCTGAAAGGTTTGCCATAGGGTCACCATAAGTCAGAAATTACTTGAAGGCATACAACAATATAGCCAGACCAGCAGTAATGTGAAATATAGGGGGACTGTGGGAAACGAGAGCTGGTTTAGAGAAATCTTCTGGGCAAGAAGATCACCTTTTGTGTCTGGTATTTATAGCCATATATGTGGAGATTGCATCAGAATGAGGTGTAAATTTCCCTTATTTATCTCAATAGAGTGTTAATGGGAAGGCCTAGTTGTCACAATTTAAATGCTAATGCTTCTAAGACAGTGGTTCATCTTGAGTCACTAGAATGTGGCTATAAATCATCCAGTGATCCAGACTTTGCTGTGAACTTCTGAAACTGTGATAAATGTAAGCTCGAAGTCTGTGCATGAAGGTGATATTCTACTGATATTCTTGCAATTCTTCTGTAGAACAAAGCCTTTTTCTAGGCTTACAGGCTTTCTGTTTAGGTTGCAGGGAGGCTATCCTGCTATTTTTGTGAAGTATTCCTTATGAACCAGTGTGGTTTTAGTGCTTTGAGCATTTGACTAGGATTCTAGGCGACTATGGTTCAAATCCCTACTTGGCCGCAAAAAATCACTGGGACCTTGGACCATTCTGTCAGCCTTAAAATAAAACAGTGCTAAAGTTCTCTGAACAAATGTCAAGAAAACCCTGTAATAGAACATTAGGGGTTTTTTTCCGTGTCAGGAGCAACTTGAGAAACGGCCTGTCTGCAAGGACGTTGCCCAGGGGATGCCCAGATGTTTTACCATCCTGTGGGAGGCTTCTCTCATGTTCCCGCATGAGAATCTGGAGCTGACAGATGGGAGCTCACCCTATTCCCCGGATTTGAACCACCGTCCTTTCGGTCGGCAGTCCTGCCAGCACAAGGGTTTAACCCATTGTGCAACCAGGGGCTCCAACATTAGGGTGAACATTCGCAAGAAAAAATGGGAAAGCACAATAAAAATAAAAACCCTGTGAAGCAGAATTCTACGCTATAGTTATACCTTTGTGATTTTTTTTGTCTATTAATACATTTTATCTGTGATCTCAATGTTAACTGGAATCATAAAATTTAGAGCTGGAAGGAATCACACAGACTATGTAGTCAGTTCCCTACCATACAGAAATATACAACTAAAGGAATCTCAAAAGATGGCTGTCTATCCTTTGAAGACCCTTAAATGAAGGAAAGACAGTCCATTTCTCTTTTAAACACCCCTCATTGTTCAGTTCTTCTTAATGTGTGGGGGTGTCTGTTTTCCTGTAATAAGATCCTGTATTCTTTTAAAATTATATTTATTGTGTTATAGTAGCATCTATAAAACAAACATTACAAAGAAGGAAAGAAAGAAACATGGAAAGAACAAATGCTAAAACCCCAAGGAGGAAGTCAGCAACCTTCCCCACCCAATCTTAACAAATTAAAAATTGCTTCCCACCCCATCAATTAAAGATATCAGGGAAAAACAACCTATGGTGAACCCTTTACAATATGCTCTTTCATAGCACAAAGTCATCTGGTGTAAAAGTTTGTGGAACGATTGAGTTTTGGGTTTATAGTCCAGAAGTATATGAGGTTGCAGGTTTCATTTTTTTAAAAAATGTTGGGCTGTGTTTTGGGATTTGATGGGAAGAAGGGCAATTTGTGTCCTGCGAAGCACAAAAAAAATTCTCAAGACTGACCATGCCATGCCTAACGAAAAAAAATCCATATTTCACTATTTGTACATTTTCATTCTGAAATCCAGGGCTGTTGGATTTTGTGTTTTTTAATCAACTGAGTAATATTAGGGTTGAGGCAGAAAGCTCTGTCATTTGTTCATTTAAGTAACCAAAATTCCTCTTCCAAAGCAGCAAAGTTATAACAAAGCTTTCTCTTTCTGCAAGAAGGAGGTACTTCTTCTTTGGAGCTGATTTTTTTTAGGGGGATGCCATTTAAATAACAATATATCTGCAACACTGAGCACATTTTATGATATTGTGGCACAATAACTCACACTTAAATGTCAATAGAGACACTTGAGAGAACCTACAAGGTTCAATAACTTCTGGTGTGGTTTGTTTCTCCTGTCATCGGCCATTATATTTTTTACAGCTTTTAAATTGCTACAGAGAGAAATTGCTTTGGATTATAATGGATGGTTAAGAGGCTGCCAAGGGTACCCTTGCACGGGGTGGATGAAAGTTCAATACTATTTTGGTTTTATGTGTCTAAGTTCTAGGCTATATAGCTTAAATATAATTTGTTTGACAAATGCATTGGAGGGATACCAGAGTACAAAACTATACTGAGCATTTAAAGAGACACCGCAAAGCCCTTCATCAAATTTTGGGTAGAAGATTAAACTCCAACTATTATCTTTTTTCGAATATATGATCAAGAGAGCTTGTCTTTTGCAGGTTTATATTGGAGAATGGTTCTAAGGAGATCATGCTATTCCTTCCTTGTATTGTTCCAGAAACTGGGGCACCAGCTTACTGTGTGCTTGTTATGTCACTATGAATTTATGAACATAGTTGTGAGGGCAGAATCCACTGAGTTCATAGACCTCCTTTAAAACAGGAGTGAAGAATTTTGGGTTCTTGCAGGGCCACATTCCAGTGATGGAATTTCAGAAAATACAATTTACTTTGACTTGAAGGACTCACTGCCTTAGAAGAGGTGTTTAAAATGTTCGTAATGGTGGAAAATGTAGTAAAAATGAGAAACCAAATCATGGTGGTAAGAGCGTGGATGGATTTGTCTCAAGGACCTGAAATTTCCCCACTCTGCTTTAGGAGCATAACACAGCCATCTATTTTAAATACAATGGGCTATTGGTAACCTCTGGGGTTTGGTTTTAGGACCATGTGTGAATACTAAAATCTCATATAAAATAGTGTGAAAAATGACAAAATGGTTTGACTGGGGCGGGGCAGAATATTTTCAACCCATAGATGGTTGAATCCGTGGATACTGTGGGCCAAGTATACTAGTGTGTCAGCCATAGTCTACTAGAAATTTCTTGAACCAGAGTGGACAGGCTAGTAGAGGAAAATACATCATTCATGGTTAACCTTCTTTATCCAAGGAGGCAAAGCAGGTATTGTGGGTTATTCTGAATTATATGGCTGAGTGGAAGGACCCTGAGACCAGGTGCTTCCATCAACAAATACACTTAAATGTTGGAAAACAATAACACATGTATTGAGTATGGTGAAGGTTTAGACCAGACTTGGTTTGCATGCTTCTGATTGTGCAAAGGAAGGGTGACCCCTTCCTCTCTCATTCTTCTTCTGTTGATTTTTTCCAAGGTGTATTCTACTGTCTGGAATCCCTCCCTCCAATAAAGCATGTATTGAAAGTGTTGCATGTTGTTCATATGATAACAATGTTTTTATTCTCTTCAGCATTTACTGCTATGAATCCGTAATTTGGAATATGATTTTACAGTTTACTGATTCTTATAATGTTTTATCAATAATTTGTTTGGATATGTTTGTAGATGATACCTGGTTTTAAATTAAAATAGAATTAGCCCCAAAAGGGCTTACAGAATGCACAGTAAATGCAATGAAGAAAGCAGATTTGACTGTTTAAGCACGAAGGTTTTTGATGAGAAATTCAAACATTGTGCTCAAAAATGAGAAGATCCTGGGAGGAAGAGGGTTCTCCCCAAGTCCCCTCCTTGTCCTCCCCCCCCCCCTTCCTCTTCCCTTTTGGAGGCAGATAGTGAAGGAAAAACAGAAAATGTTTGGAGCCAAAAGGGTTATCCTTGGTCAGGATGGGAGAGAAAAATGTATCTATTAGACCCCTTGTCATACAAGAAGGTACAATCAAAGCAATGGATCAGTATGAATGTAGACATCGACCATCCCCACCTCACCCCCCTGCCTCTCCCACTCTCATGCTTCGATCGCAGGCATAGACTCCACACAGCTATTACGTGACGAGGAAGCGCTATGCCACTCTCCAGGCGCCCTGAAAATGACCTATCGATAATGCTACTCATGAGACAGCAACAGGAGAGAAATGAGAGAAACGGAAAGGGGGTTCCCCCTCCCTCCTTAATTCTTTTAAATCTTGAAATCGTTAACAACAACACAAAGCCATTCTGCTAAATTGTCTCCAAATTTCAAAGCGCTTTCCTCTCAGTTCCGTCCCTGGGAAGGGAAGAAGGATGATAGAGTGGTAGGAAAGGAGGAAGGAAGGAAAGAAAAAAAGAGAAGGGAGGAAGGAGAGGAAGAAGAAAGGATGGAAGGAAGGAAAGAGAAGGAGGAAGGAAAGAGAAAAGGAAGAACAAAAAGGTGGAAGGGAATGGAGGGAGGGAAGAGAAGGAGGAAAGAGAAGGAAGGAAAGACAAAAAAGGAAGGAAGTAGAAAGAGGTCCTGATTTGTGAAATGCAAGGCATTGCCTACATATTATAGGAATCTTCACTGATTTATTTCCTTTGTTTTGCACTCTTCCTACAAAGGGGTCAGGATGGCATACATTCCTAGGATTGTGAATCTGATATGGAGGCTGGTTTTTCTTTCTTTCTCCTAAAATGCCAGGAGTCAATACTATATTTAAACATGTTACTCACAACTTTCTTCTCTGGAAACTTTCTTTGGACTGGCACTGGTT
>NW_026845477.1:118949472-118998021 GCF_025583915.1 Anolis sagrei ordinatus | reverse complement strand
AAAGTCAGCAGCTTTAGATAAATAGTATAGAAATAGAGATATTTTAAAGTTGTAGGAGAGGGATTCCCCCAAATCAAAACAAATATTTTGAGGGAAATGGAAAAATATACAATACTTTTTAAAAAGCATTCTTATAGATCTAGTTATCTCTTACTTTAGATAACAACAACAATAATAATAGTAGCAGCCCTGATGGTCAATACAACAGTTAGAGATGAGTAATACTTATATTTCTTGCACTAAAATGTGACAAAAGTGCTATATGTGTTGCATAAACTTTTATGTTTTCCAGAACTTATTTATTTATTTATTTGCAGCATTTTTGCCCTGCCCTTTTCAACCCCCCCCCCCTGGGGGGGGACTCAGAGCAGTTAACAAAGGCAGCAATTCGATGCCACAAAACAATAACACAATATAAAACCATAAATACAGAGTTAAAACAATAGCAATTATAACCAAATTATAATAACAGTCATTAAATTAAAACAATACTCAGTCCACTAACCCATTGATAAAACCGTATCCTCATATATATATATCGTCTTGCCAATCCATTTCCAGTCAAAGTGCAGCTTTATGTTCATTGTCCGAAAGTCTGGTCCCAAAACCAAGAACTTAATTCATCCCTAATTGTCATGCTTCACGTCTGTTGCTTTAGGAGTGTTAAAGTGCATTTCTATGTATAATGTAAAACACTCATAATATTCATGTTTGAGGACATTGAAAGTGTACCTTAATTGGATGTTCGTTGCACGCTTATTTGCGGAGTTTACTACTAAGTTTTAAAAATTATGTTGCTGATGAAGCTAAGAACTGATAAACTTGAAAGTTGCATTTCTCACTCTGCTAGTTTGTGTGAAACAAGGTTAACATTGGAAACAGAAGAAGCCATCACCATTGAAGCAAAACAAAATTATTTTGTGTTTTCAAATTAGCCACCTCCACAATGTCAAATGGAGACAGAAAGTAGACATTTTCAGACAAAAGAACAGAGGGGAACAAATGGTGAAGTAAAGACACTTGGAGTACTAATGTTGCTCATGAAATGTATGATAAATCATGATTAGCACTTTCTCATCTCTTTTTTAATAGTGTCTTTCTCAGACATGTAAAAATGAAAGGCTGGTGCGGACTAAGATGAGTCGTCCGTCCCCCCGTCCCCCCCGTCGTATGAGTTTATTTCTTAGTGTTTTTCCATGGTGCAGAAGATGAAGGAATGCAAAGTGGACTAGAAGAGTTGAGGCTGTGCTTAGAAAAGGCTTTGACACAATGTGGCAGAGGTGCGATATGCTTGGCAGAATCCAAACTGTATTGGAGGGTTATAAATGTGAAAATTGCCCTTTTTATGCAAAATCTGAAAAGTTCTTTCCAATATTCAGGTCCTGTGTGTGCTTAGAAGTCCTGGCTAGTGGGAGCATATGAACACACTGCCTTAAACATTTAGTTTTCTATTCTACCCACCCCTCAAATCCTTGGAATTTTTGGCCAGGTTCAAAGTTTTCCCTAGTTCCACCTTCATGATGTCTACCTAGATTGCTGTGCAGTTGTTTCAGGGTTGGTACTAGGAGAGTTTGTGTATGAAGAAGCAGGGATGTGGAATCCTGTAGTTGGAACCAGCTCCTAAACTAGAAGTCAGTTTTTATGCATGTGCCATGTTTACTTGTAAATACAGAAAGTTTGGACCCATTTCAGTCTCAGATACACTGTCAAAAATGCCATCTTATAATATATTTTAACTCAAATTTTTCAGAATTTAAGTGGAAAGAAAAGTATTTTCTTGTTGGCTTCTGATCAGGCTGTTCCTTGTGTGTTAATCCTTTTTTACATTATTTTTTTCAAGTATACAGTTCAATTTGATAGATGGGCAAATGCAACATGTTTTCAGTACCATAAGTTTGCCCTGTATTAATGTTTAAAATCTTTAAAAGCAGGAGGCATTCCGGGGAATCACTACAGGATCAAATAGTACGTTGTGAGTGTTGTGGGAAGCGTAACAAACACGGTAGACTAGAGTTACTATAGGACATGCATTATCTTGATTATGTTTTTGTAACTAAATGTTTAAATCTGAAATGGTCTGTTACAGGAATTGTTTTACAGTATTACTCAAGTATTGTAAATGCCAGTTCCATATGGCTTGCAAATAACAGATGGCACTCTGGCTTATATAAAACACACACATTTCTAATTATTTTTTTCCTTTCTCCTATTATCACTTTCTATGGGTGAGCATAGAAGACTCAGTAATAGTTATGTTGGGGAATAAAGCCAGAGTTTATGAACCAGCCCTTGAGCTGCAAGTGGAAAACCGACTCATAAAATAATTTTTATTTTCATGAATCTGGGCCACAGTGCTGAGCTTCTTGCTTTAGTAGTAGCCCTGGTCCCCCTTATTTGGTAAGGCACCTAGCAGAAGCAGTTACAAATAGCCAGATTAAGTAAAACAAGATGAATATGTTGAAAGTTCATGTTTAGATTTTGTATTGCAGCTGAAAATATCCCCCATCGAACTGTGCCAATGGACCTCCTGTTCTGACAATTTTTGAAGAATGTATGCCTAAAATGTAACATTTCCAGACCCTTTGAAGGTTAAAATCTCAGTCTCTCTTTGCCCCTCAATGCCACCCCAAAAAGAAAAAAAAGCTTACGACTGAGTATGGACCTAATACCATATGAGATCCATACCAAATTCTTTCTCCCTGTATATTCAAGTGGGTTGTACATTCTACAGTATTGAACAAAAATAAAATAAAATGGCAATTTGTTTTTTATGCAGCATGAATATTGGTTTTCAAAGGATTCTTGTGACTAAACTTATATTGATGTGATTGGATCCTTCTTATTCCAAGACTGGATGTGTTTCCTTTACATTACAAACTCCTTTATTTTTAATCCCTTGCAGAACTTGTAAAAGATACATATTTGGAGCTCTTCAAGCATTCTGGGAGTTGTAGCTTGAAGCAGTAAGATCTGTGTTGCCCGTTTTTGAGTCTTTGTTAACTGGAATATCACAAGGTTAAGTAGTCTTGAAAAACTATATTTGCAAATGTTTATTTTCTAATATTCCCCTCTCAGAATATTCGATAGGGATCATATTTTCCTAGGAGCCCCTGGTGGCACAATGAGTTAAACCCTTGTGTCAGCAAGACTTCTGACCAAAAGGTCGGCAGTTCGAATCTGAGCACCTGTCTGTCAGCTCTAGCTTCACATGCAGATATGAGAGAAGCCTCCCACATCCGGGCGTCCCCTGCACAGCGTCCTTGCAGATGGCCAGTTATCTCACACCAGAAGCAACTTGCAATTTCTCAAGTCACTCCTGACACAATTTTTTAAAGAGATATACTTGCTTTTCAAAACAACAAATTTAAAACTGAGTACAAAGTGTTATAGTGGCTGTATGTTGCAATAACTGAGTCACCAGTGCCAAATGCAGGTATATCCATTGTGGAGACACTCTCAGCCGTGGAAGAAGGCAATGGCAAACCCCCTCAACACATTTTGCCAAGAAAAGCCTCTGGCACGCAACACATAATAAATGCATGGACACAAAGAGTGACTAACAGCTTTGTGTTAACACTGCTGTAAGATACCAGCAGGATTGCAGCCTTTGTTAGCAATTTAGCTGGCCTTCCACATGAAGCATTCACCTTTTTATTCTGTCCTTGAACTTTAATGCCTCCAATGTATAATTACATCCTATGATGGAGGATCCTAGGCTATCTTTTGGATAGCTCTCTCTCACAGAAGAGTAAAATCTCAAATGTGTTTTTGCTTAGTGTTTTCACCTGTTCATCTCCTTATGAGTTTTCTCTTTATGTAGAATATCAGTTTTGCATACCATGCATAATTTAAAAAAACCCAATCCCCATAGGGAATGCACTTGCCCAAGACCACAAAGAATACAGTTAATGTTCCTATTTGGGAATCAAGCCCTGCCAGTTGCTGCATTGCTTCCTTTGGTGGGTGGGGATACCTCTGGACCCAAGAATGTGTTGTGGTAACTGCTCTAGTATGTTAGCTGCCTGACCCGAGATGACAAATCAGAAAATTCCAATTCATAAAATGGAGCTCGCTTGAACCTGAAATTTCCTTGGTTCCTGTCAGAACAAGCCTTGTTGTTTTATATTAATTTGTTTTAAAACATTGTGAAATGTGTTATTTTAAAAAATACGTATTTTCCAGGACGCTAGTAACGTGTTTCTGATTTGGGAAATTATTAAGCACTTCCATTTATAAGCTCTTATACTTCATTTTGTGCAAGGCTACAACACTGACCTTCCTGTCTGCATATGGAGTGCGTAATTAATTGTGATGATGGTGCATGCTCCACAGTGACAAAGGTTTGCAATAAGGGTGGGGCCATGGGCACAATTTTTAAATAAAAGTTAAATAACATTTCTGTACCAAGCACAGCTGGACCACACAGTGTTTATGGACTAATCATCTGCTAAATTCAAACTTATTAAAATTGGAAGCTGTGTAATCTATAAGAGCACAAAGCAATTATAACTACTCCCTTCCTCCTTCAGTCTTGTAACTGAAATGTTGTAATTGATTTCTCTTCCACAGGCACATTCCTTTTCCTTTTTTTTGTTGGAGGGGTGGGGGGTATTAAACATCAGTCAGGGCTGAGACCTCATAAGGCCATATTTCAAGCTGCAGTGAATTTTTATGGCCCTGTTATAAATCCCTGGAAAAATATGCCTTTTTATAATAGCTGTGACAGAACTTTAACTACTGATCCATGAATACCAGCATGGCCATAGTCCAGTTTATTGTAGTTGGAATAGTAAGGCTCTACTGTTGAATAAGTCAATTTCAGTTTTTTCATTTCGGTTTCTGGACCCAGCTTTCTCTTGTTTGTGCAGCACTTCCTTTGAAATTTATTTACTTAAAAATAGTCTGTTAATGCATGTGGCACACCATTCAGTTGAAGGAATGCATATACTAGAAACAGTATGTGTGTAATACACATACACACCTCTTTTGTGGGTAATCTTGATTATACAGAGGAGTCATGTGCGTTTTGGATAATGTGACATTTGAACAATAGTTTAAACAGGATAAAATAATCTAGATCTCCCTTTTTTGGCCTCTCTTCTTCCTACTCCATTACAAAAGAGGATTGTGTTCTTTTTCTAGGAGTGCAGATTTATAATTATATTCAATTGAGTGTTGCATGTATTTCCTAGATTTCCTTGAGAAATAATGACTTAATGTTTTAGGGGCTCTTGGCTCTGGTGCAGCAGTGCCAATACAAGATAGTTTTCTTTACCAGTGCCACCTAAACACCAGCTGTAGAAGGATGTCTTGGCCTTCCAAAACACATTTTGGGGATATTGGAGGGCTGCCAGGAGGAGGAGAGATAACATTCTCCCAACTCAACTGATGGAGGCAGTTCTGTTAGTTGTTAACCCCTCCCCCATTGCATTTAGGCCATGAGTGTATGTGTCTTCAAATTGCCTGTTGATTTATGGAAACTGTTATTTTCATAGGATTTTCTTGGGCTATGCATCAGTACTCAGGGGTGGTCAAGCATTATTCAAGTCTCCCATTCAAGCACGTTACAGAGCTGATCATGCTGAATACTCTAAGTGTACCAAAACAGACAGGTCACGGGAGTTGTACGGAAGGGGCAGAACAAAACCTTACATACAGTAGAGTCTCGTTTATCCAACATAAACAGGCCCGTAGAATGTTGGATAATATGGAGGGATTAAGGAAATGCCTATTAAATGTCAAATTATGTTATGATTTTACAAATTAAGCCCCAAAACATGTTTTGCAACAAATTGACAGAAAAAGCAGTTCAATACACTCTTAACATTATATCGTAATTACTGTATTTACAAATTTAGCACCAAAACATTGCAATGTAATGAAACATTGGGTCCAGGGATTCCTATTTCTCTCACCCTGTGTGGGGAGGGAACTAGAAAATGCCATAAACATAGCTTCAGTATAAACAGTTTTGTTGGTGTAATCCTGGATTTACTTTCTCAGAGTATTTGAGATTGTGTATGAGCTATTTGAAAGAGTTTCCCCCAAATTTGGGGTTCTAAAAGTCTACCATATATAAGAGTCTACCTATATTTTAAAATGGGGTGTACTTGAACACACCTTCTTCAGCATCTCATTGTTCACATCGCCACCATTTAATAGTGAGGGGCTCAATGATCCAGGGTCCCTGGAAATTGCAGGTGACAATTCCATGGATCTAGAGGGCCCACTGTACTTTCCTTTTAGTATGAACTATCAAGGTTAGACCCACAACTATTATAAAATTGAATACTTGTGTAATGAAATAGGTGATTCAGCATTTTTATGGTTTATTTCAGCATTGTTCTATGTGGTCAGATGCAAAAAGGAGCCCAGATCTGTACTCCTGTTAAAGGGCTAGGAGCTGGTTGGTAGCCTTAGTTTTGGGGTCCAGTCCTGAATCTGGATTCAGATCCTAAAATGGTGTTCCCATGTACTTCTGGACAATATTGGCCTGCTTTTTTAATTCACATGTTACACTGGGAAAAAACTAGGAGCAACCTTGGAGGACTGTGATAAAAATGAAAGTAGCAAACCATTTCATTTGATAAAAGCTATGTCTTAAATATAAAATGTAACCAGGAATTTTCTGCTCACCTTTAGAATGGATTCCCTTTTGCAAGATGTGATAAGCCAATGAGAAAATCTGTCTTGGATTTTGAAGTACAAGCCCATTAATTAGGAGATATGTATTGATAATGAGCAGCCAGACAATTCTTCAGACAATCAAGTCTGAGCACACAGTGCTGGCATTTTAAATCTTATGAAATAATCTTGTCTTATTCTTCAGTTCCCCTGTAAGGCAAATACAGTTTCATCTTACTGCAAAGCATCACTGCCAGTTCATGGGGAACACTGCTTGACATTTCATAGAAGCACCATAGATAGTTCCCCTTAATGTAGGTATGCGTGACCTTAGCACAGGTGTACGTCAGTTAACAAAATCAATATGTTTGTGGCATTACATGTTTAAAGAAAATTTTGTAGCAGAAGCAGAAATAACATGGAACGAATGGCATCGGTTTCTAAACCAACTCAATTCCAGAGCAGTTCAACATATTTTGGCAAACTTTTTATTTAAAACTAGCCATATGTACATGTGTAATGAAGTAAGTAAGTCATGTTAAGCTTGCTTAAGTAAACAAAAACATTTTGAAATTTCTAGAGATCACTTGAAGGGCTTATCTTAAATTCACTCAGAGATGACTTTTTCTATAACTAGCCTTTCCCTAGGATTTCCATTTGGTGTCCAAATGACTATATCTATTTTTTTACTGGTGAGGCAGATTTATCTGCCCCATTCCTTCTCGTCATACAGGCTTGGTTAGGAAACAATTGGGGGAGCTGCTGTTTACCTTGCCTCTTCTTGGCAGGCACCCACAGCTACAGTCGAAATATCATTCTTTCCCAGCTCAAGTTTTATTGTGTTTCTTAATATAGATATGCTGCCACCAAAAATCTGTTTCTCCAGCCCTCTTTCACCATGTTTCCAGTGCTGATCTTGAAAAAAAATACCTTTCAAGCTAAACAGATTAGAAGGAGGAAAAAGGTGGTTGGACAAGTGTAAAAAGACTTTGGGGGGAAAAGCTTCTTTATCAGATGTTTTGAAAATAGAGTTATGGCTAAATGTTACATTATAGAGCATTACATTTGTATCAGAAATCTTTACAAAATTATCCAGTTTGAACCTGAAAGAAAAGGTTAATATTGTGTATCATGTGTCTCCTCATGTATTGTCACTGTTGGTCTCTTCTCCCGCTTGATGTTTCCTGTAGATTCCCAGGGTTAGCAAGCATGAAGTGAACCATTTGAGATGTATACCATTCTGGTGGGCAATTGCAGTGTGTGATTTCTGGAAACAAGCCTGGTTTTCAGTGACCACCAATTAACATTTCACTTCCGATTTGCAGGAATTGGGTAGCCTTGGTGCATTAGGTGCAACTTCTGCGCTATGGGAAAGAGAAACAAGAGGACAGCAGATAGTTCGTCCTCTGAAGAGGAGGAGGAATATGTTGTGGAGAAGGTTCTAGACAGGCGTGTTGTGAAGGGTCAAGTGGAGTATCTTCTCAAGTGGAAAGGATTCTCTGAGTAAGTCCAACTTTCCTTCTGGCATGGGCTTTGAACTTTCTTGGTAGCAGTGCTCCAGGCAGAGCTTCAAATTTGACTTCCATTGCCCTCATTCAAGCTTTCCTTTAAGAAAAAAGCCTTCGTGGGTGGGAACTGCTTTCCTCACTCCAGAAAAGAGTGGCGTGCATCCATTTAAATGAGTGGGTCACGAGGTGAGGGCCTGGGATCATAAAGCATCTTTTGGAAATCCTGGCATCTGCGTTCCCTCTCTCACTTCACAGAGTTGGTAGTTCCACTTGAGTTATTCACCAGCACTATCGTCTGAATAGTCTTCCTCCTCATTTTGGGTTTTCCGATTTTTGGGGAGAAGGGGAAATTTGGTCAAAACCTCTGGTGGCCCTTCTTTGGATTATTTTTAAGCTGCTGATTAGAAAAAGGAATGATGACTACATGCCCTCTAAATAGGGCTCTGTTAATATTTCCAAGTATAAAACACAGAATTTGGGAACTGGATGTGAAGCTAAGCATCCTATACAGTTTTGCTTTCATTACAAAAACAACAGCAACAATTTTCTAGCTCTTAAGATTAATCTTTTCTTAATCTTTAAAGTTGTACTAAATCTCAAAGCCAAGAAGGGCCACACAGAATTGTTGGGGATCAAGCTACAGAACTTCACATTTGATGGAGGATTTTCATTTTGTTTATTATTTTTACCATTACCATATCATGCACAGCCCTTCTTAGTTGTCCCAATCCAGAATAGTTGTTCTTTAGTGTTTTTTGTGAACTTGGTTGTCTCTCTGTGTGTGTACATATATATGTACGTATTCTGGATATTTGACCCAATATCTGGCAGATTGCTTTACAAATTCCATAAAGTAAGGCCTGATATGGTATCTACCGTGTTTAAATGGATGCACACTACTTAATTTCAGGAAAGGCAAGTTACAAGCAGGTGCTGTAGCCTTGCCTCGCTGTGCAGTAGTTGAGGGAGCAAGTTTGCATGACCTTCATGAATACCACAGCTTTCTGCACTCCATAAGTTTACAGCATTTTAGTTAATCAAAAGGATTTTATGTCTCCCTAAAAATTTCAAGCCTTGGGTCTATTGGAAGCTATGATATGCTTTTTATTATTAAAAGGGTGATTTGTCCTTGCTTCTCTTTTCAGTCCCCTTATGCTTTTGTACAACCTGTGCTCTCATATATGGGGTACAAACTATCCAGATTGGTCTGCGAATACTTTTTCTGTCTTTCATTTTATTTCGCGTTCTTTCTCACTCTTTGTTTACACTCCCTCTTCTTCTTTATCTCAAAACTGAAAAGAGTCCTCTGAAACTCAAACACTTAACTCATTGCATTTTGATGGTCAGATTGACTCTAATGAAAATAGTTTTACACTACTATTATTTTGAGACACTGTTCTTAGGGCAGCTTCAGTTCAGGAATATGTCCTCTGTGTTTTATCATTCATGCAATTGTGAGTGCAGGAAGTTCTCCTAACCATAATTGATTGTGTGATGATGATGTTTTTACAACTTACTATTGTGAATAATGTTTCTGTTACTGCTAATATTCTTACTGGGAGAAACCCTCTTAATATTAATACTCTTACTGAGAAAATCCCTCTTAAGAAGTAAGCCAAAAAAAGTAGGGCTAAAGAGGTGTTTCAAATGCCAAAATATTAGGAGTCATGTTTAAAAGGATCAAGCCAATGTAAAAGGGTCACAAGACCAGATAACACTATTTTCAGCAACTTTATGAAACATTTAGAGACCCTCTTTACTCGGGAGTTCTTCCTGCCATTATAATAACTACCCCTAGTTTACAATGAAATTGTGTTAAGTCACTCAGATTTTTTTTAAAAAAACTATTGGTGGTAGAGTATAGGATAACTAGAACCAACCACACTGGCTTTGTCTTACATGGAAGCTTGGAACAGTTCTTTCTTTACTCTCATCTGTGTGCATGACAAAAGTTCAGTCACTTCTTTGTTGATGCCTTTTACCATTGGATGGGAAGATTTTCAACCTTTCTTCTGTTTCTTATTTCCCACCCCATTGTTGCCCCTTTTTGTTGTGTCAGGGAGCACAACACTTGGGAACCTGAGAAGAATCTTGACTGCCCTGAACTGATTTCTGAGTTTATGAAAAAATATAAAAAAATGAAGGAAGGTGAAAACAAGCCCCGGGAGAAATCAGAGGGTGCCAAGAGGAAGTCAAGCCTTGCCAACAATGATGACATCAAAGCCAAAAAAAAGAGAGAGGTGAGTTTCTGTTAACTAGTACTTAAGATCTTTCTTTGACACCCCCTTCAATAAGCCCTTTTTTCTTCAGCAAATAAAAAGTATCAGTAAATATATGATAGTGGCACACGTTTTTTCACATTTGCATTGCTTATACAATTTTTAAAATATAATGGGAGCTGGGCTTCATGTGTACTCACTTTCACATCTCTGTCAGTGAAAACTACCTTGTAAATTAAGGCAAGCTAATTGTCACCATTCACGGCAAAGTAAAGAATCACTAAAATAATTATGGGCGTTAAAATATCATAAAGATTAACAATGAATCTGGGAGTCTCTCAGTATTATCTAGAGCAGATTAGGATATGAAGAAATACAATTTACTTTTTTCCTTTAAAGGAATTCCCTGTCATTGTTTTGTTTTCAAGAAGTAAATTACAACAAGAATCCTAAAAATGTGCTGATCCTGGAACTCACTCTTTTTGCTAATTTTCAAAGAGATAGCCATGTCAGAGTTTTGGTTTTTTAGCATAGCAAGAGGAGACATGGGAGGAGAGTCCAGTGACTAACTATTCAGTTCCTCAGTTATATTGATGTAGAACAGTGACTCCCAACCTGTGGTCTGTGGACCACCAGTGGTCCGCAAGAACTAAAATATGGTCTGTGGCCTCACCGTTACTACATGGTTTTCTGTTGGTTTTCTGTGGGCAAGCAGATGGCGATTACTGGGTGGCATATGGTCTATATCAGAAACTAGAGCTGATGTGGTCTATCCAATACAAATTTCTGAATCAGCACCCCAAATAACCAAACTGAATATAAAGTTGACCAAAAACTGATTAGTAACCCTATTGGTACTAAGGTTGGAGAGTGGTCCCTGGTCAAAAAAAAGGTTGGGAACCACTGATGTAGAGTGTGCAAACATCAGTTGTCAAGTTATGGTTGAATACGCATAGGAGTAGGATTACAGTGAAATGAGACAAAAGTTGTCTTGTCAGTTACAAATTTTCGAAGAGCTGGTCTAGTATAAACATTCTGGTAATTGTGCAAAAGTAATACATTGTTCTGTCAGGCAAATTACTGATTCAGTTGAAGGTGCGAAGTCTTTTCTCAAAAATTATTTTGGAGATTTCCAATGTACCTTTGAAATTCCTTTGTTCCCTAACAGTCTATTTGAGGTCTGTGGGGAGAGAGCAGCAGAGAGAGATATCCTGCATCAAATCTAGAAGCTCCCAAGTTCCTTGTAAGGCAGTAGTTCTCAACCTTTGGGTCCCCAGATGTTTTGGCCTTCAACTCCCAGAAATCCAGCTGGTAAACTGGCTGGGATTTCTGGGAGTTGTAGGCCAAAATACCTGGGGAGCCACAGGTTGAGAACCGCTGTTGTAAGGAATGCTACAAAAGCCCGTTCCATACAGCTAAATAAAATTGCACATTATCTGCTTTGAACTGGGATATGTGGAAGTGTGGACTCAGATAACCTAGTTCAAAGCAGATGTTGTGGGTTATTCTGCCTTTATATTCTGGGTTATAGGGCTGTGTGGAAGGGCCCATAGTCTTCTCCAAGGGTGCAGTAAGAGAAGACAGGCCTTATTTATGAGACATTACTCCATGTTAGAAAACCTCCATCTGCTTTGAGCTTAGCATGTTATGCTATAGGAAATGGATTTGTGCAGTAATTCTTTGTCATTCACATAGAAAAGCCACATGGCCTTATAATTAAGCCTGTGTGTATTTTACTAAAAAGATCAATATCCTTTTACCTGTGTAAACAATGATCACATAGTTCCCCCATTCCCAACCATTGCTTTTACTAATGGTAGAGCTGGTTGTCAGGAAGATACGGAAGGTGGTAAAATGCTATTCCCTGCATTCTTCCTACTTCTGAGATTTTACAAGGAATTCTACACTTGCTTTCATCCTATATTTGCAATCTTATGAAACAGAAGCTTAAATAAAGCCAAGATGCTGGGGAAGCTGATTTCTGCCCCACCATGCAATCTCAGAATGACAAAATACATATACTTCTGTATATGACGCTGTAAAGACACCGTTCTTGCCGACTACATTCTATATATTAGAAGTATTGTGAAGGTCAAATGTATTACCGTGTTTAAAAACTTAATGACATTTCTCTCTTTTTATATTTTAATTTGCCATATTCACTAGCAAATGCATGAGGAGACATGAGAACATGGGTTATTAAAACACATCTTTATAGGAGAATGTGAACATATGAAACTCTGTA
This sequence comes from Anolis sagrei ordinatus, assembly GCF_025583915.1. Taxonomy (NCBI): domain Eukaryota; kingdom Metazoa; phylum Chordata; class Lepidosauria; order Squamata; family Anolidae; genus Anolis; species Anolis sagrei. Next base: position 118,985,425 of record NW_026845477.1, on the reverse strand, counting down.
TAAATGAGGATCTGTTGAGTGACATTTTATGTCCTGCCTTCCCTTTCCTAGAGGAGAGAAATCTCCTGCAGTTCTATGTGTTCGTTATTTTTTATAACCTTATTTGAAGAAATGCCCTGCCCTTTACAGCTGTGTCTGTACAAAATTATGGCCAAGTCACTGGAGATTCAAACCTGCATTGCTATAGTCAGCCCTTAATGAAATCATAAGGGGTAATAAGGTCATATATTTCATATCCAGCAGGTTATCCTTAGTGCGTTTGGATTACAGTTTTATAACCCATTATGTATTCTCCTTAAAGTTTGGGAAGTAAAACTGTCCACTGTGAAAATGAGTGGCTTGGTTCCTCCTGAAACATCCTAGCTCCTTGGGCATCTTAACTTACTGTGATTTCCTTTTGGACATGGTGCTTTCAGATCTTTGGTGTTAGAACTGTAACCAGTGCTTAATGTTACATCGGTATCCATGGTTTAACTTCAGAGGTTTAATAGTTCTTATGGTTTGCAGCATTCAGTCAAGTTACAGTTTAGACTTAGATTGTATTTAAGCAGTTGGAATGATAAGATAGTAGGAGCAGCAAGTTGTTTATCCGTGATTGGGAGTATTTCGGAGTGCCCCACTCTTTGTAGATTCTATGCCCATAGACAGGTACAGGTTGGGTATCCCTTATTAGAAATGCTTAGGGTCAGAGATATTTTGGATTTTGTTTTATTTTGAAATACTTGTATTTGCATATATACATATACATAACGGTTGATGACCAGCACCAAAAAATGAATAAAAATTGTATTCATATATATGCACATAATGACATATCTTGGAGATGGAACTCAAGTCTAAACATGAAATTCATTTATACACCATATACACATGTTAATTTTATACAATATTTTAATTATTTTGAGCATGAAACAAAGTTCACATATATAGAACTGTCAGAAAGCAAAAGTGTTACTATTTCCGCCTTCCATGTGCATGATTTTGGAGTAATTTGGATTTTTTATGCCAGTTAAGGACTGCTCACCTTTTATATCACAGAGTAATTTTCCCTATCTTGGCATCTTCCTGGATTTATGGACTACACCAGTGATTCCTATGGTGTTTGGGGTGGATTGGGGTTGTAATCCAAAACATCTGGAGAATATAATACTGTGGAAATGTTCACTAGGGGATACTGGACATTTCTGGAGTGTCGGGAGTAGTCTGCTTCCATTCTCTGATTACTTCTTCTGCAGGTGATAAGAAGTGAATAACACAGATGCATTAAAAAGATTGATATCGTCAAGATTTCTAGTAATTTGAAACATGAAAGTCACGATGTTTTTAAAAGAAACTAGAGGCTGGCTTTAGCATATCTGAGGGGAGAATTTAAGACATAAAAACAAGAGGAATTTATTGATCTAGAAGTATAGAGGGTTAAATAACACGTGCATAAATTCTGTGAGTATCAGTGATGGAAACCAAGGGGGTGAGTTGCACTGTGGGCAGGTTGGGGGGCAACTGCATTGTGGGTGGCAGGATGTTTATGTATATGGATGTGTACATGTTTGTAATGTCTGTTGTGAGTTTGTTACATTTATACACACACACACACATTAATTTTTTAAAAAGATTGAAATTTTTCAACTTGTACAAAAATGTCCAGCAGGTTGGTGTTGCCATGAAGGAATGGCTGCTGTAGCTACAGTAAAACACATCAGTCATTTGGACTGCTAATCTCAGAATTGCCCCAGGATCCTAGGAGTTGCAGTCCAAAAAGTAACTTTTTCAATTGCCAGTATTACAAGAAAGGAAAAAGGCACAATGAGCTGTCTTATTGGCACACTAGTTATGCCTTTTTCTCCTGCTGTGATGACCTTGCCACCTGACAGTGCAATAACTCAGTTTTCCTGCTTTCCTCATAAAACTCTGTCCGGTTGCTTCTGGTACAGCTTTAGCTCATAGGCAGATATGTTGTAATGAGAAACCTAGGCTGGAGCTTCCTTGCCAGAAAGAAGGAGTGGGGGTAATCATTAAAAACAAATCAAGACACAAGACTACATTTCAGAAGCCTGGGGTGAAACTCCGAAAACATTACTTTTTAAAATTGGTTTGTTTCTATTACTTGTTGCAATGTTTGAAAGGTAACCTATTACTATATGCCATACTGACTCTGTTACTTATCACTTATAATACTTTTGAAAGATAACTACTCCTGTAACTAATTTCAATCGAGAAGACACTGTTGGCAATTTATTATATCCAAAGTCTGATTGAGGCCAAGTATCTTGTGTTAACCACAGCTATAACATTGCTCTTGAAGTAAAAGGCGAGGGCAGTGAGTGGGAGGCAGGCATGTAGCTGTGGGGTGGGGGTGGGGGTGGGGGCTTGGGGGGCTTCAGCCCCCCCCCCCCCCCCCCCGAAATTCTCATGGTGGTCCGCGAGAAGGCCTTACTGGTACATTATTTAAACTGTTGTTTATTCATATCATGATCTGATCACCATGCTCAATATATCCCATATGCATGGGGGTATTGGGGTAATGATACAAAAGGTTTGCTAGGGTAGACCCTCTTTCACTCAGACTCAGCCCCCTCCGAATCAAACTCAGCTCCCCCCGAAACAAAATCTTGGCTACGGGCTTGGTGGGAGGGTAAGCTAAGCATCTCTGGAATTCCCGTAGCATTACTGCTGTGCCTTCCCTTTTGTCCACGCTATTCTTATCTTTCTTAGTGTCCAATGAAGTCTGGAGTAAGCCTGGCAGCAGAACAAACCCCTTCCCTCTTTGCTGCAGTATCCTATAGATCACACTTTTGAACCCTGAATTCAGATCAATTTGTAAAACTATCCATTATCTCTCTCCCTCCCCCCCTCCATTTGCCCCTCTATACTCCAAGGAAATGTATCTTCCAGCTCTAAGACACTACTACATGATCAGAAGCATTTACTACTGATTGTCGGGTCGCTCCTCCCTTATAGGTTTTTTTCATAGATATTCATCCTGTAAGAGCAGGCAGCTTCCAGTTTCAGAAGAGAAGGGCCAAAGTAATGTATTCCTTCCAAGATCTTCAGAGTGCATTGCATATCGGAATATCCCTACAAAGTTCAGGTCACTACATTATGAATACTGTATAGCTAGAAAGATGCAGAAAACATCCATCAGAAATCAGAAGACTTACCATGTTTGGGGTCGTTATAGCTTAAGAAAAAAGCAAGTGAGAAAGGACATAATAAAAGTATCTAAAATTCACCATGATAAGGAGAAACTCAAAAGATGGTTTTCTTCCTTCTTTCAGAAGTTCAAACCATTCTGGTGTTATTTCATGAAGCAGAATATTTGGCAGTTTATGCCAGGTATAAGCTATAAAATTAGTTACAAGATATGTAGTAATAGTCTACAACTGAGGTGACTTGCAAATCAGTGGTAAACAAACTTATGGAAGATAAGGTTTGCATTGAAGCTATGATGGCAGTATATTACATCAGTTTACATCAGTGATAAAAAGTTAGGTATCCAAGTAGAAGAATGGTAGTACACGTACATTTTATTTGTGGGCTTTCCATAAGCATTTGCTTGTCCACTGCGGAACAGAATTTGGTGCTAAATAGATTTTTGGACAGACTCAGCAGAATTCCTGTGTATGACTGTGGTTTTCAATCTATGGGTCCCCAGATGTTTTGGCCTTCAACTCCCAGAAATCCTAACAGCTGGTAAACTGGTTGGGATTTCTGGGAGTTGTAGGCCAGGACACCTGGGAACCACTGGTGTAGGACATCAACCAGTGTGGTTGCCACAGTTGGAGTACCCCTCAACATTGCTCATTCCATGCACTGGGGGTTTTGAGAGCAAGGAAAGCTGCTGTTCCCACTCATACTGTGTTTTATGCTAGCTTATGTATGAATGTTAGTCCGCAGCTCTTGGTTTAAGATCTATCCTCCATCATCACACTCAACTGGCACAGATGTTATGTCTCAACCAGCTTTCCATATGCAATTAAATTAACGCCTTGTAAGAGATCCACCTGTTTTCTTTCTTTCTTGTAAATGGCTGTCCAAATATAATGCAGCTGTTAAGGTGCAGGTGAAAACCAGACATCTGCTAATATAAGAGATGGTGTTTGCGATGGAAGAAGGTAGTTAGTCTTGGGGGACAAGGGAATCATTTTTCCAGACGTGCTGACTGGTGGCATTTTGGTTTACTTCTGCCTTTTACACTGAGCCTATTATCACAGATGGGCTTACCAGGAATCACACCTGCTGTTCCTGCAGTGTTGACTGATTATCAGCCTACTCCATCCAAAACTGAAGGGTGTGATGCTCATGAACAGCATTACTGATTATGTGCCATCTGAGGGCACATGCGATGGCTGTTCTCATAGTTGCTGGGGTAAGCATGAACAAGGGCAAATGGATTGTGCAAAGCCAATGCATGTCCTTTGTTTAGGCAGGGGACAAGGCAATACAGAGGGGATGTTGTATGTGGGATATAGCTTGCAGCACTTTTGGCATCTCTCTTTTCAAAGCATCTGCTAAATGAATTAAGGGAAAAATACTACATGCACCATTGCAAAGATGCAGATGAATGGGAAGGTGAAATTGAAGGCTGTTCCTTACATTGTCAGATGCTTTACCACTTATCACCTTTAATGATCACATCCTCCAAATCGCTGATAGTTTTTATAATTTAGGAGCAACATGAATATAATCCAAAAACTTGTGACTACAGGTATCTTTGCTGCCTCAGTAATAACCCGAACAGGCTGAGTGCCATTTGTTCCAGCAAGTACCTGTGTTTGAGAATAGAAGCACAGCCTTAGCCATTGTTTACCGTTAGAATGGTTAGAAAACTTGGTTGCAGCCATTTTACACCCCAATTTGCAGTCAGTCAGTAGCCATAGTAAAAGTAAAGGTTTTCCTTGTCTGACTCTGGGGGTTGGTGCTTATCTCTATTTCTAAGCCAAAGAGCTGGCGTTGTCCATAGACACCTCCAAGGCCATGTGGCATAACTGCATGGAGCACCATTACCTTCCTGTCGGAGCGGTACCTGTTGATCTACTCACATTTGCATGTTTTCGAACAGCTAGGTTGGCAGAAGCTGGGTCTAACAGCGGGAGCTCACACAACTCCCCGGATTCAAACCTGTGACCTTCTGGTTAGCAAGTTTAGCAGCTCAGCGGTTTAACCCACTGCGCCACTGGGGGCTCCTTGTCACTACCCATAGTGGATGTAATTTGAAGATAAACAACTCTAGCAACCCTGTGGCAGGATGTACTGGGTGATTTTTTAAAACTCAAATTAGCCGATTGACATCTCTGATTTTGTTCAGTTCTTGGATTTGCAGTTGTGGTGTATGGAAGAAAGTAAATCACAGCCTTTTGGGGTGGTTTGTTTTTTTGTTTTGCTTTTTGTTTATTTTCAAAACAATGGTATAGTATCCAGTGGATTGCAGGAGTTGAAGAGATAGGGGCATAAAGTCGTTGGTGGGCTTTATTTTCTCTTATTTGGGTAATGCTTTAGTTATAATTACACATTATATCTGACTGTTCTTAGAAGTCTGAGTAAAAAAAGAGAACATGGCTCTTTAATAATTGCATTGAAGAAGGGATTTCAACAGAGGGAGTATATTGTGGATGCCTCACCTGCTTAAAATTCCCCACAACCCTTAAGGCATTTTTCTAGAGCAGAAGCCATCTTAGAATAGAGGCTCTCCTGGATTTCTTTAGGTTGTCGTGAATCAGTTTTAGATGTAGGAGAAAGAATAATAGGTGAAAAGCCATTTTGGCAGCGCTCCCCTTCATCTCACACCTATGGAGGTCAGTATGGTGGACTGGATACCAAGGTTCTATAAAGTTCATTAGATAGCTTGTACAAGTTACTCTATTACTCTTAATCCAGTTTATTTCTCAGGGTTGCAGGGAGATTAAAGTAAGGTAGAGACATCTGTTGCCTTGGGGCCTTTAGCGGGAGAGCACGGCACAAACAAATGTGATGAACACATGTTATTTAGGGTTCTAATCTGCCCTTTTGCTGATCTCCAGGGTGTGTGATAGCTGCTGAAGTATCCTTATTTGTTTTAAAGGATTGCTGGCAAACACCAAATATCTTGTGCAAGTCATGTAGCAGCCTGATTCAACTACTGACACTTCATTTCCAGCTCCAGTGTTTACATTTCTGAGAGAGGCGATTTTTGTGGTAGGAGAGCAACTACTGATACGTCCTCGGGCTGGCAAGCTGCATACACAACTGGTACACACATGATTGGTTGTAGATGCTGCATTTGATGCTTTTTAGGAAAAGAACACAAGGAGATCTGTGGAAAGGTGTGTGTGTGTTTGTGCCAGATTGAAGATCCACAGTATCTGCCAGAGTACAGTATAACAGTGGTTAAAGCAAAACGTTGGCTGAGCTCTTGAACTATTGTTGTTTTACTGTGCTTCTTGATGTGTTTTATTTATTTTGTTGCAGGACACTGGCAGTTCTAATGAACTATAGTGTGTTTTTAAATACAAATCTACAAATCATATGCAACACAGGGGAAGGACATAAAATTTAAAGCATAAAGAGAGTATTTAAATGAAGATGGTTTCATTAGACTTTCTGGAGTTGAACTCAGTTTGATTGGACAGAAATGACTAGTTTACTTTCCTTCACTCCATGACCTTTTGGGTGTTATTTTTTATATTAAATAATTTTTTAATAAAAGTATTTAGTCCTTACCTTTTGGCTCACACCAGATCTAGAAAGAACATATAAGACAAATTAAAAATAACAAACCAAATTAACAGCACAGATTTCATTACAACATCAGAGAACAGAACCTGCTCATATCAGAAATGACTTGAAGCCACATGCTTTGCTTATCCTGCTAGGAATGTAATGGTGGAGAGGAAACTGGGAAGTAAGGCTGTTGTCAAAGAGAAGGCCCTGCCTTGCATTTCCACCAACCCAGACTCTTGGTGCTGGGACATGAAATTACATATCCAACCCATGCTTGTCATGTGATTGGTTCAAGTCCATCTGTAAAATATATGTTATTATGTGTAGCTTCGTCTGATGCACTGATCTATCTGTGGGTGATTGTCAGCTATTAAAGCCATAGTCTTATGGTATTCCACACTATGATTCATTTTTAAAGGGAATATAGGAAATCACAGCAACAGGAGATTAGTATTATTTTTATTTTTATCCCACTTTTTCTCTTCACAAGGAAACTCAAACCTTACACTATAAGAATTTCAATACAACTTAAAATATCGTAAAGTAAAGGTAAAGGTTTCCCTTGGAGTTAAGTGTAATCGTGGCCGACTCTGGAGGGTGGTGCTCATCTCCATTTCTAAGCTGAAGGACTAACATTGTCCATAGATGTCTCCAAGATCATGTGACCGGCATGACTGCATGGAGCACCATTACGTTTCCGCCAAAACAGTACCTATTCATCTACTCACAATTACATGTTTTCAAACTGGTAGGTTGGCAAAAGCTGGGGCTAACAGCGGGAGTCCACCCCACTCCCCGGATTCGAACCGCCAGCCTTTCAATCAGCAAGTTCAGCAGCTCAGCAGTTTCAAATATACTTAAAATACACAAATATTAAAACAGGGTACTGTTTTATCATCTGGTTGGAGGTCGTTGGGAGCACTGGAGACAAGGCTAGTCCATTTTATTGGGCTGGAGGGTGGGTTGAAGGCATTAAACCAGGCATGGGCAAAGTTTAGCCCCTCCAGGTGCTTTGGACTTAAACTCCTACAATTTTTCTGTGCCTCGYGGAGCACAGAAACGTCAGAAGGAAAATAAAAGAAGGGGTGAGAAGGGCGGGGTATAAGTAAATGAAATAAATAAAAAAATAAAAAAATTCCTAACAGCCTACTGGTTGTTATGAATTGTGGGAGTTGAACTCCAAAACACCTGGAGGGCCAAACTCTGCCCATGACTGAGTTAAACCATTTCCTCCTGTTAACCCCCCCCCCAAAAAAAAAGTCTCCATTGTGGATGTTTACGATATGGGGGGAGGGAAATAACAGAAAAATGGAGAAATGGTTTTCCTCCTTCAACTCCCTCCTATAAAATGGACTATCCTCTCTCTAGTGTCCCCTAGTGACCTCCACCTGGATAATGGAACAGTACCAAAAACAGAATTAAAAATCATTAGTATTAAAATAATTCTGTTAAAATCTATAAAATATCTACAGATATTTTTTATAGATCACAGCATCTACAGAAATGTATGCTGAGCTGCTGAGCTTGTTGACCGAAAGGTCGCAGGTTCGAATCCGGAGAGCGGCATGAGCTTCCACTGTCAGCTCTAGCTTCTGCCAACCTAGCAGTTCGAAAACATACAAATGTGAGTGGATCAATAGGTACCGCTCCGGCGGGAAGGTAACGGTGCTCCATGCAGTCATGCCGGCCACATGATCTTGGAGACATCTATGGACATTTCTTAGTTCTTCGGCTTAGAAATGGAGATGAGCACCACATCCCAGAGTCGGACACGGCTGCACTTCGTGATAGGGGAAAACCTTTACCTTTACATAATATTATTTTGGCTAGCAAGCGACCCAGACATCTATGGACAGCAGAATTCCTTTGTGATCTTTTCGACCTCTCTGTCCTCTACTGGTACTGCAATGTTTATAACAAAAACATGTTTCTTTTCCACAACCGTTATATCTCGTGTGTTATGTGGCAGACGTTAGCCTGTTTGGATTCTAAAATCCCAGAGTATTTTTGCTTCTTTATTATAGCCTTGTGCTCATCCCAGGTTGTACTGCAGGGTAGGTCATACTTCTTGCAAAGGTTCTAGTGCACCATTGCTGCTAGCCTGTTGCAACTTTCAATAGCCTGGGCTGGCAGATGGTAATCTTGCCAGCGCCGATTGTGTTTAAGTGCAGGCCAAGGACTTAGGCACTGCATCCAGTGTGCCAATCACCACTGGGACCACCTTGACTGGCTTGTGCCAGAGTCTTTGCAGTTCGATCTTTAAATCCTTATATCGTGTTAGCTTTTCCAGTTGTTTCTCTTCAATCCTGCTGTTGCCTGGGATTGCAACATCGAAAATTCACACTGTTGTTGTTGTTGTTATTATAATTATTATAATTATTAACATTTTACTGACACAAAAACACAGTATGTCACAGCAAATGAGATCTATATGCTGGATTTTGTATCACAAAATCACAAGTTGTCTAGGACTGTGATGTATTTTCGAATGATGTGCGGAGATCCATGTAAGGTGGCCTTTTGCAGTTGACAGATCATGATTTTGTCAATGTTTATTGTTTCCAAATGCCGGCTGACATCTTTTGGCATTGCACCCAGTGCGCCAATGACCACTGGGACCACCTGTACTGGTTTATGCCAGAGCCTTTGCAGTTCGATTTTGAGGTCCTGATAATGGCTGAGTTTTTCCTGTTGTTGTGAAATCAATTTTGAGGAAAAGGTTTCCCGCTCTAGTCAGAGGTAGAAGTGGGGTGAAGGGCTCTTCCAGGCAGGCCGTAAATCCCAGGATTTGATCCTAGGTTTTCTGCTTTAAACTGGATTATATGAGTCCACACTGCCAGATAATCTGGGATATACAGATCCTGGGATACAAGGCCTGTCTGGAAGGGCCCAAAGTCAGCCCTGACCAGGAAGTTGCCAAGCATCCTATCATGGGCTTGCTTTTGCATTATGGAGAATCTGAATGACTGAATGACTGTGGCCATTCTATTTGATGTTGTTAATGTCTTTTGTGGGCTCAGCTCAGTTGCAACCTGTAATTCTCCCACTGAACACACGCCCAAGACATATGTAAAATAATAATAACAAAAGAGGAGGAAGAGAGCGATTGTCTGTCTTTGGAGAAGCAAGAAATAATGTGCCTGGATGAAGCGGCGCCTGGTCTGCCTAGCCGCATCTGCTGCTAGCTAGTAGACAGTATCAGTGTGAGCCACAAATGTGTGTGGATCTGGGTAGAGTCGCGCGTGGCGGTGGGGCTGCTGCTTGCAGAGCAAGGGAGAAGGCACTCGCTCCAGGCTTGCAGCGACTGAAAGCTGTTACCAGCCTTTCAGATGGTATGTGCAGAGAGGGAGCTGACCCACCCTTGCCTGGGGCCCCGGCGGCGCTTCCTTCCTCCCTTCCTTGCTTCCAGCTCTGGACTATCCCCTCCCCACCCACCCCCCAAAAAGAAGGCCCAGCCCCTCCCAGGCCCCGCTTGAATGGGACACACCCATCGGCGGCGGCGGTGGCGGGCACCGGCACAAAGACCTCCAGGACCGCGTGGGATCCCATAGAGGTGTTGCGCTCTGGAGCGGGGGAAGCGGAGCAGGGATGGGGAGCTCTGGAAATCACGAATGGCTGCTGCTGCTGCGGCTGCGGCTGCAGCTGCGAAGGCAAGAGGATGGCTGCAACCCCCCCCCCCTTGTTTTGCTCACCCATCTTCATGGCGATCCTCTTCCCCCACTCTCTCCCCCTCTCTAACATTGAATCAATGTTTTCTAATTACCATTATTATTATTAATAATAATAGCAACAATCCAGGCAGGAGAGCTGGGAAGGCCTGCCTCTCCTAATTACCACCAAGCCTTGTGCAGCATCTGTTTATCACCTGGTTTCTTGGGTGCCCTTTTGAAACCCTTCTCTTCATGGTTGAAGGAAGCTCACAAATAACTCAGGAAGAGGGGGGGAGACATGGAAAGAGGGGAATGTGCCTTTCTTTAACTCTCATTTCTCTCTTTTTTTCTCTTTTTCCACCAGAGCACCGATATTGCCAGGGGCTTTGAAAGAGGACTGGAGCCGGAAAAAATCATCGGAGCCACAGACTCCTGTGGAGATTTGATGTTCCTAATGAAATGGTGAGTGTGCCTTTTTTGCTCCGCTCCCCAAATACTGTGTCAAGGAGGCAAGGCCATTGTCTGGGTCTCTGCTCTCTAGACTCCATGCTTAAATGACCCAAGGATGGTTTCCTCTTTGGGCCCTTCCACACAGCCCTGTAATCCCGGAATATTTGCTTTGAACTGGATTATCTGAGTCCACACTGCCGTATATTCCAGTTCAGATAATGTGGGATTTTATGCCATGATAGTCTGGCTGTGTGGAAGGGCCCTTTGTTCTCTTTCACATGGGTGTTGCTATGAAAATGCTCTCAAGTTCCTGCTTGTGGCTTTCCCCCTGCAGCAACACAAGCCGCCATCTCCTGAACCCCATCACCCCCCCACTTTCCCCGCCCAAATGCAGGGAGAGCACAGGAAATCCATCTGGAAAGGTTTTGACTTGCCTCTTGTTTTTGCTCCTGGGCTTATCTCAGTTGGAAGCCTCTCTGTGGACACAGAGAGAGGAGGCAGTGCTGCATATTGCAGAGGCTGCCCCTCCTCCCACAACTGAGAGAGAGAGAGGGAGCGTGAGGCCGAGACAAAGAGCTCTGAGCCTGGCGTATCTGCCTGGCAGAGGTTATAGCACAGCTGTGTTCAAGGGAGCTGCAGTTTGTGCCCTCCCTCCCTCTCGCCCCCACTAGGTTTCCATCCTGGGAGAGCCCTTGTGTTGTCTGCTCTGGCTTGGCAATGCAGCAGAGGAAAATAAGCCCTTGTCTTCCTCTGCTTTCTCTCCGACTGTCTGGGCTGAGATGGATGGCAGAGTGAAGGGAGGCAGCAGGGAAGGGACCCATCTGTGCACAGCCTTTTGGCAAAAGGATTGGAGGGAACGGGGAGGAAAGACACAAGGCTTCACGTGGGGCTCGCCCGAGTTCATTTGCTGTATAACCAAATGCCATGGTTTGTGAGAGAAGAGCACTGGCGCTGGGGAATATTTTGGCAAAGCAAATATTCTATCAAGCCTGATAGTTTTATAGGCCCCTTCAACACCTACTAATACAGCAACATTAGATCAGCCCCCTCCCTCCTAGCCTTCAGAGGGAAAATAAAAACCTCACTAGCTCTGAGGATGCTTGCCATAGATGCAGGTGAAACATCAGGAGAGAATGCCTCTAGAACATGGCCATATAGCCTGAAAAAACCAACAACAACCCAGTGATTCCAGCCATGAAAGCCTTCAACAATATAATAAAAACTTGGCTTTGGAATCAGGCCTCTGGAGAATAGTGCAGTGCAAATAACAGATTATGTGCAATGACTACGGAACATCTTTGGACTATGATTATGGATTACATGATTTGTATTTGAATATAATGGAGCCCCCGGTGGTGCAGTGGGTAAAACCCCTGTGCCGGCAGGACTGGAGACCGACAGGTCGCAGGTTCGAATCCAGGGAGAGGCAGATGAGCTCCCTCTATCAGCTCCAGCTCCTCATGCACGGACATGAGAGAAGCCTCCCACAAGGATGATAAAAACATCAAAATCATCCAGGCGTCCCTTGGGCAACGTCCTTGCAGACGGCCAGTTCTCTCACACCAGGAGTCATTCCTGACACGACAAAAAAAAATTGAATATAATGTTTTTCAATGTTTTAAATGCTTCATATGTATTAATTTTTATTTAATTTTAATATTACTGGAATTTTATGTGTTTTATAAGGCATTGAATAATTGCCTATATGTTAGCCGCCTTGAGTCCCCTTCAGAATAGAGAAAGGTGGGGTATAAATAGGGTAAATCCATGTTTTTATTTATTTACCCTATTTATACCCCACCTTTCGCTATCCCAGGGAGGACTCAAGGCGGCTTACATATGGCAACTATTCAATGCCTTAAAATACATACAATTCTAGTAACATTAAAATTAAATAAATACACTGCCATATAATCCAAATTATCAAATCCAATAATCCACATTATCTGATTTGAACTGGATTACATGCGCCTGCACTGCCATATAATCCAGTTCAAAGCAGATAATTTGGATTTTATATGGTGGTGTAGAAGGGGCCATAGTTCATATCACCTAGGTTATATTTGCTGTGAAACAATGGCTGCATAAATGAAGCCACTGGGTAATGCATCACAAGGAGATTTAGTGATGGGTTGCTGCTTAATGTCCAGGATTCTGAAGAGCAAGCAATCCATGCATGGAGGCGACTGCCCTCCAGATTAGCATGATTGCATTTCACATGCACTATTTTTAATGGCTATGCTTCTTTACAGAGCTTACTACAATAGTCATCACGCTTTGAGGCAGGCTGCTATTACAGCGGTTTTACAAATGGGATTGGAATTTCTGAAAATGTGGCTTGTTCGTGGTTTAGATTTTATTCCATACCTTGCTGATTCACAATAAAAAGGATCCCCTGCACCACCCTTGGTTTCGTGCACAAACCACTCAGAAAAATCTAATCTTTTTCAAGATAGAGAGAGTAATCTTTCTTGTAAAAACAACAAGCTGATTGTGGAGTTTGGCTCGACCAATTTGAATTACTCTTATCACTTTTTAATTATCTATCCAATTATCATAGTGCTGTGCTTGTTATTCATAAAATGCAGCCACTACTGTTTAGTCCCCCCCGTCCCCCCCAGTAATAATTGTGTTAAAGTTGCACTTGCCTTTGCTCAGGAGTAAGCCCAATGGATGTCACAGATTCTGTTATGAAGCTCTTTTACGGCTTATACTTAATAAGCAATAGTTAATGTTCCTTGTTGTAAGAACAGGCAGTTTAAATATTATCTTTTTTTGTCAAATGCATAAACTTGGCAATATGGACACATACAGTATATTAAGCAAGCGTAAACCCCAGCTACAATTGCCTTTCTTTTGTCAGGTTTAGTACAGGTTGGAGTCAGTGTGGCACAGAGGTCTGTAAAATGGCCCCCAGCTGAAGAGTTCTGGTCCCAAAGCATTTCCTTATTGCACTGTCTTTTTAATTGGCTTTGGTAATGGCAGATCAATGTTAATTTGTAGTGATACTTCCAGTTGATTGATGCCATTAATTAATTGGTTGATTGATTTTGCAGCCCTAATATGTGCTGTATTGTCTGTACAGGTAACTGTTGTATGATCAGATAGGTCTAGAAGTGGGCGCTGTAGTTTTAAGAAGCCAAGTCAAGGGCACCCTCTCCATTGGGTGTGGAAGTTGCAAATGCAGATCAAGCCAGTGAGTTGCCTGAGGTTTTGTTTTGCTGTTACCCCATCACCCATTCTTGATATGCCTGGTGTTTCATACCCCAACTCTCTTAAGCCTAAAATGAAGCATAGAAAACATATTTAGGTGGACATCTAGGGTAACCTCCATCTTGGTTCTGGTTGCAGAGTATTGGCTAAGATGCTATTTTCTCCCTCCTTTCCTTTTAGTCTTTGTATATTACTATTTAATACAAAAGGTAAGGTTGGGTTAATCCAGTTTTTCCCACTTTGCCTAGTTTATTTATTTATTTATTTATTTATTTATTTATTTACTTTGCTTATATACCGCTGTATCTCAAGCCCGAAGGCGACTCACAGCGGTTCACAAACAGTAGAAACAGTAGAAACAGCAGTGGTTCCATACAACATATAACAATTGACTTAACACATTATCCATAAATTACCAATAAGCAATTACAATGCACAATTATTCATAGTTGTTCATTTTTCTGTGTTGTTTCTCCATTGAATGCATTTGTTCTTCATAAGACATCAGAATGGAAGATATGAGGCTTCGTGAGAGGTGAACAAATGTTTATGTGTGGGTCTGTGTGTACGACACATACATAGAGTCCATCTCCCTTTCAATCAGTCCTCCCCAAAGAACAATGAAAGAAAATGGTGTTAGCAAAGGGGTGTACATCATTGGATTGTGTATACTACCTCAACAGTTTTGAAGATTCCCTATGAACCCATAACACACATTTATATACAGTCAGCCTCCTGTATCCATGGATTCTGCATCCACTGAGTCCAACATCCACAGTTTGAAAATATTTAAAAAAGCCAACTTGAATTTTGCAGTTTAATGCAAGGGACAACATTTTATTACACCATTGCGTTTAACAGGATTTGAGCAGCCACAGATTTTGGTATCCACAGGTGGCCCTGGAATCAAACCTTAACAGATACCTCGGGTTCACTGTGTAGCAGATTGGGAATCATGCGGTCATGTTGTTGAACTGTAACTCTTATATAATTGCTCACTATTGACTATTCTAAGTAGAACTGATGGGAGTTGTAGTTCAACCATATCTGAAGTACTACATGATTCCCATCTCTGTGCTATAGTTTATCAAAGGGTTATTTATTTCATGTCAAAAGCATTGCATACATACGTATAAAACTGATAAAAATAGGCGCACAAGTGGCTAAATAATTTTTGACCAAAACCAGGCAACAGCGACCACACTGTCTGTAGCTTTAAATAATTCTCTGTAAATGAGGCAGGGCATTGTGGACAAGCATACAGGTGCAGAGTTGTTTGTTCTGCTCCACAGTCACACAAAGTGAAGGATTCTTCTAGGTCAGTGGTTCTCAACCTGTGGAGGTGTTTTGGCCTCCAACTCCCAGAAATCCTAGCAAGTTTACCAGCTGTTGGGATTTCTGGGAGTTGAAAACATCTGGGGACCCAAAGGTTGATAACCACTGTTCTAGGTAGTTCAATTTTGCCAGGTTGTCTTTTGATCTGCTCACTTCACTTCTGAATCTGTTCAGGGACTTCCAAGTTGCCCATTCTTGGTTTGTCCCTGGAGGCAAGAGTGGGAGCCAAATATTGTGCTAGTAGACAGTCAAATTACAAATCATTTTGCATGACTTCCTGTCTTCTAAGTTAAAGAAATTGTAGACATTCAGTCATGCAAAATAATTTGTAATTTGACTGAGATACTTGATGACTAATACATTGATTTAAATTTGTATATGGTAAGTTAAAACTGCCGATTTTAAAAGTGCTTGCCATAAAAAAATGTGTTATACAATTCTGCTGCTTTCTGAATTGGAGGCAGATTGTAGGCAATTAACATTTTTAAAGCCTTTGATCTAAAACCAATTAACTGATTAAATATTGTTTTACCTGAAAAACCACAAAGAATGGAGGGGGTTATAATGCTGTCTTTCTGTGGACAAGTAAATACTTTTAAAAAAATCAAAACATGTTTGAGAGTGGAAGGTTTTGGAAGAAAAGGAATCAACTGTACTCTTTTAATTGCACTGTTTTAAAACAAATTTTAATCACTGTTAATTGCATGTTTTAACTTGTTTATAAATGTTTTGATAGCTTTGTTCAAGTTTGCTTTTTTGTATGTTTATTTAATAATGTTTGCCTTTATTTTAATTTGAAAATGGCTTTGAGAGCTGGTTTGGGAGGAAAGGGAAGGCATCAACAACATTAATGATCTGTGTCATCAGAAGAAAATAAGTTGCAACTAGACACTCTTATTCCCCTTTTTTAAAAAATCAAAAATATATATCACCTGTAGGGACTGAACAACTTTGCCTTCTATACTGATCCCAATGTAATGGGCATCTTAAATGAGGTATGCTACCCAAGTCTCAAGTCCTCAGTGAGGAAAAGTTTAGTTAGCTTAGTATAGACTAAGAGTTTCCCTTCCCCCATGTCTCCTGTATGACAGTTGGGAATGTATCTATTTCTTCTCTCCTCTGTTTCTGCTCTCATTCTGATTGGTTGTTTAAAATGGATATTTTTCTACTGCAAGCCTTTTTGAATCTGCCTTCTGCCTTACACATCTCTATTATAGAAAATGTGTGCTGTGTTCTTTGAGCTCTCTCTCTCTCTCCTTGTGTGCCAGGAGAGATGTAGCAATTGAGTTCTTCCTTCTCTTGAAACCTTAGAAGAGATGGCTCAGAGTAGCTCAGACCCAGTTCTTAATTATCAATAAATGCAGTTATTTCTTATTATTGTAAATAACCCTTTTGTGGTTTTTTAAAGATTGGACTCTGCATGTTTGCCTCTTAAGCTCTTAATTTTTTACAGCCACATCACACGGCACTTCACGCTCTGCTCACTAATGAGCTGAATGCTCAACTTTTGTATCCTGTTTGCTTTTGGATGCTCTGCTGTATATTTCAGGGTAGTTTTTCCCTTACAATGCTTGTGTCTGTACTGTCCTCCAGTCATGGCTGCTGTCTTCAGTGGGGTTATAGGAGCCCAGAACGTAACTTCCATTCATGTTGCACCACATTCAGTGGAATGACCTTCCTGCTCAGGCATTGACCAGTCCTTCTTTTGTTGTTCTTTCTTTCTTCTTCAGGAAAGACACAGATGAGGCTGACCTGGTTCTAGCGAAAGAAGCCAATGTGAAGTGCCCTCAAATTGTGATAGCATTTTATGAAGAGAGACTGACCTGGCACGCATACCCAGAAGACGCTGAAAACAAAGAGCGGGAAGCAGTGAAAAGCTAAAGTGGCTGGGCTCCTTCGTCTGTCCGTATAGTTGTACATATCTGCCCTCTCTCCCCTCCTTTCAAATCCATCCATTAAAAGTGTGCTTATTACTGTGCTCGACAGGAGAAACGTTGATATTTGTTGGTTTAGTCATAACATGAATAGCGTGAGTCACATTCTGGTTTCACTCCCAAGAAATTGACATGCTGTGTGTGTTCTTCTTTCCCTTCATCTCAGAATCCAAGAAATGGTTCTCACTTTGATATCTCTTTTTAAGCCTCCTGAGGTTTTGTCCTCCTCTGCCTGGCGGTTTCGTTTGGTCCCTTCACCAGTTTGCATGCGGAGAGATGTCATCTCCCATTGCTCTAGAGTGTTACAGTAAAAAGGGAGTCAGGAGGCTGCCTACGTTCGGGGAAGACTCCTTTCATTTGGTGTATGCTTTGGATTCTGAGATTTCCTAATGTCCATTAAGCCAGAATGGTGTGGGGGCTATTTCTAGTTGTTTTCAGAACTGCTGATCTTATTCTGGAACAGGGTTCCAGGATGTTGAAACACAGTTCTCATCCTGGTTCCTTCTGCCATTATCACTTGATTCAGGCCAACCCGTTCCCATACAACATATTTCATTTTCTATAGTGTTAGGGCAAAACAGGTAAATCTGAGGATCTCGTCCTTAGAGACAGTCCCCATCCATTTCAACCTGTCAGATTTAGTAATCTTCCAATCCACATCCCTTTGTGTTTCTTGGCTTGCATTGGCACAGCACCATTTGTTGTGCAGCCCAACCACATTATGTCTTCCTTGAGATATTCCTCTGTCTCTGCCTGTTCTAAAAAAGGCCAAAAATTGTGATTCCAAAATCCCTGAGATGCTGCTTTGTGTGTGCCAAACTTCTCTATCATACCATTGTGCGCACAGTTGATCTCATCTGGTTTCAGAAGGTAAGCAAGATGAGACCTGATTAGTAGCTAGATCACCAGGTAGGATTAGAAAAAAAATCTTGCCGCAGGACTGTTACTACCAAAACTGGGCTCGGAAGACCAGTGATCTCACATAATATGAGGCAGGTTTCCATTTTCTTCAGCCTAGTAACCTTTTCCCCCCAAAAGAGCTCTTTTGTTCTGGGATCTGGGTCTACTCCTCATTTCATGAGAAACAATTGATCAGAGGTACAAAACCACATGAACATCATTTAAGTATCATATATAGCATACCAATCTAGATGCAGCTCAGGTGCAAGAATTGTTCCATTTTGGCCTTGATGCTCTTTGTGCTTTGTGTTTGAACCAGCAGGTGAACAATTCCACATTTAGGTTTTTTTGGGTGGACTGTTGATAATAAGTCATTTCAGCAGTTGTTTTCCTCTTGTTCCTAACGACGAAGGACTGGAGGACCAAGTGACCGAAAACAAGTAGAGTAGCATTCCCCTTGGTAGTGTGCCCTTTTCCCAGTGCCCATGCATGTTTTTTCACATGGAATGCCTGTATTGTGTAGAATAGATGAGATTTCAGGGCTCTGCTTTCGTCTGTCCCTCACTGCAGATAAATTTGCTGCAGCTTTTGATAGTAAAAGGCAACATTGACAGTATTAATATTGATCAACACTAGCTTCTCACCTTCTGAATTTTGGAGTGCTCAAAAGCAATTCAGGGTCATGCATGCTCATAGTAAACTTGATGGGAGCTTGCAATTTGAAGTAGGCTAGACTTAGTATACTAGAGAATTATAATGTCGCTACTCCTTGTGTTTCCTTTAAATCCTCTTCTAGGATCTAGGACTTTTAATTAGGCATTTTACCTCTGTCTTATTACTTCCTGCTCTCCTTGACAGATACTTTTTGGGTGGTAAGACAGAGCTGCCAACGTTAGCAAAATCACTAGTACCGCTGCTTATCCGTTTTCACTGTTTTTGAATATTTACATTTTCTGTTTTCCTACAATTAACGATAGAAGTGTTTCATCCATCCAACTTTTCTACCTTTGTAGACCCATCCCTGTCAGGAATTGATACTCATTTGCAGTTGAGCTGTAGCAACCTCAGGGCCCATCCACACAGCCATATAACCCAGAATATCAAGGCAGAAAATCCTACAATATCTGCTTTGAACTGGGTTATCAGTCTCGACGCTGCCATATATTCCAGTTCAAAGCAGATAATGTGGTATTTGATTCAGCTGTGTGGAACGGGCTTCAGTTGACTTTTTGTTGCTCTAGTGCAGTGGTTCTCAATCTGTGGGTCCCCAGATGTTTTGGCCTACAACTCCCAGAAATCCCAGTCAATTTACCAGCTGTTAGGATTTCTGGGAGTTGGAGGCCAAAACATCTGGGGACCCACAGGTTGAGAACCACTGCCTAGTGACTCTTTCATCACCAGAAGAGTTTTGTCCTCAGAACAATTGCTAGACAAAACAGTTGGAAACTTCCTCCAACTCAGTGGCTAAATGTAACCAGTACAGTTGTACTGTATTTAGAGGAAATTTGAAGCCATGGAGATTGGGGGGAGGTGGGGATAGTATTTTTTACATATTGAAAGTCCCTCTCCTTTTCTTGTAAGGATGGAAAATGCATTATGTGTAATTGGGTTGGACATAAAATTATCATATTTGATCAATAAAAGTACAATTTATTCAGGAAAGAAATACAAATTATTTTTTTAAAATTGTGGTGAATTGAGCTACAGGATCTGGGAGGACGTGAAATACCTGAGCTCTTGAAAAACCTGTTGGGTTTTGCTGGTAGAACCCGGGAAACATAGAACCCAGGAAATGTAACCAAAACAAAAGAAACCATCAACATTAGTAAAACAAGGACAACTTTTTTGTCTCTTCCACTCCATAATGTCATACAGATATAAAGTACTCGTTCCCTTAAAGCAAGACAGGAATTGCAGCATTGTTGCTGTACATTGTCCTACATAAAAGTCTTCCTGTTGTTTAGTGTACATACTCATGCATAAGTCTAGAAAGATTAGCAAAAAAAAAAAAAAACTGACCGAAAGATCCTGGGTTGACTTATCCTTTGGTCACTAAGTGCAGTATCTTACCACCTATCTTTGGGTAGAGCTGTGAAAGGTGAGAATCACTTAACACCTTGTACTCTTTCTGCCATATTGCTGCTTTGGAAATGCCTAAGCAGAAAATGGCAACTTTGGCAGCTGGCCTGCCTGAGGCAGTGCTGGCACTTTCCCCTCTCTCTGCAGAATGACCTTTAACTTTCCCATGAGTTGCATCAAAATCCCTAATTTTGACCCCAAAACCTATATTTGATGTTTACACATGGTTGACTGATACATGGGTATATATAGTAATTTTAGAATTTTTTTTGAAATAGCTATAAATAATTCCATCCATTATTATGAAATTTAATATTTCATACTACATTCTTCCCAAATTTTTCCAGTTCTTTTGGGGGAAGAGGCTATGGAGAAAAGCCCTATGCTTAGCTCCCCCTCCCTAACCCTGATGCTTTCATGCCTCTCACCATATTCAAACACAAAACCATTTAAAAGAATATGCATTTCCTTTGGCTAGGACTTGCCAGTGATTCTTGAAATTTAGAATGGGAACTTGTTTTACATCCAGTTCTGTATAGCTCAGTGGTCTGAGGATGCATACCTGATTCCAGTCCCTATGCACAAATGGATTTCACAGATTGCTGATACTAAATAGGAAGTCCCTCTTCTCCCTGTTCACATAAAAGATAGGAGGGTGGGTGGGTTGTGAGCTAAATTTAAGTTGTCACATCTTTGCTATTTTCTATGTAATTGAAAAGGGTGCTCCCAGATGCAACAATGTGGTAAGAAACAGCATGGATTTGTAGAAAAATATTTTAGTGTTTCTTTTGGAATCCTAAACATGACATGGGGAGTCATTTTGAGAAGGGATTGAACCCACAAAATAGATAGCTTTGATCACTTAGAGATAGGTAAAGTAGAGATAGGTAACGGTGCTGCTCTTCTTGTTCCTATTTGAAAATTGTCATAGGCAGATGGGAGAGCTAACCCATAGGCTGGTTTTCCTTGCTTGATACTGAATGCTGTACATTCATCTACATTCAACTAGTGACCAGCCTACAGCTTGCGATTGGCAAATCTATTATGCCTGATTCCATCGAGATGTTTATTGTCCCACTGCCAAACTGTTGGTTTTGTACAGGCTTTTTCAGCACAAAATGTGTATATAGTTTGCATTTTTGTACTTGTGCATCTATTTACTAAAGCTGGGTACATTTAGCATGTTCTGCATTGTAGAATTTTATGCAGTTTTCTTTGTATAGTTTCCAGCTATATGCTGAACTTTCAAATGGTGTGTCGCATGCTCAGAAATATAAGATTTCCAAACACAATAGTGTTGGACCCAGTGTTTGGTTTTAGGGGGTGCAAATTGGGTAGGTTTTTTTTAAAAAAAATCCAAATCTCAATGGAGTGGCTTGTCTTACTCATCCATCCCTACAGCTGTTTGAATCCCATTCAGGTTTTTAAAACGGCATTAGCTTTTCTCTGTGCTCTTCCGCCCACCTCTTGCCACACTTGTATGTGCTGAGGCAAGAGAATATCTCGGATGCTAAAATGGATTTTTGAGGAAGGATGAATTTTCTATTTGGCTGCTTAGATGTAGTCTTTACATCTAAGCAAATTTGTCTGCTTAGATGTAGTTATTGTAAATAATCAGTCACTTTGAGGATTTTTTGAGATAAGAGGATGCCCAAGCTGTCTTTTTCTTTTGGAAAAACTATAATTAGTGGAGTAGAGATAGTCATTCTTTATATTCCTGAAATGGAAAAAGAGAACACGTGAGTTCAAAGTCAGAGAGCTTTCTTACTCGGCCATTATTATTATTATTATTATTATTATTATTATTATTATTATTATTATTCAGTCATGCCACTTTTAAGATCATCGGTTTAGGTGTGAATTTGTGACACTACAGCTGTGAAAGGGGAAAACAACTGGAATTCTTGGATGTTATTTCTCTGAAGTGACAGGAAGTGGGAAAGGAGATCGTGTTTGATCTAGGGGAAAAAGAAAGATACACTAGGTTCTTGCTGACCTAGATTATCTGCGCAAGTTCTCTGAGGTTCTGTCCCCCTTAGAGAGGACACCGCCTTGCCTCTTGGTCTCTTCTTTCTTGGGATGCCAGATGATCCTACACTGCCCCTCTACTGCTTTTTAGAATAGGCTGCTGATGGCTCAGATCACTGCATTGGATTTTGGGTAAATAGACACAGAACCAGAGAGCCAGTGTGGTGCAGTAGTTTGAGTGATGGGCTTGGACACTGAGAGACCAGGGTTCGAATCCTCAATTGATCCTGGTCTCCTCATGGGGACCTTGGGCAAGTTACTACCCCCCCCCCCCCAAAAAAAATTCTACCAAGAAAACCCTGTAGTGGTTTTGCCTTAGTATTGCCACAAACCAGTAATGACTTGAAAGCGCACAGCTTGGAGAGGAAGTGTATGGAGTTGGCTACGCTTCTGCAGGATAACCTCTAAAGCAGTGGTTCTCAACCTGTGGGTCCCCAGATGTTTTGGTGTACAACTCCCAGAAATCCCAGCCAGTTTACCAGCTATTAGGATTTCTGGGAGTTGAAAGCCAAAACATCTGCGGACCCACAGGTTGAGAACCACAGCTCTAAAGCATACTGAGATTTCCCCAGCCCACACCTTGAGTAGCATCCATTGCCTTGTGTATTAAGTGTGTAGTTCTGAAAGCATGTGGACTATATAAAAGAAATTTCCCTTTGGGCAATTAGGGTCTGAAACCCCTTCTTACAAAAAGTGTACCAGCTTGGTCAGGTCAGACATTGCTTCTTACTCTTATTTTTACAAAAGCACTTAGAAGAGTTCACAGTTGAGAGCTTTGGGTGAACATCTTTCTTTTCTCTTTTCTGCTTAGATGCATACAATTGCACACAGAACAAAACGTAAAATAAATAGCCTTTGCAAGCTTATTTATTTATCATATCAGAAGCAAACTGAGGGTACAGTTGTAATGTATTTAAAAAACACAAAGTTAAAAACTTTGCATTATCCTAAATGTCCTGTGACCAGTAGCTGGTTACTTGGGAGTGCCTCTGGTTTGCTCTTTTCTACCCTCGCCTGTCATGGACTCCACTTTGTGGCCCCATTTCTTAAGGTTGGCTCTGCATCTTGTGGTGTCAGAGCGCAGTCTGTTCAGCAACTTCCTTTGCAAGCTGCTGGTAATAAATGGCCCTATCTAGAACTAAAAAATGAAGACTTCTAGCAGTTAGAAGCACTTGTGTATCAGTTTGAAAAGTAAGCAAACTAATGATATGTTAAGAAATTAGTAGGCATTTGATAATTATCATGTTCACCATTTTAAATACGTCCCCCTTCCATGAAACTCTTTGGCATCTCTGTTCTTATGCAACTACTTGTGCTGTGATTTTTTTAAAAGTGTCCATACATCTCTGTAATGATAATTATCATGTCACCCTCCTCCCCTTTACTTTTATTTTTTTTTTGGGGGGGGGGGATATTTCATTAGAAATTGTGCACAAACCCTTCTCAGTTGGACACATTAGATAAGATTTGGAAGGTGTTCAAAGCACCTTGTCAATTTAAACGCAACAACAAAATGCATCAGCAGGGACCATGGGAAAGCAACTTAAACTTGCTGTAGTGTAGACATTGAACATCTTTCTTAGCCTTCTCAAAGAGCAGAAATGCAAGGAGCAAACTATGAAGGTTCACAATGTGAACTGGTGTTGTGCTGCAGCCCTGTTCAAAAGAGCTCTTTTTCTAGAAGAACTTTTTAAAAAATTAAATCCAAAAAGCATAGCCAGGTACTTAAGTCCGAGAAAAAAAAGAAAGAAACCTGTCTTCTGCTTTTCAGTTCCCTCCCTTCTGCTGAAAACCCTGTAAAGTGTGTGTGTTTCTTAGGGCAGTAGAATTAGCCAGCTGATTCAGAACATCCAGGATTTCCAGCCAGACATGCTGCATTTAGGTGGCTTCTGAACTGATCCCACCTCCTCACTCTTTGGCTCCTGGTCTCAAATGTTTCAATGGCATAACAAAGCATATTGATGTTAGCTTTTTTGGTGTCGTCTTGCATTTGGATGGGAAATGTGTGTATGATGGGTGGGGGAGGTTTGAATTTCAAATCTGGGCTTTCACTAGTGGTATGTAATTAATGTATTCATCGTGTGATTGTACAAAAAAAAACCACACCGTTGAATCTTTTTGTTTTGTTTTGTTATGTTATGGAAATTGAGTGCTTCCTTCTCTGAATTCATCATGGTTTAACTTCATGGAGAGACATTCAATTTGCAGGTGCAGTCTTCTGACGCAGCCTATTCTTAGCATGCTGTCAAAAAAAATGAATTGTTATCCCCAGTCGCCTAGGAGAATGAGATAAAATACAGAGAGTGAGAATTAATTTTGTTTTAATTAAACTCATTAATTTTTTGATTAATGGTCTAATTTTTACCTGGGGTGGCATCTAAATCTTTTCGTGCTGTACTGGCTGTAATGACATTCTGTCTCCTCCCATTAGTGGGAACAGTCGAAAAGGCAGAAGGAGAAAGAGAAAAAAAACCCGCCTTCGTTCAGCACAAGTTAAATTTTCTCACCTTGCTTATATCACAGCTGTCTTTTTATTGTAAGGTGACCTAGTTAATTGAGTTTTACTTGGAGTTTTGGTGAAAGCTAATGGGCCCCCAGCTTACTGCTTAACACCATAGCACAATATTCAGCTGCATTTTTGCTTTTCTGATTTCATCTTTAAAAGCCATTTAATCCCAAATTTGGAGGATTTATTATGTTTTCTGTAGATTCTTTTTTTCCCCCAAGAGACAAAAAGGCAAGTTCTCTAGGGATTTCAATTCTGCCAGCTCCTTCGTATTGGATTTGAGCTAAACAAAGACACATCTGGATTGATACCTCACTGCATCACTTTAAAAGCAGATGCCCAGATTTGTTTTCCTCTTGAGACTGAATTCTCTGGTTTAATTTATCTCCTCATACCTCCTTCAACCATATTTTTAGTAGACAAAGTTGCCTGGATTGACAGCCTTTGTCAGTTTGCGTTCCTCTATGCAGGTCTCACCTTTATCATGGTAATGGCTAGGAGAGATGGATACAAATCTGGAGAAAGATGGATCATAACATACTGATCATACAATTCACCTTGTAAATTTTCAAATGACACATGAATATTTGGCTGGATCCAGACTGGAAAAACAAGCACAACTAAATAAAGTGTTATTGTGCGAAAAGGTCTTGGTGGTTTGCTGCTATTAGTGCCAGGCAAAGAAGCCAGACTATAATTATTAGCTTTATTATTTACAGTTATGTTCCACCTTTCTTTTAATGAGCTGAAGGCAAAGTATGTACTTTCCTCCTCATTGTATCCTCACAGGATTGTGACACCAGTCAATCTCTCTCAGCCTCACCTATTTCTCACCACAACTATCTTAAGATAGGTCAAGCCAAGAGAGTGACTAGGTTTTGGATCACCCGGTAAGTTCTGTCAGTAAGGACTAGAATCTGGACTTTCCCAGTGCCAGTCTAGTACTCTTACTGGGAAGAAGACCTTATCTGGGAGATAGGTGAGGCATGGAAGGGTCAACTTCCTCTCAATCATAATAACATGCTTCCATCCACAACAGATCATTGATGATCTTCTGAGTGTGTGCGTGTGTGTGTGTGTTAGCCCTCCTTTTTGGTGACATTTTAGCCAAGCCCTTTAATTCTGAGCTAATGTATGTTACGCTGGTTTTTAAAGTGTGAAAATGATTTTTAAACAAGGAGCTATTTGTTGTACAATTTGACATGTTACGAAAACAACCCACAGTCCTCTGCCCTGTATCTCCCACCCCTCTCTTTCATACTTCTTGTATTGGTTCTAATAAATGTTTACTTTTCAATATAGGCTATTGTCCTTTGTTCCTCCTCTTTTAAAAAAAGCTCTTTAATGTCTGCGTTTCAATTTGTTTGCTACATAGATATAGGATGTCTTCCAGAAGAAAGCGGTGCTAATAATTCAAGTAACACTGGATGCTTTCTCTACCATTGCTGAGGCCCTGCAGCGTAGGGTTATGATACATGGAAATAGGCAAGCTTTTCAGAACTAATCATCATAGGCCATCCCTCATGGCTGAGTATGATTGACTTCCAAGGGTAGAGTCTTGCATCCATAGGTCACTGGGGTCTTTCACATTGATGATGTGGATTTGCAGGTGGAAGGCAGTGACGACAAAGGTTTTCTCTGGGCACATTTCTCCCTTTTGCTTTTTATTTGTGCCTCTTCACATCCACAACTCTTTGTTAACAGCTAACCTCCAGTTAGAGGGCCAGGGCTTCCCAGTATTCAGTGTTTATTCCACATTTTTTAAGGTTAGCTTTAAGCTCATCTTTAAATATGTTTTGCTGTCCACCAGCTTTATGTAAAACAGCAAGAACTACGTAAGTGAGTGTGGAATGTTGCCAATAAGAAAGAAGTGATAAAGATCCTTTATAGGCGCAATGCTGATTTAATTCCAGTGGTTTGCAAAGGTTAACAGTGCACCTGTTAGTGTTTTCCAGAAGACTGCCAGGCATAGGTACTCTCTTGAGATAGCTTGGTTGTACAAAGATAAAATTACACAAGTATAGTTCAATTTCTGGTGCAAATATTGTACAAATAAAGTAGTACAAGTCTTTACAACAAATGCCCTTTACTCCAGATGATTATTTATTTATTTATTTATTTACATTATTTCTATCCCGCCCATATCAGCCCAAAGGCAACTCAGGGCACAATACACAGTTGGCACAATTCGATGCCGTAAAAATACATACGGTACATTGATAAAGCAAAAACATTAAGTGCAATTAAACATAAAAGACAGTGCATCATAACAATTTTAAAAAGAACTATGTCCTCTCGTTCAAATTCTCATCCGTTACATTGTCTTGGCCGTTCCTGGGTCATTTTCCAACTCTAGTTTGTCGAAGAGCCAAGTTTTTACTCTTTTTCGGAAAGTCAGGAGGGAGGGGGCTGATCTAATATCCCTAGGCAGGGTGTTCCACAGCCGAGGGGCCGCCACAGAGAAGGCCCTGTCTCTCATCCCCGCCAGACATGCTTGCGAGGCAGGAGGGATCGAGAGCAGGGGCTCCTTAAATGATCTTAAGTTCCTGGAGGGTTCGTAGGAAGAGATGCGTTCAGATAGATAAGCTGGGCCGGAACCATCCCAGCTGTAGCTCTCTCTCTAGTGTGTGTGTGAGAGAGAAATAGTGATAGCTCTTTCTATATATATAGAGAGAGAGAGAGCTATCACTCCAGAGGATTATGTCCCAGTTGTATCGCGCGCTCTCTCTCTATATATATATGTGTGTGTGTATATATATATAGAGAGAGAGATATATATAGTGATAGCTCTCTTTATAGAGAGCTATCGCTTTATGTGTGTATTTGATGCGTCTATACACACACATCACACACACATTTTATGTCATGTTTCGAAAATGCTTGTGATCTTTATGGGGATATTGTGGATACAGTACTGTGAATTCCCTCCTGTATCTTGGATCCCAAACAATCTTAAATAATATACTCCAGAATAGCGCTATCTGTTGATATGAGGTTTTCTGTAAGATGGCAGAAGTAATGTCAAGTGGGTTGCTGTAAGTTTTTCGGGCTGTATGGCCTTGTTCCAGAAGCATTCTCTCCTGATGTTTCGCCTGCATCTATGGCAGGCATCCTCAGAGGTTGTGAGCCAGACCTCTCAACCTCTGAGGATGCTTGCCATAGATGCAGGTGAAACTTCAGGAGAGAATGCTTCTGGAACATGGCCATACAGCCCAAAAAACTTAGAGCAACCCAGTGATTCCGGCCATGAAATCCTTCGACAACACAAGTCATGTCCAGGTCTGTGCAAGAAGATTGGCAGTGATTTGCAGTGAAAAAAAATCACACTTGTTCTACATTGCAGTCTGCTGTTATAAATTGGCAGCAGGAATCACAGAGAAGCTCCCTTGGATAAGACAGACATTATCCTTCAAAACAGCGTATTATTTTCCCCATAGGGAAAAAAATAACTATTCAATGATGCGAGATAAAAATAAGGCCTCAGGAACACCAGTAGACCTTTGTGGCTCTCTGTGACCTCAGTCATAAAGAATTACACAGCATATACATTTATAGAATTCAAGAATGTATTCAGATAGCTTGAAAATGGAAATTATGTAAGACAGGTCCAACAACAGTTGCTAACCACAGTAGTGAAAGAAAGCATTCATAATCATGGGTAGTATTTCATCCAAATGATGTCAACTCTTGTTGGCTATCTGTTCTGTATTTGGGCTTCTCAGAAGCATCTAGTTCATTGATGCTAGATCAGTTTTCACCAGTGTGGGTCCTTCATCATGCATTAAAGACCAACTCCTATCAATCCCAGCCAGCTTTGTCAATGGTGGGAGATGACATCTGTAGTCTTAAGATATTTGCAATGGTGGGAAAGGCTGCATTCAACAGATCTAGCAGGGCTCTTCTTTTTGATAGGTACTCAACTGCTCTAGCCTGTTATCTGTTAATTTGGTTGTGCTACAGACGCTCCTGCAAAGAAAAATGTGGTGCTGGCTCCAATTCCAGCAAAAGTGTTTCTTACCTACAGTCTAAATTATCTGCAGGGAAGATTCGGCACAGAACTGGTAGCTCACTGAGCCAGCCTTCATAATGGAAAGGCACAGAAGAAATTGCAGAAAGCTGCAATTGAAATCCAGTAAGCTTTCATGAAGGAAGCTTTGTTTGCCTTTGATGATGTATGTCTGAATAGTGTCCACTGACAATAACACGTTACTTGTGAATTTCCTATGAATTGAATGTTCAAAACCAAATATATGCTGGTTTGGGGGTTCTGAGCATAGCAGCTCCATGGTTTCCTGTTTCCATGGTATGTTCAGGAACATATCCCCTAAGGATACTGTACTTTTCAGTCAGCTTTACTGAAGAATAAAAAAAATATTGTTAATCTGTTACATTCCAGTGTTTTTCACATGGACTTGATTGATTTTGGACAAAAAGGAAGAAATAGCCAGTCTAAAGTGGACAGATATAATTTTATTAGGAAATGTCTGAAATTATGACCCGGGATACAAATGGTAAAGCTGCCATAGCGGATTTAAATGAATAGGTATTGCACATTCAGGGCCCGTCCAGACACTACCTTTATCTCAAGAGCTCCCGGAGCAAACTGAAGGGTGGCCAAGCGCCGTTCCCTGTAAATGTGGAAGCAATTCCTACAAACTGCAAAAAGCGTGAGATTTTCAGGTGCGGGAATATCCCGGATATGAGCTGAAAATCCACATCTTTGAACGTCTGCATGTCCCTGCACTCGGAAAACAGATTTTTTTATTTGGGTTTGTCCTCAAGTTTTGTTTGTTTGTTTCTGGGTTGTTGTAGGTTTTTCGGGCTGTATGGCCATGTTCTAGAACAGGGGTCCTCAAACTAAGGCCTGGGGGCCGGATGCGGCCCTCCAAGGTCATTTACCCGGCCCTCGCTCAGGATCAACCTAAGTTTGAAACTACTTGAAAGCACACAACAACAATAACAATCCTATCTCTTCAACCAAAAATCAGGCCCACACTTCCCATTGAAATATTAATAAGTTTATATTTGTTCAAATTGTTATTGATTTTAATTATTGTATTGTTTTAAGTGAGTTTTGCACTACAAATAAGATATGTGCAGTGTGCATAGGAATTCATTCTTTTTTTTTCCAAATTATAATCTGGCCCTCCAACAGTTTGAGAGACTGTGACCTGGCCCTCTGTTTAAAAAGTTTGAGGACCCCTGTTCTAGAAGCATTCTCTCCTGACATTTCACTTGCATCTGTGGCAAGCATCCTCAGAGACTCAGAGGTTGTTTGTTTCTGATTGCTCGGTTCCTAAAAAAGAAGGTGACAGTTGAGTAGAAGGCGAAAACTTTTGTGTGCCAGAAACTTCATGAAACATGTGGAAGGCACATTTTTCTCTGGCCAGGACAAAGTTGTGGCCCCCTGGCCAATGTTGTACATCTTTTCGCTATAAAAGCAATCAGGAACAGACACGTATAAGCCAGGAACAGCACCCTGTTGTTCCATGTCACAAGTACACCACGAAACCTGTCTGCTCAGATGCCCCTGTGGCTTCTATAACCCAGGAACAGCACTTATACAATGATTTGCATCAGGCATGTAGCCGGGGGGGGGGGGGGCTTGAGGGGCTTCAGCCCCCCCCCCTGAAATTCTCATGGTGGTCCACGAGAAGGCCTTACTGGTGCATTATTTAAACTGTTATGTTTATTCATATCATGATCTGATCACCATACTCAATATATCCCATATGCATGGGGGTATTGGGGTAACAATAAAAAAGGTTTGCTAGGGTAGACCCTCTTTCACTCAGACTCAGCCCCCCCCCCCCCCCCGAATCAAAATCCTGGCTACAGGCCTGATTTGCATCTTAATTTTTTTTTAATGGTGAAATTTCCAGCGGAAGTCCTGCAGAAGCTATCTTGGGGGCTGCAAAATCACAAGACAAAGCAGCAAGTATGGATGACGGAGGCAGAAATCCCGGGACCAACAGTTCTGTATCTGGACCTCTCAGGTCCTGAGGTTTTGTTTTGCCCCTGAACAAAGCGCACAATTTGGTGCTGTCTGGAACTTCCCTAGAATCATAGAATCATAGAATCAAAGAGTTGGAAGAGACCTCATGGGCCATCCAGTCCAACCCCCTGCCAAGAAGCAGGTATATTGCATTCAAATCACCCCTGACAGATGGCCATCCAGCCTCTGTTTAAAAGCTTCCAAAAAGGAGCCTCCACCACACTCCGGGGCAGAGAGTTCCACTGCTGAACGGCTCTCACAGTCAGGAAGTTCTTCCTAATGTTCAGATGGAATCTCCTTTCTTGTAGTTTGAAGCCATTGTTTCGCGTCCTAGTCTCCAAGGAAGCAGAAAACAAGCTTGCTCCCTCCTCCCTGTGGCTTCCTCTCACATATTTATACATGGCTATCATATCTCCTCTCAGCCTTCTCTTCTTCAGGCTAAACAAAGAACCTGCAAAGAACCGTCCGGCTGAGCTGTTCCGAATTGTCAGAGGCCTTTTAAATCCCACCACTCAAGGTGGGAACCCTGACGATTCGACTTCTCGCTGTGAAGCTTTTGCTCAGTTCTTCACAGACAAAGTCGCTTTGATCCGTTCTGGTCTGGATACCATGTTAATGGCAGTCTCTGAGGATGTAACACGAGCACCTGCTTGTCCAGTTTTGATGGATTCATTTCAATTGGTGAAACCCGAGGATGTGGACAAGATACTTGGAGGAATGAGGCCAACCACATGCATCCTGGACCCCTGCCCATCCTGGCTTCTAAAGGAGGCCAGAGGGGGATTGGCTGAGTGGGTTAAGGTGGTGGTCAATGCCTCCCTTCGGGAAGGCAAGATTCCAGCGAGCTTAAAACAAGCTATAATAAAACCGCTGTTGAAGAAACCATCACTGGACCCCACTAAATTCGACAACTATCGGCCAGTTTCCAATCTCCCCTTCTTGGGCAAAGTCTTGGAACGTGTGGTGGCCTCACAACTCCAGGTATTCTTGGTAGACACAGATTATCTAGACCCGGCACAGTCTGGCTTTAGGCCGGACATGGTACCGAGACAGCCTTGGTCGCCTTAGTGGATGATCTGCGCCGGGAGCTCGACAGGGGGAGTGTGTCCCTGTTGGTGCTGCTGGACCTCTCAGCGGCCTTCGATACCGTCGACCACGGTATCCTTCTGGGACGCCTCGCAGGGATGGGTCTTGGAGGTACTGTTTTGCAGTGGCTCCGGTCATTCCTGGAGGGTCGATCTCAGAAGATGTTGTTGGGGGACACCTGTTCAACCCCACAACCATTGTCTTGTGGGGTTCCTCAGGGCTCAATATTGTCTCCCATGTTGTTTAACATCTACATGAAGCCGCTGGGGGAGATCATCCGGAGTTTCGGTGTACGGTGTCATCTGTACGCAGATGATGTCCAACTCTGTCACTCCTTTCCACCTGGATACTAAGGAGGCTGTCCAAGTCCTGAACTGGTGCCTGGCCGCTGTGGCGGTCTGGATGAGGGCAAGCAAATTAAAGTTGAATCCAGACAAGACAGAGGTCTCCTGGTCAGTCGCAAGGCCGAACAGGGCATAGGGTTACAGCCTGTGCTGGATGGGGTCGCACTCCCCCTGAAGACGCAGGTTCGCAGTCTGGGTGTGACCCTGGACTCATCGCTGAGCCTGGAACCCCAGGTTTCGGCGGTGACCAGGGGAGCATTTGCACAGCTAAAGCTTGTGCGCCAGCTGCGCCCGTACCTTGGGAAGTCTGACTTGGCCACGGTAGTCCACGCTCTGGTTACATCCCGTTTAGACTACTGCAACGCTCTCTACGTGGGGTTGCCTTTGAAGACAGCTCGGAAGATCCAACTAGTCCAACGCTCGGCAGCCATGATTTTAACAGGAGCGGAGCGCAGGGAGCATACAACCCCCCTGTTGCGCCAACTCCACTGGCTACCGATCTGCTACCGGGCTGAATTCAAAGTGCTGGCGTTGGCCTTTAAAGCCCTAAACGGTTCCGGCCCAAGCTACCTATCTGACCGCATCTCTGCCTATGAACCCACCAGGACTTTGAGATCTTCCGGGGAGACCCTGCTCTCGATCCCGCCTGCTTCCAAGCTCGGCTGGCGGGGACGAGAGATAGGGCCTTCTCGGTGGTGGCTCCTCGGCTGTGGAACGCCCTTCCTACGGACATTAGACTAGCACCATCTCTAATGGTATTCCGCAAAAAGGTGAAGACCTGGATGTTTGTGCAGGCGTTTGAGTAATTTAGTACAATGGTAATGGAACATAGGAATGGAACAATGGACGACGAATCTGGACTACGCTTGGATGATGAGAAGATTGGGTACGGTTGTTTTTTGTAATAATTGTGAATTGTAATTGCTTATTGGTAATTTATGGATAATGTGTTAAGTCAATTGTTATATGTTGTATGGAACCACTGCTGTTTCTACTGTTTTTACTGTTTGTGAACCGCCGTGAGTCGCCTTCGGGCTTGAGATACAGCGGTATATGAGCAAAGTAAATAAATAAATAAATAATAAATAACATGCCCAGTTCCCTAAGCCGCTCCTCATAGGGCTTGTTCTCCAGACCCTTGATCATTTTAATCGCCCTCCTCTGGACACATTCCAGCTTGTCAATATCTCTCTTGAATTGTGGTGCCCAGAATTGGACACAATATTCCAGGTGTGGTCTAACCAAGGCAGAATAGAGGGGTAACATCACTTCCCTGGATCTAGACACTATACTCCTATTGATGCAGGCCAAAATCCCATTGGCTTTTTTTGCCGCCATGTGACATTGTTGGCTCATGTTTAACTTGTTGTCCACGAGGACACCAAGATCATGAGTCTCAAAAGCAGCTACCTGAAGCCAATGCCTCAAACCGTCTCATGGCAGGCTTGGATTTGACCATGATCAAATGCAAATCAGGCCCAAGAGTCAAAGTAACCATAAGCCTTGTTGGCTCATGTTTAACTTGTTGGCTCATGTTTAACTTGTTGTCCACGAGGACTCCAAGATCTTTTTCACACGTACTGCTCTCGAGCCAGGCAGGCGTCCCCCATTCTGTATCTTTGCATTTCATTTTTTCTGCCAAAGTGGAGTATCTTGCATTTGTCACTGTTGAACTTCATTTTGTTAGTTTTGACCCATCTCTCTAATCTGTCAAGATCGTTTCAATCAGTGGTTCTAGAAGCACAAGGTTATATAGACAAATTGAAAAGTCCCGTAAAGAGAAAAATACTGCAGGTCGACTAAGTATGATAGCTCTGGTTGCTCTGGAGAATTGATTTTTGGGTATTTTTCTGGAATTACCTATTGCTAAGTGGATGAGAATTTGCTGGGTTTTCCTTTCCTTTAAGGACTGTACTTGAACGACTTTCTTCTCCTCCCTCTTCTTGCTTGTTTGGTTGCTTCCTCTTCCATCTCTAAGGCCGGAGCCGTCCTGACTTGTTGCCCTTCATTAATCAGTTCCTGTTCCCTGCTGGGACACCAGCAGGAGAAGGGACTTTACGGGCATCCTCTTTGCAGCTAGAACAGTGGCTTATATCACATATTTTTATGAGTGCAATTTGCAATCCTGTTCACAATACAGTAAAATAAAATAATTAATGAGCCATGGTTCTCTCCTTTCATAAAGCCCCCCAACCTAGCCGGAGACAGGACAGTCTAAGATTGACACAACTTGCTTGAATTGATGAACTCTTTCCAAAATAAATAAATAAATAAAAGGAGAGAGAGAAAATAAATAAATAGATGAAGTGAAATGTGACTTTTGCTGAACAGATCTTATTGGGAGTAAATGTTAAAAGGAATGTTGGCCTTGGAGAAATGGCATTTTGGGGATGTTGTTATCCTCCCTTTCAGATGATTATTTCTTTTCCCCAGAGAATTTCTCCCACAGAAGAGAGTGCAAAACTGATAACAAGGCCTATCTAGCAGAAAAGACAAAACACACAAAGAAAAGGGAGTGTGGGAAAGATGCAGGAGAAGGCCAGAGATCGGGACTTCAAGGCTTGAACAGAGTAGTGAGCTCATAAGTAGGTATTCATATCCAATTAAGGCTCTTTCTGGCAAAAAGGGGGAGCGAGGTCCTCCTTTCCTGGCCACTGAAGGGGGCCAGGTTATTCTTCCTCTTGCCTTGATGTTGTTTCTGGGAAAACTATGCGGGAACACATGTGAATGCATGCACTTCCACAGCCCGCAGAGTGGTCCTTTGTCTTCTGGGTGCTTGCAGAAACCAGCGTACTTATGTTCTTCTCTCTGGTCCTAGTATGAACCTTCATCTCTGTTGGAGACTGGGACTCTTTTTAAAGCTGTACAGTACAATCTCTGTGTCCTTGGAACCAAAGTATATGGTTTCACTCATCCACAGTTTCACTTATTCACTTAGGCTTGGCCTTCCTCTTTCCTCAAACAGGGATTTGTTAATGCCCCAACCTTATTTTCCATCTTTATCACTATGATACTTCATCTTGTTGATGGGAAGCTTCCCCCCGGAGTGGAAATCATCTATCGGACAGATGGCAAGCTATTTAACCTCAGCAGACTGAAAGCCAAAACCAAGGTCACAACAACATCTCTTATAGAACTCCTGTATGCTGATGACAACATAATCCGTGTGCATTGAGAAGAATACCTACAAGCCACTCTAAACACCTTTGCAGAAGCATACGAGAAGCTCGGCCTGTCATTAAACATCAAGAAAACCAAAGTGCTCTTCCAGCAGTCACCAGCCAATCCCTCTCCAATGCCAGAAATACAACTTAATGGTGTAACATTAGAAAACGTTGACCATTTCTGCTACTTGGGCAGCCACCTCTCCACAAAAGTCAACATTGACACCGAAATACAACACCACCTGAGCTCTGCGAGTGCAGCTTTTTTCCGAATGAAGCAGAGAGAGTGTTTGAGGACCGGGACATCTGTAGAGATTCCAAGGTGCTTGTTTATAAAGCTATTGTCCTCCCAACCCTGCTATATGCCTGTGAGACGTGGACAGTCTACAGATGTCACATGCAACTCCTGGAATGATTCCATCAGCACTGCCTCCGGAAAATCCTGCAAATGTCTTGGGAAGACAAGTGGACAAATGTCAGCATGCTGGAAGAAGCAAAGACCACAAGCATTGAAGCGATGGCCCTTGGCCATCAACTCCGCTGGACCGGCCACATTGTCTGGATGCCCGACCA
>NW_026845477.1:118918101-118945692 GCF_025583915.1 Anolis sagrei ordinatus | reverse complement strand
TTAGGTTCTTGTGGTTTTTTCGGCCTATAGCCGTTTTCTAGAGGCATTTTCTCCTGACGTTTCCCTGCATCTATGGATGCAGGCGAAAACGTCAGGAGAAATGCCTCTAGAACATGGCCTAAGCCCAAAAACCTCACAAGACCTATCCAGGCAACAGAAGCCAGGCGACCTCTCTCTCTATATATATATATATATTTATATATATATATATATAGTGTATTGAATCCCCCATGACTGTCGTATATGGTATTATATAGTC
The DNA here is from genome assembly GCF_025583915.1 of Anolis sagrei ordinatus. Classification (NCBI taxonomy): domain Eukaryota; kingdom Metazoa; phylum Chordata; class Lepidosauria; order Squamata; family Anolidae; genus Anolis; species Anolis sagrei. Next base: position 118,945,433 of record NW_026845477.1, on the reverse strand, counting down.
TGGTTCCGTTTGAATGTTATTTCCTGTTTAATTGTGTGGTCCTTACATTAAAAGTAGTTACACTCCAGAAATTTTGTTTTTCTGGCTGCCACAAACAATGTTGAATTGGTAGAGACTCGATGAGATATTCATTGCAAAACTATAGCAAAATGTTCTGCAGGATGTCCCGCAAAAACAAAGTTTTTGCAGGGTTGCTGTTGAGTTTTTGGGCTGCATGGCCATGTTCCAGAAGCATTCTCTCCTGATGTTTCGCCTGCATCTGTGGCAAGCATCCTCGGAGGTTGTGAGGTCTGTTGGAAACTAGGAAAATTGGGTTTTGCAGTTTAATAAACTATTTCCATGTTTCTATGACAGAACCAATTAGGAAATGGCATTTATAACCCAGGAACAAAAATAGTGTTACGTCGTGTCATTATCATACACAACAATTATACTTTCACTAACTCAAACCTAGGACTGCTGGTTCAGGATTATCCTAGGTTTCTGGGTCGCACCCTGAGACCTAGGTATGGCCCTGGTGTTGACTCCAAGACGCCATCTACTGTACAAGGACTATTAAATGCAGTTCAAAACTAGCTTCAAACTGCAGCAGCCAGACATCAAACTTCCACAGAAGCATGAGAAAGAAAGCCCTTAATGCCCATCAGCGCTCTGTGGTTTGTATCACCACCATCTGGGCTTCAAACTGGTCCCAGGATTTCCTGTGTAATCATTTGCACACCTTCGTCGATGCCGGTTTGAAACTGCATTAAAAGGTTAGTGTAGATTATTTACTATTATTTATTATTTACATTATTTCTAATCCCGCCCATATTGGCCCGAAGGCGACTCAGGGCGGCATACACAGTTGGCACAATTCGATGCCATAAAATACATACATTGATAAGCAAAAAAGAAACATTATAGTACATTTAAACATAAAGACAGTGCATAATAACAATTTAAAAAACTATGTCCACTCGTTCAAATCCTCATCTGTTCCATCGTCTTGGGCCGTTCCTGCGTCAACATGTTTTGCATTATGTTGTCAGAGGCTTTTATGGCTAGAATCACTGGGTCTTGCCTGCTTCAGAAAAGTGTGAATGTTGCAATTGGCCACCTTGATTAGCATTGAAGGTTTTGCATTATGTACCAACCACAGTTGCTCAGGTCTTATCATTAATACATATGTAACATATACAATGTCCCACCCTGGTCATTCCACAGATATATAAACCCACTTTCCTAGTTCCAACAGACCTCACTACCTCTGAGGATGCTTGCCATAGATGCAGGCGAAACGTCAGGAGATAATGCCTTTAGAACATGGCCATATAGCCCGAAAAACCTACAACAACCTAGTGATTCCGGCTATGAAAGCCTTCGACAATACATACGCAATGATTGTGAGAGGGGACGTATTTTCCCATTTGGGAATGAAGACGGAAATCTTAGCAGAAAGGGGCTATTGCCAGGCTAAGGCCCCATCTAAAGTGCCATATAAACCAGACTATTAAAGCAGATAGTCCACATTATCTGCTTTGAACTGGATTATATGAGTCTGCACTGCCATATAATCCAGTAAAAGCAGATAGTCTGGATTTTATATGGCAGTGTCGAAGAGGCCTTGGGAAGACTTTATCTTAAAAAGCCAGACACATGCAGACTCAAAAAGGTGAATACAGAGCAGAGCGAAGGGCAATCCCTGGCGCCACAACAAAGGATGGAAGGAGGAAGCTAGCTAAGTAAATATAAAGCCCGCCCCTGGAGTAAATCAAGTAAATCAATCAATGCAATAAATCAATTAAACCTGGCAAAGTGCAGCAAACTGCTGTCCTAATAGGTGAGCTGGAGATTTGCACTCGTCTGGCCATCTTGTCTGGAGCAAAGACCCACAAAACGGGAGGGTATGCCCTCTTTTTCCCACCTGGAGATTATCACTAAAAGTGGAGATCTGGCACTGCTACTCAAGGCCCCCTTGTTACAAGCTTTTAGGTGGTTTTCCAACATTTCCTCATTTTCCTTGGCCTTTAAACACACTTATTGAAGAGTGGTTAAACAACCAAACTATTTTTATTTGCCTATTTATTAGAGCCTTTTACTATTTTTAACTACTTAATATTGGCAAGTTTTGCATGATATGTTGTTTTGGTTTTGCAGCTTTATACGTTGTTCACGAAACTGCTTGGATGGGAGCTTTTCTTATAAAGATGGCCAGAACGTATCTTAAATGACCAACCCAATAAAATAATGTCTATAGTGTCAATTTACTCCCAAGGAAAGAGAAATCAATGGGATTTCCTGCCCCAAAAGCTGCTTTGATGGGAACTTTGCTTTTAGAGGGGGCCAATAAGTATCTTGAATTAATAACCAAATCAAATCAAATCAAATCATGTAATAATTGTGTATTTATTCCCAGAGAATGAGAAATTGGTTGGATTTCTTACTTCAGATACTATAATAGCTTCACTTTGTTCATCTACTTTGCAATTCTACTGCTTTGGAGTGAAAAGTGAGACCGAGTTGCTGTGAGTTTTCTGGGCTGTATAGCCATGTTCAAGAAGCATTCTCTCCTGAAGTTTCACCCACATGTATGGCAGGCATCCTCAGAGGTTGATGGAAACTGGGCAAGTGGATTGTCCAGGGTGGGAGAAAGAACTCTTGTCTGCTTGAGGCAAGAGGGAATGTTGCAATTGGCCATCTTGATTAGCATTGAATGGCCTTGTAGCTTCAAACCTGGCTGGTTCCTGCCTGGGGGAATCCTTTGTTAGGAGATGTTAGCTGGCCCTATCTTGGAGAAGGGGCCTGTTAGGAATTGTGAGAGTTGAAGTCCAAAACACCTGGAGGGCCGAAGTTTGCCCATGTTTGGGTTATACATTTCTCCCTTGCACTGCACTCAGTTTCTACTCTCTTTGCATCTTACATGTAACATTTGAAGTAATGGCCCATCCCGTATTCAGCCCTGGAGACCTGCAAGAATCCTAAGCTGTGTTATGGGGGCATAATTACAAAAGATCTCCCTGGGAATGATTCCCAGATAAGGTTCGGCATTTACGTGCCTTGTGGCAGGGACGGTTTTATTAATCAAAGGAACAGCAAGCTTTAATATTGACGTTAAAACGGATGTACAGAAAAGCATTGTCATTTAAAGTGGCTGGAGTCGTCGGGAAGCTGGTTTTATTTTACCCCATTCAGTGATAACCTATAACAACACACACATCTATATCTGCATGTAATGAAAAGTGAATGTAGAGCACATAATTAGAATATAACAAACTCTTTTACTGCCGGTCATATTTTACACCCTTGGTATTTATACACTGTCAATCTACTCCAAGGAGGTTTGGCATTTATTGCTACTTTATAGTATGCGGAAACTTTATGAATTTACCGTGCATATTTATTAATTGTCAGGTATTAATCAGCTTGACATGCCTTTGTAGGCTGAATTGACTTGTTGTTCCCGGAATGGCCACCAGGTGGCGCATGCGTAGAGGGAACCAGGGAATCCCTCGATTTGTAGAGGGTGCTGGAGTTTCAATTGAAGGAGAGGCTTGCTCTTACAGCTGTCAGTCAAAGGTTGAGCCTGGCTAATACTCCAGGTTTTGCAGTACCACGCATTGGCTGGATCTACACAGCCATATAATCCAGTACAGAGCAGATAATCTGGATTTTATATGGCAGTGTAGAAGGGGCCTAAGATCTATATATAGATTATCTGCTCTGTACTGGATTATATGGCTATATAAGGCTGTATAACCATATATATACACGGCAGTGTAGAAGGGGCCGAAGATCTATATATATACACTGTTATATATATATATGGTTATACAGCCTTGCTGGCCTGGATGGAGGAAGAACCAGACCTGATGTCAGGGAGCCTTCAATATTGTCTTTGCAAACTTAGTTTCCTCTGAATTATTGTGTGTCCACAAGTATTTCTGACTTTTAGCAAAGTAAAAGGTAAAGATTTTCCCCTGACATTAAGTCCAGCCGTGTCCAACTCTGGGGGTTGGTGCTCATCTCCATTTCTAAGCCGAAGAGCCAGCGTTGTCCGTAGACACCTCCAAGGTCATGTGGCCGGCATGACTGCATGGAGTGCTGTTACCTTCCCACCGGAGTGATACCTATTGATCTACACACATTTGCATGTTTTTGAACTGCTAGGTTGGCAGAAGCTGGGGCTAACAGTGGAAGCTCATGTCACTACCTGGATTCGTACTTGTGATCTTTCGGTCAACAAGTTTAGCAGCTCAGTGGTTTAACCCACTACGCCACCGGGGGCTAAAAGCATCCCGGTTTTTTAAGCAAAACTAATGTGAATATCAGACTACACAGAGAAGCCATTGAAATCCATAAGCATGTGGACAATTTCAACAGAAAGGAGGAAACCATGAAAATGAATAAAATCTGGCTACCAACATTTAAAAACTCTAAAATTACAACAGCAAAACAACAGAGGGGAAACAATCAGGCACATCTAATCACCTCTCAACAAAAGATTGCCTCAGGCACTGACAGGCCATCAAGGTGGTCAGTTGAAACATTCACACCTAGCTCCAACAGACAAGAGTTCTTTGTCCCACCCTGGTCATTCCACAGATATATAAACCCATTTTCCTAGTTCCAACAGACCTCAATACCTCTGAGGATGCTTGCCATAGATGCAGGCAAAACGTCAGGAGAAAATGCCTCTGGAACATGGCCATATAGCCCGAAAAAACCTACAAGCTAATGTGAATCTCCCTCTTGGTTTTCTTGGCAAGGTGTGTTCAAAAAGGGTTTCCTGTTGCCTGAGACTGAGAAAGTGTGGTCGCCCAGTGGGTATCCATGGCAGAGCAGCAATTAAAACCCTGATCTCCAGAGGATGTAGTCCAAAATAATAACAACAACAACAACAACAACAATATAATACTTTATTTATATTCTGCTTTATCTCCCTGGGGGGACTTGGAGCAAATTACAACATACACAGGTAGACAAACATTTATTTTTCGTATCAGAAGCGAACCAAGGTTACACTTGTAATGTATTTAAAAAACACAAAGTTTTAAAATTTGGTATTATGCTAAATGTCCTTTGACCAGTAGCTGGCCATTTGAAGTGCCTCTGGTGTTGCTATAAGGAGGTCCTCCATTGTGTGTGTTGCAGGGCTCAGGCTGCATTGTAGTAGGTGGTCTATGGTTTGCTCTTTTCCACACTCATATGTCATATGCTCCACTTTGTAGCCCCATTTTGTAAGGTTGGCTCTGCATCTCGTGGTGCCAGAGCGCAGTCTGTTCAGCACCTTCTAAGATGCCCAGTCTTCTGTGTGCTCAGGGGGGAGCCTCTCATTCAGTATCAGCCATGGCTTGAGGTTCTGGGTTTTAGCCTGCCACTTTTGGATTCCTGCTTGCTGAAGCAACCAGAAGGCAAACATTAAATGCCTTAATATAATGAACTAACAATGTCACACAAATACACAGAACAAAGGTAAAGGCTTCCCCTTTCATCTCTGGCCATGGGGAGGTGCTCTTTTTCCATTTCCAAGCTGAGGAGCCTGTTTTCCCATAGATGTCTCCTGGTCATGGCTGCATGGGCACCTTTATTACCTTCCCACCAAAGCAGTACCTATTGATCTACTCACATTTGCGTGTTTTTGAACTGCTAGGTTGGCAGGAGCTAACCAACTCCCCTATCACATTCACAGATACAACTAACTACAGCGTGAAAATATTAGAACAAAATATTCCAGAACGCAAAGCTTGATTTTGATTTTGATGTGCTGAGTATGGACACGTAGGTATACCGCCGCTATAGCTTTCCCCACCATTTCAAAAATCCCAGGCCCTCTCTGGAATTTATTTTGAATTGTTTGCCATATTATATCATGGATGGCATTTCCCTATGCCATTGTATATAATAGGATTGAACGCCTATGGATTTTGCTATCCACGGGGAGTCCTGGAACTAGACTCCCATGGCTCTGGACAGCCCACTGTACTCTACACCGAGCTTTGCATGCCCATATCTGTCTCTGCCACTCCACATCACAGGTGCCAGCAAATATAGGTTGGGTGGACACTGCCCGATATTCCAGGATCAGATCCCAGATTATTTTCTTATCCCAGATTATCTGGTTGTGTAGACTCATATAATCCAGTTCAGTGCGGATAATCTGAGATTGGATCTTGGGATATAGGGCAGTGTATATCCAGCCATAGACTGGGGAGTTCAAAATCATGCTTTGAACTCAACCCTTTCAACCATCTTCAAATATTTGAGGATGAATCTACACTGTCATATAATTCCATATCTGATTCCAGGTTATCTGTTTTGAACTACCGGTAGATTATATTGAAAGGGTCTTTGAGTGAAATTTGCAAATGCTAAGCAAGGGGCTTTGAATGAAATCAACAGCAAAAGAGAAATATACCCTTTCTCTGTAGAAAAGGAGCAACACGGAAGAAGATGTTTTTAAGAAACAAGATGTGACATGTAGAGGTCATACAAAGTTCAAGCCTACATAGGAAATAGTGTTGTGGTTAAGTTCAAAGGTTGTGGTTAAGCACAGAGTCTGCAGGTACAAGATGGTACTTTCCATCAAAAGGTCAAGGGAGAGGGGCTGGAAAGTGAGTACTTTCCATGACCTATTACTTGAGTATAAAAGTCAGCAGAAACAGAGGAGGGGCGCGGCAGTCTTTGAAAGCACAAACAGAAGTGTTTCTGTCCGTCTCATGTTGATCAGCTTGATTAAATGGTGTCTTACATGAACCAATTGGGCTCTGTGGATTTCTTCGGAAAGGGACCCCGCACCCTAAACCTGTGATCCCTTACAATATGAGTCTACAGTGGCCTCCTGGTGGTACTGTGGGTTAAATTGCTGAGCTGCTGAACAGAAAAGTTGGCGGTTAGAATCCAGGGAGCGGGGTGAGCTCCTGCTGTTAGCCCCAGCTTCTGCCAAACTTGCAGTTTGAAAACATGCAAATGTGAGTAGATCAATAGGTACAGCTCAGATGGTAAGGTAACGAAGCTCCATGCAGTCATGCCAGCCACATGACCTTGGAGGTGTCTACGGACAATGCCGGCTCTTTGGCTTAGAAATAGAGATGAGCACCACCCTCCAGAGTTGGACTTGACTAGACTTAATGTAAAGGGGAAACCTTTACATTTACCTTTATACGAGTCTACCCTGCCATATAATCCAGTTCAAAGCAGATAATCTGGATTATATGACAGTGTAGATGGGGTCTCACTATTGCCATGCCCTGTACAAACTGTGGTTGTGTAAAATTATTGCTGCTGTAACTTGCCTTGAGATTGGATTCAACTGTGGCCATCCTCAACGGGGAAAAAGACAAAAGAGACAAAGTAGCATCTCGGAAGGAAGTTGTCAGGAAATGGATGCTGGCAGCTTCTTTCCTCTTTACGTTTCCCACATCCCAATTATGTTTTCAAAACCCTGTTAAATCTAATTGATTCAAACCATCCATTTATGCGCTCAATTCAAACTTTTCCTCCTCCATAGCAACCTTTCTCTTACCATTTTCTCATACTCCCAGTTGAATTATGGGAAATGCAGCGCACGGCCTTGTAAAATGTTATGAAGACATCTGTAGCATTGCCTGGGTTTATGATACGTGACCCTGCCTTGCTGGCTGTAAACGCACCGGCTGTGGTGGGGCGGCATCTGGGAGCCGTCAGCCGTGTGGCTTCAGGCACATTCCTCAGGTGTTGGTCAGGGAAAGAGGGAGAGAATATGGTTTCCCCCACAGGCTGATTGGTTTGGCTGCGGGTACCGGGTGGAGGTGGCTCCTTCCCATCATGGCCACACGCTTGCTTGTCGTTCGTTTCGGTTTGTCGCTTCAGCAGCAGGCAGTCGAACAACAACTCAGTGTTGGGGTTGCAACCTGGTGCTCAATAACCCCAAACGCTAGTGGGCCAAAGCACGTGGCATGTGCATTTTAATGTGATGATGGAGCATGCATGAAACACTTTCAAGGATTAGTGCTTTACCCGTGAACCATGGCACATATAAAACAGAATAAAATTGAATTAAGGCTCATCAGGAAGCAACTGCAGGGCATGTTTTTTTCATGCTTAAACATTTGCAGCATGGCTTTCCTCTCCCCCAGTCAGCAGGGAAAGACCATAGCTCAGTAGGAAGGACATACTTTGCATTCAAAAGGTTATTTGCATTGTATTGTCGAAGGCTTTCATGGCCGGAATCACTGGGTTGTTGTAGGTTTTTTCGGGCTATATGGCCATGTCTAGAGGCATTCTCTCCTGACGTTTCGCCTGCATCTATGGCAAGCATCCTCAGAGGTAGTGAGGTCCTCACTACCTCTGAGGATGCTTGCCATAGATGCAGGCGAAACATCAGGAAAGAATGCCTCTAGACCAGGGGTCCTCAAACTTTTTAAACAGAGGGCCAGGTCACAGTCCCTCAAACTGTTGGAGGGCCGGATTATAATTTGAAAAAAAAAAAACATGAATTCCTATGCACACTGCACATATCTTATTTGTAGTGCAAAAAACACTTAAAAACAATACAATAATTAAAATGAAGAACAATTTTAACAAATATAAACTTATTAGTATTTAAATGGAAAGTGTGGGCCTGCTTTTGGCTGATGAGATAGGATTGTTGTTGTTGTTGTTGTTCAAGTCGTTTCAGATTTAGGGTGACCCTGAGCAAGGGCCAGGTAAATGACCTTGGAGGGCCGTATTTGGCCCTCGGGCCTTAGTTTGAGGACCCCTGCTCTAGACCATGGCCATATAGCCCGAAAAAACCTACAACAAGCCATTCCCTAATGCCTCCAGTTAAAAAAAAAGAAAGCCCAAAGGCAAAGGTCTGCATTCTAGCTGTTATTTTATTTATTTATTTATTTCCTATATTTATACCCCGCTCTTCTCCCCCCAAAGGGGGACTCAGGACGGCCTAACAAAAGCATCATACAACGCTAGCATCATAAAAACAAACACAGAACAATCAAAATATTAAAAATTAAAATAACAATTAAAACAATTAATTAAGACAAGGTGGCTTACAAATTGGCAGGTGACTCAAGGCGGCTTACAAATTGGCAGCCATTTAATGCCATAACAATACACAATATACAATTAAAACATTTTAAACAACATTATAAAATAAAAAACCCATTAAAACCATATAATAACCAATGTCTTCCTTGAATCTCATTTTCCAATAGCATCGTCTAAGCCAGTGGTTCTCAACCTGTGGGTCTCCAGATGTTTTGCCTTCAACTCCCAGAAATCCTTATAGCTGGTAAACTGGCTAGGATTTCTGGAAATTGTAGGCCAAAACACCTTGGGACCCACAGGTTGAGAACCACTGGTCTAAGCCATTCCATGTTTCAACTTACATAATTCCGTGTTTGTCTATTGCACTGCATTTCCAAAGGCTTGTTCAAAGAGCCAGATTTTTACTTTTTTTTCGGGAGGGGGCTGATCAAATATCCTAGGGAGGGAGTTCCACAGCCGACGGGCCACCACTGAGGAGGCCCTGACTCTCGTCCCCACCACTATGCGCTATGCACACATGTGAATATCTTAATATAAATATAAAAAGATTCGCACGTGCACATATGAAATTCAGCACATAATAGAGTGATTTTTTTTTTTAAAAAAAACTCTACTGGATTTCTCCCTTTGCCTAAGTGTTTATTCAAGCTCTGTTAAATTGCTCTCCATTCATGCTTCCTTTAAATCAGCTGTGTGTCCGCTTGACAGCCCAATCAGCTGATCATCTGTTTTGGCCTTTTAAAAAGCAGATATATGCTGGAGTTGTCTCCACAGGGGGAAGGAAGGAAAGAACATGTTTTTGGTGAGTGCAAATATGCACATTTTTGGCCAGAATCGGGATAAAGGGGAAACTTTATCCCCATGTGCCGTTGCAGCGAATCAGCATGCATTTAGCACTAATGTCATTGTACAGAAGTTGATTATAAATTGTATGATTTTAACTGTATTTGTGGTTAGATTGGCTGCGCTAATGCTGGAGCGGCCTAACTGAGAGGAGTGCGTTGCCGTGGAGACGATGTAGGCTAGAGAGAGAAGTGGGAGGAGCTTAGAGGGGAGAGTTTGAAAAACGACAGTTAATGTTCAGTTAGGGTTTAGGTTTAGAGGAGGGAGCAGTCAGGAGTTAGGGTTTAGGTTTAGAGGAGTGAGCAGTCAGGAGTTAAGATTTGAGGGTGAGGAATTGGTAGAGGAAAGATTAGGAGGTTGTAGCTGAAAGAGAGTGAATTGTGAAGCAAAGTTTCGAGGCTTTGGAAAGCCAGATTAAGTTACTGGAAGTTTCTTAGGCTAGAGAGGCTGATAAGGGAAACATAACCAGTATTCCGTTAGTCTAAAGAAAGGCTAAAGAATAAGCTTATTAAGTATCTGATCAGGGGAGGATCAGATAAGGGAGACATCCCTGTATTGAAACTTTGTTTTGTAATAAGTGCTTCACCTCAGGAAGATACTGTATAACCTGAAAGAGTGTAACATTCAACTAACCAAGCATTATTCTGAGTTCTATAAGAAAAGTTACAACTTGCAACCACACACTTTGTGCTCAATAAACTTGTTAACTTTTGTTTGAAGACTGCCTCATCTCCATCAATTCTGCGTCCAGTGTGCCATTTCTCACAATATTATAACTTACCTCACGTGGTGGCAGAAACGCAGGGGAAAGTGACCAAATAGATCTATATTCTTATCTCCAGTCACGCTACAATACATACAGTATAATTACTACTAAGTTATTACTATCTTAATAAAGGAAGAGGTGCGATTGAACAGCCTCCCTTCTAACTTGATGGTAAATTTGTTTCCTTTCAAATTGGTAGCAACAATAATCATCCCTAGGCTCCCCTGCTCCTGCGCAGTCATGTAGACACCTCTCTTTTTAATCCGGTAACATCCGTGTTTTAGATGCTGTGTAGATGGGCTCTATAAGAGGAAGGTTGCAGAGATTGGATTCTATCCTGCATTGAGAAGGGGAGGAAAAACGAGTGGCCAGATGTGGATTTCAGGGCCTTCAGTCCCAGCTGCCTTGCTTGCCGGGGCCCCGCCAGCCCACTTTCCCTCTTGCACCATCCACAGCAGATAAACCTGAAGAGGTGTATTTTATTGTTATGGGAGTTACCTTGGAAACCGCCTCATTATCTTTTATGATGAAAGGTGGTCTATAAATAATTGTAATAAATAAATCACTCGCAGGGATTTGCACCTGAGATTCGCACTCTGCAGTACCTTTGCCTGTGTACCGTGCTGGCCACAATCCAAGCACACTGAGCTATAACACTGGGCCATTCGAAGTATATTTATTATGCTCACTGGGAAGAGGCATTAGGTGAGAAGCACTTCTTCCTTCATTATTTCAGGGATGGGACTCATGCAAGCCTCCAGATTTTGCCAAAGTACACCTCCTAGCATTCCTCATGCTTACGTATGGATGGTGGGAGTTGCAATCTGACATATTTCCAGCCTCCAAGTTCTTACTACCTTTTAATCAAGTTACATTTAAAAGCACAAATGGTGAGCAATTCAAGCTAGCCCACAATGCCACGCAGCAGATGTTGAGTTGCTCATTAAGCCAACCTTATTCAGAATCAAAACCTTGTGTTTAGTACAGATCTCCAGAGGTGGTTGTGATTTGCAGCTGTGAAATGCCAATTTATAGTGGGGCTTTTGCCAGAAGCATAGGGACCCTGCAGCTGCGTGGATCATACCCCACTCATTTTTTGACAAGAGTCCCCATCAGCCACGAGGTGGCACTGCTCCTTGAAGCGAAATGCTGCCAGTCTGACAGAGGACAAAGGGATGCTGATGCATCTGTGCCTGGATGTGATTGAGAGAAAAATTCAGAAAGGGAGAGAAAATGGTGACAGAGAGTGGAGATTTCTCTAGGCTAATTCTTTATGGAAAAAATAAAACTGGGGAGCTCTTCAAACGAGCAATGGCTAACCAAACCTCTGTTTTAATAGGACACATTCCGGGTGCCACAAAGTGATAACACATAGAAGAGAACGGTAGAACATGTCTTCCCTTCTTCTTCAAACAACATACTTGTGTGTGTGTGTGAATCAAGACGGAGAAGCATCTTGCCCAGTGTTATGTTTACTTTTGGGGTCACTTTCCCGGTGCGTGAGTTCCCCAGGTAGAGCACTAGTATACTGCTTGAAGCAGCCCTTCCTTTTGTTGCCCTTTTGTCTGCTGCCAGTCAGTTTTACTCAATGACTGATCATCAAATTCTACTACTGTATTATGAAAGGAGCTAACTTCCCACTTCTCACAGTTCATATTATATTTTAAGAGCTTCAAGACACAGTTTACAGGCAGTTTGGGGCCCTGGAAGATGTTAGAAATTATGAGTTGTGGCACAATTTATATATGGCACAGGCCACAGTTGAATGTCCTGCCCATGATAGTCTATGTAGATTTGCCGTATCACATATACTGTAAATGCACATTGTTTTTTGGATACACTATGAGCAGATCAGGAGCCCCCAGTGGCACAGTGGGTTAAACTGCTGAAATGCTGAACTTGCTGACTGAAAGGTTGGTGGTTAAATCTGGGGAGCAGGGGGAGCTCCTGTTGTTAGCCCCAGCTTCTGCCAACCTTGCAGTTCAGAAACATGCAAACGTGAGTAGATCAATAGGTACTGCTTCTGTGGGAAGGTAACGGTGCTCCATGCAGTCATGCTAGCCACATGACTTTGGGGGTGTCTGTGGACAACACCGGCGCTTCAGATTAGAAATGGAGATGAGCACCACCCACAGAATCAAACATGACTTAATGTCAGGGGAAAACCTTTACTTTTACCTTTTTGGGTACACTACGAGCAGACCAGCGAGCCCCTGGTGGCGCAGTGGGTTAAACCGCTGAGCTGCTGAGCTTGCTGACTGAAAGGTTGGCTGTTCAAATCCATGGGATGGGCTTCCGCTGTCAGCCCCAGCTTCTGCCAACCTAGCAGTTCAAAACATGCAAATGTGAGTAGATAAATAGGTACTGATTCTGCAGGAAGGTAACAGTGCACCATGCAGTCATGCTGGCCACATGACTTTGGAGGTGTCTACGGATGGCAGCTCTTCAGATTAGAAATGGAGATGAGGACCACGCCCCAGAATCGGACATGACTGGACTTAATGTCAGGGGAAAACCTTTACTTTTACCTTTTGGGTACACTACGAGCAGACCAGGGAGCCCTTGTGGTGCAGTGGGTTAAACTGCTGAGCTGCTGAACTTGCTGACTGAAAGGTCGGCTGTTCAAATCCATGGGATGGGGTGAGCTCCCACTGTTTGCCCCAACTGCTGCCAACCTTTCAGTTTGAAAATATGCAAATGTGAGTAGATCAATAGGTACTGCTCTGGTGGGAAGGTAACAGTGCTCTATGCAGTCATGCTGGCCACATGACCTTGGAGGTGTCTAAGGATAATGCCGAAGAGCAACACACCCCAGAGTAGGACACAACTAGATCTAATGGCAAGGGGAAACCTTTCGCTTTACTTATGAGCAGACTAGCTATTCCAACAATTCCTGTGTGTTGCCCTAAAACAGGGAGCCCAAATATACTGAGATCCAGGAATGACCACAGGTTACCCTGCTCAGCTCAAAAGACTAAGGAGAATAATCCACAAATTACCCATTGCCAACTCCTGATTCCTCTTCCAATGATTCATAAATACTGACAAGGGTACAGCTCCAGGCTTGGGCCAAATAGGCTGTGGAACGCCACCTTTCTGTCTCTCTACACAATAAACCTCTCCCTTGAAACATTAAACCAATCAGGAAATATCACCTATTGCCATATGCCAATTAATAAGCATTATTCATCAAGTAAATGGAGCCCCCGGTGGCAAGTGGGTTAAACCCCTGTGCCGGTAGGACTGAAGACCGACAGGTCGCAGGTTCAAATCCGGGGAGAGGCGGATGAGCTCCCTCTATCAGCTCCAGCTCCTCATGCGGGGACATGAGAGAAGCCTCCCACAAGGATGATAAAAACATCAAATCATCTGGGCGTCCCCTGGGCAACGTCTTTGCAGACGGCCAATTCTCTCACACCAGAAGCGACTTGCAGTTTCTCAAGTCGCTCCTGACACGACAAAAAAAAAAAAATCAAGTAAATCCCATCCTGAATCTGATGTGCTCCTTGGGGGCAGAAAGGGGTCGCATGAAGACAGGAGGTGCACTCCAGAACTCCTCCAATTAAAACTTCATTATGTTTATTGTGTGGTCGAAGGCTTTATTATGTTTCCTGCCATACTATGCACCAATCAACTATAAAGCAGGCACGGGCAAACTTTGGCCCTCCAGGTGTTTTGGACTTCAACTCTATTAATATAGAGTGTGGAGAAGACATGCAAATGTGGAGAAGAGCAAACCACAGACCACTTCCTACAGTGCAGCCTGAGCCCTGTCACATGCACAATGGAGGACCTTCTTACGACGATACCAGAGGCTCTCCAGTGGCCAGCTTCTGGTCAAAGGAAATCTAGCATAATGTCAAGTTTTTAACTTTGTTTGTGGTTATATATATACACACACACATACATTATAACTGTATTCTCAATTAGCTTCTGACACAATAAATAAACAAGCAAGTTCTGTCCCTATAGCTTGAAACAGTTCTATTTACACTAATTACTGCTGATTCTCTGAGCACAGTTTCCAATTCACTTCTTTAAAATGTTGGATTAGAGAAAGTTCTTTAGGTACATTTCTTAAAAACTGGAAATCCATTATAGTATTATGTTGGAAAAATGAGCTTTAAACTTTGGTTTTGATGATGAGAAACAATAGGTTACCAAAAGAAGGGAATATGTTGTAATTTTGAAGTATTAAGAATGTGTGTGTATGTGTGTGTACCTGGAATATATTGTAATTTTGAAGTAAGTGTTAAGAATTTATGTGTGTGTGTTTGTGTCTATCTATCTATCTATCTATCTATCTATCTATCTATCTATCTATCTATCTGCCTAAGTGAAGCTTGGAAGTCATGTTTTCTCCTTTCTTTCTTTCTTTCTTTCTTTCTTTCTTTCTTTCTTTTCCTTTTTTAATTTTTAATTTAAACATTTTAGTTTTTTACTTTTCTGTTTTTCAGTTTTCTTTTTTTTTTCAATATATGTATTTCTTAATGTATTTAAAGCCCCCAGTGGCACAGCAGGTTAAACCACTGAGCTGTAAACTTGCTGATTGAAAGGTTGACAGTTTGAATCCAGGGAGTGGGGTGAGCTCCCCCTGTTAGCCCCAGCTTCTGCCAACCTAGCAGTGTGAAAACATGCAAATGTGAGTAGATCAATAGGTACTGGCTTGGCAGGAAGGTAATGGTGCTCTATGCAGTCATGCTGGTCACATGGCCTTGGTGGCATCTATGGACAACGCCGGCTCTTTGGAGATGAGCACCACCCTTCAGGGTAGGACATGACTTGACTTATTGTCAAGGGGAATTCTTTACCTTTTTAATGTATTTGTATTTTTTAAAAAATCATTAGAAAGTTACATTTGAGTTTCTGATGCCAAATTTCTAGCTTGTGCAGTGTGGTAACTCTCTCTGTGTAACTCTCTCCCTCCCCCCCCCCCCCCCAAATTCTCAGGGTGGTCCGCAAGAAGGCTTTACGGGTACATTATTCAAACTGTTATGTCTATTCATATCATGATCTGATCACCATGCTCAATATATCCCATATGCATGGGGCTATTGGGATAATGATACAAAAGGTTTGCTAGGGTAGATCCTCAGCCCCCCCTTTGAATCAAACTCAGCCCCCCCCCCCCCGAATCAAACTCAGCCTCCCCGAATCAAAATCCTGGCTATGGGCCTGCTCTGAACACAAATACAATGAAGAAACCTATTCTCTCTGAAGCTTGACCCTATCTCTGATTTCCTCAGATGTACAGCTCCGAATCCACAAACAACTGAAAATTCCTCCCATTCCTTACTTTGTACAAAACAACCCCTTCAAAATCTGCCACCAAATCCATACTTTCTGACAGATTGCCTGGATCCTGTCCCAGCCCTAAAATCACTTAGATGCTCAAGGCCAACCTCTGTCCCCCATTGCTGTAAATTTGTTGCTACCTATTTGTTTAAGCAAAACAAGGAGCATCCCAAACAATCCCAGCAGCATAAAGTATATTTATTAGTGAACACTAGGGGACATTAATCAAAGTATATTTATTAGGGATCGGTGAGTACATTAATTTCATAGAGTGCAGAGCTGCACAGATCAGACTGTATTAGAGCCAGGCTTGATCTAGTTATTGTTCATTATTATTAACCTTCCGTAACAGTGTCCAGATGCTGTGCCTGTAGAAGGTCCCAGGCTGAACTGCTGGCATCTTATCACAAACCAGAGCTCAATCGTATTAAATAACTTCTCAGATTTTAAAATAGCCTTTTCTCTTCCATCACAGATTGCATGTAATAGTGCTTGCTTGAGGACTTCATGGGGATTCCTGCAGGCTTCACGTAGCCCATGGCTGAAAAGTTTTCAATCCTTCAGATAAAAGCATAGCTTGAAATGCTGTTTTTGATGCCTTCAGACTACAATGGACATGCATTCTGAAATCTGAGATGTTTTCCCCCCATGCTCTGGTTAAATAGTGGTTCCCAACATGTGATCTGCAAGAACTAAAATATGGTCCGCAACCTCACCATTACTACACAGTTGCAACAAGAGTGACTGGTCTTGCAAAACCCTCTTATAGTGTCAAGGCTTGTTAAATATGGTTTTCTGTGAGCAGATGGTGACTACTGGATTGCATATATTCTGTATAAGAACCTTAAGATGATGGGATGTATCCAAATGCAAATTTCTGAATCAGCACCCCAGATAAACAAACTGAATCTAAAGTTGACCAAAACCTGATTTGTAAACCTTTTGGTAATAATGTTGGAGAGTGCCCCTGGTCAAAAAAAGTTGGGAATTATTGGGTTAAAAGGATGAGAGGAGAAGCTGGTGAAATATATACTTTTTTGTTTGCCTCAGACTCTGAAATGTTTCTGCAAGTCAAAAGAGACAAAACGGGACTAGAGAGGGAGAAAAATATTGACTTGGTAGAAGGGTTGTGAAGATCTGCATAGTAAAAACAAGGTTATTTCCCATAGTCACCTACGGATGTGAGAGCTGGACCATAGGGAAGGCTGAGCGAAGGAAGATAGATGCTTTTGAACTGTGGTGCTGGAGGAAAGTTCTGAGAGTGCCTTGGACTGCGAGAAGATCCAACCAGTCCATACTTCAGGAAATAAAGCCCGACTGGTCATTGGAGGGAAGGATAGTAGAGGCAAAGATGAAGTACTTTGGCCACATCATGAGAAGACAGGAAAGCTTAGAGAAGACAATGATGCTGGGGAAAATGGAAGGAAAAAGGAAGAGGGGCCGACCAAGGGCAAGATGGATGGATGGGATCCTTGAAGTGACTGGATTGACCTTGAAGGAGCTGGGGGTGGTGACGGCCGACAGGGAGCTCTGGCGTGGGCTGGACCATGAGGTTACCAAGAGTCAGAAACGACTGAACGAATGAACAACAACAAAGAAGGGTTGCCTGCCCAAGTTACTAGTAGATAGGCAGATGAGTTAGCTGGCAGGGAAAGCCATTCCCCCACTGCCCCCTTTGTCTGCCCCTCTCTCTTCCTATTTCTGTTTGTTAGACTGATACTTCTCAGCAATGGCTTTTTTATTCAAAGTTTCCAGACCTCATGGCAAGCCTCTGAGTCTCCCATTTTTTCTCTTTCCTGTGAGCATGGAGAGAGACAAGATGTTTGCAGAGATCTAGAAAGTTAGATAGCTAAGCCCTTATTTTCTTCCAATAAATTCTTTTGTAACTTTTGAATAATAATAATAATAACTTACTTACTTAGGCAATCCCTCTAGTCCGAGGATGACGGTCCTCCAAGTGTTGTGTCCTGGCGGTGGGTCCGTAGGTGACTGTGGAGCCCTATTCTTGACCTGCATGTTCTCCTGCAATGAGGGCATCGGTTTCCAGGTGGAAGGCTGGTCCCGGTCGGGGTTGGCTTGATGCACCTTCCTCTTGGCATGTTTCTCTCTTTCGCCCTCCATTCATGCCTCTTCAAATTCTACAGCACTGCTGGTCACAGCTGACCTCCAGCTGGAGCACTCAAGGGCCAGGGCTTCCCAGTTCTCAGTGTCTATGCCAGAGTTTTTAAGGTTGGCTTTGAGCCCATCTTTAAATCTCTTTTCCTGCCCACCAACGTTCCGTTTTCCATTCTTAAGTTCAGAGTAGAGCAATTGCTTTGGGAGACGGTGGTCAGGCATGCGGACAACGTGGCCAGCCCAGCGGAGTTGATGGTGGAAGACCATCGCTTCAATGCTGGTGGTCTTTGCTTCTTCCAGCACACTGACATTTGTCCACTTGTCTCCAAGAAATTTGCAGGATTTTCCAGAGGCAGTGCTGATGGAATCGTTCCAGGAGTTGCATGTGACATCTGTAGACAGTCCACGTTTTGCAGGCGTATAGCAGGGTTGGGAGGACAATAGCTTTATAAACAAGCACCTTGGTATCCCTACGGATGTCCCGGTCCTCAAACACTCTCTGCTTCATTTGGAAAAAAGCTGCACTCGCAGAGCTCAGGTGGTGTTGTATTTCGGTATTTTTGTACCCTGCTTCCATCTCCCAGAAGGGATTCGAGGTGGCTTACATGGGGACATACCTAATCAACATAGTTAAAATAACACATTAAAATTCATAAAAACAGCAACAAGCAAAATGAAACAACAACAGCACCACACAATATAAAACAAACATCGAACAGAAGTCCTTGGTCCAAGTTTATTTACTCAACTGCTGGCTCAAGAAGCTTCTGACCTACTAAAACTGCTGTTGTTGTTGCTGATTTACTTTTTAAATGCCTTTTTATTGTTGAAACTATCCAATAAAGACAACTTTCTAAGGCATGCATCGTGTACAATATATAACCCTGTAGATGTTGGTGGGCTGCAAAACCCAGCATGCCATCCTCACCATTATCTCTGCTGGCTGGCTCTCACGGGCATCACATAGGATGGCATTTCCCCCACTTTTGGTATACAGCAAAAATATTGTGGGAAGGTAAGTAAATTCATAATCTGGCAACACAATGAAACACACAAAAGGCCAAATCCACGAAGATACGGACTCTTTTTCAAAATAAACACCTAAGTAGTGGCCGTGGTTCTTATTCCCGAGAGCTGGCAGGGAGAGGGGTGGCAGGAATCTCAACCCTGTCAGCGGATGCCTCTGGAATCTGTCGCCGGCATGTGCAGCTCTTGGACAAGCCAGTTAGGAGCTGGCATCGCCCCAGCCTTGTTTATGATGTGCCACTGCTTAAAGTGCCTGTTTAAAGCACTGGAATTATTAGGTATTGGCGTGCAGGGAGCCGGCCAAAGGCACTTGAGGGCTTTAACTGGATGAAACAAAGAGATCTGTCAAGGGGGGAGCGGTGCCAAAGGAGGCCATTATACCAGTCATTGCCTCCCTTGCACACTGCTGCACAACATCCATTTCAATTAAAAAGCAATAGGATGCTTTCACTATTCTGCTGCGCAACATCCATTTCAATTAAAAAGCAATAGGATGCTTTCACTATTTACGCAGCAACAGCAGCTTCTTCAAGAGAGTGAGGCACAGAGAAGGACAACAAGGCTGATTGACAGACAGACTGAAGGGAGAGGTGCTGCTGGCCTGAATGTTGGGTTTCTGCTTTTGAAATTTGCATCAGGAAGGGCTGACAACCAGGAAGGGGTTATTAACAAGTTTGTGGTGTATCTGAATACCACACACCAGTATTAATGTCAGATAGCATCGCCATGTGTTTGTCTGAAATATTGTCCATATTAATAATGGGATGTATATTTCTGTGTTTATGAAGGGGAACCATCCAAAAATATAGGATTTTTTTACACCTTGCTCACACTATATAAGAATAAATGTTATAAGAGTCAGCAAGGAACACCTGCCAATCCTATAAAGGACTAGTTTTCTATGGCCCCTTCTACACTTTCATATAATCCAGATTATCAAAGAATATAATTCACATCATCTGCTTTGAACTGGGTTATTGAACTCTATCCTGCCATATAATCCAGTTCAAAGCAGATAATGCTCTTTGATTGTAGTAAAGGTAAAGGTAGTCCCCTGACATTAAGTCCAGTCATGTCTGACTCTGGGGTGTGGTGCTCATCTCCATTTCTAAGCCGA
Organism: Anolis sagrei ordinatus; assembly: GCF_025583915.1. Lineage (NCBI taxonomy): Eukaryota > Metazoa > Chordata > Lepidosauria > Squamata > Anolidae > Anolis > Anolis sagrei. Next base: position 118,925,265 of record NW_026845477.1, on the reverse strand, counting down.
AGAGCCGGCGTTATCCGTAGACACCTCCAAGGTCATGTGGCCGGCATGACTGCATGGAGCGCCGTTACCTTCCCCCGGAGCGGTACCTATTGATCTACTCACATTTGCATGTTTTCGAACTGCTAGGTTGGCAGAAGCTGGGGCTAACAGCAGGAGCTCACCCCACTCTGGATTTGAACCTGTGACCTTTTTGTAAGCAAGTTCAGCAGCTCAGTGGTTTAACCCACTGTGCCACCGAGGCCCCCATATGACAGTGTAGAAAGAGCCTATTTCTCAAATAAGGGACATTCCTTACAATTAAGGACATTTGATAATCCTATTACAGTAGCTATTTGAAGCAGCTTTCTTGCTCTTGGATAGCTAGTGGTGCCTTCCCTACTCTGCTGCGTTTTTGACAATTGTATTTTGGATCCTGCTTCGGATGAAGAAGGAATATAAATGCAATGAATTCATTCTGTAGTCTTTGGAAAAATGCAGTTCCATATTGCATGTGTGGTAAAGCTACCTTTTCAGGCACTATCCAAGCATTGGGTTTAACGAGTATGTTGTTGCTCTGTTGCTCCTCAAAATGCTGTGGGGCTTCTGGCAAAGGTTTTTAACACTTGGGTAAAGACTAAGGGAACTTCCACACATGACCTAAACATGTGACAGCATGGGTTTAACACAAACACACCCCAAAAACCTGGGCTTCCCTAGGGATAACAATTGAGATGACATGCAGCCACCTCAAAGCCCCCCAAAAGAAGTAAAAAAAAACAACCCCAAAATATGACTGCCATTGTGGTCCTCCTTGAATCCTCCTGATACAAGTAAATTACACACCAGGAGATGGGGAGGAGGGTGAGGAGGTGCCATAATTGCAGCTGGGTAAGGTTTTTTTATTTATTTTAAGGGGCTTCTTTTGGGTTTTAAGGGGAGGGTTGGGTGCCCTTTCATTTTTGGGGGGCTCCTAGAGCTCAAAAACTGAGATGGCTGTGTGGATTGAGCACAGGAATTGCGTGCTGCAGTCCCTGGGCCCAATCAACACAAAGCCCACACTTGGTAAAATCCGTATCTTACCTGGAACACCTCAGCAAGCGAGAGTCCAAAAGTGGCAGGCTGAAACCCAGGACCTCAATCAGTGGCTGATACCAAAAGAGGGACTCCCTCCTGGGCACACAGAAAACTGAGTGACTTGGAAGGTGCTGAACAGACTGCGCTCTGGCACCACGAGGTGCAGAGCCAACCTTAAGAAAAGGGGCTACAAAGTGGAGTATGATACATGAGTGTGGAAAAGAGCAAACCACACACCACTTACTACAATGCAGTCTGAGCCCTACCACATGCACAATGGAGGGCCCCCCTTATAACAACACCAGAGGCACTCCAAGTAGCTAGCTACTGGTCAAAGGACATTTAACAGAATGCCAAATTTGCAAACGTTCTGGGTTTAAAAAAAAAACACAATACAACTGTTCGGTTCGCTCCTGACACAATAAATAAATACTAGGTGTTTAATTAATTTGGTTTTACCAGAGGAATCATTTGAATGCCTCCAGTAAAACTGTGACAGGTTCTGAGATATGCCATCACCTTATCAGGAAAAAGTGACTTTGCAACTACATAAACAAGTGAGTAGCATTTTTGCAGCCCAACTATGCCCTATGTGCATCTCTCTCTCTGAAGTGCTGCCTTTGATTCTTTCATATTACTATTCATATTGGCCTTCCATCTACTAACATTACACCATTGCTGACCATTGAGTTTGGTAAAGTTGATGAGGATGGAAGCTGTGGTCTTGGGAAGATTTCATCCCAGCAAGTCTCCGAGGCTTGCCAGAGATGATAGGTTCCCAAAGGTATTATATTTGTTATATTGAAGCTATTCCACCATTAATATTTGCTTGCATGTGTGTGTTCCAGAGGTCAACAGCTTGGGGGACTTAGGAATAACAGGGCTGCTCTGACTTTATGTTGTACTTGAAGCTCATAATCATAATTGGTATGTGAATGGCTAAGGTGGGGCCATAATTTTTAATGATGGCACCCATTTCTCTCCCTCTTCCACCCTAGACTCATTCTCTGCCTGTACTCTGCCTATGAATAAATACATGTATTAGGCTTTCAGTGTGTCATGGAGAAAGAAAATATGTATTAAAATATGTTTACATTTCAACATGTGAAATGTAAACATATTTACAAATATGCTTTAGGCAGAGAGGAAAGTCTGTTTCTTCTTTGTGACCTCTGCGATTCACACAAATGGATTACCTGTGCCTGTGTAGTAAGAAACTTGTAGAGTGATTATTTCACTATTTTGGCAGTAACCCCTCCTCTGCTGGTTCTTGAGACCAGTGGAGTTCCTTGTATTGTCAAAGGCTTTCATGGCCGGAATCACTGGGTTGTTGTAGGTTTTTCGGGGTTATATGGCCATGTTCTAGAGGCATTTCTCCTGACGTTTCACCTGCATCTATGGCAAGCATCCTCAGAGGTAGTGAGGTCTGTTGGAACTAGGAAAATGGGTTTATATATCTGTGGAATGACCAGGGCGGGACAAAGGACTCTTTTCTGCTGGACCTAGGTGTGAATGTTTCAACTGACCACCTTGATTAGCATTTGATTGCCTTGGCAGTGCCTGGAGGGCAATCTTTTGTTGAGAGGTGATTAGATGTGCCTGATTGTTTTCTCTCTGTTGTTTTGCTGTTGTAATTTTAGAGTTTTTAAATATTGGTAGCCAGATTTTGTTCATTTTCATGGTTTCCTCCTTTCTGTTGAAATTGTCCACATGCTTGTGGATTTCAATGGCTTCTCTGTGTAGTCTGACATGGTGGTTGTGAGAATGGTCCAGCATTTCTGTGTTCTCAAATAATATGCTGTGTCCAGGTTGGTTCATCAGGTGCTCTGCTATGGCTGATTTTTCTGGAGATATATAAACCCATTTTCCTACTTCCAACAGACCTCACGACCTCTGAGGATGCTTGCCATAGATGCAGGCGAAACGTCAGGAGAATATGCCTCTAGAACATTGCCATATAACCCGGAAAAACCTACAACAACCCAGTGGAGTTCCTCTTCAGTCCCTCAGTTCACCCACTTCAGCATCATCACTGAAGGAACGGTTGGTGACGCTCTGCTCTTTGTCATTTGGGCTTTTAAAAAAATAAGTTATAGTTTGGTAGGGAAGGCTAAAGATCTTGTAAAACTACAACTCACAGGATTCCAAAACATTGAGCCATGGCATTTAAAGTAGTGTCAAACTATTCATTTGGCAGTCTTAGATGCATCCTAGACCTTGGAAGGGCAGCTATGAGGTAACTAGATAAGATCCTGAAGGGTAAAGATGTTGTAAGTTAAGATTATAGTGATCATTATATTTCCCATTTCTATTTATGGTTGTGAATGCTGGATAGTTTCTTTTTTCGTGTCAGGAGTGACTTGAGTGACAACAGAAAGGAGGAAACCATGAAAATGAACAAAATCTGGCTACCAGTATTAAAAAACTCTAAAATCACAACAGCAAAACAACAGAGAGGAAACAATCTGGGACATCTAATCACCTCTCAATGAAAGATTGCCCTAGGCACTGCCAGGCCATCAAATGCTAATCAAGGTGGTCAGTTGAAACATTCACACCTAGCTCCAACAGACAAGAGTTCTTTGACCCACCCTGGTCCTTCCACAGATATATAAACCCATTTTCCTAGTTCTAACAGACCTCACAACCTCTGAGGATGCTTGCCATAGATGCAGGCGAAAAGTCAGGAGAAAATGCCTCTAGAACATGTCCATATAGCCCGAAAAAAAACTACAACAACTCACAAATCCTAACAGCTGGTAAACTGGCTAGGATTTCTGGGAGTTGTAGGCCAAAACAACTGGGGACCCACAGGTTGAGAACCACTGTTCTAGAACATGGCCTCATAGCCCGAAAAACCTACAACAGTGACTTGAGAAACTGCAAGTCGCTTCTGGTGTGAGAGAATTGGCCATCTGCAAAGACGTTGCCCAGGAGAATGCCCAGATGTTTTATTATCCTGTGGGAGGCTTCTCTCATGTCCCCACATGGGAAGCTGGAGCTGATAGATAGGAGCTCACCCCATCTCGTGGATTCGAACCACCAATCTTCAGGTCAGCAGTTCAGCCAGCACAAGGGTATAACCCATTGCCACTGTGACTCCATAGCTAGATAGTGAAGAATGCTTATAAGAATAAAATCAACTAATTTGAAATGTGGTGTTGGAGAAGGTTTTACAGATGCCAGACTACTAAAAAATACAAATAAATGGGTCTTAGAGCAAATAAAGCCTAACCTCTCCTTAGCCTAACCTCTCCATAGCATTGCCATAATTTGAGTGTGACTTGGTGGCAGTTCACAACAAACCAATGATTCCTTTCTTTATTGAGATGCTATCCCATTGAAGACAAACAAATATTAAATACAGCATTACAAATTGGTCATTTCCACCTCTCTCTGTGTCTTCCAGGAAAGAACAGTTGTTTTCACATTTCCCCTCTCACTCTCTTCTTCCCAAATATATATGCACACAGCATATTATATTAAGCGAGGAGCACAAGACGCCACGCTGGCACGTCCCCAGCCAGCCTGACCGGTTGCTGCCCAAATGCCTCTTTGCTTTGCCAGCCATTCATTGCAGAGGCACTAAACATCAGTGAGCAGTTTTTAATAAGCAATTGGTATTTAACTGGCTAAAAGGTACTAAATGTCAGATCGGGGAACTCCAAATCCATCGCAGGTTTAATGGACTAGGAATGCAATCCATTAATTGCTTCTGCTTTATGTTAATTACACTGCACCAAGATTGATGGCTGGATTGCTCTGCCAGGATCAGCCATGCTGGCAAACTTTGTCCGGCTGGGAGGTTTGGGATTGGGAAATGAGTCTGCCAGCTTTTCCGTGCTGGAGAATTTTCAGGATTTCTAGCTATCTCTGGGAGCTCTCCCAGTTATGCTAGTGACAGGGAGTTTTCAGGAACAGAGCTTTTATGGAAGCAATCTCTTTCTAAAAGGAGATCATTGAAGGTTTCACGTATGTTTGCTGTAATATCCATCAGCAAATTTTATAGTCTGAGCACATCAGGGAGTTCGCAGCAGCTGAGACGTGACAACGAAGGGTCTAAATCCAATTGCTGGTCTCAACTAGTGCAGGATTGTTCAATGAATAGGAATTTACTTGCTCGGCCTAGTGATTAGATTGAGCCCTAGTCTTTGAAGCGACATCCTTTCCTTTCCGAGCAAATTGTGCAGAAAATCCGTGGTTTCCTTTTTTTCAGCACCTCCCTCTTTCTGACCAGCTGCTGAACCCTAACTTGTTGCTTCACTGCAGGCTACATTTCATGTTACAATCTCTCTCCCCACAGAGTTCGGCTAAAAAGCACAAGCAGGCGCTTGCAATGCGTGTGTGAGTTTTCGTCGCCACTAACTATGAAAAGCCACTGATGACCATCCAATGTTGTATCCCGATGACCTGGGTACAAGCCCCCACTGAGCACAGAATATACTTTTCAGCAGATATCTGTAGCATTGTGCCACTAGGCAAATACTTTTTTTCTCATGTAATTTTGATGATGTTGCTTGTTATTTATGTTTTGGTTATTTTTGCTGTAATATGTTGTCCGGGTTTGGCCCCATGTAAGCCGCTCCGAGTTGCCATCGGGGAGATGGTGGCGGGGTATAAATAAAGATTATTATTATTATTATTATTATTATTATTATTAAAATCATTCATCTATTAATTAGACTCTTTGCCCCAGAGTGTGGTGGAGGCTCCTTTTTTGGAGACCTTTAAGCAGAGGCTGGATGGCCATCTGTTGGGGGTGCTTTGAATGCAATTTCCCTGCTTCTTGGCAGGGGGTTGGATTGGATGGCCGACAAGGTCTCTTCCAACTCTATGATTCTAATTATAGAAAACTAGCCCTTTTTTCATGTGTCATAACATATCATGAGTCTCATCCTTAACTCATTTTAGTGGCCCACCAATTTGACAAACTAGTAAAGTTTGCCATGATTGTCATAAAGCGGTAGATTGGATTTGATCCACCTCAGGCAGGGCTTCCATAAAAGAAGGGAAAGATTTCAAAATTGTGGCAAGATGGAGGAAGCAGCAGGGATTAATTTTTTTTTAACAGAGATGATGCCTCATGTCAACATTGAGAACATCTTATTTTCATTGCTGATTAACCACCATCATCAACAAAAATCTGAATGTTAGGAATGCTCAAAAATACATTGCATGTCTTGATGATATTAGCTTTTCCCCTGTCAGGGGTTCAGTTATAGATGCCTCATTTTAAGACATATTGGAGTAAGTTCAGAGAAGGGCAACACAAGTGGTAAGAGGTATGGAGAATAACACATGGGGAAAGGTTGAAAGAGTGAGGCATTTTCAGCATGATGAAGAGAAGACTGTTGGGTGACATGGTTGCACTTAAAGGCTATCGGAGTGAAGAGGGAGCAGGACTGTTCTCTGCTGCCCCAGCGAGTAGGACCAGACTCGATGCTTTGAACTTATAAGAAGGTTGATTTCAATTCAACATTAGAAGGAGATGGTTGACAGCAAGAGTGGTTCAATACTGGAACCATTTGTCAAGAGAGGTGATGGGATCTCCTTCAGTTGACATCTTAAACATGGGGCTGGACAGCTACTGTCTGGGAATGCTTAAGCTGGAGATCTTGTATTGAGTAAGGGTTTACTCAATAGCCCATGAAGCACCTTCCAACTCTACTATTCTGTAACGACTTCATCAGATTTATTTATTACTAGCTTGGGGACCCGGCGCTGCCCGGGTTATTTGAGAAAGGAATTTTGTATCAAGGTTGGTCTTTATCAGTTATTTATATGACTCACAGTTGTCTCAGGAAGTTAGTGAAGGTACTGTGAGTCCCATTATCTGTGGTCCATCCCCCTCCAAACTGCTCCAGGATGGAGTGTTGGTCATGGGGGTTTTGTGTGCCAAGTTTGGTCTTGATCGGTCATTAGATGAGTGTTGCAGAGGTCTTGGGAAGTGAGTGGAGGTACTTGAAGTCCCATCATCCATAGTCTGTACTCCCCAAACCTCACCAGAATGTTGAGTTGGCCATGGGGGCTCTCTGTTCAAAGTCTGGTCTTTATTGGTTTTTGAATGAGTGTCGCTATGGTTTCAGGAAGTGAGTGAACGTACTGCAAGTC
>NW_026845477.1:118722026-118916144 GCF_025583915.1 Anolis sagrei ordinatus | reverse complement strand
CCCAAGCATGCCTGTGATGCAGGCGGGACAGAGAGCAGGGCCTCCCCAGATGATCTTAGTGTCCCAAATGGTTTTCCTCCTCCAGTCCTACACACTTCAAAGATGGTTCAAAGGAACCCCAAGGAACTCACCAAACAATGCAGGACAGCTTCTGGTGATTGGTTGTGGGACTTCATCTCCACAGAATGTAGAAATTTCAACGCTGGGCGCAAATCGACTCAACTCCATTGCATGTGCATCGAAATACCTAAGAACTAGTATCTGTCCTTGGGATAGGAAGTTGTGGATTGAAGAAGAAGAAGAAGAAGAAGAAGAAGAAGAAGAAGAAGAAGCAGCTTTATTTGTATCCCACCACCATCTCCCTGGAAGGACACAGGGCAGCACACAGGATGCACTCAGTAGTGCAACACAATACATGTGCAACAAAATATAAAGGGTTAAATTAATAACAATAATATTAACCCCATTACATATAAAACAACAATAAACCCCCTAAAATTAAAAATACGAAAAGACCTGACAAGCTATAAAATAGTGGCCATGAGCAATATTCATCCTCGTAAAGTGCAACAGTGACCATTCACTAAGTTTGCAAGTACAGTGATTCATAATGCCAAAACATGGTCAAGCACTTGTTTTTAGCTATTTAGGAAAAACCTGGAGAGTGGGGTCTACTCTAATCTCTTTGTGGAGAGCATTCCAAAGCCAGGGGGGCACCACTGAGAAGGCCCTCTCTCTCATCCCCACCAACTGTACTTGAGTTAGAGGTGGGATCAAGAAAAGGGCCTCCCTGGCAGATTTTACGGTCTGTGTTGGTTCATAGGACATGCGATCGCGAAGATAGGCTGGGCCTGAAGTGTATAGGGCTTTATAGGTAATAACCTGCACTTTGAATTGGGCCCAGAAACTTGTTGGCAGCCAGTGGGGCTGATTTCCCCATTTACACTCCATTTTATGAAGTTCTCCTCCATGATCCTTCTGTGTATTAGCAGTTTAAAGATAGTGTGGATATCATTGAAAGTGCTTGAAAATTGAAAGTGTTGGCTTCCTCTAGAGAAGGAGTTCAAAGAGAAGGCGGGAAGATTACATTGCAAGGAGTGTTAAAAATAGAGGGATTCAAAGAGGGAAAAGGTTGTTAGTCCACTGGACTACTCAAGAGGATAAATTCAAAGAGAAGAGGAGAGGATCCCATTGCAGGAGGTGTTTTGAAACTATTGCAATTGCCAGCTTGGGTGATGGGAAATTGAGCTGATGGTTGAGTTAGAAAGGGAAGAAGGTGATCCTGTGTGATGGGAGTGAATAAATTCTCCATCTTCTTTAAAGACAGAACCACATGAAACATCATGTAAAGAAGACAATTCCCTCTGCTTTCCCCTCCAAAGGGATGAAGTCTTAAGTCAGAAGAGCTGGAGCAGACAGTTTTCATCATATTACATTATTAAAGGTGTCTTACTGAGTGAAGCTGTATGAAGAGGTGGCATATGGAACCAAAGATGGACTCAGTGGAGCCAGTTCAATCCAACTTACTACCTTTTTTTGTCGTGTCAGGAGTGACTGGAGAAACTGCAAATCGCTTCGCATGTGAGAGAATTGGCCGTCTGCAAGGATGTTTTGGGGACGCCTGGATGTTTTGATGTTTTATCATCCTTGTGGGAGGCTTCTCTCATGTTCCCGCATGACGAGCTGAAGCTGATAGAGGGAGCTCATCCAAGCTCTCCCTGGATTTGAACCTGCGACCTGTTGGTCTTCAGTCCTGCTGGCACAGGGGTTTAACTCACTGCGTCACCGGGGGCTCCGGAACTTACTGCCTGAGACAGAGATGCAAATTGCATCCACTTCAAGGTGCATGCAGCAATACTGGAGGTCAGCTAAGTTGTATTTGCACCAGAGGTAGAAGATCCCACAAGTGGCTCCCTTCTTCTTTGGGAGTAATCAAATCACTCACATTATGTGTTGCCATTAATGACACACCATTAATGACACTGCTTGACACCACCGAATGTTGGGCCATGCCTATGACTGCTGTTGAGTTTTTGATGACTGCTTGATTGGAAGGCATATGGCACTTCAAAGTAACTTTGCTGAAGTTGTTGGCTCAGTGCCAGGATGAAGGATCACTTGAAAATGCCACATATGCTGTCTTAAACCCATGCCCTTGACGATGGAAGAAGGGTGTGCAACAAATATTCCTATTGGATCTGGACTTGCTAAGTAGCAGAGATGAGTGAATCGGAAGGGCCAGGTTAATAGAAACAAAATGTCATGTATCCTCCTTCTATGTTTCAAAACGCTTGGGCTATTCGATAAATATCTGATGCACAACCTGAGCATATAACCCCCACACAAAAGCAGCCAACTGGCCAGACTGCACACAGTCCTATGCATGTCTATACATAACCATTAAGAAGGAAGTGTCATTAAAAATCAATGGTGCTTATTCTAATGCCCATTAGAGTTTAACCTAAAACACTCAGTGGGGGCAACCAACTTCCTTACAGGGTTGCCTAACATCTTACTTTAGAAAAGCCTGGAAAAGTGACCAAAATCCTGGAAGCCTTCATCAGGATAGTCATGCTGGCCTAGGAATCCTGTAGGTTGCAGTCCAAAAAGGGACACATGAGGGTGGGGGCCATTTCCAAAGTCTTGCTTTAGGACCTCAGCACTCTTTCCTTCCTTTCACTTTGATTGTTCTTTCCTGCTGTTGGTTTCTCTTTGTTCCATTTATCCGGTTCCTGCCAGCTGGGGCCTGCTCCCCCTCCCCTGCGGCTGCTGTTTGCAACTGCACTCCCCGCCTTTAATCGTCACGCAGTCGAGCTCTACATATTTAACTCCCTTAATCTGCCTCCATAACTCAGTCCCACCAGCCTCCTTCATCATTTTTGTAGCCGTTCTCCCAACTGCTTCCAGTTTGTCAATATCTTTCGGGTAATGAGCTGCCTTTGCAAAGCGGAGAAGGGGAAGGAAGCAGCCGCCTGTTGTGGTGAGTAAAAGGACAAAGAAAGTGTGATGAGTTCACAACTTGATAAATGGTGGGTCTTGGAACTTTGAAAGGAAGCCATTGCACAAAGTTATGGGAGTTTTCCTCCTGCAATGCCCCTGCTACCTTCAAGAGACTTGGGCCCAGAAGGCATGGTGTGTGAGCATCAACCAGACTACGACTTTGCTCAAGGTCAATCTGTGGGTTTCTATAGTTGAGCAGGGATTTGAACATAGATCTCTAAGCTCAGTCTCTAAGATCAATGTTTGAATCCCTACTCAACTATGCAAACTCACAAAGTGACCTTGGGCAACTCACATTATCTCAACCTCAGAGGAAAGCAATGACAAATTTCTTGCCAAGAAAACCCTATGAGTTGTTGAAGGCTTTCATGGCTGGAATCACTGGGCTGTATGGCCATATTCCATCTTCTGGAACATGGTCATACAGCCCAGAAAACTCACAACAACCCCAAACCCTGTGATTTACTTTTATTTTAAGTTCATCATAAGTTGGAAATGATTTGAAGGATGCACAGCAATCACAACCAGAAGGCACTGTCTTTCATTTGTAGCCCTCTTATATTTTCCTAGCTCATGTCTTCCCTTTTTTTTTTCTTACTATGATGAAAGGAAAGACAGATTAGCTATACCATGTCTCTTGACTGCTAATGCTATGGGGGCCTACCATCTGGATAAAGCCATTGTATCTCTTCCCTACTTTTTTGTGGAAATTCAATCAATTTGAGACAGCTAATTTGAAGACATGTGCATATTTGCATGCATGGCTTTACTTGTTGCAAGGCTTGATGGATGTACTGTATTTCACCATGAAATAGTTGCCACCACATAATAGTCACCCTCCCCCTTTTTTTGGCTTTTCAAATTGGTATGTTTGCTTTCCTCACATAATAGTCGCACCCATGATTCATTGCCCCAAAGCTCCTCCATCAATGGCTCACCTGTATACCTACCCACCCCATTTTGGTTATGATGCTTCACTTGACTGAATGTGAAAGCAATGGGCTGAAGAGAGCTAAACACCTACTCTCTTCAGCCTATTGCTTTTGTACTCAGCCACGTAAAGCAGCATAGGTGAAAGGGGAGCATGTGGTCAAGCAAGTGAAGTACCATACCACACCATTCACATGTTTGCCCACTCACCTGTGTGCCTGACCTCTCCCCTTTGGCACATCATACAACTGAATCTAAAAGTGGGTGGGTGAAGTGCACCCTGCGCCCAAATTTATCTATGCATTTCACTTGTCTGAGTCCAAATGCACTGGGTTGAAGCGTGTGACAGTACCAGTTCTCTTCAACTCAGTCCTTTTGTAATCAGCTGAGTGAGGTGCCACAGCTAAAGGGAGGCACAATTGTTTTCACAATGGAATAATCACACTTTCCCCCTCCCCCAAGGATTAAAAAGTGAGACTATTATGAGATGAAATACAGTACTTCAGCAATGTGTAACAACCCTGGAATGCATTAAGAGTAAATGAAAGCACCACAAGGCATGTGCAGAGTGCATTTTTTCTCATTATGGAGGAACCCATACAGGACAAAGAATAGGAGGCACAACTAGAACTGAAATTTCCTACCAGAGAGGCTTGTGCTCTGGTATCACTTTTCTGGAGATTAAACCTGTACAACTCTAGATATTGTTGAGATGCAGGTTGCAGTGCTTCTTAGCTGTAGCTATGCTGGCTACAGATGGAGCTCAGCAATATTTGGAGGGCTTCATTTTGGCCACTCCTGGACTGTGTTGCTTTCTTTCCTCAAGCCTCAACATCAAGGCTTTTTCAATACGAATCTTGTGTTATTCTGCTACTCAGAGGTCCTTCCTTGAAACATACTTTCTGTGTGAATTTATCTCCACGTCATCTTGACAGTAACACATAGCACTGGAGAACATGATAGATGCAGTGGAGTGGTTTAGAAAACAAAACTATAAGGTAGAACGTCCCTGGTTCAACCCTCAAGTTGGCCATAAATTCAGTAGGCACCACCCTTTTCTTTCCACATGAGAATAAAATAACCTGGCACCCTATTAGCTTGATGTAGTATCATAATTACACAGCCTGGCACCAGTGAGATCTCTTGTATTAGAAGTCTCATCATCTTTCCGACAGCCAGAAAACTTAAGAAAAGTTTTTAAAACATTCTGAAATATAAATTATGGAGAGGAACTTGTAAATGGTTCTCCTCTGTTAAAGAGTGACTGAAAAACAGAAGCAAACATTTTGCTTGAAAATGTGAAGCTGCTTTCCTGATTCTGAATGAGGACGCTGGTTGAATTAGCCCAGAATTCCTGTCAATTGAACAATCTTGTTGGGGCTTATGGGAGTTGGAGGCCCAAACAGCTGGAGGGACACAGTTTGAGGATGCCTGCCCTAGAGTAGTCAGTTTCCTCTGGTGTCAGTTTTGGCTTTTAGTGTGACCTTGAAAAGAGTGATAATCATAAGAGGAGGAATCCCAATGGTTTCAGCACCTTGGATAGCTCCTCTAGAAGCTTGAAGTAGAAATGCTTGACTTTACCAATGCACTGAGAGCCAGCACTCAACACTAGCACAGGCTACTTCTGCTACCAGTTCTTTTGGATTTCATAGAATCATAGAATGATAAGAGTTGAAAGAGACTACATGGGCCATCTAGTCCTACCCCCTGCCATGCAGCAAAAGCACAATCAAAGTATCCCTGACAGATGGCTGTCCAGACTTTGTTTAAAAGCCTCCAAGAAAGGGGCTTCCACCACATTCCAAGGCAGAGAGTTCCACTGCTGAACAGCTCTTACAGTCAGGAAGTTGTTCCTAATTTTCAGGTGGAACCTTCTTTTCTGTAATTTGAACTCATGGCTCTGAGTTCTAGTTTCCAGGGCAACAGAAAACAAGCCTGTTCCCTCCTCCTTATGACATCCTTTCACACATTTCTATATGGCTATCATGACTCCTCTCAATCTTTTCTGCAGGCTAAACATACCCAGTTCTTTAAGATGCTCCTCATTCATGGTCTCCAGACCCTTGATCATTTTAGTTGGCCTCCTCCTCTGGACATGTTTCAGCTTGTCAATATCTCTTTTGAACTGTGGTGTCCAGAATTGGACACAGTATTCCAGATGAGGCCTGACCAAAGAAAAATAGAGAGGCACCATGACTTCCCTTGATCTAGACACTATACTCCTTTTCATGCAGCCCCAAATCCCATTGGTTTTTTTGAGCCGGAGCTATTTCACTTTCTGCTGTTACTTGGTTCTTTGAGTAGTAATGCAAAAAAGCAGTGGAAATGGGAAAGCTGATGACCAATAGCTATTCCTTAAAACGTTTCAATGCTTTGGAGCATTTCTTGGAGGAACCATCCTTGTGGTGTGTCTGTCCATTGAGTGCTGCACTCTATGGACCGGATAGATGATCTGTCAGGGCCACTGTGTCAGGACAATCCGGTGGCCTAATGGCATGGAATTGGATTGGGTGTCTTTCTATTCCCTCCAAAATGTTTTTATTTGACACAAGAAATGAGGCTTCCAAATGAATACACATTTATTCTCATGTTCTCACAGGCAGGGCATTTGTCTCCCTCAAAGATCAAGGTATAAGAAGGGAAACTGACATGTACATTTAGTTCAATTCAAATACTAATGTGCCCCTTTCTTTCATATTTCCGGAGTCCAGGGCACAGTTTCGTGCCATGAACATGACCACTTGTTTTATACTATAAGGTCCCTTCACACTCTACAAATACAGCACTATGATACCTCTTTAATGGCCATTGCTTCATCCTACAGAATCCTAAGATTTGCAGTTTCAGAAGGTATTGGGAATTCTCTGCCACATCCTCCTAATGGCTGACCAAACTATAAACCCCAAGAGTCTGTAGTATTAGGCATGGGAGTTAATGTGGTACCAAATTGCTCTAACTGTGCAATGTAAAACAAGTCTTAAGTTAAATTATTGCTCTTCCAACTAAAGACCTGGAAAATCATATATTCAAACTACTTTAGTTTACAATTACATTTTTGCCGTTGGGGGAGAGGTGGGTGGAGAGGGTTGTTGTTGTTGTTCATTCGTTCAGTCGTCTCCGACTCTTCGTGACCTCATGAACCAGCCCACGCCAGAGCTCCCTGTCGGCCGTTACCACCCCCAGCTCCCTCAAGGTCAGTCCAGTCACTTCAAGGATGCCATCCATCCATCTTGCCCTTGGTCGGCCCCTCTTCCTTTTGCCTTCACTTTCCCCAGCATAATTGTCTTCTCTAGGCTTTCCTGTCTCCTCATGATGTGGCCAAAGTACTTCAACTTTGTCTCTAGTATCTTTCCCTCCAGTGAGCAGTCGGGCTTTATTTCCTGGAGGATGGACTGGTTGGATCTTCTCGCAGTCCAAGGCACTCTCAGAACTTTCCTCCAACACCACAGCTCAAAAGCGCCTCTCTTCCTTCGCTCAGCCTTCCCTAAGGTCCAGCTCTCACATCCGTAGGTTACTACAGGGAATACCATGGCTTTGACTAGGCGGATCTTTGTTGCCAGTGTGATGTCTCTACTCTTCACTATTTTATTGAGATTGGACATTGCTCTCCTCCCAAGAAGTAAGCGTCTTCTGATTTCCTGGCCACAGTCTGTGGAGAGGGTAGCAATGACCAATTTCATTGCTTTTTTTTTTTAAGGCAAATGCTTTAAAAATGTATCTGTGTATTTGCTTTCAAGTCGCCTGTCAACTTATGGCAGCCTCATGGGGCCCCTGGTGGTGCAATGGATCAAACCCTTATGCTGGCAGGACTGCTGACCAACAGGTTGGCGGTTCAAATCTGGGGAGTGGAGTGAGCTCCCATCTCAGCTCTATCTTCCCATGTGGGGATATGAGAGAAGCCTCCCACAGGATGGTAAAACATCAAACATCCGGGCATCTCCTGGGCAATGTCCTTGCAGACAGCCAATTCTCTCACACCAGAAGCGACTTGCAGTTTCTCAAGTTGCTCCTGACACACACAAAAAATGGCAGCCTCATTAATGCCATAGGGGTTTCTTAGACAAGCAATACTCAAGATGTGGTCTTCCTAGTTCCTTTCTCTGAAATATCCAGTATCTTGTATTCATTTGACGTAACATGCAGTAATTGCTATGCCTAAACTTTACTTTTGGGGTTTGTTTGGGAGACATTATTTATAATTAAAATACATTTTAATTCAAGAAGCAGTTCAAAGTTGATCTATTAGTAACACATTACCCATGAGTAATAGCCAACAAACTATCTTTTTAAAAACCAAAGGTAATGCTAATGTGCTGGCTTTTCCAGTAACATTTCTAAACCTCTGCCTTAATGTTTCTTCTGATGGTCTTGGGCAGTGGTCTTTCCAGTCAGCCCGGACTGACCCTTTTTGAAACTGAAGATGCCAGGGACTGAACCTGAGGGACCTTCTGCATTCAAAGTATGTGCTTTATCATTGCGCGGTGGTCCTTCTCCATAATGCGGTATCCATTTGTGACACAACTGAATGCCAGCACACACGCACAAATCCAATGCTCCTGTGCCAGAGGGGGAAGGGGAGAGCAAGGATGCAAAATCCATTGCAATGCAGTGCAAGAGGCAAGGCCTCCTTGTGATTTACTAGTTTCATTTTGATTTCTTTCCCACCCTCTTCCCAAGGGCTCAGAGATGGGAAGGGACCATCACTCCTGCTTTATATGCAGTAGGCCCCGGGTGTCAGTCCCTGACATCTTTGATTCAGGGGAGTGAGGACTGGAAAAGGCCAACATCTTAGATAGTGTCTGGCAGGCAGAGTCGCCAACCTAGTGCTGGGAGAGGCAGTGCTCTGAGCCGGTGATGAAAGTTCCTGGTGTAAAACATTTAATAGAGAACTAAGTCGTGGTAAAAATGCAACCTTTAGCTTCATGAAAAGGATTCTGTTATTCCTTAATTCTGAAGGAACTGGGGAAGGTGACGGCTAACAGGGCGCTCTGGCGTGGGATGGTCCATGAGGTCGGAAGCAACTGAATGAATGAACAGCAACATTCCTTGATTCACCTTTGAATACTAGGCCCAAGATGGAAGTATTATAGCTGATCTTCCGAAGGCTATCTAGGCTTGGAGGTAGACAGATAATTGTTCTTAATTGTTGTCAAGTTAACTTCAACTTAAGCTGACTATGTGTGAGAGGCCTTCAAGAGTCATCAGCTATGCAGCTCAGGTCTTGCAGACTCAGGGCGGAGGCTTACAGAATCATAGACCCATAGAGTTGGAAGAGACTTCATGGGCCATCCATGCCAAGAAGCAGTAAAATTGCATTCAAAGCATCCCCGATTGAGTCTATCCACCCATAATATGGTTTCTCCCTCTCTTTTCCTACTGCTGTCTACTTTCCTAAGCAACATTGTCTTTTTAAATGAGTCATTCCTTGCTATGGAGCATGGCGGTGCAATGAAATCCTTGTGCTGGCAGGACTGATGACCAATAGGTTGGCGGTTCTAATCCGGGGAGAAGTAGTCATAGGGAGGAGGGAGCAAAGTTGTTTTCCGCTGCCCTGGAGACTAGGACATGGAACAATGGCTTCAAACTCCAAGAAAGGAGATTCCATCTGAACATTAGGAAGAACTTCCTGACTGTGAGAGCTGTTCAGCAGTGGAACTCTCTGCCCTGGAGTGTGGTGGAGGCTCCTTCTTCGGAGGCTTTTAAACAGAGGCTGGATGGCCATCTGTTGGGGGTGCTTTGAATGCAATTTTCTTGCTTCTTGGCAGGGGGTTGGACTGGATGGCCCATGAGGTCTCTTCCAACTCTATGATTCTATGAGAGCACAGATGAGCTCCCTCTGCCAGCTCCAACTCTCCATGCAAGGACATGAGGGAAGCCTCCCACAAGGATGGTAAAACATGGTTGTCCCCTGGGCAACGTCCTTGCAGTCAGCCAATTCTCCCACAACAGAAGCGACTTGCAGTTTCTCAAGTTGCTCCTGACATACACAAAAAAAATGCCTTGCCATAATATATTACACAATATTATAGCTCATGCTCTGAATGGATATTGTTGCTGTTTATGCGTGCCTTCAGGTCTTTTTTTGAACTAAGACAACCCTATTATTTCCTGGTATGATTTGGTCCAAAGAAGATTGCCTTTGTCTTCCTCTAAGGTTGAGAGAGACGTCTTATTCAAGGACATCCCAAACAGGGATCTGATCCCTGGTTTACAGAGCTGTTGAACACTGGAATACACTGTTCTGAGTGTGATGGAGTCTCCTTCTCTGGAGGATTTTAAGCAGAGGCTGGATGGCCATCTGTTGGGAATGCTGTGATTGGGAGGCCAGCATGGCAGAAAGGGACTGGATTGTATGGCCCTTGGGCCTCTCCCATCTATGTGATTCAGAGTTTTAGGACCTCATAACATCAAGGTCCTTAAGATAGGGGACAGCAGGGGAATCTATCAGGTAGCAGCGCAAATCTGTGGGGCAGCAGGGGGAACTGTCAGGCAGCTTCTCGCATTGCTCCCTTATCATCACAAGCAATTTCCTGTCTGTCCCCAGCTTGGTCCCACACTGTCCACGGCTTAGTCAGTGAGAACATGGGTGACCTCTCAACATGTTGCTGAGATGCAGCTAGGATGGAGCCATGCTGCGAGGAGCCCCACAAAATGTGATGGGCTCCAGCAGGCTCCATCCTGGCTGCATCTTGGTAGCATCCTAGGATGGGGCTTTATGCACATGTGATGAGGTCCTTAGTCCCATGCTTAAACCATTAGCTATACTAGCCAGGATACACATACTACCAAGAAAGTGCTGGATGTGCAGCTCTTGCAAGGGAACACACTTCACCCTGCAGTTACAGAGGGACATCTATGTCTTATGTTGGGGGCAGTCAATAAGAGAAGAGAGGGGAAAGAGAGAGAGAGAGATGCTTTGGGGGTTACATCCCAGAGGGGACTTTGTCAGGAAAAGGCCGCATGAAAGAAGCATGTTGCATCCTTGTGAGCAACTTCTCTGCCCGCAATCTCCCCTTGCCCTTCTTAATGTTTGCTTTGCCTTCAGTCTCTTTAATAAATGGCTTCGCTTGCCAAGCACCCGAGCTGCGGTTTATGGCGCCGTCACCTGCGCCTGAACCCGCTTCTGTAATAAAGCAGCATCAGAGGAGGAAGGGGGGCGGAGGAGCGGGTGGCACGAGGCCATTTGTTATCCTTAGACTCCCCCCCCCCCCAAAATGTGCTTGGTGCTCTGGCAGTATCCAATTCAGCCTGAGGAAGGAGAGAGGGAAGAAAGCAAGCAAGCAAGCAAGCAAGCAAGCAAGCAAGCAAGCAAGGCTGATGAGGGCCTGCTAGCTGCCTGGTTGTCCTCTTCAGGAAGCTTGCAAGGCAAGGTCCTGATGGTGCAAGCCTGGGAAACTCACCTACGAGTGAGCAGTAGCAGCAATGAGCCCCATACAGATCTCTCAGTGGCCCTAAAAGGAAGGTCATATAGTGGCGCCATTGCAGTTGTGCTAAGGATGATGTCACTGCTGTATTGCTGGGGAGAATCCAGGGCACGGTTTGAGGGGCTTCGTATATGCATCTTTGTTATCTCAGGTTGCCCTCCACCATCTCCTCCAGCTTTGTCATCACCGTGCTTATACAGTTGTTTGTTTTGTATGTGGGATTTTCCCCTTCTTCCCCACCTACACACCCATCTTGATCATCTACTAAGCTCCCGGTGGCGCAGTGGGTTAAACCCCTGTGCTGCCAGGACTGAAGACCGACAGGTCACAGGTTCGAATCCGGGGAGAGGTGGATGAGCTCCCTCTATCAACTCCAGCTCCTCATGCAGGGACATGAGAGAAGCCTCCCACAAGGATGATAAAAACATCAAATCATCCAGGCAACATCCCCTGGGCAACGTCCTTGCAGACGGCCAATTCTCTCACACCAGAAGCGACTTGCAGTTTCTCACATCGCTCCTGACATGACAAAAAAAATTATCTCCTAAGCCTTTGAACAGACAACTGTAGAGATGTTTTCTTCTCATCCCAGCTGTGGGTTATCCTAATTTTCTGCTAATTGGTTATGTGTATACTGAGTGGTTTAGTGGTTTAAGCATTGGGCTCCATCACTTGGGACCAGTGGCATATTTTGTGAAAGTTTATGTATTCACTCAATCACTTGAGACCAGTTTTTTTTGTCATGTCAGGAGCACCCTGTTGTGAGAGAATTGGCCGTCTGCAAGGACGTTGCCTAGGAGACGCCAGTAAAAAGATAAAGGTAGTCCCCTGACATTAAGTCCAGTCATGTCTGACTCTGGGGTGTGGTGCTCATCTCCATTTCTAAGCCGAAGAGCCAGCGTTGTCCGTAGACACCTCCAAGGTCATGTGGCCAGCATGACTGCATGGAGCACCGTTACCTTCCCGCCGGAGCGGTACCTATTGATCTACTCACATTTGCATGTTTTCGAACTGCTAGGTTGGCAGAAGCTAGGGCTGACAGCGGAAGCTCACGCCGCTCCCCGGAATTGAACCTGCGACCTTTCGATCAACAAGCTCAGCAGCTCAGTGCTTTAACCCACTGCGCCACCGGGGGACGGGGGGACGGGGGGACGGGACGCCAGTAGTATATAGTTAATTTTGTGAAAGTTTAAGTATTCACTCAGTCACTTATGAGGGCATGAAATATTTTTCCAGGATTCCCTTTCTTGCAATTTTACTCCTATTGATAGATATAAAAGGGGGACATGAGCTTCCTCCAAATAGGGGAGAACCTGGAATGTTATAATCTGGGTCAACAAAGATTCATTGGTCAGCATAGTGGGTTAAACCACCAGCTGCAGAAAAACTTGCCAATCGGAAGGTAGAAAGCTGTGGGTCGGAGTGAGCGCCCGCTGTTAGCCCTTGCTTCTGCCTACCTAGCAGTTCAAAAACAAATGTGAGTAGATCAATAGGTACTGCTTTGGCAGGGAGGTAAAAGGCACCCATGCAGACATGCTGCAATATGATCAGGACAACAGACAGCAAGGTCCTGTGTATGAAAAATGGTATAAGAGCACCTCCCCATGGCCGGAGTTGAGCACAGCCTCCAAAAAACACCAGAGATGAAAAGGGGGAAACCTTTACCTCTGTCTATGTACTATATGTCTTTGATGTTAATTGTATAACAGCATTAAATGTTTGCCATATATACTATTTTGTAATCCGCTCTGCATCCCCTCGGGGAGATAGAGCGGAATATAAATAAAGTATATTATTATTATTTGAAACACAAAAATACTAGTACACAGTAAACAAGGTCACTCTGCTGGCTGTTGTATTGGATCACACATCGGACACTTCCCAAGTATCTAGGACTGTGTGATGCATTGACAAATAATGTGTGCAGATTCCAGTAGGGTGGCCTTTTGCAACTGACAGATGGTAATTTTGTCAGCGCCAATTGTGTTTAAGTACAAGCCAAGGTCTTTAGGCACTGTACCCAGTGTGCTGATCACCACTGGGACCACCATTACTGGCTTGTGCCAGAGTCTTTGCAAGAGTTATTATTATTATTATTATTATTATTATTATTATTATTATCTTAGCCTCTGCCATGTATGCAAAATCCCCTTCAATTAATATGTTTAATATCATGAATGCATTTTTTCTGGGTTTTTTAAATTCCTCTAGTGACTTTTTTTCACCCCTCTAAACCTTCCATGGAACATTCCATCCCTGATTGAATTTTTCCCTAAAACTTTTTTTTGATGTCACAATAGAGTCAATTATTTTTGTTGCTATAGTAAGGGGTTGAGATTGTGGTAGTTTAAGAAAGCGTTTCCCAACTGGATATTCTCCAGCTGTAATGGACTGCAGTCATCAGCTGACAGGCTCATTGCATAGTCTGATTGGGAATGAAGACCATGGTAGTCCAACACAAATGGACAACGACTAGTATGGGGAGCCCATTAGCTGAGACTGTAGCACTTAGCATAGTGGTAAAGCAACCTCAAGAAAGATGATTACAATTGTTTATGAGCAGAGGGTATGAGAAAAAGAAAGGACATTTTCACCCCTAACCTAGTAAGCAGTTTGCAAAGCTTCCAAGTTTATAATGCTATGTCCTCCCTGAATGTCAATCAGGGCAAACGACCACAGCCCAAAGCCTTCAATTTATGTTTGAAGCAATATCAGTGTATCTTCCAACTCAGTTCCCCTCTTCCAAACCCCTTTCTTTTCCATTCACCACCAGACGATATTGGGCACATCAGGCAAAGGGAAAGAATGATAAGGCAAATCAGAAATACTCTCCAATGTTTACAATTGAGGTGAGATGACTGGTTAAGGAGGCTTCAAACAGCAATGGCTGGCATGCATGCATAGATGTCCAGTCCCTGATCTGTTTCTGGTTTTTGGGTAGTAGTGCAATCTATCCATTTTGGGTGGAGGGATGCCCAAAGGCTACTTTGTTGGCTTATTAAGAGTCCTTGACAAAAGGTTTAGTTGATATGCTTCATTGGTGATTTGCTCCCAAAGAGGCCGCGATCTAAATTCTCCTGTAGGAGGTACTCAAGCTCTTTTCTCCATGTGCTATATGTGGGAGTGTCCTTTGTAGTCATCTGTAGAGTCTTGCTTCATGGCAGATGTTGTTCATGTCCTCTCCTCTCCATGTAGCGTGTTCAGCTGGAGTCTACCCTGCAATCTGTGGGGTGATATTAGCTTTGCATTAGTCTAGCGCTATTGACATTTGATTGGAATCCCTCATACCATCTCTCTTGTTCGAAACCACACACAGGCTCTATTTTTGTTTGCATTCTAAGAGTACAAGAATGCTGAGTTGCAAAGGATATCTTACCTAGCTAAGCATTCTGTTGCTTGGCAGGTCAACTGGATTTGATAACATTTTGATGAGATCCAGTCATGTTCTTCATGGGTTCCAGTGTTAATGGCCTGGCAGTGGCACAGTTAAATAACTTCATATTTTGGGCTGAATGGCTCTAAAGATGTTTCTGCAGTGGTGACTGGTGGTTTCCATGTCCGGGGGGCAGTGACTTTGCTCTGGTCTTTTTTAGTTTAGTATCTATCCATAGGTGCTTTTTTTTGTGTCAGTCACTTCTGGTGTGAGCGAATTGGCCATCTCCAAGGACGTTGTCCAGGGGACACCCGGATATTTTACCATCCTGTGGGAGGCTTCTCATGTTCCTGCATGAGAAGCTAGAGCTGACATATGGGAGCTCATCCTGGTCTCGGAGTCAAACCAGCCCAGGGGACACCTGGATATTTTACCATCCTGTGGGAAGCTTCTCTCATGTCTCTGTGTGAGAAGCTAGAGCTGACAGATGGGAGCTCATGCTGCTCTCGGAGTCAAAGCACCAACCTTTCAGTCAGCAGTCCTGCCGGCACAGGGCCCCATTGCACCACTGGGGGCCTCATAGGTGCTGAATCTGCTTTAGGGAAAGGATTTAACACTCTGGATAGCTACTTGCAAGTCAAGACTAAATAGTAGTACAGCAGTGCTGTAGAATTTGAAGAGGCAGAAATGGAGGGTGAAAGAGAGAAACGTGCCAAGAGGAAGGCGCATCAAGCCAACCCCGACCGGGACCACCTTCCACCTGGTAACCGATGCGTTACTGTGGGTTAAGATCAAGAATAGGGCTCCGCAGTCACCTACAAACCCACCGCCAGGACACTACACTTGGAGGACCATCAGCCTCGGACTACGAGGGATCACCTAATGAACGACAACTTTATTATCCCACTGCCATGGAAACCACTAGCCACTACTGTTCCTTGCACCTTAAATGGTAACTTGAGTACTGTTCATAATTCTAGACTTTTAAATGCGTTTTGGGGGTGGCATCTTGCCCACCATGCTGAGCAGAGCCTTAGGGCCCTTCCACACAGCAATATAACCCAGAACATCAAGACAAATAATCCACAATATCTGCTTTGAACTGGGTTATCTGAGTCCACAGTGCCATATATCCCAGTTCAATGTGGATTTTATGCAACTGAATGGAAGGGGCCTTAGACTTACACCCCAAAGTCTACTCTGCTGACAACACTGGAGCCAAAGAGATACATTAGAGAAGTTTCAAAGCAGGAGGACATATGGTTTTGCTCTTGACATCCAGCATTGCCCTTTGAATCTTCAGCTGAAGGTGGAGTGGAAGAAACCCATTCCTTTTCACAGACCTGTCATGTATTACTTTCGATGCCAAGAAGTCCCCAAGTGTTTTGCTCACTGGATAAAAAAGGAACTGGGGAAGGTGGTGAGTTAAAAACAGAAAAAAGGCCTGGAAGGGAACTGGCAAGAGAAATACTGGTGCCTCTTAAACTGGGATTTTAAAATGTACCATCTCTAGATTAAGGTGTCTGGAGCATTAGCACCTTTGTTACACTTCATGCTTTGCTTAGCCTTCACCATTATCTGTTAGTCAAAAGATACACTGTGTGTGAAATTTCAGAGTATATTGTTGGCTACTATCCTCCACTCTTTCACTCCATTCTCTTCCTTTAAATATTGTTTAAAAAGGTACACCTTTTCTGTGAAATCTTTGGCTGCCTTTTCCATGCCTATTTCAGAGGTGGGCAAAATGTGACCTTCCAGATGTCATAGTTGATGGTGAGATGATGCTGGAAGTTGTGGCCAAACAATACTGGACAAGGATCCTTTGCCCACTTTTGCCTGATTTCAACTAAGTTTAAGTTAGTAAGCCTGGATGCAGGAACCATGTTGTTCACAATGTGTATCAATATAGCTGGCCAGTCTGTGAAATAAGGAAGCAGATTCCTTATGAGTATCTGGTTCAAGGCTGGGAAAGGCATACGGCAGGGTTGTATACTCTCACCCAACCTATTCAACTTATATGCAGAACACATCATACGAAGTACGGGGCTTGATGAATGCAAGGCTGGGGTAAAAATTGCTGGAAGAAACATTAACAACCTTAGATATGCAGATGACACCACTTTGATGGCCAAAGCGAGGAGGAGCTGAGGAGCCTTCTAATCAAGGTGAAAGAAGAAAGCGCAAAAGCTGGGTTGCAGCTAAACATAAAAAAACACCAAGATTATGGCAACAAGAATGATTGACAACTGGGAAATAGAGGGAGAAAATGTGAAGACAGTGACAGACTTTGTATTTCTAGGTGCAAAGATTACTGCAGACGCAGACTGATGGCAGGAAATCAGGAGACACTTACTACTAGAGAGGAGAGCAATGTCCAATCTCGATAAAATAGTGAAGAGTAGAGACATCACACTGGCAACGAAGATCCACATAGTTAAAGCCATGGTATTCCCTGTAGTAACCTATGGATGTGAGAGCTGGACCTTAGGGAAGGCTGAGCGAAGGAAGATAGATGCTTTTGAAGTGTGATGCTGGAGGAAAGTTCTGAGAGTGCCTTGGACTGCGAGAAGATCCAACCAGTCCATATTTCAAAGACTCTCCATGCAGTCATGCTGGCTGCACGACCAGGAGGTGTCTATGGACAACACAGGCTCCTCAGCTTGGAAATGGAGATGAGTACCTCCCTCAGAGCCAAAGATGAGCACCACCTCCAGAGCCGGAAAAGAAAGGAGAAGCCTTTACCTTTGTCTGTGTATTTGTGTTACATTATATGTCATTGTAACAATGAATGTTTCCTGTGTCTGTTTATAGGCTGTAATCCACTCTGAGTCCCCTCAGGGAGAATTTATTTATTTATTTATGACATTTATATGCCATGATCTCACCAGGAATATACCAGGAGAAGGGTGGAATATAAATAAAGTATTGTTGTTATTATTATTATTATTATTATTATTATTATTATTATTATTGTTATTATTATTATTCAAGTCTCAGGCTGGATCCACACTGTCATATAAAATCCAGATTATCTGGATTATATGGTAGTGTAGACTCATATAATCTGATTCAAAGCCGATAATTTGGATTATCTGCTTTGATAATCTGGATTATATGGCAATGTAGATTCAGCCTCAGCTTCATCTTCTCACCTCTACGCCATACAGAGCTGGTTGTGCAGTGGGAAGTCTACAATCTGGATGGCCTGCAAGTGCTTTATGTACCTTTGTGCAAACAGGAAAAAGTCATTGACATCCTGGTATTGTAGCAGCTGCTTCCTGTTCTGGATCAGTACAGCAATACAAAGCAGCACCTCAAACGTGATCTCATCCCGATCCACAGAATTGAATGGAGCTGGTATCTCCTCACCTATGGGCAGAGAATAGTGTATGTTTCACTTGCCATTTTCTTTTGGTTCTGATACCAGGATCAATAAATCTGAAAGCTTTCTTGATAAAGGAATATGGGGGCACACAATTACGAGAGACAAAGGAAAAGGATGGACATGAGTTGCAGAGTTAGGATGGTGAGCAAGATTTTCCCTTTTTTAAATTTTCCCTGAGGAACCGTACAGGTTTTAGAGCAAAACCATAATTTTACATAGATTCAAATTCTGCAAGATCATCAAGTATGACTCCACTGGTTACAACCCTTCATTTGGAATATTCTTTGAATTGGAATGCTACAATTGTTCTTTGGGAGGATTCCAAATGCGTTTTTAAAATAGCAAGACAGAGTGGTTGCATGAATTTGCATTTCTTGAGCACTTTATAAATCCAAAGGTTTTATTTGAAAAACTGCTCCTTTTCTGAGGGCATTTACATATGCTTTGAAAGACTGATTAATTCATCCACTTGGATTTTCTTCCCTTGGAGCTGCCCCACTCCCAAAGTCTTCCTATATAATCCAAACCTTTAGAGCTATCCTCTGAAGAAGAAGGCTCTCACCTTCTCTGTGGGTCCGCCAGATCCATGCCCCCAAATTCATTTTTTCTGTCTCCAAGGCACTGATCTCTAGGACCCTCACAGCATCTTGGTGGTCTAAGTCCTTCTGGAAAAGGAGCAGCAACCACCTGTAAAGGGGCCCAAAGTGTGCGTGAAAGATGGTCAGTAAGGCAAGAAGTGCTTTCTTCCCACCACTGGCACAAACCTACTTATAGACAACCCTTTTGACCATTTCCTATAATACGTGGCTGAAAAGTCCAAAAATTAATGTTATTTTTCTTGAGATATGCATACTTCAAACTATATGCATACTTCAAACTATTTCATGTATTGTCAAAGGCTTTCATGGCTGGAATCACTGGGTTGTTGTAGGTTTTTCGGGCTGTATGGCCATGTTTCTAGAAGCATTCCCTCCTGACGTTTTGCCTGCATCTGTGGCAGGCATCACCTCACAACCTCTGAGGATTTTTTTTTTCGTGTGAGGAGTGACTTGCGAAACTGCAAGTCGCGTCTGGTGTGAAAGAATTGGCTGTCTGCAAGGATGTTGCCCAGGGGATGCCTGGATGTTTTTGATGTTTTACCATCCTTGTGGGAGGCTTCTCTCATGTCCCCACATGGGGAGCTGGAGCTGACAGAGGGAGCTCATCCGTGCTCTTTCCGGATTCGAACCTGTGACCTGTCAGCCTTCAGTCCTTCCGGCACAAGTGTGAAAGAATTGGCTCCACCTCTGAGGATGCCTGTCACAGATGCAGGTGAAACGTCAGGAGAGAATGCTTCTAGAACATGGCCATACAGCCCGAAAAACCTACAACAACCCAGCCAGTTTCATATTTATGGCTATTGGTGTTCCATTCTTTCCTGGAATGCCTTTGTAGATTGGTGGATGATAGTTCTCTGGTTGGCACTTTGAATAGCATTGTCCTAGATGTTCTGTATCATGTCTCCCAGCATTGTTTACCATTTGCCATGATGGATGAAACTGGTGGAAATTGCCTTAGCCCCCGCCATATACTAGAGCATTGGTTCCCAACCTTTTTTTGACCAGGGACCACTTGATCAGGGACCACTTTGACCACTCTCCAACATTAGTACCAATAAGGGTTACAAATCATTTTTGGTCAACTTTAGATTCAGTTTAGTTATTTGGGGTGCTTACTCAGAAAACTGCACTGGATAGGCCACATCAACCATATTTTCATTATTGTGGACCAATGGTGGTCCACGGACCACAGGTTGGGAACCACTGCACTAGCGCATCTAGTAAGTAGAAATGTACATTTAGACACAAAGTGGAGGGGGTCCAATATAAATGCTACATGTCACTGGTCTATGATGCAAAATATTATCTCCTGCCTTCATTGTGACCTCAGTACTCAGAGCAGAACAAGCGAGAGCACTACCAGCCTGCACTTGAAATATTCCCTCTTCACCATTTATTGAGCCCGCACTCTCACAGAATATAGAAGGACATTATAACAAGTAAGTGAAAATTAAAGTTACATCTCAAGGGGATTGACGTTATCCTTCTTGGTTACTACCATAAGGGAATATAGTTAAGCCTTCATTCTTGGAAAATGAATTAATTATAAATAAATTACTATCTGTAACTGGTTACTTCCAAACTCTGCCTTTGAAAATATAGAAGGTCAAATTTGTAAGAGGAAGAGCAAAGGTTTTTATATGGTTTCTGTGAGGCTACTTTTTCTTAATCTCTCAAAAATATATAGATGCTGACTGTGCAGAGTAATCTTGCGTAAGAAATTATTCAAAATGTGCCTAATTTGCATGCTCTTGATTTATACAAAAATCAGCTTTTTTTTGCTGCAGAATTTGGTCACCTCTAGTAGCAGCCTTCCCCGACTTTCTTCCGTTACCGTTCCCATCATGACAAGCAAGCATTGTCGAGGATTGGGGATAATGGGAACCAGAGTCCCGTTGGATCTGAAGACCCAAGTTTGGGAAAAGTTGTTCTAATTTATGATTAAAAATAATGCTGTATTGGGATCTGAGTTTGAAAATGATTAAAGACCCCTAATTTGCTAAAGTATTTAAAGTTATTTAAATAATAAGCTACCACCATAATAAGAGAATACGGATTCATGCAATGACAACCTGGAACAGCCTTGGACGATGATATTGGATTACGTGATTTTAAATAAGTGGTTTTAAGGATTTTATATGTTTTTCATGATTGTTTTAATGTATATGTTTATTTTGTTATGTATGTTCGTATGACATCAAATTGCTGCCTCTATGTGTAAGCCACCTTGAGTCCTCTGCAGGGTGAGAAGGACGGGGTATAAATATGATAAATGAATAGTTAAATGAAGATATTATGGCTGAGTAATCATGTTGTTTTGATCTGTTTACTTTTGGAGCATATTTGCAAAAAGCCTGGCTATTTTTGGTCATCTTATATGTTTAACATACTTAAAATAAATATTTTTCTCATACAGAATTAGTGGCATTGAACTGTACATTTTCTACTAAAATGATCACACTCAATGGAATAACTCCAAAGTTAATGACAACAAATGAAGTGAATGCCTTTTAGTCAGGACCACATATGTGAGTAGCAGCAACTCTGCAGTGTTGTTCTCTCTCTTGAAGGTGAAGGGTGGGCCAATTGGCTTTTACCTGAGGCAGAAGATGAGTTTTTCCTTGGACACATTCTCTATGTGGTTGTATAGTTCTGGGTCCACATGTCTCAGAACCTCTTCACAGATTTCTATATGGAAGAAATAGGTCACAATGAGGTCTCTGTGATTCACTTGCTGTCCCTTTCAACACCCCTTCTCTTACCATTGTTACACCATCCTTTTTATGCTAGGAGGAGCAACACAGTAGGATGCAATGTGGCATGACAAAATAACTGAATATGTGACCCTGATATGCAAGATTAGCCACACACTCTCCCCCAATACCACCTTGAAGCCACATGAAAAATTAGACACTTGTTGATATTGTTGCAATCCAGAGCAGGGAACGAGGCCCTCAGATAACTATCCACCACACTTGGCTGTGAAAAACAATCCTTTTTTATTGAAGAAAAATGGTTACAAAATAAAGGAAAAATGCAAGTCAAAAGCCACAGCAAAATCAGCAAACATGAATTTAAATGGACAAAGCAAAACCAAAAGCCTCACTGGGAAAATACTGGAATCTGTTAGCAATCCACTAACCGTACTTGATATCCTAGAAATCTTCCCAAACTATGGCCAGGGAACCGGGAGAACTGCCAAGGTCTTCATCAATTCTGAAACGATGCCTGAACTGAGGCAATCAGCCTGGCGTATTGCAATTAAAACTCAAGAATCGGTTCCGTGAACCGCCCTTCTGTTTTGAAGCCAATGTTTTTAATTCTTGAATTCGGGAGGATCGACGCAAACTGAGTGTTTTACTTCTGTCTTCCCAAATTTGGCCCCTTCTGTTGTCATTACAGTTAACAGGTGCAGAAGGGAGGGAAAGTTCAAGGTCTCCCTCTGAAACATTCTCATGAACACTGGTACTTTCATTTTCCAAATCTACAGAAGTTCCTTCCTCACTAATTTCAGGAAAATTGGCATTTTCCAAACCTACAGCAGTTTCTTCCTCACTAATTTCAGGAGCATTGGCATCAAAAGGTACATTTCCACTAGCATCAGTAAATATACTTTCATTAGCATCAGGAGGAACAAACAGAGAATCAGGTTCAAGTTCAAACTCAGGCTGAACCCCAACAGATATGTGCCAAGATCAATAGGGATGTTAGGAGTCAGTGAGTGGACCATCTTATCACCTTCATGATTATTGGAAGTTGAATACTGTTGGAAATAGCAACCTTCTTCAAGCCTCCACTAGTTATTTTTTATGTATATAATTCAGATTGTTTACTGTATTGTATATATGTGCATTGGTATGTATTGTTATGCAATTTTATCTTAACTCTTTGTTGTGGGAGGGGATGCTGATCATGTGATCAGGTCTGGGCTTATTCAGGACTCAGACTCCATTTTAGAAACAATATGCTTAGACACTTCAATGTAGAAGTATGCTTTAGATTTCAGTAGGATCTGTATACTTGGAAACTTCAATAGGAACAGATGTATGCTTTCAGACTCTCAGACTGTACAGACTCCATTGGACTTTCGGACTACACAGAGACTCTATTAGACTCTCAGAGCAGAGAGAGATGCTTTAGATCAGGAGTCCTCAAACTAAGGCCCGGGGGCCAGATACGGCCCTCCAAGGTCATTTCCCTGGCCCTTGCTCAGGGTCAACCTAAGTCTGAAACAACTAGAAAGCATACAAAAACAACAACAATCCTATCTCATCAGCCATAAGCAGGCCCACACTTCCCATTGAAATACTAATAAGTTTATATTTGTTAAAATTGTTCTTCATTTTAATTATTGTATTGTTTTAAAGTGTTTCTTGCACAACAAATAATAGACATGCAGTGTGCATAGGAATTCATTCATTTTTTTTTCAAATTGTAATCCGGCCCTCCAACAGTTTGAGGGACTGTGATCTGTCCCTCTGTTTAAAAAGTTTGAAGACCCCTGCTTTAGATTATGGACTATTGATTCTAAGAAGGATGTCCTGTGTTATCTACACAGAGAAACTACTTCATATCCTATTTGTAACTGGATTGATATACAAAGTATCTGTATGCTGAATACATAAAGTTTGTGAGTAAACCAACTATGTTACTTTTAAAGAAGTCTGTTTATTTTTTACTCTTGAGAGCATGATTTAGGTACATCAGTTTAACAACGGAGAAACTGAATTGTCTTGCATAAATGCCTTTTTCTAAAAAGGTTATGACTCAGGTCATGTTATGGCATCATTTTTCAAAAGGTTATGACTTATAACAAGGTCATGCCTTTCCAAATATTATAAAATCTCCAAAAGGTTATGGAGATTTTCATTTTCCAAAAAATATATCCAGAGCTCAGAAATGTTACATTTTGGACCACAACTAACACTAGTGTGAAAGAGTCTGATGGCTGTAGTTCAAAAAGTAACTTTTCCAAGCTGCAATTAAGTTATGCACCTTAGTATGTATGTATGTCCAAGTTGGATAATTTAGCTTTGCTTGGCACTACAGAAACAGAAGTGCACTCCAATTTCCTACAGCTTTCTTCTCACCTTTCAAGGCRGTGCAGCACATAGGAATCTTGGAAAAATTGCTCCTATATGTATTGGTCGAAGAGCCCCCCCCCCCCCCCCCCGACTTTCTGTCCTGTTGCTTAGTAACTGCCCACTCCCATCTCTTTTTCACTCTCTAGCCTGAGACAGATATAATATTTCAAAAGAAGCCACAGTGGGTTTTCCAACCTCATTATGACTGCAGTTTTCTTCTCATTTTGCAATTTGCATGAAAGATGTTCATTTTAAGAAGTTGAAACCCAGGTTACCTGCCAATTGTGCTTCTTCATGTTCTAGGTGGTCTGCTCACCACCTTTATTTTATTTTACGTGTCATGTGTTACTTAAACATTTATAGGCTCACTATTTTCCATTACTTTTTTTTTTAAAAAAGGGAAAATTATTTGTGGAGTTTGTTTCCTAAAGGTACCAAATCCAAAAAAAGAAATAAAATTGAAATATCGGCGATAAGTTTGTTTTTTTGTCGTGTCAGGAGTGACTTGAGAAACTGCAAGTCACTTCTGGTGTGAGGGAATTGGCCGTCTGCAAGGACGTTGCCCAGGGGACGCCCGGATGATTTGATGTTCTTATCATCCTTGTGGGAGGCTTCTCTCGTGTCCCTGCATGGGGAGCTGGAGCTGATAGAGGGAGCTCATCTGCTTCTCCCCGGATTCGAACCTGTGATCTGTCGGTCTTCAGTCCTGCCAGCACTGAGGGCGCAGTGGGTTAAACCCACTGATAGGTGTCAGCACATTGTTTGCTAGGAAGAGAACACTATGCACAGAGCAAAATTATCAAAATATATCAAATCACTTCAATAGCAAAAGAATGCACATCTTAATTACATTTTTTTTTTATTCCCAAAAAATTTGTTCAAATGGATTTGGTACCTTTTGGTACCTTTTCCAAAGAATGCAAAGCGAGTAGATCAATAGGTACCGCCTCAGCAGGAAGTTAAAAGGACACCCCATGTAGACATGCGGACATGCCAGCAAAACACCGTTGGAGATGTCTATTGATAATAGACTCCTTGTCATGGAAAAATGGAACAAGAGCACCTCCGCATGGCCAGAGTTGAGTATCGCCTCCAGGCGCTGGAGATGAAAAGGGGAAGGCCTTTAATTTGCCTGTGTATTGTATGCCATTATGTAAAAGGCATTGAATGTTTGCCTTATATGTGTACTGTAATCCACTATGAGTCCCTCCAGAGAGATCAAGCAGAATATAAATAAAGTGTATTATTATGTCATGGGTTTTTCTTGGCAGAATTTGTTCAGAGGAAGGGTTGCCCTGTGGAGCTCAGAAAATGTGACTTGTTCAGGTTATCCGGTGGGTTTCTATGGCCAAGCAGGGATTCAACCCAAGATCTCTCAATTTCCTAGTTTAACACTCAATCCATCATACCAGTGGTTCTCAACCTGTGGGTCCCCAGATGGTTTGGCCTACAACTCCCAGAAATCACAGCCAGTTTAGCAGCTATTAGGATTTCTGGGAATTGAAGGCCAAAACATCTGCAGACCCACAGGTTGAGAACCACTGCATTACAGGCATCCGGCAGTTATTTCTTTCCAAAATTGTTTTCATTGAATAATAATAATAATAATAATAATAATAATAATAATAATAATAATGATAATCTTTATTTATACCCCGCCCACCATCTCCCCGATGGGGACTCAGAGCGGCTTACATGAGGCCAAGCCCGGACAACAATTACAATAAAGAAAAACCAAAAACACAAACCAAAAACACGAACAATAACAACAACACCTTAATTACATAAAACATGTGAATACATAACAATATAAAATTACAATAAGCACAAACACAATGACAATGGGCGGGCTACATGGAATGATTAAAAGAAGAACTAATTAAAAACTAATTAAAAACTCGGGTAAGATAAAAGGGAAACAGGTAATTTGTGGAGGAGGGCTCATTATAGCGAGGATTGTGGAATCCAGCTTTCCCAAGGGGCGGGCGGGGGGACGGGGGGACGGATGGACGTACGTATATACGTAAACACTTATAGGACTGTTCCCTGCTTCCATCAATAACCCCTAAACTCCAGTCTGGGGAGAATATGTTAATTTTGAATCAAACTATTGTGCTTCCAAAGTAGTGCTGCTGCTCAGTGAGAGTTGCATCTTTCTTCATCCCTCCTTTTCTCTTCCCACCCGACTCACGTATCTTGCGGCGCACACCCAAGGTTGTGAACCTCCACGCTGAACGTCGCATGTATCCCACAAAGCACCAGAAGGCTTCCGTCTCATTGTCCAGGGTCTCTAAAAAGCGACTGGCAAAGTCATTCATGCCATGGCAGTACCCGATATCTGCAGTGAAGACAAAGGAATGGGAAGCAAAAAGGTAGTGCCAAAGGTGTCAACAAAATGTCAGCAATTTCCGCAAAGCATGGCAAGGGCAAAAGTGAAGGTCTAAGGACATTATCACATTGACACTTGGAAAGTGGGGAAAAGCGGAGGGAACCATCTTAATAGATCTACAATCGCTAGAAAAATGGTTGAGTTACAGAATCAAGAAGGAAACTCATTCTCTTCAGCATTTAATGGGCCTTCTGTGATCATATGCCCCTGTATTTTCACCCAAGGACAGCTATTTCAGCACTCCCCCCATAATTACGCATTGCAGATGACTTCTCTGCCTCTAGTATGCTGTGTGTATTCATCTACTCTGCAATATACTACCCTTTTCTGCTTTAAAAGCAAAGTGAATTCTCATTCTTTTTGTTCAAACCACAACGGAAAATGAATAATAAATGCTCTGTTGCACATTGGTACATATACAACATAATATTTCCTCTGGACATCTAATTAAATGTATGTCCTATTCTGTTTAATGAGCTTCTAGAAGGTAAGAATAGGCAGGACTGTGGCTTTTAAATATCAAAATTAGCCTTGCCACTGTCTAAAATGGCACATGTACAAATCAACTTGATTTTTCATTCATATGCTTGGATTTATGGAGTTGCGCGCACAAGTAAAGATGCATCTCCTCCCAATTAGGCTGACATTTATGAGGGATCGGGGTTGCAAGTTAGGAATCCAAACTGAATGAATGGCAATCTCTTAAGCTCTGCAGATTTGCAGTGACCAGGATGGAAGGTAAGGTTTCCTGACAGTTTTGTTTCAGAAAGTTTTCATTCCCTTGATTTTAGTAGAGGTGGAAAGAATAACTGTGGCTCCAGGGATAGAGTAAATCTTTCATAATTTGGGTGTGCGCATCAGAGAGCTGCCATGGTATAGTGCAGTGGTTCTCAACCTGTGGGTCCCCCATATGTTTTGGCCTTCAACTCCTGGAAATCCTAACAGCTGGTAAATTGACTGGGACGTCTGGGAGTTGTAGGCCAAAACATCTGGGGACCCACAGGTTGAGAACCACTGGTATGATGGATTGAGTATTAAACTAGGAAATTGAGAAATCTTGGGTTGAATCCCTGCTTGGCCATAGAAACCCACCGGATAACCTGAACAAGTCACATTTTCTGAGCTCCACAGGGCAACTCTTCCTCTGAACAAACTCTGCCAAGAAAAACCAAAGATAAGGTAACCTCAACATCAGCATAAGTCAGAAATGACTTGAAGGCATACAACAAGAGAAAAATGGGGCATCAGAGTGTGTGACTTGTCCCCAACCTCTTTCTGATAGTTCCCACCCATCCTTGACCCAATTGTCAGAGGTGCAGCAGCAGGGCAAGCAATGGTAATACAACTTCTTACTCTTCCAACAAGAAGGAGTTGGTCTCCTCTTGTGCCTACAATTAAGAAGATCCACCCGATGAGAGAAAGATTTACAGTATCCATGAGCCAATTCTCCAGGTCTTAGGATCACTTCCTTAAGCTGCAACCCTTTATATGACTACCGAGAGACAATAATAGTACAATGTATTCTCGAAGGCTTTCATGGCTGGAATCACTGGGTTGTTGTAGGTTTTTTGGGCTATATGGCCATGTTCTAGAAGCATTCTCTCCTGATGTTTCACCAGGCATCCTCAGAGCTTGTGAGGTTGTGAGGACCCCACAACCTCTTAGGATGCCTGCCATAGATGCAGGTGAAATGTCAGGAGAGAATGCTTCTAGAACACAGCCATATAGCCCAAAAAACCTACAACAACCCTATAATAATATGCTTTATTTATATTCCGCTTGATCTTCCTGGAGAGACTCAAAGTGGATTACAGCACACATATGAAGCAAACATTCAATGCCTTTTACATAATGACATACAATACACAGACATATTAAAGGCCTTCCCCTTTTCCTCTCCAGCATCTGGAGGTGATGCTCAACTCTGGCCATGATGTGTGTGTGTGTGTGTGTGTGTGTGTGTGTGCTCTTGTTCCATTTTTCCATACTGAGGAGTCTATTATCAATAAACATCTCCAGCCGTGTTTTGCTGATACGTCTGCATGTCTGCATGGGGCGTCCTTTTACCTACCTGCTGAGGTGGTACCTATTGATCTACTTGCTTTGCATTTTTTTAAATGACAGGTCGGCAGAAGCTAGGGCTGACAGCTGAGAGCTCACCCTGACTCATGACTTCAAACTGCTAACCTTTGGTCAGCAACTTTTCCTGCAGCTAGCGGCTTAACCTGCTGTGCCACCCTGGCCCCAAGTGTCCTTCAACTCAGTAGGACTTTTTTTTGACTAGTAATGCAGAGAAGAACTGGAATTTATTGATGTCTGTGGATGTTTTAAAAATGTATTTCCTATGTCAAAGAAAATCTAGGGATAACTATTTATCAGAAACATATGCTAGAAAAATAAAACAGGCAATCCATGATAAATGGAATGACACAACTGGGAATAAGTAAAAATCATAGAGGGTGATTATCTGTGATGTTGTGGTAAAATTTGAAGTGCAGGCAACTGATTGTATTGATCCATCTCAACATATCAAATCATTTCTAGCAGTTGTCATTTTCTGAGGGGATCTTAATTTTTCACCCAAGACCTTGTGGCTTCAAAATACTTTGTTTTAAAACAAGGACATATCACAACAGTATGTGTTGCTGTGAATATCCTTTGTCTGTCTGTCCAATACAGATACACGTGCACAGAGCACAGTACTAGTATGAGGAATGCAGCCAAGAGAATAGGAAAGTTGGAAAAGGGGAGGAGATAATGCCACGATCCTTGCTAATCTGAACCCCTTCAATGCTTCATCCCTGGGAGCCCTGACCAATTGCAGCAGAGATGCTCAGCCCATGAAAGAAATGCCCGTTCAGTTCCAAAACCTTCTACAGAAAAGCTCTAAACTTCTTTTGACAAACAATTTGGACTGAAAAGGACTTGGCAAATTAAAAGCACTATATAAGTGATAAATGGCAGGGCAGTAGAGTGTCAGAAAAGGAGGTGAATGGAGCAGGGAAACTGGCAGACACAGAACTGATGCCATCAGACAAAATTCCTGGAAGCAGGTTCGGGTGAACAGTGCTTTCCTCACCTTGGTGGAAGGCCACGTACGTGATAAGAATATCTCGGAGATAAAGGAGGTTCACTAGTCCCTCGCCTCTGCGAAGAAAAAGAAGAGACACAGGTTGGCACACCCAGGTTTGATTTGAGAAAGAGAGGTGCCAGCCTTGTGGCAATGGGAGCCCTTAACTTCTGAACTGGGAACTGCTTCTTGCCTGGCAGGCATGAAGGCAGATTGGGGTTATTCAGTGATGATGGAAGCACAAAAGTTCTGCCTTGCTCTCTTTGGTGTTCAAAATGTACACACAATCTCCAAGTGAGATCAAGGGGAGTGGGCTTAGAGTGTTTTGCCATCTATATAAATAAAAATGTAATGTTCGTTTGTGGGATTAACATAACTTAAAAATATAACTGGACGAATTGCCACCAAATTTGGACACAATACACCTACTACCTAAAGGAGTGACCATCACTCAAAAAGCATGGATTTTGTCATTTGGGATTTGTAGTTGCTGGGATTTACAGTTCACCTACAATCAAGGAGCATTTTGAACCCCACCAATGATGGAATTGAACCAAACTTGGCATATAGGACTCCCACAACCAACAGAAAATTCTGGAAGAGTTTGGTGGGCATAGACCTTGGGAGTTTTAGTTCACCTACATCCAGAGAGCACTGTGGACTCAAAAATGAAGGATCTAGACCAAACTTGCCACAAATACTCCATATGCCCAAATGTGAACACTGGTGAAGTTTGGGGGAAATAGACCTTGACATTTGGGAGTTATTGTTGCTGGAATTTATAGTTCATCTACAATCAAAGAGCATTCAGAACCCCACCAACAATAGAACTCGGCCAAACCTCCCACACAGGACCCCCACAACCAACAGAAAATACTGTATTTTCTGGTGGTCTTTGGCAACCCCTCTGACACCCCCTCATGACCTCCCCCCCCCAGGTTGAGAAATGCTGCCCAAAGTCCATCCAGTCCACCTCCCTTCACCAGGGCAAGAAAACATAATCAAAACCCTCCTGACAGAGAGCCATCCAGCCATAGATACAGATATATGATTCACACAACATGTAGATGATAGAAATAATATCATAGATTTGAAAGGGACCCCTAATGAAGGACAATAATATGTTCCATGTTCCAAAGTAGTCAAACCAGATATTCTCTACATCAACACTGACAAAGAAAGAAGTACTGTTTACCCTCAAGCATAAAGAAATTACATATATTAGAAACCAACACTTTCTCATTACTTTATTTTCAAGATCACCTGACTGGGCCACAGCAATGTGTGGCAGGGGACAGCTAGTCAGTAATAATAACACTTTATTTATATTCCACTCTATCTCCCAGAGTGGAGATAGATAGGCAAACATTCAATGCCTTTAATACAGTGAAATAACAATAATACAAATACACAGAACAAAGGTAAAGACTTCCCCTTTCATCTCCGACTTTTGGAGGAAGTACATGGCCATGGGGAGGTGTTCTTTTTCCATTTCCAAGCCTAGAGCCTTTGTCTGTAGACACCTCCTGGTTGTATTGCTGGCATGACTGCATAGGCCCCTTAATTACCCTCCTACCAAAGCAGTACCTATTGATCTACTCATGTTCGCATGTTTTTGAACTGCTAGGTTGGCAGGAGCTAGGGCTAACAGCAGGAGCTAACCCCGACCCGTGGCTTCAAACTGCCAACCTAAAGTTCTAGTAAGTTCCATTACAAGCTGTTTTGATACCTCTACAACTTGGAAACATTGTTTTTTAGGCTACAACTTTCAAAATCCTCTAGCCATTCCAGACACAATCTGTTGTATTCCGGGAGCTATAGTCCAAAGATGCACCTTTCTGAGTTCCAATTACTTCTTCCCTTTAGAGATGGAGCTGTTGGACTTGTGCTCGGCCGCAGAATGGGATTGGACCAATAAATTTTAACAAGGCTCAGGATAGTAGCACCAGGCAGAATGCTTCCTCCCACATGTGGCTTTCAGTGATCTATGAAAGTCTATCTGTGAGTGTCACCTCAGTCTAAAGTTTAGCAATTGGATTTGCGAGAGGGCTGCCTTGGTGGTGGCCCCCTCTTGCTCTAGAATACTCAACAGGCCCATAGCCAGGTTTTTGATTCGGGGGGGGGGGGTCTGATTTTTTTTGGAGGGGGGCTCAGGATCTACCCTAGCAAACCTTTTGTATCATTACCCCAATACCCCCATGCATATGGGATATATTGAGCATGGTGATCAGATCATGATATGAATAAACATAACAGTTTAACTAATGTACCAGTAAGGCCTTCTCGCGGACCACCCTGAGAATTTGGGCGGGGGCGCTGAAGCCCCTCAACTCCCCCCCCCAAATTCTCAGGGTGGTCCCCCCTCCCGGCTACGGGCCTGCTCCTCAAGGAATAATACCTGACACTTCACAATTGCCTTTTCCATACCAGGCTGAAGATATATTTGTTATCTCAGAAATTTAAAATATTTCTTATTTATTACTTTAGTATTTGAAGATAGCTTTAAATGTCCCCAGAAGCCAGAAATGAAAGGAGAAGCCTTTGTGTTTGTGTGTCCCATTGTATATTATTGTAAAGGCACTGAATGTTCGCCTATGTATGTAACTGATGTAATCCACTCTGAGTCCCCTAGGAGAGAAGGGCAGAATGTAAATAAAGTGTAATATTATTATTTAGCTCTTGATGACTTGTTCTAACATTGCCATTTTTTCTTGTGCTGTTCCATTGATACATGCTACGCTATGCTCGATTTCAATTATTCATTGTGATTTTCGATTGTTTTATTATGATGTTGTTCGGTGCCCAAAGAACTCGTTTTATGAGACATTTCATAAATGTAATAAATTCCTCCTCCTCCTTTCACCTTATCCCCCAAATCTTTAAAACACAGGGTGGGGGGGGGGGGGGCTCTAATTTAATTCAAGCCGTGGTTCTATGGAAGGAAACAGCTAATTTTTCTCTCTTCTTTTAATCTACTTCCCTATTGATCCTTGCCCCTAGTAATGAGGCAAGCGAGAACACTAAGGTGGATGTTTAACAAGAAAGCAACTCATTTGGAAGCTAAAACACATCTTCACCCAGTGCTGCTACTCTGAGCAGTGTGGCCATGTTTCCTGTTTTACTGCAGATAGTTCTCAAATGGAAGACGTTCTCTATTAGAATGACTGTCCAGTCCAAGTGCGGTTTCAGGATAAAACGCCATAAAAAGAAAGAGTAATCGTCTAGCAATAAGAATATCTGGATAATAGATCGTACAGGTAACCAGCGACCTAACCATAGCCTTACGCACTAGGGGCCCTTCCACACAGCCCTATATCCTAGAATATCAAGGCAGAAAATCCCACATTACCTGAGTGTGGACTCAGATAACCCAGTTCAAAGCAGATATTGTGGGATTTTCTGCCTTGATATTCTGGGATGTGTGGAAGGGGCCTTGGATGAGAAGCATTGTAGTTGTATTTACATTGATTTTTCCCCCGGATTTGGCGAAAACTTAAGGAAATTTCTGTCTCCTTTCGTTGGTGATGATTAAGTTGCCAACATTGTTATGAACAATATTGGAATTAATGCTTTTGGCTGCATTGAAACATTAAAATTGAAATTGTCAGGAGACACAATGACAGATGCCACATCTGCCTTTGCCATAAGGTTTTAGTTTTATATGACTTCTTTTTTGCATATTGCAGGCTGAGGAGTGGGGAGAGGGAGATATTTCAGCTGGCGAGCGCTCAGAGGTTGTTAATAAGATTGGGAGTTTTAAAATAATCATAACTCAAGCTGAGCGCTATCAAAAGGCATATCGTCCCCCGAAGTAACATCTTATGATTTTGTTCTTGGAGAAGATAGTCATACCCAAGTTTTGATGGAATCTGCCACATATTCCAGTATTGCATGCAAGAACGGGGCAATCTCAAATCCCACCAAGTCAAAATGAGTGCACAGAGTTTAGAAAGATTACTGTTTTGGAATATCAGATCCCATAATCTGCCAATCAGCATGACCATCCACTATGTTGACTGGGATATTATGGGAATTGCAGTCCCCAAAGGTAATTGTTCTATTTGTAGTCTATCCCGAGAGTTCATGATATGGGGCGAAATACACATATTTTATGGAGCTATCGGTGGCACAGCAGGATAAACGTCTGAGCTGCTGAACTTGCTGACAGAAAGGTCGGCGGTTCAAATCCGGGGAGCAGGGCGAGTTCCTGCTGTTATCCCCAGCTTCTGCCAACCTAGCAGTTTGAAAACATGCAAATGTGAGTAGATTAATAGGTACCATTATGGCAGGAAGGTAACGGTGCTCCATGCAGTCATGCTGCCACATGACCTTGGAGGTGTCTATGGATAACACTGGCTCTTCGGCTTAGAAATGGAGATGAGTAGAGTCAGACATAACTAGACTTAATGTCAAGGGAAAACCTTTACCTTTACCTGCACATATTTTAAGTTATTAAGAAAGAAACTACTCCAAGCTTCAATTATGGACTACAGTTCACTAGGGATTTGTTGAACATCTATCTTTCTGGCCACTCTAAGAAGTGGGAGAAACAACAGCAGAAAGCCATAAACCTGGTGGGTTGCTTTCAGTCTGGGTGGGTGGGCAGGGATGAAATTTGGTCGGGCTTGCATATTAACCAGCAACAAACAGACTCTGTGGTCATCTGTTAGGAGTGTTTTCATTTAGTATTCCTGCATGACAGGTAGTTGAACCTTTGTGACCTCTTCCATTGTGGTCTCTTCCAGATCTATGAGTTTTTGATTTCCCACCTGAATGAATAGGCCCTGGTTTTGTAGTTTTTATCTGGTTATCCAACCATTTGTTTTAGCTTGGTTAGAACAAAGGATTATAGGATAGGGATTAAGAGCAGGGTCTCACTGGAAGAAGGTTCTGTTTCGGTCCGTTTGGGGAACATCAGAATCAATGTCTTTCAGCGCCTGCTGAAACTGTCGTTCATCGATGTGTCGGAAAGGCATGCTATTCTGGCAAAAGATAGAAATGTGTTTTAACATTAAGTGTAAGGCCTAAGGAAAACCCTATGAAATCATAAGTAAATAGAAAACTTGCAGTCATGCACACATGCACACACAGGATATTAGGTATTAGTATTGGGTATTAGTTTGCGAGGGATCACTGCTCAACCATATTAGCAGCCTCCATGTCTTCTGGCTGCTCCTGCCCAAGCTGACTTCTGTTATCAGCTTTATCTAATGTTCTTTCTTGATTTC
Organism: Anolis sagrei ordinatus; assembly: GCF_025583915.1. Classification (NCBI taxonomy): domain Eukaryota; kingdom Metazoa; phylum Chordata; class Lepidosauria; order Squamata; family Anolidae; genus Anolis; species Anolis sagrei. Next base: position 118,881,662 of record NW_026845477.1, on the reverse strand, counting down.
AGAGATGGAGGACAAAGTGCTCTGTGCTGCCTGAAGAGTTTGCACACTAAATGGTCTTCATTGTGGAGCCTGTAATAGTCTTCCAACAAGGTAGCTGTATCAGAAGTAATGCTCTGAAGACAGCCACCTCTTCACAAAAGTTAACATTGACACTGAAATTTAACACTGTCTGAGCTCTGCAAGTGCAGCATTTTTCCGAATGAAGCAGAGAGTGTTTGAGAACTGGGACATCCGTAGGGAGACCAAGGTGCTTGTTTATAAAGCTATTGTCCTCCCAACTCTGCTATATGCCTCCAAGACGTGGACTGTCTACAGACGTCACATGCAACTCCTAGAACAATTCCATCAGTGCTGCCTCCGAAAAATCCTGCAAATCTCTTGGGAAGACAAGCAGACAAATGTCAGCATGCTGGAAGAAGCAAAGACCACCAGCACTGAAGCGATGGTCCTCAGCCATCAACTCCACTGGATCAACCACGTTGTCCGGATGCCCGACCACTGCCTCCCAAAGCAGTTGCTCTATTCCCAACTCAAGAACAGAAAACAGAATGTTGGTGGGCAGGATAAGAGATTTAAAGATGGGCACAAAGACAACCTTGAAAACTCTGGCATAGACACTGAGAACTGGGAAGCCCTGGTCCTTGAGCGCTCCAGTTGGAGGTCAGCTGGGACCAGCAGTGCTGTAGAATTTGAAGAGCCATGAAGGGAGGGCAAAAGAGCGAAACGTGCCAAGAAGAAGGTGCATCAAGCCAACTCCGACCGGGACCGCCTTCCACCTGAAAACCGATGCCCTCACTGTGGGAGAAGATGCAGATCAAGAATAGGGCTCCACAGTCACCTACAGACCCACCACCAGGACACTACACTTGGAGGACCATCATCCTCGGACTACAAGGGATCGCCTAAATAAGTAAGTAAGTAAGTCTGACGGCAGTGTGTTTTGCAACCTCTGTGAGCAGGTTTTTACTGTTTCGATAAAGCACTCATATTCCTCAGGGATTGAGATGATCGATATGATCTTGTCATCTAACATATCGGAGAACTTAGACCAACCTGCTTTTCTGAAGTTGACTCTTTGTTTAAACTGAACCAGATGAGAGACTCCTCCCCCCCCCCCCCCCCCCCCCCCCCCCCCCCCGGGCACACAGAAGATTGGGCAACTTGGAAGGCGCTGAACAGGCTGTGCTTTGGCACCATGATATGCAAAGCCAATCTTAAGTAATGGGACTACAACATGCAAGTGCGGAGAAGAGCAAACCACAGACCACATACTACAATGCAGCCTGAGCCCTTTCACATGCACAATGGAGGACCTTCGTACAGCAACCCCAGAGGCACTACAAGTGGCCAGCTTCCAGTCAAATGACATTTAGTATAATATCAAATTTTTGACTTTGTTTGTGTTTTTAAATATAGCTGTACCCTCAATCCACTTCTGCCACATATAAATAAATAAGCTGCCCAGTGCTTTTGGTGATTAGCCTTAATCCAATTGCTAGTCCTAAAGAGTAAAATATTTGAACAGTATAATTTATATACATGTGCCATACAAATTCCCCCTTTGATTCAGTGGCCCTACTGTAGCTGGCACTAGCAATTGTAGTCTATGGTCCACTTCTGTAAAGGCCCACCTCCATGTCTATAGAAACAACTTTATTTATTTATTTATTTATTTACAGCTTTTATATTCCGCCCTTCTCACCCCGCAGGGGACTCAGGGTGGATTACAGTGTACACATATATGGCAAACATTAAATGTCAATTTTTGACATACAAACATGTACATACATACACAGAGGCTATTTAACTTTTTCTGGCCGCCAGGAGAGCTGTTGCTTTCATCGTCCATCTGCGACGCTGATGAAGTGCTTCCGCATTCCCCGCATACTTCCCCGCTGGAATGCTTTGCTGGAGTCTTCTTTATGGCCTCATAAATTAGTTAATTTAGCCTTCCCACTAAGGTGGTACCTAATTTTCCTACTTGACAGATGCAACTGTCTTTCGGGTTGCAAAGGTCGACAACAGGCTACACATAATTGGTTGGAAACCCACTCCAACCCGGGCTGGCTTTGAACTCATGACCTTTTGGTCAGAGTGATCTTAATGCAGCTGACACTCAGCCAGCTGCGCCACAATCCCAGTGCCCCACAATCCCATGATGATTATGACTATATTACTCACTTCATTGGAAATATCTGTAGTTGGTCTGACAGTTTTTATTTCCCTTTGTAGGTCTTCATATTTCTGGATGGCCATAGAAAGCTCCACTATAAAGGAAAGCAAATAATAATAATAATAATAATAATAATAATAATAATAATAATGTTCGACTTGTGATTTTGTGATACGAAATCAGCATATAGATCTTGTTTGCTGCTGTGACTTACTGTGCTTTTGTGTCAGTAATAATAATAATAATAATAATAATAATAATTGTTTTATTTGTTACCCACCTCTCTCTCTGGCTCAAGGCAGAGTACAACATGGTTAAAACAGACATAAAAATATAGCACTGTTAAAATTCATATAGTAAGCACCATAGTATCTTCTAATGTGGTCCCTTTAAAAAGTTTAGGGGAGGTCCCTGTTTCTCTAATCAATGAGAGAAACCTAGATAAATAGACCATTAAACGCAAGGCACTTACAGTCAGAGTGAACTCTCATGGTGGCAGCTGAAGAGAAGCGCTGTTTCCATGACTGTTTCATCCAGAGGTACTGGGAGGCCATTTGCTGGTCCAGTTCCCTCCTTTCTTCTGTTGTGGATTTGTCAGGATACACACCAAAGAGGAACTTCCAGGTGATCTTTCTCTCACTAGGGTGGATGCCTACAGCAAGGAAGAAAACAACAACAACACAACAACACTGTGATGAATATCAATAATAAGCTGATGGACATAATCATACCCTTCTCATTTTCTCATAGTAGTATGAGTAGTTGGAATCAGTTGGTTCATTAATGTACTTTTCCCAATAGATTCTTAGGGATCCTGGTGGAGGATTTTTTTTCTTGGGGTTGAGCAAAAGGTTAAGGATTTATCACCAATACTACCTCTACTTGGCATTACCCTTTTCTGAAGGTAATTGCCCCTTCCCGTTCTTTTCTTTCCAAAAAGATGCTGCTCAGGCTTCGACACACAGAGAAGCAATGAAACATACTGGGAGCTGTGTTTGGTATCCATTATTATATTCTGTGTTTTTTCGTGGAATTATAGAATCCTAGAGTTGGAAGAGATCACAAGGACCACCCAGTCCAACCCCTTGCCATGCCTGTGCAGAATCATAAAATATACACCTGAGCATGTAATATAACCCATACTTCAGCCTTCTGAGTACTATTATGGTCCCAAATTCCATTGGACAAGATACACAAAGCAGATGTCCACAATTTTAATTGCCATTGAAAATATTTCTACCACTCTTCATTGAATTAACAAATGAATACTCTTTCTAGGAGCAGCATCAATGGGCATCAGTCCAGTCATTGTGTAGCAACCTCTACCCAATGACTAACTTCGAAGCTGGGAGAAAAGTGGAGGTGATTTGATAACTGGAGCAGCCAAAACAGAAGGGAGGCTTATGGTCCTGCATGCTCACAATTTTTATTTTGGCTTATTAGCCAGGACTAAAAATTATGAGCTCCTGGATGGACATGATTGCAGGACAGAATTGGTGTTGCCTTTGTGTAGTCTGCCTTTCCATATTTTAAAATGAGAATTTCTGCTGAAATCTAGAGATGCATTTGTATTACAAAGCAAGAGTCTTTTAGAAGTCAAGGCATTTGGATGAAGCTATGTAAAGTACAGGCTCTTGTTTTAAGAACAAAAGTACCTGATGATCTGGTCCAGAGCTTGGAAGCATTATTTTTGGACTACAAGTCTCACAATCTTCTAACCAGCACAGAAAATATAATTTCTTTGTAGTGAATATGTCGCCTTATTTCAGTCTTTGGGGATTTCCCAATGTTGCAGGACCACCTAAGTCACCAAAGGACTGCAGTGCCTTTACTGTTGTTGCCAGAGAACCTGACACAGTTGCCCCCAAAATCTGGTCTTTATGGGAGTTTATGATATAAGATGGTGTCAGAATGCTTAACACCTGCAGATGGGTAAAATAATATTTTTGCTTATCTTGTAGAATGGATGAGAAGGGAAGGAGAAAAAGGCTTTGTTTTTATAAAAGTGCCAGGTTTGGGGGGGATACATTTGATCTCAATCAGTGGTTCCTAAGCTATGGTCCGTGGGGCCATCAGTGGTCCACAAGAACTAAAATATTGTCCACAGCCTGACTGTTACTACACAACTGCAACGAGAGTGACTGGTCTCGTGAAACCCTCTTATAGGGCTGAGGATTATAAAATATGGTTTTCTGTGGGCGAGCAGATGGCGACTACTGGATGGCATATGTTCTGTATCAGAAACTAGAGCTGATGTGGTCTACTCAGTGCGATTTTCTGAATCAGCACCTCAAATAACCAAACCAAATCTGAAGTTGACCAAAACTGATTCATAACCCTTTTGGTACTAATATTGAAGGGTGATCCCTGGTTTAAAAAAAGGTTAGGAACCACTGATCTAAATGATGGAGGTATGTCTCGAGTAATTTTTACCATTGGAACTGTGGTAGGAAAAGTCCACAGAATCACTTGCATGTTCATGGTTCCCTAGAGTTGCCTTAGTGGCTTGCCACATCAAGAAGTTGCCTATTTTGTAGCCAGTTCTCAGCTCAAGTGATCTGCAACCAGCATTATAGCATCTAGTAAGGGAGGCAAGATGAACAGCTCAGAGTTTGTCCAAGAGTGGCTACAGGTTGCGGCAGAGAAAACTAATAACCTGACATAGGTGAGATTTCTGTTCAGCACTATAGCACTAAACCTGTCTTCCCCCGCTGCCTCTTTGATAGCCAGCCTAACCAATCTCTCCACTTGAGAGGTGAAGGATGGCTGTTCCATCCCAAGAAGAGTCCCTTTGTGTGAATTGTTTAGCTAGTACCTCTCTCATAGACAAGTTTGCGCATGCGGAAGACATCCAGTCGCCCATCTCCATCAAATAGGCTGTAAATGGACTGTGAAGGAGGGGATGTCTGCTCTCTCCTAGAGCCAGAAGAAGTGGCGCCATCTTCATTATGCTGGTCTTTGGACTTTTTCTGCCTATTGTTTGTTGTTCCTTCTTGTTCCTCTCTGGAGTTTGTTGTGAGCTGAATATTCCTTCTGTGTTGGGTATTTTTTTAAAAAGGAAAACGTATAAGACTTTTAAAAAAGAAACCCTATAGATACCTTGGTTTTCTGCCTAGGATGAAATTAGCTGTAGAACAAAATTAGAACCAAAAGAAAGTCTGATATAATTTTGAAACTTGGCTTAGTTCCTCAAGCACAAAAGGCCACTTTTGAAGTTTGACACTTTCAACATTTCTACAATTTTTTAAAAAATTTTTTATTTATTTTTTTAAAAAATTACCTTTGTGGGCAAATGGTTTTTACAAAAAAGACGCCAGTGTCTTTCTTTCTCTGGGATGCTCCTGTCTGGATCTATCATTCACACTACCCACAATCTGTCATGTTTCATCATTTCATGTTGCTGCACGCCTTCATACCTTTATGTCATTTCCAACTTACAGCACCTTAGGATGAACCTATTGCTTTGTTTGCTTAAAGGGTGTTTGTTTCATCTGTGGCTGAGAGTGTGTGACTTCCCCAAGGATTTTTGTGTGTGTCAGGAGCGACTTGAGAAACTGCAAGTCGCTTCTGGTGTGAGAGAATTGGCCATCTGCAAGGATGTTCCCCTGGGCACACCTGGATGTTTTGATGTTTTACCATCCTTGTGGAGGTTTCTCTCATCCGTGCTCTCCCCGGATTCAAACCTCCTACCTGTTGGTCTTCAGTCCTGCTGGCACAAGGGTTTAACCCAGGCATCCTCAAACTGTAGCCCTCCAGCTGTTTGGACATCCAACTCCCAGAAGCCATAGCCAGCTTGTTCCATGGTCAGGAATTCAGTTGGAGACCAAAATAGCTGGAGGGCCACAGTTTGAGGATGTCTGGTTTAACTCAATTTGTCACCAGGGGCTCCCAAGGTTATCTAGTGGGTTTCTATGATGGAGTAAAGTTTCAAATCCAAATTTCTCAGAATCATAGTCAAACAGATGGGAGACCATCAATCAATTCCAGGTGTTGTTGGCAATATATAGCAGAGGAAGAAACTGGCAAAACAACACCTGAATGTCCCCTTCCTAAGACACCCCTATGAAACACATGGAGTCACCATAAGTTGATAGGCAACTTTACTTTTTCTGGCAGTTTCCCATCCAAGTCCTAACCAGGTTTGACCCTGCTTAGTTTCCAAGAGTACATGGGATCTGGTGACTTCAGGGTAGTATAACAGTGGGGACTATCTCCCAAGATATATTTTTTGCTTGGTGGGCTTATGAGCAGACTGCAGCTCATCACAAGCACATATTCATGTGAATAAATCTTGTTATTTGAAAAGAGTAACAACCAGAAGTGTATTGAGAACCAGTCTAACCAGCACATAGACTTGACTGTTATGTGACTCCCTGACCAGGTTCATAAAAGCAAAAGAGTGGCTACATCTGGAACGGCTGAAGCTTCTAAACTGTCTTTGGATCTTCCTCTGTTCTAAATGCATCTCAGGGTCCTTCCAGACAGTCATCTAACCCAGAATATCAAGGCAGAAAATCCTACAATATCTGCTTTGAACTGGGTTATCTGAGTCCACACTGCCATATATTCCAGTTCAAAGAAGACAATGCAGGATTTTATTCAGCTGTGTGGAAGGGGCCATAGTTGTCCAATCCAGATATGAATAATCAAACAATTGTGGTAAGATCTGATTACTAAGAGTATAATTAATACATCTATTGCCCTATGTCCCTTCCAAACCACCCAGCCAAATAATTTGTTCTCTTAATTGATTCTCCGACCTTATATAGGATCTCAAACACGGACACAGAGTCTGCAGCAGATGATTACTGGAAACCTTTTGAAGTGCCCATTGGGCCTGGTGCTCAGCAAACTGTGACAGCAATGTGATGGTTTCTCTGCATGGGACAGAAATGAGCAACAATGTAGTAAGCAGCAATAGACTTTTGCAAATTTTAGATCTAGAAGGGATTACACAAGGACCATCCTGTCAAACCCCTTACCATACAGGATCACACCATATAGAATGGCAGAATCTGAAGAGTTGGAAGGGACCACAGAGTTCACTAGCTAAAGTCAGTTGTAAAATAAAGTGAGATATTTGATTATATTTGAGATATTTGAGAGTGTATGAAAAGAAAGCAATAAGACCCCAATACCTGTGGAATAAAAAAAAAGTGTAGCTATACTGTATTCTTGGGCTGGAAGTCCTTAATTTCAATAGGGCTCACTATTATTCATGGTTTTGTATATCCACACAAAGTTCAGGAACAAATCCTCTGAGGTTCTGGGGGGCGTGATGCATTTTTCAGTAGGATTGTCCACACAGGCACAAAATCTGGTGCAAGTTTTGAAATCCTAACATGCTTGCTCAAGGCCAGGTGTGTTAAGTATAGAAGTGAATAGCATTGGAGAAGGTAGATGCATGGAAGCAAGTTTTCCCACCTTCACGAATATCTGACTATTTAGGAAGAGCCCTTCAGAACTGGACCCATCCAACCCAGTATCTCTGTTTCCCTGCAGTAGTCACTTGGAATGCTTTTTGTAGCACTCCATCCTCCAAAGTCATAACTTACTGGATTGCTCTTAACCAGCTCCACATAAGCTGATACACCAGGCCCTTGGGCTCTGTGGCCTTCATCCCCTGCCTTGTGGTGCCATAGTTATGGAGGCTATTCATGGATGTGAATGGACATGGCCCAGAGTCCCCTCTTTGCTTTGTTTCCACTTGCCTTCCTTGCCACTTTCACCAGCTGATAACATTCCATGGAAACTTCCATCCCTGTGACTTCATAATGGGCCTTCCAGCTACAGAGGCCCATTCAGGTCACCAAGGTTTTCTGCCTGTGTTTACGTTCATTGTTGTTCAGCTGGTTTCCCTCCGCTCAACTTTTTTAAACAAGAGAGGCAGAAGGATTAGGAAAAGAGAGGATCACAAGGGCCATCCAACTGAATCCCGTTTTGCAACGGAGGACCACACAATCAAAACACCTCCGACAGATGCCATCCAGCCTCTGCTCAAAAGCCTCCAGAAAAGGAGACTCCACCATGCTCTGAGGTAGAACTATTATAGACCAACAGTATTTCACATTGCTCTAGGTGTACCTTTCCTGAATTACATTACTATTACCCACACTACGTATTCAGAATTGTGCTGAAGCTCACTTTCTGTGCAGAGCATGGGGACATCCACCTGGCAAACCAGATGCAGCATGTGGGTATTCACATCATCATCATGTTGTCCAACAGTGATCAAAGGATGGGAGATGTGAGGATTCCCATGTTACTGGGTTTCGAAACGTTTCTGAACTTTTGAGGAGCTATTCAAGGTGCTGATCTTATTTGGAGGTCAGCTTTTACCACCTTTGAGGAGAGCATTTAGCACTTTTAAAGTTCAGGCTATAACCCAGAGTGGATTCACCAGCCTACTATTATCAGAGCCACCAACTGGCACTGAATGAGAGGCTATTTAAAGATGTTAGTACTGCTGCATAGAAGGGTGATATAGTAGAGTCTCACTTACTTGTCATAAACGGGCCAGCAGAATGTCAGATAAATTAAAATGTCGGATAATATGGAGTTTCCTACTGTTATCCATCCGACACAGCACTAGACATCTAGAATACTAACAACAGGGACTCAAAGGGTTAAGGCAAGGCAACACCCCTGGGCTAGAGCAGCCTAGCAAGAAGTGCCTGGATGCAGAAGAGGAGCTTGGAAATCACATAGGGAAGGAGGGAGGATGCCTCTGCTTCTGGTCCTGCCTCCCTCCTTCCTTCCCTCCTCCCCCTCCTCCTTGTCTTGCCCATTTCACTTATTGGGAATGGAGAAAGAGTTGTTTTGTCTTGCTTCCCATATCCCAATGATGCCCCCCTAACCTTGTCCCCCAAAAGAAGGGAAAAAATAGATGTCCCCACTTCAGAATGGCACTACGCTCATTACAGTTCTCAGTTATGATGATCACTGTGAATAGAACACACAGCGTGTCGCAGCAATGTCAACAATGTTGTCCTCTTCAATATAGGTTGAGCGAGTGGCAAGCATGGAGCTGGATACGTCTGCTGTGCCTCCGTGTGAAATGACTACGAAGGCAGAAGTGTTTTTTAAAGTAGCTGTAGCCATAAAGTGAAATGAGTTTTTTTAATAGAGATCTGCATGGTTCAAATGGATACAAATATTTTTGCACTGCTTATTTGGAAGATGTTAGCAGTAGGGCATTTGTCTGTGTCTGTTGGTTTGAAAGGCCTTTGAGCAAAATGCTTATAATGCTTCCTCTTGAGTATATACACTTGAGTATATATACTCTTTGCAGTTGCTATTACATCTTCGTTTGCCCTTTTCTATCTGATCCTCATTACTTCCTTTAAAAAGCCTGACAAGGTATCTAGAGATGACTACTCCTTTTCTTTCTTTCTTTCTTTCTTTCTTTCTTTCTTTCTTTCTTTCTTTCTTTCTTTCCTTCCTTCCTTCCTTCCTTCCTTCCTTCCTTCCTTCCTTCCTTCCTTCCTTCCTTCCTTCCTTCCTTCCTTCCTTTGTTGAACAACCCCCCTCCCCCCGTGATGATTTACGTTTTTCCAAAGGCATCAAAATAAAACCATTATTTTTATTTCTTTTTCAATTCTTCTCTGGACTTCTGCAATTTCGAAAAAGAAGGATACTGGCAGCAGACCAGCAGCAGCAACTCCCCCATAAAGAATATATTGTTTCCAAACCTTTAATAAAATGTATACTTCTTTCAACTTTTTGCCTACCTTGTGTCCTTCTATCTCTATATGTGTATATAACATATACAGTGTTCCCTCACTTATCACAAGAGTTTCATTCTAGGAACCCCCGCGATAAGTGAAAAAACGTGATGTAGGGACGCTATACTGTATATGTACATTATAGCTGCACACCCCTCTCTCCCCCTCCTCTCTCTCTTCCCCTCCTCTTTCCCCTTCCCCCCCCCCCCCCCCCTCTTGCTGGAGCCACCCTTCTCCCTCCATCCCTGCTTCCCTACTGGCATGGGGCTTTCACCTGGTTGACCAAGGAAGAGTAACTGGGAAGAAGCCCCAGCAGACACTGCTTTGGTGGCCCTCTCTGGCCCCAGAGGAAGAAGCCCCAGGAAGTAACCAGGAAGAAGCTCCAGCAGAAGCTGCCTTGTTGGCCCTCTCTGCGCCACTTGACGACACCACTTTGGCAAGAGGGGTTTATAGATCTGTGTATACAGTTTTCCTTCGGTACTTGTATTTTAATTTTTTTTTGGAAAAACCGCTAAACACCTAGTTTGCGGGAAGTGAACTGCAAAGTGCCGAGGGAACACTGTATGTGATTTATGCCAAGATTAACCACAGAGGTCTTCACCTTTCAACCACCCCACAGAGATATTTCCTGAAACAGGAGAGGCTGAGCTGAACCCCCTGGCAAGAAGAATCATAGAATCATAGAATCAAAGAGTTGGAAGAGATCTCATGGGCCATCCAATCCAACCCCCTGCCAAGAAGCAGGAATATTGCATTCAAATCACCCCCGACAGATGGCCATCCAGCCTCTGTTTAAAAGCTTCCAAAGAAGGAGCCTCCACCACACTCCGGGGCAGAGAGTTCCACTTCTGAATGGCTCTCACAGTCAGGAAGTCCTTCCTCATGTTCAGATGGAATCTCCTCTCTTGTAGTTTGAAGCCATTGTTCCGCATCCTAGTCTCCAAGGAAGCAGAAGATAATCCAGATTCATCGTGTATATATGAAGAATTATAGATACTTTTCGTTCTTGATCTGATAAAGCCACCCAATGTTTGTTTAACAAAATATCATACTTGAACCAAGTGACTGCCAATCGCAGAAACAGAAGCTTAGAACATGTACATTTACAAACTCTTTTATTCCATGGAAACTTGGATTTCAAATGTATAAAACCTTGTGTCTCTGTATTCATTTTATGCTATACCTTCGAAAGCATTTGCTTGTACAAGCATACTTTCTGTTCAGATTGAATAAACCTCTGTAGTTGTCTTGATCCTGGTGAATGACTTCTCTGTCCTGGTCCATTTCAATTTAGCCTGAATGCTCACTAAGCACAGATCCTTTTATCCATGGTCCTGACTCTAAATTTGGCTGCACTTCCTTGCTATTGCGGATGATCAGGTCAACTACAGCAAGAGATAGGAAAAACAAGAACTAGCAGCTTCCAGTGAGCCTCCTGCTGGGACATACACCTTAATAAGTGCCTTATGGTGCTAATCCTGACATAGGTCTTAGTCTTGGCCAACGGAAGTTTCCAGATTCACTCTCTAATGTCTCTAGTTCTCAAACTACTGCTTGCGATGGGGGAAGTGCCTGAGATATTGGAGAGATGCTGTCAGGCAGAGTAACTACATGGATTGGTATTCTAGTAGACTTCACTAGTAAAGGTTCATCACACTTGGGAAGTGAAGGGGAAATATCTCATTATCTTATCTTTGGGACTGTAGGGCAGAAACCATACCATCTCTCTCTTTGATTGCACAACTTCTCCATCCAAGATTATTTGCAAAGTTTCATTTTGTTTTCAGCCCTGCTTTTTTTGGTCATTTGCTTGATATTTGGAGATAGAATGCCTCGGTTAATTTGGCATTAATCTTCAATGTTGGCTGGATTCATTAGTGCTCTCTGCCTAGGGCAAAAGAGAGAATGTTCCAATGAATGCAAGGGAAAATTCCCAGCCACAATTTTCTTTCTTTCTTCTTTTTCTTCTCCTTTTAAATTAGCTGTTAGAGCACACTTTGTGGGAGACTGAAGAATTTTATGATACTCTTGTGTATAATGGGACTTAAAGAGAGAGTGTTTGAGGACCGGGACATCCGTAGGGATACCAAGGTGTTTGTTTATAAAGCTATTGTCCTCCTAACCCTGCTATATGCTTGCGAGACATGGACAGTCTACAGATGTCACATGCAACTCCTGGAACAATTCCATCAGCGCTGCCTCCGGAAAATCCTGCAAATCTCTTGGGAAGACAAGCAGACAAATGTCAGCATGCTGGAAGAAGCAAAGACCATCAGCACTGAAGCGGTGATCCTCCGCCATCAACTTTGCTGGACTGGCCATATTGTCCGGATGCCTGACCACCATCTTCCAAAGCAATTGCTCTATTCCGAACTCAAGAATGGAAAACAGTATGTTGGTGGGAAGGAAAAGAGATTTAAAGATGGGCTCAAAGCCAAGCTTAAAAACTCTGGCATAGACACTGAGAACTGGGAAGGCCTGGCCCTTGAGTGCTCCAGTTGGAGGTCAGCTGTGACCAGCAGTGCTGCAGAATTCGAAGAGGCACGACTGGAGGGCAAAAGAGAGAAATGTGCCAAGAGGAAGGCACATCAAGTCAACCCCGACCAGGACCGCTTTCCACTTGGAAGCTGATGCCCTCACTGTGGGAGAAGATGCAGATCAAGAATAGGGCTCCACAATCACTTATGGACCCATCGCCAGGATACTACATTTGGAGGACCATCATCCTCGGACTACAAGGGTTCGCCTAAGTAAGTAATGGCTGGAGGTTAAACTTCATGACCCTTGAGATCTCTTCTTGAGCATCCATGGATTTTGGTATCCATGGAGGGTCCTGAAACCAAACCCCTACAGATTTTTTTTGTCATGTCAGGAGGGACCTGAGAAATTGCAGGTCGCTTCTGGTATGAGAGAATTGGCCGTCTGCAAGGACGTTGCCCAGGGGATGCCCGGATGATTTGATGTTTTACCATCCTTGTGGGAGGCTTCTCTCATGTCCCCGCATGAGGAGCTGGAGCTGATAGAGGGAGCTCATCCGCTTCTCCCCGGATTTGAACCTGCGACCTGTCACTCTTCAGTCCTGCCGGCACAGGGGTTTAACCCACTGCGCCACCGGGGGTTCCAGATACTCCAGATACCCCTACAGATACTTAGGCTCCACTGTGTAACTGCGAAGAAAGCGATTGGAAGTCATCTTTTCATTTTTATCTCCTTATCTTTTTTTATCCTTATTGCATTTCTACCTCTTGATATATCATTTATTGTATTTTTAATAATTTATAATAATAATTTAATTAATTTTTTTAAAACAACCTTTAAACTCCTTTCCCACTGACACCAGCCTTACCAACAGCCTGGCAGGTTCATGAGGATAGTGGAGAGCCTTGCTCATTGTGCTAATTAATATGGAGCAGATGAAGCAGGCAGTGGATAGAGGAAATGTTTGACCGCCATAGGCACCAGGATTTATGGGGAACTAATTCCCAGCTTCCTTTGCTGTCCTGCCATAGGGGCTGCCATGTGCAGAGCAATGTGAAGGTGCTTTTCCTAGGGTGGGAGGCTGAAAGGGTGGGGGGATGAGTGAGTGTGGCAACACAGGCAAATGCTACTGCAGCATCAATGGTGTTTTTTTTTAAATGTTCTTCCAAGGGATTCTGAGGAGACAACATGGGCTTTACAGGCCAATTGAGACTCTACCACAGACATCAGAAGAGCTGCAAGACTGAGAACAAGCCACGAGAGGAAAGACAAAATGCCACTGACCACATAGGGAAGCTGATGAGGAAACACAACCTACAAACTATCTACAGACCCAGCAAAGTAAGCATTCGCAGTATAATTGATTTTGCCCAGGGGTGCTCTTGAGGCGCTCTTGGGGGAAAATAGACCTTGACATATGCGAGTTGTAGTTACTGGGATGTATAGTTCACCTACAATCAAAGAGCATTCTGAACTCCACGAATGATGGAATTGAACCAAATATGGCACACAGAACTCCCACGACGAACAGAAAATATATATCAAGGATTGGTTGGGGGGGGGGCGCCAAAATACTGTTTGCTTACCTTTGAAAATTACCTAGGGCCACTTGGTTGGGGGGAGGGGGCGCCAAAATAATGTTTGCTTACCATTGAAAATTACCTAGGGCCGGCCCTGTGGACAAGGGACCACCAAACCAGCATTACCCAAACATGAATCAAGGAACTACAGACTAATCCAACCAGAGAAGTCAGCCATAGCAGCACACCTGATGAAATAACATGAAAACAGCATATTATTTGGAAACACAAAAATGCTGGACCACCCCAACAACCACCATGTCAGGCTACACAGAGAAGCCATTGAAATCCACAAGCATGTGGACAATTTCAACAGAAAGGAAAAGACCATGAAAATGAACAAAATCTGGCTATCAATATTAAAAACCTCAAAAATTATACAGTAAATAAAGAACAAAACTCAAACAAGGGGGAACTCCAGACAAGAAACAATCAGGAACAGCTAATCAGCTCTCCCTCAACAAAGGATTCCCCCAGATTCCACTTATCCGTCCACCGCCTTGTATGCCTGAGGTACGTACCCCCTTTAGTCTTGACCTGTGTTTCTACTTATAATTCATTTCCATTTTCAATTAGCCGTTCCCTGTGTCTCCCTCCTTCCTTATTTTGTCAGCCCCTTTTTCCCAATTGGCCATAACCGAGAGGGCTGCCTTAGTCCCTGAGTAACCCTCATCCCTAACACCACCCCCACGAAAAAGGAAAAAGAAAAAATCACAGGCCATCACAAGGCTAATAAAGGTGGACAAGTGAAATCACAAATAGCAAATGGTTGCCGCAAAACAGAAAAGAGGTGGTTCGAACACCATAGATGTTGTAAACAGATAGATAAAAAAAATTTGCCTAGTTTTTCTATAATATTCTTTCTTTCTCCCACCCTAGATTTTCCACGATATATAAACCCAATTTCCTAGTTTCCAATAGACCTCACTACCTCTGAGGATGCCTGCCATAGATGCAGGTGAAACGTCAGGAGAGAATGCTTCTTGAACATGGCCATACAGCCAAAAAAACCCACAACAACCCAGTGATTCCAGTCATGAAAACCTTTGATAATACGAAGAAGCACTTGTTTATTTTAAATCTATTGCATGACAACTTTTGATGATGGGCGCACAGATTTGGAACAGGATCCTTCTCCCTCTGTTTCTCTGTTTCATAATATGAAATAAAATTATTTAAAATATACAAATTATGCAAATTTCTTTTTCTATCAAGGAAGCAAACAAGAATACACACAGGCTTGGCTCCAATCTT
This sequence comes from Anolis sagrei ordinatus, assembly GCF_025583915.1. Classification (NCBI taxonomy): domain Eukaryota; kingdom Metazoa; phylum Chordata; class Lepidosauria; order Squamata; family Anolidae; genus Anolis; species Anolis sagrei. The sequence goes on along the minus strand of NW_026845477.1, from coordinate 118,866,453 downwards.
TTGCAGTTAGTATAAATATGGAGCACTTGGTGGCACAATGGATTAAACTCTTGTGTTGGCAGGTCAGTGGTTCAAATCTGGGAAGCGGGGTGAGCTCCAATCTGTCAGCTCCAGATTCTCATGAGAGAACATGAGAGATGCCTCCCACGGGATGGTAAAACATCTGGGCATCCTCTGGGCAACGTCCTTGCAGAATGGCCAGTTCTTTCACAGCAGAAGTGACTTGCAGTTTCTCAAGTCGCTCTTGACACACATAAAAACGTATACATGTAATGAGCAAAAAGTATCTCCACATGAAGTAACTCACAGCAGCTTAGTGGATTACATATAGTAATATAATAGGAGCTCCAAGTTCTCCTTTTGGGTTCTATGTTTTATGAAGGGATCAAACCATACAAACCATTTGCTGCAAATAAATGAGGAAGCAACAGTGGTTCAAAATAAGAAAGGAACAGTTATCCCTGATCATTTTCAGGTCATTTCATACAATGAGAAAATAAGGGTGGGTACCACTTTCTATTTCTTCCCGAGGTTCTGAAAGCACATAATCTGTTGTCCCACTCCCTCCTCTTTTTGCCATGCATACATCCTTGTTCCGGCTGCCATCTTCTGAACGTGGGGTTGTACTTAATGGCCCTCTTGTTCAAGGTTGGGAGCTTCAAGCAGCAGCTGCCACCCCCCACCCCAAAGGCACAGGCATTTCTCCTTGGACCCCCCACTCTGGAGGGAACATGAGCCCAGGAGTCTTATATTACAGCAGCTGGAGAGTCCTATTAAGTCCACCGTCCACCTGCCCTACTGATCCTTAGTCTGGAGCATGGGTGGGCTTCTGAGGGGTGGGGAGGAGGATGAAGTTTAACATCTGCCAATGACCGGTATGAGCTCCTTGAGCTGCCTCTCTTGACTACTCTCCCTTTTTCTTGTTGTCAAATTTATGTAGACATTCATGTGGTGCTTAAATTATTGTATCTTCTGTTGCTACCTTGAATTCCATGCTAAGGAGGTTTGGGTTTTCTTTCTATGACTCTCCAGGTCTTTGGCCAGACTGTTCTTAGAATAATAGAATCATAGAGTTGGAAGAGACCTCAAGGTCCATGAAGTCCAACTTCTAGCCATGCAGGAACACACAATCAAAGCATCCCTGTCAGATGGACATCCCACCTCTGCTTAAAAACCTCTTGATGTAGAGACTCCACCACACTTCAAAGCAGCAGTGCATTCGACTGCCAAACAACTCTTACAATCAGGATGTTCTTCCTAATGTTTCAACTTATGTCTGAGGACTGGGACCCCCGGGGGGTCATGAGGGGTTGTCAAAGGGGTCACCAAAGACTACCAGAAAACGCAGTATTTTCTGTTGGTCATGGGGGTTCTGTGTGGGAAGTTTGGTCCAATTCTATCATTGGTGGGGTTCAGAATGCTCTTTGTAGGAGAACTATAAACCCCAGCAACTACAACACCCAAATGTCAGGGCCTATTTTCCTCAAACTCCACCAGTATTCACATTTGGGCATATTGAGCATTCATGCAAAGTTTGGTTCAGATCCATCATTGTTTGAGTTCACAGTGCTCTCTGGATGTAGATAAACTACAACTCCCAAACTCAAGGTCAATGCCCACCAAACCCTTCCAGTATTTTCTATTGGTCATTGGAACTCTGTGTGCTAAGTTTGGTTCAATTCCATCATTGGAGGAGTTCAGAATACTTTTTGATTGTAGGTTAACTAAATCCCAGCAACTACAACTCCCAAATGAGAAAATCAACTCCCACAACCTCATCCATATTCAAATTTGGGCATATCAGGAATTTGGTCCAGTGAATGAAAATACATCTCTCATATCAGATATTTTCATGATCATTAGTAACGGTAGCAAAATTACAGTTATGAAGTAGCAATGAAAATAATTTTATGGCTGGCGGTCACCACAACACGAGGAATTGTATTAAGGGGTCGCGGCATTAGGAAGGTTGAGAAACCCTGTCTTAGAACAACAGTCTCCTTGTCTCTGAGGATTCCAACCCTGAAAGAAACACATACTTATGCAAAGCTTGAGAAAGTTGCTTTTGGATGCAAACTCCAGGAATCCTCCAGAGTGTATTGGCAATACTGGAGACAAAAAAAATCTTTCCCCTTGTTCTTCATATCAGGTACTATATGGTGCTTCCTAGGTAAAGCCCACTGGATCCAAAATTATCATTTATTCCAGTGCCTTTTTTGTCCAAACGCAGGGCTACTTTGCTGCCCCTGGGAAACCTTATTGCCATCAGGCATATAGATAAAGGCAGTCTCCCATCTTACAAAAATTTGTAATCTGTGACAAACAACAGCCTGGGTTGCATTTCAGCAATCCCCAGATTGGTTCCAGGAAACAACTTCCTTCCCAGGCAATATCTACAGAGCAGTCTTTCCTCTAGAGCTGTTGGACCATAACATCCATAATCTGAAACCAGTGTGACCATTTCATAGTCAGGGACTATGAAAATTGTACATCAATGATTTGGAGGAAAAACAATATCTTTTGAAAAAGACCATGTCAAATTTAGGCTATATTTTAATGATCATATGCTAGAGAAATTTTGCAAGAGGCTATTGTAAACCGAGGGCTTTATGCACTTCCATGCATGGTTTTCCATGGTTTTGTCTCCTTCAGGAGGAAGTCTTGAGCATCCCAATACCCCTGTGAGTCTTGCACAAGTTTTCAGGTCGAGCAAAGACGCATATTACTTACTTACTTAGGCGATCCCTCGTTGTCCGAGTAGGATAGTCTTCCAGGGTAGGTGGCTATAAAGCCCTATTCTTGATCTGCATCTTCTCCTGCAGTGAGGGCATTAGTTTCCAAGTGGAAGGTAGTCCTGGTTGGGGTTGGCTTGACGCGTCTTCCTCTTGGCACGTTTCTCTCTTTCGCCCTCCATTCGTGCCTCTTCAAATTCTGCAGCATTGCTGGTCACAGCTGACCTTCAGCTGGAGCACTCACATGCCAGGGCTCCCCAGTTCTCAGTGTCTATGCCAGTGTCTATGCATATTAACGGGGCGCTGAATCCATTCTGGGTTTTAGTCTGAACCATTGTGGAGGATAGGGTTCAGAACCTTGGATAACTCCTTCGAAGTTTGCATTAAAAGTCTGGAGTGCTCTGCTGCCATTAGTTTGGACTGAATTTGTAACTGCATATTTTAATATTTTCAAAAGGATAGTGGGTTTAATCAGTAGTATCTAGGATTCGTTAACTTTTAGGCCATTTGGATTTTTCTGCATTGAAAACAAAGGCCCCTCCTGCAATCCTTGTGTTGGCCACAGGGGGGCACCTTAGTGATACTATTTTTCATTGCCTTATATGAGAATGCTGTTCACCTGTAATCAGAAAGTCAGTAAGGCTAAATATGGAAGGCAACCAAATTTGCAAGTCATTCTTGCCTTGATGATGGGATTTCACCCTAGAAAAATGGATTTAATCTCCATGTACTTCTGCAGAACATGTTTTACCTACATCTATGAAAGACTGACAAGGCACATGGCAAGACAGGATCCGCAGATTGTTCGAAGTTCAGGATTATGGAGAAATGAAATTCGCACAGAAATGAACAGAACAAGCTTGGAGGTGTATTCAAGCCTTATGAGCAGGTTTGCATTTTGTGCATTTCCTATATTGAAACCCTTCTGTGTAAGAACTAATATGCAACCTGTCATAACCTTTCTGATTTGATGCATATTTCATGCTCCCCATACTCATTAATTGAGTGAACTCCCCCAATACATGTGAGAATAACTTGCAATTTCAGCTAGTTCAGATAGCAGCAGACAGGTTACTAACTGGGGCTCCGTACAGGGAGAGAACTACTCCCATGTTGCGGCAGCTCTACTGGCTGCCTGTCTGCTTCCATGCTAAATACAAAGTGCTGGTCATAACCTATAAAGCTCAAAATGGTTCAGGTCCAGGCTATCTGTCAAACCACATCTCCCTATATAGACCACCTCACACACTGGAGGCTCTGCTCTCAGTCCCACCCCTGTCTCAAGCGCGACTGGTGGGAATGAGAGAGGGGGTCTTCTCCATGATCACACCCCACCTCTGGAACACCTTACTCAATGAAATAAAAATACCCCCCACTCTCCACCCCTTTAAAAAAACTTTTGAAAATGTACTTATGCACTTTAGCGTATGGAGAGGAGGAGGACTAGCACATCTTAAGCCAACCTCACTGGAATGCTGGCAAATTTACTTGCATCTTATGGACTGCTACGGTACATTGTGATATGTCTTTATTTGATTGCTGCTGTCAATTTTATTTTAATGTTTGTTTTATTTGTAATCTTCGGGCTTGTCCGTGTGTAAGCCGCCCTGAGTCCCCTTGGGGCGATGGTGGCGGGGAATAATAATAATAATAATAATAATAATATTTTTTAAAAAAATCATTACTGATATATTAGGCACTTTTTAATTCATTTTAGTCATTTAACTTTTGTGGGCACTTGTGTTTTTAGTGTAATTATGTTTAATTTAAATGTTAGTATTTTTTCTTTTATTTCTATTTTCTCTTGTAGTTATAAGTTTATTGATGCTATTATGTATTATTTTGTTGTGCGCATTTTTGTTGACTACGGCATTAAATGTTTGCATTTTTGTATGCAAACTTCTCTGAGTCCCCTCGGGGAGAGAGAGCGGTCTATACATAAAATTATTATTGTTGATGTTCATTCATTCAGTTGCTTCCGACTCTTTCTGACCTCATGGACTAGCCCACACCAGAGCTCCCTGTCAGCCGTAACCACCCCGAGCTCCTTCAAGGTCAAGCCAGTCACTTCAAGGATACCATCCATCCATCTTGCCTTTGGTCAGCCCCTCTTCCTTTTTCCTTCCATTTCCCCCAGCATAATAATAATAATAATAATAATAATAATAATAATAATAATAATTATTATTATTATTATTATTATTATTAAAAGTAAGATGACCATCACATTATATTTCTCTTTGCACATTTTCTTTATTCTTTCCAAGTATGCATTGTGTAATTTTCTAATATTGCATTCCTGTAATTTTCTAACATTTATTTCCATTCAGCTAAGTGGCACTTATTTCTGGAAAAATATACACACATTTCTTCTGTTCCGAATCGGCTCAGTATCACGATGCAGCTATAAATGAAGTGGGAGATGAAGGTTAAGTTTATAGGTTTTCTAAGATCCTTTGTTATGCATCCGCAAGTTAGTTTTGACTTTTGGTGACCCTGTGAATGAGAGGCCTCCAGAAGACCGTGATATTAACTTCCTCAGTCAGGTCTTACAGACTTGAAGCTGTGGCTTCCTTGACTGAGTTTGCCCTACCTTTTTTCCTACCACCTTCAGTTTAACTAAGGATTATTGTCTTTTCCAATGAATCATGTCTCATGATATATCGTAAGTACCATCATTTCAGTTTAGTCATCTTGGGCTTCTACTGATAGTTCAGGCCTGATTTGCTTTGAGACTCATTTTTTTCAGCAATTCACTATATTGGGATAACTCTCTTTCAGCACCACATTTCAAATGTACAGTTTTCACACAGAAATTGGAAGTACGATGACATGGAAGATCTGACTTTAGTGTTGCATGATATATCTTCTCACCTGAGGAGCTTATCTCATTCCTTCAGAGCTGCCCTTCCAAGCATTTGTCTTCTGATTTCTTTACTACAGCCCCGATTTTGATTAATGACTGATCCAGGGTACTGAAAAACCACCACAAAGTTGGGGTCTTCATCATCTTCTTTAAAGGCATTTAGACCTGAGGTCTATTAACATTACAAAATTCTGCATGGCGGAAATATCTGACATAATATAGGAGTGTGCATATGCTTTTATATTTATCTATGTATGAATTACTTTCCCACCAGAGCAGTACCTATTGATCTACTCACATTTGCATGTTTTCGAACTGCTAGGATGGCAGAAACTGGGGCTAACAGCGGGAGCTCACGCCACTCACCGGATTCGAACCTGCGACCTTTCGGTCAACAAGTTCAGCAGCTCAATGCTTTAACCTACTGCACCACTGGGAAGGTAATGGCACTCCATGCAGTCATGCCAGCCACATGACCTTGGAGGTGTCTATGGACAACGCCAGCTCTTTGGCTTAGAAATGGAGATGAGCACCAACCCTCAGAGTCGGATACAACTGGATTTAATGTCAAGGGAAAACCTTTACCTTTACCTATGTACAAGTTATAGGAGAGCCAGTATGGTGTAGTGGTTTGAGCATGAGACTATGACTCTGGAGACTAGAATTTGAATTTTTGTTCAACCCTGGAGAAGGTGGAAACTGCCAGGCATGACCTTGGAGGTGTCTATGGACAACGCCGGCTCTTTGGCTTAGAAATAGAGAGGAGCACCATCCCCAGAGTTGGACACAACTGGATTTAATATCAAGGGGAAACCTTTACTTTAACTTAATGTCCTTCAATCGCGATTCCCATCATTCCCATCTAGCATGACTATTGACCACTGTGACTGGGGATGGCAAGGAATCGCCATTCAACAGATTGAGAGAGCACTGGCCTGGAGAAGACTGTCTTAATACCTATCCTTTTTCTAAATTAATCGCTGGCATAAAGAGCTCAGCCCTACCATGAAACATCCACTTAATTGTATTGAATTTCCTTCAGAGATTGGTGAGCTTGAAACCCAGGGGATACACTATTCAGCTTATTAAAAACAGATCTAATTCCAGCTCTGGCAAAAGAAAGTGTGGAGTATTTGACTTGATTGACTTTGTTGCCTTAGAAACCATATGCTAAAGTTGCCGCTGGTGCCAACATCTGCCTCTGCGCTCCCATAGGTGCTCCGATTCCCCAAAGTTCAGGAAGGGATTGTGAAAGAAGATAAGGGAAACCAGGGAGCTGTAGCACAGTGGCTGCGGGTGGTTTTCCTTTGGGATCAAAGTGTTTGGAGTGTTGGGTTGACCTTGTTGTTGCTGTCATGTATCTTCACATGGTTTCTAACACATGACAACCCTAAGGTGAACCTGTCAGTGAGTTTTCTTGGCAATATTGGTTCAAAAGAGATTTACCCTTGCCTTCCTCTTGAGGCTGAGAGAATGACACTGGCACAAGGTCACCTAGTAGGTTTCTATGGCCAAGCAGGGAATCGAATCCTGGTCTCAAGTCATAGTCCAATACTCAACCTACTATACCATACTGGTCCAAGTGACTTCTTTAATTTCAAAAATGGATTATAAGTGCATCTCCTATTTCTTTAGCTAGTGCTATGCCACATCCACCTAGAGTGCACTGGCTAGGCCAGAGATTTGGGGTCCAGGACCTAGTCCCCATTGACTGTGAAACTATTGACTCTTCTTGGGCCAGTCATTCTCTTTCAGTCTAAACTTCTACACTGGAGCGCCCAGTGGTACAATGGGTTAAACACTTCTGCCGTGAGGACTGCTGACTGGTTCAAATCCATCTGTCAGCTCTAGCTTCTCATGCAGGAACACGAGAGAAGCCTCCCACAGGATGGTAAAACACCCAGGCATTCTTTGGGTAACATCCTTGCAGATGGACAATTCTCTCACACCAGAAGCGACATGCAGTTTCTCAAGTCACTCCTGGCATGGAAAAAAACCCCTTTTACACTATGTTCTTGTTAGCATAATGTGGGAAGAAGGAGAAACATGTACACTGATACCTTGATCATTGAAGCAGAAAATAATTTTGAAACATCACCCCCCTCTGCTTCTCTTTTTAAAACAGTAAACAATGATTTAAAAAACATTAAACAATATATATATATATATATATATATATATATGTATGTATGTATGTATGTATGTATTATTTTTGTCACAAAGACTAGACAAGGAGGATACATGTTCAGGTGTACACTCCTAATTACTAGAAATAATCCTTTTGTGTCCTGTGTGCTCACTTCTTAAGGATATCTGATCAGCAGCTATTACTGATAGTGAGAGATTGGGTCAAGCCATTTTAGGCTGAATCTACACTATGATGATTGCAGATTATCTTCTTACCCCAGATTATATGGCTGTGTAGAATCATATAGTCCAAATCAGATAATCTGGGATCATATCAACAGTGTAGAAGGGGCCTTAGCACTTCTATACCTCAAGCCTCCCTAGAGATCTTCTTTTGAACTCCAGGTTTGTGCAACTATATCTGGTAGAATGGAATCAATTCTACACAAGCTAGGGTTCTCTATCCCTTGTTCTAGCGAAAGCTGGCATTGCATGCCGTTAGGATGATATACTGAGTTGCATTATGTTTTAGAAAACATATTTAGTGCTGAGCTCAGTATCCTGTAATATTCCAGATGTTTTTCTACATCTGCACCATAAAGTCCTAAACCAGGAGGCTCCACCTGGCTTGTTTGGGGATTCTGGGATTTATAAAAGCTTTTGTAAATTCTGAGAGCAAGTGAACCATGCCAGAATTTGTCTAGGTATGCAAGGTTTACAAGATTATTCCATTTACAAGATTATTCTGTTCACGTTAATACAGTGTGTGTATGTATCTGCCTGCATATGAAGAGCAGAGAAGGAAAGAGAATTATTTTTCCCTGGCCTGCAGTTGTTAAGGGGCCAGGGCCTCCCCAGAAAGACATGGAAATCAGTTCCTCCTCCTCCGACTAGCATTTCTCTCTCTCTTTTTTTTACAGCTCCATCCTCCTATCTATATAAATAAAAATGTAATGTCCGTTTGTGGGATTAACATAACTCAAAAACCACTGGACGAATTGCCACCAAATTTGGACACAAGACACCTACTAACCCAAGGAGTGACCATCACTCAAAAAAATGATTTTGACATTTGGGAGTTGTAGTTGCTGGGATTTATACTTAACCTACAATCAAAGAGCACTCCAAACTCCACCAATGATGGAATTGAACCAAACGTGATTCAGAGAACTCCCATGACCAACAGAAAATACTGGAACGGTTTGCAGGCATTGACCTTAAGTTTGGGAGTTGTAGTTCACCACGTCCAGAGAGCACCGTGGACTCAAACAATGATGGATCTGGACCAAAGCTGGCATGTATACTCAATATGCCCAAATGTGAAGATAGATGAAGTTTGGGGAAAATCAACCTTGAGATTTGGGAATTGTAGTTGCTGAGACTTATAGTTTGCCTACAATCAAAGAGCATTCTGAACCCCATCAATGATAGAATTGGGCCAAACTTCCCACACAGAACCCCCATGAACAACAGAAAATACTGTGTTTTCTGATGGTCTTTGGCGACCCCTCTGAAACCCTCTCACGACCCCCCCAGGGGTCCCGACCTCCAGGTTGAGAAACACTGGTTTAAACCCTTGTGCCAGAAGAACTGAAGACCAACAGGTTGGAGGTTCAAATCCGGGGATAGAGTGGATGAGCTCCCTCTGTTAGCTCAAGCTCCCCATGCAGGAACATGAGAGAAGCTTCCCACAAGGATGGTAAAACATCAAAACATTCAGACATCACCTGGGCAACAACCTTGCAGATGGCCAATTCTCTCACACCAGAAGCGACTTGCAGTTTTTCAAGTCGCTCCTGACATGAAAAAAGCACATTTGTAATTATTAGAATTATTTAACTAAATCTGAAATAGTATAATAATGTAATTTTTTGTTTTCTTTCCATCACAGTTAAAATTGGGGTACGTTCTATTGTGTTTTAGTTATAGGCCTTTTTTCTGCTTTTTTCTCTTTCTTTTCCTCACTTGTGTTGTTTCCTTTGAATGTGTATTACTTTAATTTGATTGTAAACTAGACTGCTCACGTAATAAATATATGACACAAAGAGGAAAAACCCAATGCCCTTTTTTTGCAACCCCCATAGGGATGAAGAATGTCAAAGCCAACACATCTGGTGGAGACTGGCAAAGGATGGGTTGACTGCAAAGAGACAGAAAAGAAACAGCGGCTGATTGGAGATGCATAAGGGCATTTGCTGCTACTATGCGATTTTATTATCTCCAGTATCTAATAACAACCTGATTTGGAGCCTAATCCTGAACATGTGTTTCTAGAAGGAAAGTCGACTGATTCTATGGGGTGTGGATTTAAAGACTGTAAGCTATGGCTGCCACCCTATATTATGAGTAAGCTCTGCTATGTACAATGAAGCTTCCTTTTGAGTAGATATATATATCATTACACTCCAAGAACATGAAAAGAAGTATTTTTGGCTTTTTGCCTAGAATTTATCAAAATATTTGAAAATAAATTGAGTCGTAGTATTTACTTAAATAAGGATGCACAAAATAACCAAGCTAGACTTCTTCCTCTAAACAATAGGTTTAAAAATTATGTTATAGGGAAACATAATAATTTTTACTATCATCTTTCCTAATTCTCCTAAAAATGACATATCGAGAAGCTGCTGTCTTTAAATTACGTAGACTGGATCGATAGGCTGATTATTCTGTTGAAATGGCTTTCTATTAACTGATTAAAATATCTTGAATTGGTGCGCATTCTTGGTGTGAGCATGAGCATGCTTTTCAAAACCTGACAAAGAAACACCCTTGGGTGGATTTTCTGAACCAAGGTTGTGCAGTAGCATCTTGGTGACACAAGAGGGCAGTGAAGCGCTTCATCTGTGAACCTGGCCCTTTGCAGAGCCAGACTCCAAAATGCCTAATAAATAAGCAAAGAATGGGACTTTGCGTCTAATGTGCTCATTAATGAGGATAATTGGCATAGTTTAGAGAGTGAATCCTCACTTACAGGCCTGGGTGGGGGCACATGAGCTGTCTATCTCCTGTGCAACTGCTTTCACTATCTCTATGTATGCATGTTATGCTATATGTCTGGCCTAAGCAAACATGATTTCTGTTGTCATCTTGACAGATTCCAATATTGTTTCTTAACAGTTGCTTAAATTCTATGGTGTTGAATAGTTGAAATATGGGTCATGGCACTGGAGACTTGTATGTGTGCAAGTAAATGTATAACATCAGTAGTTGGATTGTCCAAATGGAAACATTGCCCAAAATGCTTTTCACTGAGGTTGCCAAGTGTTCATAGAGTCTCTGTAATTGTGTCATTTACTGTGTTTTGGAAGTGATTTTTGGCAACTTTTAGTGCCCCTAGGAATGAATACACACACACACACACACACAGAGTATATATATATACACACACACACACACACACACATACACACACCTGCCTACCTGTGTGACCGCATCTCCGTTTACAAACCCGCACGCTCCCTCCGATCATCTGGAGAGGCCCTGCTCACGATCCCACCTGCGTCGCAGGCGCGTTTGGTGGGGACAAGGGACAGGGCCTTCTCTGTGGTGCCCCCCCCGACTCTGGAACTCTCTCCCCAAGGACATCAGACAAGCCCCAACGTTGGCAGTCTTTAGGAAGAGCCTGAAGACCTGGCTGTTCCAGTGTGCCTTTCCAGAATAGGAAACTCCTGGCTTCAAGTCCCAAATGCACTTTGCTAGAGATTCAGGATTATCTGCACATTGCACCTACCTCCAAATACCTCTACATATTACCTGTCAAGTTTCAGCACTTTTAAATTTTGTCCATTACATTTGGCCCGGCCTTAGGTTTTAATTGTGTCACGGTGTCATTGTTTTACTGTATTATTGTTTGCTTGATGTTTTATTATTTGCTTATGAGTTTATTGTGTATTGTATGTTGTTGATTGTCGGTGGCCTTGGCCTTTGTAAGCCGTATCGAGTCCTTCGGGAGATTTTGCGGAGTATAAATAAAGTTAATAGTAATAATAATTATATATATGTGTGCGTGTATCTAAATAAATAATATATATATATGTGTGTGCGTGTATCTAAATAAATAAAAATGTAATATTTGTTTGTGGGATTAACATAACTCAAAAACCACTGGACAAATTGACACCAAATTTGGACTCAATACACCTATCAGGCCAATGAGTGACCATCACTCATAGAAATACTGAAAAACACAGCAGAAGAGACTTAAAAAGCCAAAAAATAAAAATACATTACAACGCATGCGCAAAACCACACACACACATATGCAAACACACATATATACACATATACACAAATACATATACACACAAACATAAAACACATATACACAGAATGGGCCACAGCAAAGTGTGGCAGGGGACGGCTAGTGTGTGTATGTGTGTGTGTGGTAAAGGTTTCCTTTTGACATTAAGTCCAGTCTGACTTCGGGGGTAGGTGCTCATCTCTATTTCTAAGCTGAAGAGCTGGCGTTGTCTGTAGACACCTCCAAGGTCATATGGTCAGCATGACTGTACGAAGTGCCGTTACCTTCCCGCAGAAGTGGAACCTATTAATCTACTCACATTTGCGTGTTTCCAAAGTGCTAGGTTGGCAGGAGCTGGGGCTAAAAGTGGGAGCTCACGCACTCCCTGGATTAGAACTGCTAACTTCTTGGTCAGCAAGTTTAACAGCTCAACGATTTAACCCTCTGCGCCACCAGGGTCTCTCTCTCTTTCTCTCTCTCTCTATATATATTCATATATATGAATCATATATATATGATTCAAAATCACATATGCTATCTATTGCAAACCAAAGAGGTTTCAGAAACACCAAAATCATTTTTAAGGTACATAGGTGTGTCTGTTTCAAGACCGGAAAGACAGGCCATTATGAATTTTATGTACTTAAAAGTATGGAATGCAGCGAACAAGAATAAAATTATTATTATTATTATTATTATTATTATTATTATTATTATTATTATTGCCACCAACTAATGCAGTTAACAAGGTGACTACAGAGAAAAATACGACAAAATAATAAATTAAATATTTCTAAAAAAAACCCCTTATAATTAGATGTAATAATTCAAGGAGGTGCTAGAGATTGGCATTGAATCTCTAGTGACTTACTCATACGCATAAGCCACTATTTGATGATGCCAGCATTAAGCAATGAAAATGCATGTGTAAATGAACCCTTTGAAAGTTATCCAGAATCTCTTTCACTCCTTCAAAGTCTCACAAACCCACACGAGTTTCACACAAAACATTTTAGAGAAAATGTCCACAAGGCAGTTGAAAGAATGGGCTGGAATGGAATGATACCTGCACGTTCTGCTTTAAAATGGAAGAAAAACCACTAGAATTGTTGGATTGTACTGTCAAGACTGCAGTTCGCATTTGTGGGATGCACTAAATGTTGTGAAAGAAAAGGCATCTCATTTTCCCAATCCTTTTATCTACCTCCTTTAGCAGCCCGAGTCACATCCTTGTATTACTCCCTAATTTCTTGGCATATAAACTTTGGCAGAGGGGACTTAGCCAAAACTGGGTGCTTCACTGTGCGTAAACATTTTCCATTTGCAAAGTGCCAGCGCTAGGTGCAACTGATCTTATTTCAACCGTGCCACATATGGCAACCATATTTAGGGCTTCCTTAGTTGGGCCTCAAATACAAGGAAATCCTAAGCATGCACTCCTTGCTCAAGAACCTGAAGGAGTGTGACTTGGCTGGCTGAGAGCAGGGTTTCAGGATTAGCCAGGAATAGTTGGCAAGCATCCCAGCAACTTCCAGATGCCTTTATTTGGTGGTCCAGCAGAAACTGGGCCACCTCAGACCTGGGGCAGGGATCTACATTCCCTGCTGGAAAGAAAAAGGGACCCAAGCCATACACATATTTTGCTCATGCTCCTCTGTGTGTGTGTGTGTGTGTGTGTGTGTCAGCCAACTGGCTCCAAGAGAAAAAATATAATAAAGGGAGGACTTGTCCTCCTTTTAACCCTCTGCAGAGGATAATAGGAGATGTTTATCTTGGAGGGGAAACCCAACATATCTGTCGCTAGTGATCCTGCCACATTCCATCACCATTTCTCCTCTCCCCCACATTTCCAGTCACTCTTGCTACCCAGCCCAGGACATCCACATATTTAGCTTCCCTCCCAAAGCCAAGAGAGCTTTGCAAATCCCCTGCAATCATAAATCAAACTCTTTCCTGAATGGAGTGAGATTAAGGGAGGCCAACGAGAGAGTCTACAAGGAAGGAAGGAACTCTCTACCTTTGCCTGTGTGCTTCTTGTGTATGAACACTTTGGGAGCGTGCCTTGCTTGGATGAGAGCATGATTTTAGCAATAGCTCAGTATAATTGGCAAGGATCTCACAATTCAACCCCAAGGTGTCCCCTCATCTTGGACAGGTCTTGCTCCTTTACCACATCTGAGTGTTTCCTCCCTTCTTTCCTGAGTACCCCAGGAGTGGTGCTCTTCTCTGGAGTTGAATCTTGATTTACTTTTTTAAAAAAGTGTTCTGGTTCTCCATACAGTTTCACAGAAAAGAGGCAATGTGCCAATACCAAAAGTTCCTAGGGACATGCACATGGCTGTGAGGCAGCTGAACTCAGGCAGCAGATTTGGCTGTCATGGTAGACATAACCTATGACATCAGTGTGTGAGCAAGATGGCAAGATATCAATATGGAAGAACAGACAAGCTGTTCCCAAGTTAAATGCAAACTACTTTGGCATTTTGGATTCAGTTTGCAGCAACTGGAGTAATCTGAGGACAAAGAGGGAAAATGTGAGGAGTCAGAAGTTGGAATGTTCAAAAACAGCCAACAAAAGTGTGATGAAAAGAGAATTAATTGTGACCATTCTTGCAAAATCGGTACATTTGGAGGGTATGAAAAGAGCAGCAAATTGTTATTCAGTGTCTCAATTGTGTACTTTTATTTCCAGGTATGGAGATCTCTTCCCCAATTGTCAAAGTTATTTGGCTGGTTTCAGCAATTCTGTACCTGACTTTGACTAGTGAGGACTGGTAGCAGTTTGCCATTCGTTGTGCACTTGAGTCATCCAAATGCTGTAGCTTGGCACAGAGAAAGCCCCAATTTCATCCTTTGTCAGCTTTAAGATGAAGAGATAGCAGACAAAAATCAGGGCAAGTAGTTTGACTTGGTATAATGCCAACCTGCAATGTTTCACAAGCTAAATACTGATTGAGTCAATGGGAGATTTCTGAAGGGATTTCCAGGCATTATTATATTTATATTTGTTTATTGTTTTTGTTCATTCGTTCAGTCATTTCCGATTCTTCATGTCCTCATGGACCAGCCCACACCAGAGCTCCCTGTCGGCCGTCACCTCCCCCAACTCCCTCAAGGTCAAACCAGTCACTTCAAGGATCTCATCCATCCATCTTGCCCTTGGTTGGCCCCTCTTCCTTTTTCCTTCCATTTTCCACAGCATTATTGTCTTCTCTAAGCTTCCCTTTCTTCTCATGATGTGGCCAAAGTACTTCATCTTTGCCTCTACTATCCTTCCCTCCAATGAGCAGTTGGGCTTTATTTCCTGGAATATGGACTGGTTGGATCTTCTCGCAGTCCAAGGCACTCTCAGAACTTTTCACCAGCACCACATTTCAAAAGCATCTACCTTCCTTCGCTCAGCCTTCCCTATGGCCCAGCTCTCACATCCGTAGGTGACTATGGAGAATACCATTGCTTCAACTATGCGGATCTTCGTTGCCAGTGTGATGACTCCACTCTTCACTATTTTATCGAGATTGGACATTGCTCTCCTCCCAAGAAGTAAGCGTCTTCTGATTTCCTTTATACTTTATTTATATTTATACTGCACTTTATCTCCCCAAAGGGGACTCAAAGCAGCTTGACATAAAACATTAGTATACAATTTAAAATATACAAATATACAAACATTAAAACAGAATTAAACACAAATAGAGCTTTTAAAAATCACAGTTAAAATTCACATTTGTTTCAAAGCAGCCATCATGGGGGAAGGGGCTCCAATACAAAGGAGTAGCAGAGGAAGCAGTTGCCCTTGCAAGTTCCTATTAGCCCCCATGGCGGAGTTAGTGGAAGAACAGACACCTGGATCAACTTTGTGACACATCCTACTGCAACTGAAGAAAAGACTGGAGAGATCCCATATCCTCAATGGTTGTGTAGAAGGAATTTCAGCAGGTGTTTCCTATTATCTGGTTACATAACAAGAACGGCTGCTGAAATTCATTCTTCTACATAATGATTAAAAGTATAGCAACCATCATTGGTTTCTCCTCCAGTAATCCTTGTCCCCAGCTTGCCTACACAATGAGAACTTTGGGAGTGATTTTGATTGGAAAAATGACTGGGATAGATGTGTTCAGGGTTGCTGCTCCAGCCAAATTCAGGGACCCCTTATTTTGTCTGTTTGTGTGTGCATTTGGGGGAGGGGGGTGGATTTTTGTTTATAAGTTGGAAGGCATAATGGATTGTCTGGATCTTGCTTTCAAATTCGTGTCCTTGCTCAGGCAGAATACCGAATGGCTTTTGATTCTGTCTCTTTGACCTTGCTTGTGCTCAAGGTATTTCCCACTTTTTCATATACACTAGTGTTGTCAAGTTGCCATTTTGAAGCAGAACTTCATGCGGACATCTTTCCAATCAAGTTTTCCTTGGCATGAAGGCAAAGGCATACTTCATATATGCACAAAAGATCGCTTTTTAAGCCACAGAAATAGGACCACTGGGGGGGGGGGGGGGGGGGGAAGATTGACAACCTAAGACTTAAATTTGTTTCTCATGTCATCCCCAAATTGGTGCCCTCTAGATGTGCTGGACTGCAAGTACAATCTTTCCCTTGTGAGTTGAAAACTATAGAAGTTGTAGTGCAACATTTTTGGAGCCCTTGGTGGCGCAGTGGGTTAAACTGCTAACTTGCTGATCGAAAGGTCGCAGGTTCGAATCCGGGGAGCGGTGTGAGCTCCTGCTGTTAGCCTCAGCTTCTGCCAACCTAGCAGTTCAAAAACATGCAAATGTTAGAAGATCAATAGGTACAACTCTGGCGGGAAGGTAACAGCGCTCTATGCAGTCAAGCCGGCCACATGACCTTGGAAATATCTACGGACAACACTGGCTCTTTGGCTTAGAAATGGAGATGAACACCAGCCCCCGGAGTCGGACAAGATTGGACTTAATGTCAGGGAAAACCTTTGGAGAAAAGGCTATTCTGTGCAGTGTTTATTTCCTAAAGTTTGGGATAGCTTATCACTTGCCAGATATATTTGGACTATGATTCATATCTTAGTATGAGCAATACTGGCAGGGGCTGATGGAAGTTGGAGTCCAACCATATTGGAAGAGTCACAAATTGGCCATCTCTGTCCTAGGGAGACATTGTTGGTTTGCCTGCATAATCTCTGATATTAATGTGGGTTTCCTAAGTCTTTCTGTTACAGAACACTGACTCTTAAAATAAGAGAAGACTAATTGTAAGAAAAGGGCTTTCTGCGTATGATACAATATGAATCCCATGTCCTCATATCATATCTACGTTTTCATTTATCTACTTCTGAAAAACTTCTAGGCATTTTCTTGGTCCTCCAGCATGATTCTGTAGTATTATTGTGCCTGAGGTCTTTCATTCCAACAGGGTTGCACCATTATCTGAATCCACGTGAAGTCTGGGGACGTATCCCTGTGAGTATGGTAATTGTACTAATTTTACGAAATCTAGAGTGGGTGGGAATGTGAGGAATCTGAATTCTGGTGATCCTTGCTGGTGTTAGAGGCCCCATCTATGCCACCATTTATTATATGATTATATGATGCAGTTCAGTTTGCATTATAATGGTAGTGTAGATGGGGCCAGATCCCTTCCAATGAAGTTCTTGTAGCTTATCCAAGTCTGGCTCCTGGCTGCCATGTCAGAGTGGCAATGCCCATGGTGTTGCAGTGACAGTTAGATCGTGATCGTGTCTGTTTCCGTCCTTCTCCAGCCATCCAGCTAAGCTGCCCAAGCAGTTCATGCTGGTTGAGTGTTTGGAATCCTCAAATGAGGTCAGAGGTCAGTTGTTGGGAGCCATCTGTAGGGGATCAAGGGCTGTGTTTACACAGGAGGCTTTACCGGGTAGATGTCTGGCAGTCCAAGAGAGATTGGTGATGGTAGACTCCCCCAGCCAGTCATCCGGCTGGGATGGGAATGTGCTGCTGCCATGTCCATCAGTCAGTCTGTCTGTCAAAGTTGAGGCCAGCTATAAATTGGCAGTAAGATAGTGAGAAAGGAAAAGACATTTGTGGGTACTGGTTTTATGGTCAATGTTCCTGTGCTGAAGGGCACAGTGAGGTACTGCCTTTGAGAATGTTACTTTGGAGTAAACTACTGAGTGATTCTGTGAGTTGTAGTTAAACAGCCAATGAAATTGCTTCCTTTGTTGACCCCCTGTTGAGCTTGACCATGTAATTGGTCATTAAGATTGACTTTCTCCATGCATTCCACTTATACAGGACACAAAAATCTTGCTTTCCTGCTTGCAATTTGTTGTTCATCGTATTAAATTCATGTTACTTTGCTGTTGTTGTTGTTGCTGATTTGTTCAGTCGTTTCTGACTCTTCATGACCTCATAGACCAGCCCACGCCAGAGCTCCCTGTTGGCTGTGGCCACCCCCAGATCCTTCAAGGTCAATCCAAGGATGCCATCCATCCATCTTGCCCTTGGTTGGCCCCTCTTCCTTTTTCCTTCCATTTTCCCCAGCACCATTGTCTTCTCTAAGCTTCCCTTTCTTCTCATGATGTGGCCAAAGTACTTCATCTTGGCCTCTACTATCCTTCCCTTCAATGACCAGTTGGGCTTTATTTCCTGAAGTATGGATTGGTTGGATCTTCTCGTGGTCCAAGGCACTTTCAGAACTTTCCTCCAACACCACAGTTCAAAAGCATCTATCTTCCTTCGCTCAGCCTTCCCTAAGGTCCAGCTCTCACATCCATAGGTGACTATGGGGAATACCATTGCTTTAACTATGCAGATCTTCGTTGCCAGTGTGATGTCTCTACTCTTCACTATTTTATCGAGATTGGACATTGCTCTCCTCCCAAGAAGTAAGCGTCTCCTGATTTCCTTTATACTTTATTTTTATTTATACTGCACTTTATCTCCCCAAAGGGGACTCAAAGCAGCTTGACATAAAACATTAGTATACAATTTAAAATATACAAATATACAAACATTCAAACAGAATTAAACACAAATAGAGCTTTTAAAAATCACAGGTAAAATTCACATTTGTTTCAAAGCAGCCATCATGGGGGAAGGGGCTCCAATACAAAGGAGTAGCAGAGAAAGCAGTTGCCCTTGAAAGTTCCTATTAGCCCCCATCGCTCAGCCTTCCCTAAGGTCCAGCTCTCACATCCATAGGTGACTATGGGGAATACCATTGCTTTAACTATGCAGATCTTCATTGCCAGTGTGATGTCTCTACTCTTCCCTATTTTATTGAGTTTGGACACTGCTCTCCTCCCAAGAAGTAATGTTACTTTAGTGGAGGGCAAAAGAGAAAAATATGCCAAGAGGAAGGCACATCAAGCGAATCTTTGTTGGGATCACCTTCTATCTGGAAATGGATGTCCTCGCTGCGAAAGAACATGCAGATCAAGAATAGGTCTCTACAGTCACCTACGAACCCACCACCAAGACCTTGCACTTGGAAGACATACTTGGTTGCGAGTGAGCCTATGATGATGGAACGAGAGCCAGTATGGTGTAGTGGTTGGAGCACTGAACTGGTAATTTTTGAGATGCAGATTCAAGTCTGTAAATGTGTTGACTTTGCATTCATCATTTTCAGCCTCACTTCATTCACAGAGTTGTTGTACCAACAAAGTGGAAAGGTGAAAGAACACCATGTTATGGTTAACCATTTAGTTAAGTAATTCTGGAATAACAATGTTTTAGGCTTGGAGGGCACCTTGAGATGAACTTCTGGACCAACCCTCTCCTTAATCTGAGATAGGATTACTGGTACATAAACTACCCTTGACAGATGTTTATCCAGTGTGTTTACAAATCTCCCAACCTTGGTCTCAGCAGTTGATTGCCTGAGTTTTTTAATAGCATCACTTGACTGTATCCTGTCTATTCTAAATCTTCTCTTACTGTGAGTAAACATGCCTTTCCACTTTCTTTCCACCTAGGGCCTTCTCAACCCACCATACCCCTTTACAAAAATTTCCTCTGGTGCCCTCTGATCCCTGTCCAGTGTTTCTTTTTATTTTGTGTATCCTCAAAATGTGTATCCAGCACTCCTACTGAGGAGTTACCAATGTCTGTTATTTTGAAAAATGAAGATTTTGCTCTTTTGAAAACAGTAAACATGCTGCCTTTAAAGAATCTATTAATTTATTTTTTATCTATTTTACACATCCTAAATTGTGAGTTTAGTAAAAGTTAACATAAAAAATGAACTTTAACACATCCTTAAAAGTGTTCAAAATAATCTCAAATAACTGGGTTTAAAAGAGGTTCATTGTACTTTTTACTTACTTACTTAGGCAATCCCTTGTTGTCCGAATGTTCTCCTGCAGTGAGGACATCGGTTTCCAGGTGGAAGGCTTTCACAGTTGGTGTTGGCTTGATGCGCCTTCCTCTTGGCACGTTTCTCTCTTTCACCGTCTATTCGTGCCTCTTCAAACTCCACAGCACTGCTGGTCACAGCTGACCTCCAGCTGGAGTGCTCAAGGGCCAGAACTTCCCAGTTCTCAGTGTCTATGCCAAAGTTTTTAAGGTTGGCTTTGAGCCCATCTTTAAATCTCTTTTCCTGCCYGCCAACATTCCATTTTTTGTTCTTGAGTTCGGAGTAGAGCAACTGCTTTGGGAGACGGTGGTCGGGCATTCGGACAATGTGGCCGGTCCAGCGRAGTTGATGGYGGAGGACCATCGCTTCAATGCTGGTGGTCTTTGCTTCTTCCTGCATGCTGACATTTGTCCGCCTGTCTTCCCAAGAGATTTGCAGGATTTTTCGGAGGCAACACTGATGGAATCGTTCCAGGAGTTGCATGTAAYGTCTTTAGATAGTCCATATTTCACAGGGATATAGCAGGGTTGGGAGGACAATAGCTTTATAAACAAGCACCTTGGTATTCCTATGGATGTCCCAGTCCTCAAACACTCTGTGCTTCATTCAGAAAAATGCTGCACTTGCAGAGCTCAGGCGGTGTTGTACTTCAGTGTCAGTGTTGACTTTTGTGGAGAGGTGGCTGCCAAGGTAATGGAAGTGGTCAACATTTTCTAATGTTACACCATTAAGCTGTATTTCTGGCATTGCAGATGGATTGGCTGGTGACTACTGGAAGAGCACTTTGGTTTTTTCGATGTTCAATGACAGGCCAAGCTTCTTGTATGCTTCTGTAAAGGTGTTTAGAGTGGCTTATAGGTGGTCTTCTGAATGCCCACAGACAACATTGTCATCAGTATATTGGAGTTCTATAACAAGTTCATTGTATGGCATTAGGGGCTCTCCCAAATAGGCCCTATATCTCAGGATCTGATCCCAGGTTTTCTACATTAAACTGGATTATATGAGTCCGCAGTGCTAGATAATCTGAGAGAAACAGAAAACCTGGGATCACATCCTGGGATATAAGGCCTGTCTGGAAAGGCCCTGGGAAAGTCAGCATACAAGGAATATTGCTCTTCCATATTTCAACAAAGTTGTACTTTCCAAATGATTGACACTGGGTGCTTTTCAAGGTGTCTTGATTAAGGTAGATTCATTTTGATTCACAGGAGTAATAAAAAAGATTCCAGGCAAATTATTTGTTGATCAGGTTTCTCTGTGAACAAGTGTCATCTTCAAATAAATTGCTTCTGTTTTTTATCATTGCTAAGGTTCATACTAGAGATGTGTGTATTGTATATACTGTGAAAAGAAACAGTTATGATAAAATTGTTTACAAAACCTCCCCTAATCCAGTTTTTCTGGGTTCCCCTATCCACACCTTTCCACCCTCTTTCTTTAAATTAGAAAATTGGTAAGTTAATGTTGGGGGAATTTAAATGCATAAATTGCAGTGCAGCTAGCAGAACATGCATGCTGTGGCTGAGGATGTCAGTGGTCCAAAATTGCCCTGGAAAATTTAGGAAACAGCAGCACCATTTTAGGCAGGATATATGAACATGTCTTTGCATGGCCAACGTTGTTGGTCTTGGAAAGACAGATATTGTTTTAATGTAAACAGAAAAGGAAGGTTTATTTAATATACATCTGTAAGCTTTGCATCAAGAAAGAAAGACAGTTGAGCTTTAAAAGCTCTCCCCCGGTGGCGCTGTGGGTTAAACCCTTGTGCCAGCAAGACTGAAGACCGACAGGTTGTAGGTTTGAATCCCAGGAGAGAGTGGATGAGCTCCCTCTGTCAGCTCCAGCTCCCCATGCGGGGATGTGAGAGAAGCCTCCCACAAGGATGGTAAAACATCAAAACATCTGGGCATCCCCTGGGCAATGTTCTTGCAGACGGCCAATTCTCTCACACCAGAAGCGACTTGAGTTTCTCAAGTTGTTTCTGACATGAAAAAAAAATTAAAGCAAGATCTCCCATATTTAGTAGAGCTGGTTTTCCAGTAAATACATTTCATTTAGGGTTGCAGTGGTAGTGACCATTTTCAAAGCAGAAGAAGTATCGTGTTGCTATAGATGCCTCTGTCTGCATTCTGTAGGCCAGGAGGCAACCTCCTCAAGTTTTCTGATAAGTAGATAAGAGTAACCAATAGTATCATGTTAAATTAGACCCTGGAAATGTGAGCCATATGCACACGGGCCCACGTGCACTATAGAGTTATATTTCTTTACTCTGTGACACTGGGACAATGGGTTATACGCAGAGCAGGATCACACACAAAACAGGCTCACTGAAATTAAAATGCTAAAACAGGGTAGTACAACTGAAACCTTTGGCCTTATTCCATGTGGTCATTCTGATGAGCTCCCTCTATCAGCTCCAGTTCCTCATGTGGGGACATGAAAGAAGCCTCCCACAAGGATGATAAACCATCAAAACATCTAGGCGTCCCCTGGGCAACGTCTTTGCAGACGGCCAATTCTCTCACACCAGAAGCGACTTGCAGTTTCTCAAGTCGCTCCTGACACGACAAAAAAAATTAATAAATCTGAGTCTAAGTTCAAAAGCCTTCAGCAAATGATTAGTTGAGATCTCTGGCTAAATATGATCTCCTTTATCTCAAGCAGCATATTGGATTAGAAAGGAGAGAAAGAAAAGATGGATGGCAGACAAAAGGGAAAAAAGGGGTGACACAACCATATTTGGCTGTTTGTTCTCACTGCTGCCATCGGCCCCATTTCCAGCAACATTAGGTCCCCAACCGGTGCTTGACAGTAATGTAAGTCACAACATTATAGGTACTGCTCTGCTTTACTTTATATATAAAAAACTAATTCTGATGACTAGTAACTTCAAAAAGAGCCTTTGTGTAATGAGCACCATTAATTATTCCATAACATTGCTTTTGAGGATGTTATTTGGGAGAATTTGGAGAGGTTTCTGCCTTTTAAGTGTGTTTTTTTTAAAAAAAGACTTGAGAAAGCATCAAAGTGCCAACTAATAAACTACCCTTTAAAGATAAAAAAACCAGTTAAATTCTGCCTTCTACTGAAAAGTGGGTGCCTATCACTGTTGCAAAAGAACCAAAACTGCTATAGTCAGCGATACAGAAGTGAAAGCCAAACACGGTCCTTATGCATTTTCCCATCTACAGTGCCATATAATGCAGATTAACTGCACTCAATTATGTAGCAATGTAGGTAAAGGTAAAGGTTGTCCCCTGACATTAAGTCCAGTCATGTCTGACTCTGGGGTGTGCTGCTCATCTACATTTCTAAGCCGAATAGTCGGCGTTGTCTGTAGACACCTCCAAGGTCATGTGGCCGGCATGACTGCATGGAGCACCGTTACCTTCTCGTCGGAGCAGTACCTATTGATCTACTCACATTTGCATGTTTTCGAACTGCTAGGTTGGCAGAAGCTAGGGCTGACAGCGGAAGCTGACACCCCTCCCCGGAATCGAACCTGCAACCTTTCAATCAACAAGCTCAGCAGCTCAGTGCTTTAACCCACTGCGCCACCGGGGGCTCCATGTAGCAATGTAGACTCATATAATCCAGTTCAATGTGGTTCGTGTGTGTGAATCCTGCTTGCCAAAATCCAAAACACCTGGAGTTTGTAGTTTCCTGGGGCTGTTAAAGGCTCCTCCCTAAACTACAAACCCCAGAATTCTGCAGGAGGCAGCAACAGGATTTAAAGTGGATCCATTTTCTAGTGTGATGAAGGAAAGACACAAGTGGATATACAGAGACGCAGGCTGGATCTACACTGCCATATAATCCAGTTTCAGAATGCAGATCATCTGCATTGAACTGGATTAGATGGCAGTGTAGAGTCACATTGAACTAGATTAGATGGCAGTGTAGAGTTAGTCTGCATTCTGAAACTAGAGACTTCATCACACTACAAAATGAATCCACTTAAAATCCGGTTTCTGCCTCCTGCAGAATTCTGGGGTTTGTAATTGAGAGAGGCTGTTAAAGTCTCCTCCATAAACTACAAACCCCAGAATTCAGCAGGAGGCAGAAACTGGATTTTAAGTGGATTCATTCTCTAGTGTGATGAGGTAGAAGATTACATGACAGTGTTGATCCATCCACAGCGTCCATTGTCAGAAACCATCATCAGGAAAGCATTGCAGGGCAACCTGTCTGGTTGCACTCTTCTGGATGTCCACTAGAGGGCCCTGTTTTTCAGGCCAGAATGGGAAGTGTAAGAAGAAAGAACAGACAGACAGACAGACACACACACACACACTAGCTGTACCCGCCACACGTTGCTGGGGCCAACCTTCCTCTCTTCTCTCTCTCTTTCTCTCTCTCTCTTTCTCTTTCTTTCTTTCTTTCTTTCTTTCCTTTCCTTTCCTTTCCTCCCTCTTTCCTTCCTTTCCCTCTTTTCCTTCTTCTTTCTTCATTCTCTACCTGTTTCTTTTCTTGCTTCCTTTGCTCTTTGTTTCCATCCTTCCTTGTCTCTTTCCTTCCTTCATTTCCTCCCTCTTTCTCTCCCTCCTCCTCTCCTTCCTCCCTGCCTGTCTTCCTTCCCTCCTTCCCACTTTCTGTGTATGTGTTTTGTGTGTGCATATATATGTGTGTGTATATTTCTGTATATATTTGTGTATATGTGTATATGTGTGTTTATATACATATGTGGTTTTGCACATGTGTTGTAATGTATTTTTGTTTTTGGCTTTTAAAGTCTCTTCTGCTGTATTTTTCAGTGTTTTTATGAGTGATGGTCACTCGTTGGCCTGATAGGTGTCTTGTGTCCAAATTTGGTGTCAATTCGTCCAGTGGCTTTTGAGTTAGGTTAATCCCACAAACATTACATTTATATATATATACTAGCCATCCCCTGCCACATGTTGCTGTGGCCCACATCGGGGTTCTGTGGGGAGGTTTGGCCCAATTCTATCATTCTATCACAGAATACTCTGTGATTGTAGGTGAACTATAAATCCCAGTAACTACAACTCCCACATGTCACGATTCTATTTTCCCCAAACACCACCAGTGTCCACATTTGGGCATATTGAGTATTCGTGTAGAATTTGGTCCAGATCCATCATTATTTGGGTCCACAGTGATCTCTGGATGTAGATGAACTACAACTCCAAAACCAAAGGACACTGCCAACCAAACCCTTCCAGCATTTTCTGTTGGTCATGGGAGTTCTGTGTGCCAAGTTTGGTTCAATTCCATCGTTGGTGCGGTTCAGAATGCTCTTTGATTGTAGGTGAACTAAAAATCCCAGCAACTACAACTCCCAAATAACAAAAGCAAAATTTTTGAGTGAAGGACATACATTGGGTTGTTAGTTGTCTTGTGTCCAAATTTGGTGTCAATTTGTCCAGTGTTTTTTGAGTTCTGTTAATCCCACAAATGAACATTACATTTTTATTTATATATAGCAATGGTTCTCAACCTTCCTAACACCGTGACCCCTTAATGCAGTTACTCATGTTGTGGTGACCCACAACCCTAAAATTATTTTAGTTGCTACTTCATAAGTGGAATTTGGCTACTGTTATGAATCGTCATGTCAATATCTGATAGGCAGGATGTATTTTCATTCTTTGTACCTTGGGAGTTGTAGTTGCTGGGATTTATAGTTCATCTGTAATCAAAGAGCCTTCTGAACTCCACCAGAGATGGAATTGACCCAAATTTGGCACACAGAACGCCCATAACCAGCAAAAAATAATGAAAGGGTTAGGTGAGCATTGGCCTTGAGCTTGGGAGTTGTAGTTCACCTATCTCCAGAAAGCACTGTGGACTCAAACAGTGATGGATCTGGACCAAACTTGGCACGAATACTCAATATGCATAAATGTGAGAACTGTTGGAGTTTGGGGAAAATAGCCCTTGACATTTGGGAGTTGTAGTTGCTGAGATTTATAGTTCACCTACAATCAGAGAGCATTCTGAACCCCACCAACAATAGAAATGGGCCAGACTTCCCACACAGAACTCCCATGACCAACAGAAAATACTGTGTATCCTGATGGTCTTTGGCGACCCCTCTGACACCCCATCGTGACCCCCCCAGGGGTCCCGACCCCCAGGTTGAGAAACACTGATATATAGATATGTGTGTGTGTGTGCGTGTGCGTGTGTGAGTGTGTGTGTCTGTCCACTCCTTTTTCGCATATATATATGAACTCTTGGAGGGAAGGGTCTTTCTGTTTTCCTTCATGGTGGTATCTATAGAACCTTTGCTTCAAATCACCAAAATGTCAATGCATAAATCCAGTTTTATCAGGATGCATCTCCCCTAGTTTACATTCTTCATGCTAAAACCAGAGCCTGCCGCTTTACAGATTTAATAATCCGACCCTTATCAGACTCTGGTGACGTATGGCTCTGCCTATCACACTGCCTCAGTGCCCGCTCTTGCATATTCATCACGTGCTGGATCAGACCATCATCTGTCCAACTCCGAGTCGCATCCTTCTCCCAGAAGATAATCGTAGCAAGGGGGTGGTGGTGGTGATGTTGGAAGGAAGAAGGGGAGGATTGAGGACACAAACACCCCTCTGGGGAAAGCAGATGCGATAATTGCTTTGGTTCAAAGGATCCGTTGCAAGGAGGCCTGGGAGGGACAATTCTGTGTGAACAGCACCGCTGCAGATGGGGTTGAGCGCAGCGAGACAACAGACTCACAACCAAGTGCAATAAAAGGCCAGCAGCGGGCAGCCATAAATACCTTAGCATGAGGCCTGGCGGCGGAATGCAAACCCAGCGCAGGCTGTGTCTCGCTCCAGGCTGCAGCCAGTCAGCAGTTCCCTTCCACATCCTGGGCCTCTTTGGCGGGGCTTGGGTGAGGTGCAGGAGGGGCTCGGGGGGAGGCCAGACACTTTGTGTTACTCTTCACTCTTCAACAACAAAGCAGCAGGCCCCGAGATGTTTATCTGCTGTGACTGGGCTTTGGGGGGCCTCTGGGGAACTTTGGGAATGAGGCAATTATGAGGCAGACTGTGATGGGTTTATGGCCCACGTTGGGAGGAGGCTGGCAGTAGGATGGAGGCAGGACTGAGGCCTTGTTGCACCTCGCACCATAAACATCTGAGGAAAAGGCAGAGATCCCCACCTCTCCGCCCTGTTTCAGGTGTGGGAATCTACCACGGCACTGGCTACTGTCTCGAAGGTTTTCAAGGCCAGGAGGAGCTGACTTTGGCCTGAGAGCATACCTGGAGTCTTTTAAGGCCGCCCGCTTCAAGCTGACTGCGTAACATCACAGTTGCATGGTTGGGAAGGAAATCCCTGAGAAATGGAAATAACAACATGATTTTTATTATCTGCCTCTCCTTTCGGCTCAAGGTGGAGCATAACAGGAGTAAACCTGAGTAATAAAATGCAACACTGTTAAAATACATATAAAAACATACACACAAGGCTACCCCAATAAAATTTATTATTTATTTACTTCATTGATATACCGCTTTTCTCAGCCCTCAGGCGACTCAAAGCGGTTAACAACAGCAAAATTCAATGCAAAACATCATAAAACGATTATGGGACAGTTAAAACAATAGCATCATCAACAATTAAACATCAATATAACAATCATTAGCGTCTCATAAGTAAAATCAGAATCCAGTCTCATCATTCGTTAATCCGTGTTCCTATATTCATTACACTGCTTAATCGAATGCTTGTTCGAACAGCCAGGTCTTCACTTTCCTCCGAGACACCAATAGGGATGGGGCCGATCTGATATCTATAGGAAGGGTGTTCCCCAGCCGAGGGGCCACCACTGAGAAGGCCCTGCTTCTCGTTCCCGCCAGGCGCGCCTGTGATGCAGGCAGGACTGAGAGCAGGGCCTCCCCAGATGATCTTAATGTCCTAGTTCTGCAAGACAAAACTCACAGTTTACAATTGACTCAATAAGGCTGCCAGAAGCAACAGATCTTCATTGTGTCTTGAATTCCGACAGCTGATTTAGCTGCTGGAGCTCTTCTGGCAGGTCATTCCACAGTCTTGGAGCAGCCAATGAAAAGTCTTGGAGTGGCCAACAGTGGCCACATCTACACTGATGATTTAATATACTTTCAAACTGGTATTGAAGGTGGTGATTATGTAAACTACAGAGCACCAATGCACATTGAGGGCTCCTTTTTGTGTAATTTTGTGGGAGTTTGTTGTCAGCCTACCACAGTTTGAAGCTAGTTTCGCACATCATTGAATTATCATTATCATTTCCCCATTGGTGCATTTATGTTTGTGGTGGGTAGCCAGCTTATACTGAGTGCACACTTATAGTAAAAATTGATACCTTGTATTGTCGAAGCCTTCCATGGCCAGAATCACTGGGTTGTTGTAGGTGTTTTCCCGCTATATGGCCATGTTCTAGAGGCATTCTCTCCTGACGTTTCGCCTGCATCTATGGCAAGCATCCTCAGAGGTTGTGAGGGGCCTTACAACCTCTGAGGATGCTTGCCATAGATGCAGGTGAAATGTCAGGAAAGAATGCCTCTAGAACATGGCCATATAGCCCCAAAAACCCCCTACAACAACCCAATAGATACCTTTATTTTGCTAATGGACTGACTGGCAAGGCAGAAGAGCTCTTTCAAAAAAAGATTTGGTAAATCTCTTCTCTGCATCTGCATTTGGTGGCTGATTTTGAAGTGGAACAGCGTGTGCATAAACTTTGTTTCACTTCAACAAGGAGCAAAGGGCCAAATTCCTCTGTCTTGTGATGAGGGAACAAAAATATCACAGAGGCACATACAAATAGCGAGTCAGTGATGTGGAGAAGCCTGGGATCAAAGAGCAGGGTGCTAGGATTTGTTTAGCTGCAATCTTCATAGTTGAGGGGGGAAAATTTACCCAGCAACAATATACCACTGCAAGCTACTCCTATTGCAATCCAAAACCTCTTTGTATCTTAAATGAGCAATTAAGGACCCTATGGCCAGATCCAGACCAGACTTAATCCCGGGAGAACCCGCGTGTGAAAAACACGGGTTTTCCCAGGGGCCTGTCCACACCCACCTCAGAAAGCGCACACTTTCTGGGGTGAATATTCAGATGTTCTTTCGGGACTAACCCGAGAGAACGCCTGAAGGCCCTCCCCCCTCYCCCCAAGCCCCCAGACCCCTTAGAAAACAAAACGTATGTGCTCTCCAATAGAAGTCCCGGCAAGCTCTCCTGGCACGTAGAAATGACGTGCCGGGAGAGTGGGGGGAGGGGAGTGATTTTCCTCCCTCCTGCCCCCCCCCTCTCCTGGTGTGTCAATTCTATGCACTGGGAGAGCTCACCGGGGCTTCTACTGGAGAGCCCGTATGTTTTTCTTAGTTTTCTAAGGGATCTAGGGGTTTGGGGGGAGCTGAGTGGGTATTCCCACAGTTTACCGGGCTTATTTAGTATGATAATTTCATATACAGGCAGTCCCCAAGTTACAAACATCTGACTTACAAATGATTCATAGTTACAAACGGGGATGAGACAACAAGAAGTGAGAGAAATCTACCTCTTGGAAGGGAAATTTACTCCTGGAAGAGTTATAAAGGGGAAAAGGGGTCTCCACTGAAGCTTTATCCCCAATCCTTGTTTCCAAAACATGCCAAATTTTTCAAAATCCAATTCTCACAGGGACAGAAAGTGAGGTGAACTCAACTGAACAGGGGCACAGATAGCAACACAAACACCACAGGAGTGTTAAGCCTTCTCTATGTGATCCAAAGCTTGTGTGTGCGTATAAAAGGTAAAGGTTTCCCCTTGACATTGAGTCCACTTCTGTCCAACTCTGGGATGGTGGTGCTAATCTCCATTTCTAAGCCGAAGTGTTGTCCGTAGACGCCTCCCAGGTCATGTGGCTGGCATGACTGCATGGAGTACAGTGTTTTGTGTGTGTGTGTATGTATATGTATATGTATATATTTGTGTGTGAGGCTGGAGTTACACTTAAAAATGTACCTGTTCCAATTTACATACAAATTCAATTTAAGAACAAACCTCTAATTTAATCTAATCTAATTTAATCTAAACAAAATTGCAGAGGGCTGTAAATCTTGGGGTCATATAGGGGCCTCTTAGTTCTTCCCTTACCCATATAAAGCATCTAGATGTTAATCAATGCCATTAAGGGTAGTTGGAAATATTACTTGGCTAGAGAAGATGGGAAATGAGGAAGGTATGTATTTATGTGATCACAAAAAAGTTGGGGTTCTGAAGGCTTTTGGGGAGTATGGATGCTCTGTGACACTCCAATGAGTAGGGAAAAAATTATGTATCATTTCTCTGTGCCTTTCACTTATTATCTCCTAAACCAAATAAAGCTCTCTCTTTAATTGAATTTTTTTAGCAAACCTCTAGAATCAATCATGTTCGTAACTTGGGGACTCTCTCTCTCTCTCTCTCTCTCTCTCCATACACACACACACACACACACACCAGAGATGGACAAAGTGATGTTTTTGTTTCCTTTGAATCCTCCAGATTCTTTGGGCCTGAAAACTTTTTGAGAGCTGCATTGCATCTACTAAAAATTTCCACAAATGAAAATTTGCCTTTTAAAAATAAAGTCCTCCCCCATGTTTACCATATAGAAGTTTTTTTCTGCCCCAGCATCAGGAAATCCTGTTGTGTTGGTGATGCTGAAACATAAGCGTGGAAGGGCCCCACCTGCCAGCATCATAGCGTTCCAACAAGTTAATGCCATAGAGAAAGGTTGTCATGTAATGCTGCTACAGTTCAGGTCTTGATTTGGCTGGAGTCCAATTGGATAGATTAAAGATAATCCAACTCAGGATAGAAATGATCAAAGGTAGGTGGTAGGACCTTGTTGCAGAGAAGGTAAGGAACCTTTGCAACTCAGGCACTTGCATGCAGACGTGGCCAGTGAGGGCCAATCAGGATTATGTCACACACTTCCTGTCTTTTTGTCAGGCCGATAAAAAGAATTGATGTTGGCTCCCAGCAGATCATATATCTGCCAGGCAAAGCGGACCAGCTATTTGCTCTGGTCCCTCAGTTAACTTCAGTCTTGCCACTGAAAGGCCTCTGCTCTGCATTTTAACCTGCAGAAGATGTCGGTCTGTAACTCCTTTGGCAGCATCTCAAAGTCATGGAGATTCTGATTGGGATCAATGACCTTTTGGAAGCACCCCAGAACAGTCAGAGAAAAAGAAGGGTAGGCCTTTCTTCTAATACTCCTTATGCTGCTTTTTAAAAAATCTTTTCTTGGATGAAAAGTGAACAGCAACTAAAGCAACTGTCATAGATGCATACCTTTCACGTTGTCACAAATATATTGTTGCTGTGTGACTTCAAGATGTTTCTGACTTATGACAACTCTATCATGGGGGCTTTTAGGGGGGGAAATCCTTCTGAGGATGAGACAGTGTGAATTGCACAAGGTCACTCAGGAGGTTTCCATAGTTGGGTGAGAATGTGAACCTTAGTCTCCAAAGCCAGAGCCCAACGCTCTCAATCCATTGCACCGCTACACTATACAGGCAACATGATACTCATTGAGGGGATAGGATTAGATGGATTTGGATGATGTGCTAGAAAGAATCCTAATATGCATGAATCCTCAGCCAAATGCTGTGCACATCTGGATGTTCTGTTCCAGAAAACATCTGGATGCTTTTAGGGTTTCACACAAAAAGCCAGCAACCTCCATAGCCACAAATCTTGGAAAGAGAATGCCACAAACATCTGGAAGAGCTGGAAGTGGCATCCACTGAGTCTAGTAGCTTTGACTCCAAGCACACATGTAAAAATCTATGGGTCCTAAGGACAAGAAGCCAGATGTTCATGTAGCCCTCTTTCTGAAGATGATTAAACCTATAGTATGTGTCTTTCACATTAAGTTGTAATGCTTCGGCTCGCCTTTCCATGTATCTGCTAAATTTATGGGAAACACTTAAAATAAAAATGCAACTGATAAGCTATTTGTAGTAAATGTTTAATACTTTAGGCAGTATTAAACAGATCTGATTGGACTACAACTCCCAATGTTCCTTACCATTGGCTGCCTGGTCTAAGACTGCTCAGAATTTCACTCCAAAATCTGAAGAATCACATAATTCCTATCTCTGTTCTAGAAGTTTTGGACTATAACTCCCATACACCTTTCACAGTAACCATGTTCAGTTGGACTGATTGGCCAAGGGAAGGGGTTGTAGGCCCAAAATGTAGCACACAAAGATTTTCAGACATGGAACAAAGGTTAATTTAAATATGCTCCCAATTAAAAATGGTTAAGCCACGTTAATTGTATGTACTAGCTAGCCTTGTTGAAATAAACTGCTTTCTTCATTACACGAATAGTGCAGAACTGGCAATAAGTGGCTCTCATTGAGCCCTTTGGGTGGCTCTCATTGTGGTAGAAGGAGCAAACTGGCTGTTCCCAAAACATGTGTCCTGGCTCTCATCTCATTAAGTGTTCTCCTGGACTAATTAATAAACACCCAAAGAGCTGCAGTTGAGTGGGAAAAATTACTTATTTTCTGCCCCACATCCTTGTGAATATTTGTGAACCGCAACAAAGCAAATTTGAGGCTTTCGTTTTGTACAATTACTTGGCAGTAAATCCTATTTATTTATTTATTTATTTACGGCATTTATATGCCGCCCTTCTCACCCTGAAGGGGACTCAGAGCAGCTTACAAGGTATATATTACATACAATATATTATATTATTAGCATAGTACAATATCAGCATTAAACATTGCTATATTGCACCATACCACTATATTGTAATATTATTAGTAATATCACATGTAATATAAATATATAATTATAATATCATATTATAATTATTATTATATTGCATTACATTATAATATTATAAATATTATATGTACATATAATATATTATATTATGCTATATTATTAGAATAGCACAGGAGACAAGGTGGCACTGCCCCCTGACCCCCTCTCTCTTCACTCTGGCTCAGAGCGACAGGTGGTGCTGGGGAGAGAGGTCTCCAACTGATGGCATATCCAGGAGAGAAGATGGAACTGTCCCTTGGCCTCCCCTCTCTTCACTCTGGCCCAGAGCGACAGTTACCTTTACCATATATAGGTATAGGTAAAGGATTTCCCCTGACATTAAGTCCAGTTGTATCTGCCTCTGGGGGTTGGTACTCATCTCCATTTCTAAGCTGAAGAGCCAGTGTTGTCCATAGAGACCTCCAAGGTTATGTGGCCAGCATGACTGCATGGAGCACTGTTACTGAAGCAGTACCTATTGATCTGCTCACATTTGCATGTTTTCGAACTGCTAGGTTGGCAAAAGCTGGGGCTAACAGCAGGAGCTTACACCGCTCCCCGGATTTGAACCTGCGACCTTTCGGTCAGCAACTTCAGCAGCTCAGTGGTTTAACCCACAGCACCACCGGGGAGTCCTATTTACTATATATATTCATGTATAAGTCAATCTCATGTGTTAGTCAAGGATAGGTGTTTTCGACTTCAACTTCCGGAAGCCCTGGCCAGCTTGTCCAATGGCCAGGAATTCTGTGAGCTGAAGTCCAAAACATCTGGAAGGCTACAAGCTTGATATCCTGCTCTATGGGGTTTCCTGGCCCTCTGAAAAAGACATTTGAGAATTTATGGGTACATTGTGAATTGGAGGTTACTGCTAATGTGTGATACAGATGGAAAGAATATTTTTAAAAAATGATGAGGCTTTCTGGCCCTTCAACAGCCATGGTTGTGTGGTCTAAAAATACAGCAAGCAGACTTCAGGCTCACGGGCAGGGATGGTGTATGTATGCATGTTTGTTTGTTTATCAGGAACCCCAGATCCCCGCTCAGAACCACCCAAAGCAAAAGACATACACTTAGGATTAAAGATTTGTGAGCTCAGGGATTAGTTCTGAGGGCAAAAACCTAATGGAGCACGCAGGCCTCCCATATAAAACCCCACTCCTGTGTTTCCCAAGCTTTCTTCATTTCAGTAATACAGTTACCAAAGACGGGACAGAGTCATGGCATGCCATTTTGTTGCTGCTATTTGTAAACAGCTTGGAGTCAGAAATCCTTCTTAATCTTCTGCAAATCAACACCAGTAGTTCCAGATCTACTCTCTTTGGCGTATCAAACCCTTTTCTGCTATCAGGTGGTTGCACTATAATGGTAAGTGAGCTGTTGTCCTGGAAAGGCTTTCTGTCATTTCTGCTATTTTGAGAAATCCTTGCTAAGGCCCTAAAATATTACAGTGGTTCCCCAGGGCTCAGCCTGCTGTGCAGACTAGTCCTCGTAAATGTTCTCTTTCACATTTATATACCCTTTGCCATAGGGGTGACTTCTGAAACCACTATGCTGAGATAAGAGGTGTGTAGACCACAAGACTGCTGTTTTGCAACTCCCACTTTCCCTCCATTGCCTATGTTGTTTGAGACTAATGGGAATTGGAGTTCAGCAACATTTGAAAAGACAAAAATTTCCCATCCCTGCCCTATTGCTTCATAATATACCATTCTTGGGATTCTCTTTTTCTGCTGGTTTGGACAGGTTTGTTTATAGGAGAGCTTGAGTGTATCCGCACTGTAGAACGAATGCAGTTCAACGCCACTTTAATTACCATGAATCAGTGCCATTGCAGCATGAGAATTCTTGTTTTACAAGCTCTTCAGCCTTTTCCACTAAAGAGTGCAAACTATAACTCCCATTTTTTTTCGTGTCAGGAGCGAATGAGAAACTGCAAGTCGCTTCTGGTGTGGGAGATCTGGCTGTCTGCAAGGACGTTGCCCAGGGGACTCCCAGATGTTTTGATGTTTTATCAACCTTGTGGGAGGCTTCTCTCATGTCCCTGTATGAGAAGCTGGAGCTGACAGAGGGAGTTCATCCACACTCTCCCCAGATTTGAACCTATGACCTGTCAGTCTTCAGTCCTACCAGCACAAGAGTTTAACCCAATGAGTCACCCGGGCCCCTCTAACTCCCATGATTTCATAGATTTAGCCACAACAGTTAAAGTGTCCACACTGCCATATCATCAAGTTCAAAGCAGATAATAGGGAGTGTAGATGGAGCCTTAAATGCACTCCCCACATAAACATCTCTAAAATGGGCTGTTACCTTCCCACAGGAGCAGTACCTACAGCACTCCATGCAGCCACATGATCTTGGAGGCGTCTAAGGACAACGCCGGTTTTTCAGCTTAGAAATTGAGATGAGCACCAACACCCAGAGTCGGACACGACTGGACTTAATGTCAGGGGAAAATTTATTTCTAGACACTATTTGTACAATAGGTTGTTGTGAGTTTTCTGGGCTGTATGGCATTGTTCCAGAAGCATTCTCTCCTGACGTTTCACCCACATCTATGTACAATAGTTATGCACTATAAATACTGTGTTTCTTTGATTTTAAGACATTGTTGGTTGTAAGATGCGCACTAATTTCAATACCACCTTTTAAAATGGGGTGTATCTTAGGCCCCTTCTGTGCTGACATATACAATCCAGATTATCTGCTTTGAACTGGATTATATGAGTCTACACTGTGATATAATCCAGATGAATAAAATCAAATCATTTATTTCGGTCATTGACCAGCACAGAAAATAGTCACATTTTCATACAAACTTGGTATGTTTGGTACATTAAAAATATAAATATAACGACTGAAGCACAATATGGGTGAGGGAGCAGAAGGGAAGGGGAAACAGGGTAAAAACATACAATGCCCAGATCCATCACCAAATTGTAGATTCAGAGAAGAAGATTACTGGACACACAGTTAACTTTTGGGACTAGTCATTCCCTGACGGATTTTGTATGCTGCTGCACAGAACTTTGCAACATTGTAGGTTGTAGCTGAATTAATATCTGCAAGTAGCATGGAGGTATAAAATTGTCCTGAATGGCCTGGGTGCTTGTATAACAGAGGTAAGATAAGCCTGGCACGGATATCCCTGTAGAACGGGCACTGAAGGAGCACATGTTCTATTGTTTCTACATGACCCGAGTCACAGGGGCAGAGTCTCTCTGGGAAAGGGATCTTCCGGTAGCGGCCTTCGAGTACAGCTGATGGGAGAGCGTGGCATCGGGCCAGGGTGAAAGCCCTTCGATGAATAGGAACCTCTAAGTATGTTAAATATGCCATAGGGGAGGCAAGGTATCTGCTGTCTTCACTGATAAGGAAGGTTGGAGCCGAGGCCAGATCTAGTTGGCGCTCTGTGTCTGTGATACGTTGTTTAATAAGTGCTTTGGCTTGATTGTAATCCATAGCGAATAGTAGACCTGGAGAAAATCCCAATGAGGAGATTTTGGATGCTGCCGCCTGCTTCCATGTGGATTGGAAGTCATCCTTCATGGTTAGTGGGGCAAGACCAAAGGGTGCATGGGATAGTCTGAGCCAGAGGTTGAGTATGGCCACCCACACCCTGGCCTCCGCTCTCATAAAGCCCGTCTCTAGTCGCAGGGTGGCATTAGAAATGCAATCTGGATTTTACATGGCAGTGTAGAAGGGGCCTTCAAATTACAGGTGTTTATACACTGTCACTTTTTCTTCTGTTGGTGGTATTGAAATTAGTGCTCATCTTACAACCAAAATCAAAGAAACGCAGTATTTATAGTGCATAACTATTGTACATAGATGTGGGTGAAACGTCAGGAGAGAATGCTTCTGGAACAATGCCATACAGCCCGGAAAACTCACAACAACCTATTGTACACATAGTATCTAGAAGGCTTATTGCAATCAAGGTATGAAAACAACACTTCTGTATATTTACACACATGTGCAATTAAAAATATTGGGGGCAACTCAGACCCCTCTCCCTTCTTGTAGGGAAGGTCCCCCATCATCTTCCCCCTTCCCTGCCCCAATCTGTGAGCCCAGGAAGGCAGAATTGGGCTTGACATGACGGACATCCGCGCCTGCTGCCTCTCTCTCTCTGTCTCTCTTCCTTTCCTGATGGAGGGCCAAGAGAAGCTCTAATGGGAGCTGCTTAAATTTTACAGTCCCATAAACCATAATGGAAAGACACTAAACGCCCGTTTATGGCCGGACGGGAGGCTGGATTCCCTTTCGCTGACGAGCCTGGGAAATCCCTCGAGTCGCCCCAAGTGTGGAGGGCGAAACCTTAGGATCATCTCGATTATTTTTAGAGCCCAGATCAGAGCTGGGTTTCTCCTCGGAGCCTTAAACCGCAGTGCATCCGTTTGGCCGCCAACATCTGGACGCCTTCGGAGAGACATCCCTTTCGAGCTTTGCATGAGTCGCTTTTTCTTGCGATGGCCAGCAGGGGGCAGCAAAAGCCTGGCGTGAAAGGCATCATCTGAGACCTATTGCAAAGCCAGGACTGGGAGGGGCTACCTGGCCTGGCTCTGTGTGTTTGTTTCTCTCTGCGCATGCGCTTTGTTTTACTGCATTTGAGTTTAAAAAACCCATAGGCCAGATTTTTTATTAATTTAGCAGGTGGATTTTTCTCCCTCCCCCCCCCCTCTTCTTTTCTTATTGTACAGTTGGAAATAATACTGCATTGCATTGTCGAAGGCTTGTATGGCCAGAATCACTGGGATGTTGTAGGTTTTTCGGGCTGCATGTCCATGTTCCAGAAGCATTCTCTCCTGACGTTTTGCCTGCATCTATGGCAGGCATCCTCAGACATTGTGAGGACCTCACAACCTCTGATAATGCCTGCCATAGATGGAGGTGAAACATCAGGAGAGAATGCTTCTAGAGCATGGCCATAGGTAATAATAATAATAATAATAATAATAATAATAATAATAATAATAATAATAATAATAATAATCTTTGTTGAAGTAGGAGGCCCCGTGGTGCAGTGGGTTAAACCCCTGTGCGGCAGGACTGAAGACCGACAGGTCGCAGGGAATCCAGGGAGAGGAGGATGAGCTCCCTCTAGCAACTCCAGTTCCTCATGCAGGGACATGAGAGAAGCCTCCCACAAGGATGATAAAAACATCAAATCATCCAGGCATCCCCTGGGCAACGTCCTTGCAGACGGCCAATTCTCTCACACCAGAAGCGACTTGCAATTTCTCAAGTCGCTCCTGACATGACAAAAAAAAAAGCAAAACAATGTAATGTGTAAACCGATTGCATTGGTCTTCCTCTGGGGCTGTTTCGGGCTATGGCCATGTTCTAGAAGCATTCTCTCCTGATGTTTTGCCCACATCTATGCAAACATCCTCAGAGGTAGTGAGGTCTGTTGAAACTAGGAAAAGGGGTTTATATATCTGTGGAATGACCAGGGTGGGACAAAGGACTCTTGTCTGCTGGAGCTAGGTGTGAATGTTTCAACTGACCACCTTGATTAGCATTTGATTGCCTGGCAGTGCCTGGAGCAATCTTTTGTTGAGAGGTGATTAGATGTCCTTCTTTGTTTCCTCTCTGTTGTTGTGCTGTTCTAATTTTAGAGTTTTTTTAATACTGGTAGCCAGATTTTGTTCATTTTCATGGGGACTCAGAGCGGCTTACATGAGGCCAAGCGCAAACAACAAAATACAATAAAATACAACTGAAAATGCAAACAAGACACAACGTCATAATTACATAAACAAATAAATAACTAACAATATAAAAGTATAATAACACAATCACAATAACAGTGGGCGGGCGACATGTAATAGTTAAAAGAAAGACTCATTAAAATTGGTAATAATAATAATAATAATAATAATAATAATAATAATAAGCATAAACTCTGACATAGACACTGAACTGGGAAGCCCTGGCCCTTGAGTGCTCCAGCTGGAGGTCAGCTGTGACCAGCAGTGCTCAGGGTTTGAAGAGGCACAAATGGAGGGCGAAAGAGAGAAACGTCCCAAGAGGAAGGCGCGTCAACATCAACCGAGACTGCCTTCCACCTGGAAACCAATGCACTCACTGTGGGAGAAGATGCAGATCAAGAATAGAGCTCCACAGTCACCTATGGACCCACCAGAACACTGATTCTAGAAGACTATCCTACTCAGCCAGCGAGGGATCGCCTAAGCTAATAACAAGCCAGTCAAGGTGGTCCCAGTGGTGATCGGCACACTGGGTGCAGTGCCAAAAGACCTTGGCCTACACTTAAACACAATCAGTGCTGACAAAATTACTATCCGCCAGCTGCAGAAGGCCACCTTACTGGGATCTGCTCACGTTATTCGCCGATACATCACACGGTTCTAGACACTTGGGAAATGTCTGACATGTGATCCAATGCAATAACCAGCAGAGTGTCTGCTGTGGACTCATCTTGTTTTTAAAATAATAATAATAATAATAATAATAATAATAATAATAATAATAATAATTTTTATATCCCCCACCATCTCCCCGACAGGGACCCGGGCAGCTAACATGAGGCCAAGCCCGAACAATCACATCACATCAAATAAAATACATGCAGCAAATAATAACATCAAATGAAAAGTGAACAGGCAAATTAATACAAAATCAAAATACAGGAAATGCCAGTATGCAGATGATACCCAGCTACTCTTGCGTCTCGAACCTGGGACAACCTTGATTCCTGAGAATTTTTGGCTGTGTTTGGAAGCAGTGATGAGTTGGCTGCGAGCGAGCAGACTAAAAGTGAATCCTGCAAAAACTGAGATACTCTGACCCGGCCAGCCACCAGAATTAATCCAATCTCTGCCTGATTTCGATGGGGAAGCTCTGGTTCCATCTACCACTGTTAAAAGTCTTGGGGTTGTGTTGGACTCATCGCTGATGATGGAGGCCCAGATCACTGCCATAAGTAAGCAGGCCTTTTTTCATCTTCGCCAGGCAAGGAAATTGGCATCCTACATTTCGGTAGAAGTATTGGCAACAGTAATCCACGCAACAGTCACCACGAGGTTGGACTATTGCAATGCCTTATAT
Organism: Anolis sagrei ordinatus; assembly: GCF_025583915.1. Classification (NCBI taxonomy): domain Eukaryota; kingdom Metazoa; phylum Chordata; class Lepidosauria; order Squamata; family Anolidae; genus Anolis; species Anolis sagrei. The sequence continues at coordinate 118,826,338 of NW_026845477.1, read as the reverse complement.
GCCGGCCTTCCGAAGTCAACAACCCAGAAGATTCGGATGGTCCAAAATGCAGCGGCCAGGCTGCTAGCGGGATCATCTATAAGATCCCATATCACACCGATTCTGCAACAACTGCATTGGCTACCAATAGAACATCGGATCTCTTACAAGATACTGATCCTGACATTTAGAGTTCAAAATGGCCAAGGACCTTTATATCTTAGGGACCGCCTCATTCCTTTTCTCCATCAGTGGTCACCTCGATCCACCCAGGAAAATCTCCTATACATACCGGGCCCTAGGGAGGTACACCTGGAAGCTACAAGGCGTAGAGCTTTTTCGACCTATGCTCCAATTCTGTGGAACTCATTGCCTCCATACATTAGAGCAATGTCGGAGTTGCGACCTTTTGTAAAGGCACTCAAGACTTGGCTGTTTGGTTGTGCATTTAAGTAATCAGATCTAATTTGCCAAATAGTCACTGTGAATGTTTTTATGTTGAATGTTTTTATATTGTGTAAATGCTATTTTAGATTGTAAGTCGCTCGGAGCACCTTGGTGGAGAGCGACTAATTAAGAAATAAAGTGAAGTGAAGTGAAAGTGAAATATAAGAATTTTTAAAAAATATGCACAGTGGGCCGGGCCAAGTTAAAAAGGGGTAGAATAAAATATAATATAAAATATAAAAAACCCTGGGTGCGATGGAGTAGGGTAGTTAGTGCCTGTTGGGGGTTTCAGATGGGTTAGTATAGAAGTGTAGAAGAAGCCTCAGCTTCAACTTAAACAAATCTCATCAAGAAAACCTAGTAATCAGTTCACATTCGTGTTACTGTTCATTGAAAACAATTTAAAGGCATACAACATCTGCAGGAGTCAAAAACTCTTGGAAAATGGAAATCTCCATAACCTTTTTGGAGACTTTATGATCTTTGGAATAGCATGATCTTGTTAGAAGTCATAACCTTTTGAAAAATGATGCCATAACCTCTATTTGCTATTTTCAACATGACTGACCTGTAGTGTGGCCTTACTTCCCAACTGGGAGATGGGCATTTTTTCCCACTACACATAAGAAAGAGCAGCAGGCTTGTTTCAGAATGCAGCAGGACAGGCTATGAGCTGCATCTACAGTTCTCTCCTCCAGCAGTAGGCAATGATGGTGGTAGGGAGTTAAGGAGAGTGTCTTAGGCCCCATCCGCATTGCCATATAATCCAGTATTTCATCCCAGATTATCTATCTGCTTTTAATTGGATTACATGAGTCTACACAGCCATATACTTATTTAGGTGATCCCTCATTGTATGAGTAGGATAATCCTCCAGGGTGGGTCCGAACAATGTGGCCAGTCCAGCGGAGTTGATGGCGGAGGACCATTACTTCAATGCTGGTGGTCTTTGCTTCTTCCAGCATGCTGACATTTGTCCGCTTGTCTTCCCAAGAGATTTGCAGGATTTTCCGGAGGCAGCGCTGATGGAATCATTCCAGAAGTTGCATGTGACGTCTATAGATAGTCCCTGTTTCGCAGGCATATAGCAGGGTTGGGAGTCTACACTGAGTCTACATGAAGTCTACATTGCCATATAATCCAGTTCAAAGTAGATAACCTGGGACTGGAAACTAATAATAATAATAATAAATAATAATAATAATAAAAACAACTTTATTTCTAGACAGCCCTCTCTCCCCAAAGGGTCTCAGAGTGGTTTACACATACAAAAAGGCAAGCATTCAATGCCTCAGGTGAATACAAACAAACAACAGTAATAACAGTGAGCTTAAGACAAAGAATTAAGCATTGTGATGAAAAATAAAGCAAAACAATCCAATAAGACATAGTTAATTAAAAGATAAGTAAACATTACAACAAATACCCTAAAAACAATTTAAAATACAGTTACATTAAAAATGGCTGGCATCAGGTGCTTATCTGAAATGTAACATGGCAGCCATATAGTACAAGTGGGACTAGCTAGCATTCCAAGTAGTTAAAGTGGATTATATGGTGGTGTAGATCCAGCCTCAGGGTCTGCCCCCGCTGCTCAAAAGCATCTGGCACTTGAAATGGTTGCTTCCCTTTGTCTAATGGTCGAGTTGGCCCCGAGGTCAGCAAGATTTGGCTTATCATAACCAAAATAATTTTTGGGTTAGAAATCCTCAGTGGACTTGCCCCAAGAATTATCCTCTGTCAGTTTTGTTGGTTATTCATGAGATATTTCCTAGCTATGCCAAAATCTGTCAGAAAGCCACCACATATTTATCCTCTGCAAGGCATCCCTTCTCAGGGATGGGAGGGGTATAAGTATGTGTACACACATCTTTTGAGGACTATCTATCTATGCATTTGGCTGCATATGTCATTTTGTGCTTGGGAGGAAATAATGACTTGAAACATTGCATTTGCCATTCACACTCAGTTAAACCAATTTTGTATGTGAATGAATGTATGCATGTGTGTGATCACATTGACCCTGGATCCCCATGGTTTTCTTCTTTTCCCACCCCTCGGGTCAATATTTCTTGGAATGTCTTCCCTATAAAGTTTGTTCTTTGCATCTCACCTTTAAATAGTATTCACCTTTTACAGAACTTGGAGCATCCAATCCAGGGACAGAAATGTGGCCCCGTGATGCTGATGATCAATGGCTCCATTCACCTCTTTCGTGAGAAACCCCACGGCACTGAAATGAGCAATTTTACTCATTGAGTCAAGAGGGGAAAAGATACCTTTGGTCACCACCGGGGCTCAGTGAATGGGATTACAGGCACGTATGTGCAACTGTGAGAGCTGTCTCTGCTGGGACATGCCATAGGAGTGGATCGCTCTGGGCTACAGCCTTGTTCTCTGTCTCTGATGAATGACAAGGCACTTGCTGTTGAAGGAGTAGGAACACCTGGTAGCAGCCACTGTTGATGCCTGGGAGGAACGGCTAGACTCTTGGTTTGGCTGTTGGTGTTTTGACCAGGGAAAGAATGCTGTGTAGCACAGTCTCCTTCCCACCCCGCCTGCTGAGCACCCTCCCAGCTCTTTGGCTCCAGGTGACTCTGTGAACAGTACAGCTCCGGCACCTGGAGAGTCAAACTTTCAAAGTTCAGCTTTCAAAGGGTGCTTGCATTCTCTGCAAGAGGCTGGGAAGAGAGAGAACCAGACTAGTGGTTGGAGAATTTGGAGAAGGTTGTCACAAGGGGGTGGGCTGCTCATTGTTCTTGGGAACAATATTCATTATGCAAAGTAAAAATTACACTACAGTCTAAGTATCTTTTACCTGAAATGCTTGGGATCAGAAGCGTTTTGGATTTTAAATTTATTTTGATTTTGGAATACTTGTATCTGTTTGCATGTACAGTAGTCTCGCTTATCCAACATAAATGGGCCGGCAGAAGGTTGGATAAGCGAAATTGTTGGATAATAAGGGATTAAGGAAAAGCTCTTAAATGTCAAATTATGTTATGATTTTACAAATTAAGTACCAAAATATCATGTTTTACAACAAACTGACAGAAAAAGCAGTCCAATACATGGTAACGTTATGTAGTAATTACTGTATTTACAAATTTAGTACCATATCATAATGTATTGAAACAGCTGTGGATCTGGGAGGGAGGCAGACTGCATTGGATAATACGCAACGTTGGATAAGTGAAGATTGGATACTGTACTGTACATGAAATAATTTCAAAATGGGTCCTAGACATGAAACTATTTTTGTGTCATATACAGGCCATCACCAAATTACAAACAAGATAGGTTCTGTGGGTTTATTCTTAAACTGAATTTGTATGTAAGTCATAACAGCTACATTTTCTAAGTGTAACCCCTAAACGGTTCCGGTCTGATATGTCCGAACGTATCTCCTCGTATGAGCCTACTAGAACTTTAAGATCATCTGGGACGGCTCTGCTCTCAGTCCCACCCTCTTCCCAAGTGCGATTGGTGGGGATGAGAGACAGAGCCTTCTCAGTGGTGCCCCCTCGGCTGTGGAATTCCTTCCTCAGTGACATCAGGCAGGCCTCATCCTTTCTAATTTTATGAAAAAGTTAAAGACATGGCTTTGCACACAAGCATTCGAAGAATAAGTGACCACGGGCTACGACATGGTTTGAATATGGATTATGAACAAGGATCTTGGATGAATGGAACTATGCACTTTATATGTTTTAATCTGTTTACTGTTTTAATGTGTTTATTGGCCAATTATTGACAGTTTTAGTGGAAGGGGTATGTTATTGTTTTTACGGTTGATTTTACAGGTATTGGATTGTACTGGAGTTGTAAACCGGCTAGAGTCCCCTGAGGGTGAGAAAGGCGGGTTATAAATGAAATGAATAAATACATAAATAAATAAATAGGCTTTGGATAACATAGGAAAAGGTGAATACATCTGTGGAGTTTGTTTTGCTGTCTGTGTCCTTGTTCAGAAAATTTCACCTCAATGTCTGTTCGTGTGATCATTGGATTTTGAAAACATTGGATGGTTGTGGAAACAAGGATTGATGATAAAGCTCCACCTTTTACCCATGATAATTTTTCTGGACTGAATTCTTTCTGGACTGCCATATAAAATCCAGATAAAATCCAGATTATCTGCTTTGAACTGGATTATATGGCAGTGTAGACTGATATAATCCAGTTCAAAGCAGTTAATGTGGATTATCTACTTTGATAATCTGGATTACATAGCAGTGTAGAAGGAGCCTAAAACCCAGGTTGGATTCATTGCTGATATGGTAGCCATTAGCTGCCATTGGACTGGGATTAGGCCTTAGAAAGCTGGTACCGGGCTAGAGATGGGCAAAAATTCCAATGTGGAACAAAGCAGCCTCACATATTCTGGAGTGACAATTTGATCTTTCTCTAAAGGCAAGGGACTTTTGGCCCTCTATAGGCTAGCAGTGGTTCTCAACTTGGGGTCCCCAGATGTTTTGGCCTTCAACTCCCAGAAATCCTAACAGCTGGTAAACTGGCTGGGATTTCTGGGAGTTGTAGGCCAAAACACCTGGGGGCCCATAGGTTGAGAACCACTTGAATGGGCTATAGCTTGCACTTGTAGCCAATTGTAAGGGATGTGGCTATTGTCATTAAAATATCTGGATGGCCCAAGTATCCCTTTACTTGCCCCAGGACTAAGGCAATTTGGATGGGAATTTAGTTTTTTCTATAGATCAAAAGTGGAGAAAGTGCAGCCTTAGGCCCCTTCCACACACAGCTGAATAAAATCTGCTTTGAACTGGAATATATGGCAGTGTGGACTCAGCTAATCCAGTTCAAAGCAGATATTGTGGGATTTTCTGCCTTGATATTCTGGGTTATATGAACTGCAACCCAGTGGCCACTCAGGAATTTGTCACTCCTTCTCTAGATCTTTGAATAACACTATGTAGCACAATTTTTGTTGCTGGGTTATAAATGTTATTTCCTAATTGGTTCTATCATAAAAACATGGGAAAAGTTTATTAAACTTCAAAAACTTTGTTTTTGCAGGACTTCCTGCAGCACATTTTGCTATAGTTTTTCAATGAGTATCTCACTGAATCTCAACCAGTTTGACATAGTTTGTGGCAGCCACAAAAATAAAGTTTCTGGAGTATAACAACTACTTTCAAAGTAAGTACTGAACAATTAAACAGGAAATAACACTTTCAAACCAGGAACAGATCCCCCCCCCCAAATTTTGTTACATAGTGTAATTGTTAGCAAAAGATGTTGCATTCATGAACAGTGAAATCTAGACAGGGGTTACTTAAATTAGAACTGGTGGCAAGTGTGGCTTGCTAAAAGACAGACAGATGTCACACGCTTTAATAGGGGCAAGAAATCAACTCTTTGAATCAAGCAGCTGAGGAATCTGAAAACTATCTTTCTCGCCTTGGGAGGCACCAAAAATGTACAGTTTCTTAAGGGAATTTCATGCTGCTCTAAAGACAAATGCTGCCTTCTGAGTGCCTGCTTGTTTTGCTGTAGCTTCCCATCTGAGCAAATGTGTGGTTTCCCAGAAGTTTTTGGATTATAACATCCCATGCCAATGGAGCCTGCGGAGAGGAATAATGGGAGTTTTTGGCAAATGGACTTCCTAGGGCCCTTCCACACAGCCCTATAACCCAAAATATCAAGGCAAAAAAAATCAGAGAATCATAGACTCATAGAATCAAAGAGTTGGAAGAGACCTCCTGGGCCATCCAGTCCAACCCCCTGCCAAGAAGCAGGAATATTGCATTCAAATCACCCCTGACAGATGGCCATCCAGCCTCTGTTTAAAAGCTTCCAAAGAAGGAGCCTCCACCACACTCCGGGGCAGAGAGTTCCACTGCTGAACGGCTCTCACAGTCAGGAAGTTCTTCCTCATGTTCAGAGGGAATCTCCTTTCTTGTAGTTTGAAGCCATTGTTCCGTGTCCTAGTCTCCAAGGAAGCAGAAAACAAGCTTGCTCCCTCCTCCCTGTGGCTTCCTCTCACATATTTATACATGGCTATCATATCCCCTCTCAGCCTTCTCTTCTTCAGGGTAAACATGCCCAGCTCCTAAAGCGCTCCTCATAGGGCTTGTTCTCCAGACCCTTGATCATTTTAGTCACCCTCCTCTGGACACATTCCAGCTTGTCAATATCTCTCTTGAATTGTGGTGCCCAGAATTGGACACAATATTCCAGGTGTGGTCTAACCAAAGCAGAATAGAGGGGTAGCATTACTTCCCTAGATCTAGACACTATACTCCTATTGATGCAGGCCAAAATCCCATTGGCTTTTTTTGCCGCCACATCACATTGTTGGCTCATGTTTAACTTGTTGTCCACAAGGACCCCAAGATCTTTTTCACACATACTGCTCTCGAGCCAGGCGTTCCCCAGTCTGTATCTTTGCATTTCCCACAATATCCCACAATATCTGCTTGGAACTGGGTTATCTGAGGGCCCTTCCACACAGCCATATAACCCAGAATATCAAGGCAGAAAATCCCACAATATCTGCTTTGTACTGGGTTAACTGCCATATATTCCAGTTCAAAGCAGATAAAATGGGATTTTATTCACCTTTTTGCTTTAAAAGCACTCAATATAGCAACTTATCAAACTAAAACAGGGCATCAGCTGAACCATTGCAGTAAAATTATCCAACTATGGCATCAACACTAGAAAGTTATATATATTTTTAAAGTGTTGTTGTAGTTGAGGTATAAATCCTTGCACACTTACTTGAGAGCAAACTCCACTGAATGTACATCTGAGTACACATGCCTAGGATTTGGATGTGATTCAGACTGCTTTCCCCAACAGCTGGCCAGTAACCCAAGAACTTGGATCAAAACTCTTAGAAAATGAAAAAGATTTTAAAAGGCTCACATGGTTTATAAGGATTATGAGGATTTTAAACCTGGCAGTCATCTGGGCATGCCTTCAAACCTCATAGCTCAAAAAATTACTTCTGGAGGGCTACAAATCCCAGAATTCCACAGTCTATACTAGGAAGTGTCCCCGATGGCGCAGTTAAACCCCTGTGCCGGCAGGACTGAAGACCGATAGGTCATAGGTTCGAATCTGGCACAACCTGGGGATCACAACCAGATACAGTGAAGACATCTGCCCTTGTGCTATGCTACTCTGCTGCTGAGTACGTATGCCCAGTGTGGAACACATCTCACCACGCTATAACAATGGATGTGGCTTTTAATGAGACATGCCGCATTATCACGGGGTGTCTGCGCCCCACACCACTGGAGAAATTCTACTGTTTAGCCAGTGTTGCACCACCTGACATCCACCAGGGAGTAGCAACCAATAGTGAAAGGACCAAGGCAGTGATATCTCTGGCCCACCCCCTGTTTGGGTATCAGCCAGCACGTCATAGCCTTAAATCAAGAAATAGTTTCCTAAGATCTACAGAGACACTCGCTGGAACACCTCAGCAAGCAATAGTCCAAAAGTGGCAGGCTCAAACCCAGAACCTCAATCAGTGGCTTAGACCAGATGTGAAACTCTCCCCTGAGCACACAGAAAACTGGACGACTTGGAAGGCACTGAACAGACTGCGCTCTGGCACCACGAGATGCGGAGCCAACCTTAAGAAATGGGGCTACAAAGTGAAATCCACGACATGTGAGTGTGGAGAAGAGCAAACCACTGACCACCTGCTGCAATGCAACCTGAGCCCTGCTACATGCACAATGGAGGACCTTCTTGCAGCAACATCAGAGGCACTCCAAGTGGCCAGATACTGGTCAAAGGACATTTAATAGAATACCAAGTCTGCAAACTTTGTGTTTTGTTTGTTTGTTTTTAATGCAATATAACTGTTTTGGTTCACTCTTGACATGAGAAATAAATAAGACATGTAAAATGGATATATTAAAATATATTTCTATAAAATACATATATTAAAATACACAGAATTGCCTTCTCTTTAGTCTGCATTATCATTGGGATCAGCAATTAGGTTTAGGCTTAAATTTTCCCCAGCTTTTGTCTTTAATGGCTTTGAAGGCAATCAGTGTTCTAGCACAAAAGGCTCCACTGGTGCATCTCATTAGGCCTTTGATGCCTTTTGAAAAATCCCATGCAGTTACAAAGAGAGTGTAATTTCTATGATATGCCATTCCAGCCTTTTCCACTGGATGGCAGCTTGGACCATCCACCAAAGCAGCACTGGCAGACAGGTGTTGAAGGCGGCTGAGGTGGGCGATCAGATCTTCCGGATGATAAAAGAATCTGTCCCGTTTTCTGGTGGCCACCAAGAAATGCTTCAGGGATGAGATGGGTAAAATATTTTCCACTCATCTTAGAAGAATTAGGTTCATAATTCACCAATATGTCCTGCAGAAAGGTAGAGGCCTGGCTTATAAATCAAGGAAAGTTATGGATGACTATGCTATCTGTTGTTTTCGGGCTTTCAAGGCAGAATCCTAATTTTTTCATGAAGAGACACAAAGACTTGACTGTTTAACATATTATGGAGTCATGACCGAAAAACAGAAAGTACATGATCCAAACATTGGCAATCACTTTGTGTGTTGGGTTGTTGTAGGTTTTTCCAGGCTATATGGCCATGTTCTGGAGGCAATTTTTCTCTTGATGTTTCGCCTTCTAGAAGCATTCTCTCCTGACGTTTCGCCTGCAGGCATCCTCAGAAGTTGTGGTAGATGCAGGCAAAACGTCAGAAGAGAATGCTTCTAGAACAGAGCCACATAGCCCAAAAAACCTACAGCAACCCGCTTCATAGGGTTTTCTTAGGCAAGAAGAAAACATACAGCACCTGGGTTTCATTTGCAGTCTCCCATCAAAGTCCTTAATCTCATTTAAACGGAGGCAGGAAACTGGTGAGAGTCTTGTTTTTAATTAGAAATTGATTAAAAGATACAACCATTTGTTGTGCCCTTTATCTGTGTGGCTTTTTGCTATAACTCAACTTCAGAGTAGTAGCATGGAGTTAGATCAGGCATGAGCAAACACATGTAGGGCTGAAGTTTGCCCATGACTGGGTTAGATGATGGAAGATACATGGAAGGAAAGCCTCATACATCCTAACTCCTTTTAGTCTTGCTAGCATAGACAGTAATGAGTAAGTATGTAGTCTGTGTGTGAGAGAGAAAGAGAGAGAGAACTGCCCTGTTCTCTCCCCCCCCCCCCCCCCCTTTCTATGGAATCTAGTGGGAAAGAAAATCATATCCTCTCCAAAGGATAATCTCTTTTCTCAGGGCATATTTGCCACTCGCTGTCAGTCCCTGACACTACCACCCTGGGGCCAGCTCCGCTCCCCTTTTACAAGTGCTGTCACTAGGGTTGATCTCACTTGGTGCAATAACTCATGGTGTCACCTTCATGGATCTCCTCCCATATCCGACTGCAATATTGTAACTAAAATGGCAGAAAATTAGACAAAATCGGTGACTATAAAAATCAGCAGCTGCATGCTTGTAACGTTACAGATGAAAGCATGTGATTCAAAGCATCATTGTAAATGGATAATAATGACAGCTCTGACCATATGCGTTAGAAGATTCAAAAATGTATTAGCATTGAGTTTTAGCTTTATAAATACAGACAGTCCCAAAATTACGAACAAGATAGGTTCTGTAGGTCTGTTCTTAAGTTGAATTTGTTTGTAAGTTGGAACAGGTACATTTCTTAAATGTAACGCCAATGTCTGTCTGTCTGTCTGTCTGTCTGTCTGTCTGTCTATCTATCTATCTATCTATCTATCTATCTATCTATCTATCTATCTATCTATCTATCTATCTACTTGTCTAACTCGCTAGCTAGCTAGCTACCTCAGTCCCTCCGTCCCTCCCTCCCTCCTTATCCTATCTATCTATCTATCTATCTATCTATCTATCTATCTATCTATCTATCTATCTATCTATCTATCTATCTATCTATCTACTATCATCTACCTACCTATCTACCTACCTATCTATCTCTTTCTCTCCCTCTCAGTTATGAATAGCACAGGGGTTAACACCCCTGAAGTGCTTGTTTTTCTCTGTGTCCCTTTTCTAAAGATTTCACCTCTTTTTCTGTCCCTGTGAGAATTGCATTTTGAAAAAATTGGCTTGTTGTGAAAACTTTAGCGGAGACACATTTTCCTCATGATAGCTCTTTCAGGAGTGAATTTCCCTTCTGCGCGGTAGATTTGTCTCACTTCCTGTTTTCTCACCTTTGTTCTTAACTATGAGTTGTATGTAAGTTGGATATTTGTAACTCGGGGACTGCCTGTATATTGATACTGTAATGTAAATCTGATTTATGAAAGACGTTTTTGTGATTATATCTATATTTTTATACAAAAAAACAAAAACAATTTTCACTTGAAACATTGCACATAAATTTTATAGAAAGCCATTTTGTTATCATTCCCTCCAGTGATTATACCTAGAGCTTGGGAACATACTTTGTTGTTCTCCATTCCTAGAATCCTCTATCCCCTCAAATGTTCCACACAGGCGAAGAGGCTGGGCTTCCCTTAAAATGCCCTGCCCAATTCATTTTATTTCTGGTATTCCTTTATTCCATTCTTCTCTTTGTCACATTTTAAATATATCCAGAGACTATTGAGAAAGGAAGAATGGTAACAAACTAGTTTGATATCACGACTTCTTCAATCAAAAAAGTAAATATTGGTACACATATTAATTCTTTATCGACAGCACTCTTCTTAAACCCGAGCCCCTCCTGATACTTTGATCCAGCCATGGTCAGCAGTTATAATCCACCAATCTGCAGAGGGACCCAGGTTGTGGTAGACTGAACAAAAAATCCCCCAAAAGCAATAATTACTGTGACAAATATTAGTATTTGTCACAGTTGGAGTCGGTACTTTCTCAAGTTGCTCCTGACACGGAAAAAAAAAGTCGGCAATGAAGCAGCAACCTGAAAAGTAAATAACACTATTGTTATTTTACTCTGAATTGAGAAGAGGAAGAAGAATAGAGTTGTGTAAACAGTCTGAAAAAAATCACTTTTTACTGAAAACTCCTTGGGATTCTGAAAACGAGTGCCTTGCTAGGGTTGTTTACTACCGTTAGATGCTGGGAATCTTAGTCCAGCACATCTGGATAATCTCAATAGAGGAAGGCTAACCTCTGTGGCTTGTAACACCTGCTCAAACCCGTTTACAACATAACACCCTACCACCATGAATAAACTTCTGTTGCCCTCTACTTCATATCAAGTAGACTTCCCTAAACCTTCTACCACTGAGGAAAATACAAAAATAAGGTAATACAGTTTTATGTTTCCCCAATTAAGGAGGTGGCTTGTTGTAGCTTTCGTTTCCTTGTGATTATGGTAGTTTTCTCAAGAGTGGCTAATCCAGGATTTTGGTATGTTGAGAAAAGTATAAACATCGGAGTGTAAGCAAATGCCTGGGCAGATGAACTTGTCCTTATAATTTCATCAGTCCTTCCCAAAGCCACATGGCACACCCTTGGAATCCTCCAACCATCTGCAAAACAGGCAGACATCTGTCTTTTTCATGGCTGCCTAGACACTGTCATGCTACGGTTGCTCTCCCACCCAAGCAGACAGAATGCGGGTGGTAGTTAGCAGCCACCAGCCATTGATGCTGCCTCCATTAAGCTTCATCCAACCATCAGGGCCAATGTAAGAATCATCCGGATCTCTTTATCACCCCCAAAGTCTACATTTATTTTTTCATCTGATGCAAACAGAAAGGGGGTGTCAGTAAATAAAGGTTTCTATCATAATGCAACCCATTTGGCATGATTTTTTGGGGACTCGGAGAGACCAATTGTCTTCTGTGAACTCTCTTGTTGGACTTGGGACCATGCCGGATTCCTAATTAACAAGCCTGACACCTGCCTGTGATCGCTACTTTCCCTCCAGCCCAGACGTGGTGTTTTATGACGTTCTCAGCCCGCTTTATGGGTTTTCTGCCTTGCCGTCGTGAGCAAAGGCAGTAAAACACAGGAAGGAACCAGCCTTTGGGGAGGGAGGTTGCCTTACATGGACTCCCAGAACTAAACAAGCACGCAAAGCACAGAAGCATGCAGACTGTGAGATTAGGGGTGGGGAGCAATGGTATGCTTGGCCATAAGGTTGACATGCCAGTTGTTCAGGAGGTGGGAGGGGAAGGAGGAAAAGGAGAACTAGGCCTGTGGGGTGCCTTGGTCTGCCTATCCTGGTTGCTGAAAGATGCAGGTGAGTAGGTAGGACTGCCATGCATCCTGGATTTTAAGGGACAGTCCTGTATTTTAATAAAATGTCCTGCATCCCATTACATTCTTCCCTGGGATGTCAATTGTCCCATATTTCCGCTATCCCACAGAAATACACCTGGAATCTGGCAGAAGTGAGTCCAGGACCTGCCAGCATCTCCCCCTTCTTCACCCTTCCCAGAATGGAAAAGACATGACCCAAATGGCGTAAAACACAGTCCTTTATTTTTGCAGTGGACAGGGGACCCAAGAAGTTCATATGTTAATAGGATGACAAAGTGATAATCCAAGCAGGAGTGAGAAGTAGAGGGGAGAGCTTCATGCAGACCTCAACAAATGGTTTTGTTTCCAAAGGAAGTCATTAAGAGTGGAGCAATCCAAACTCTGTTGTGTGCGGGTGTATAATGTTGGACCAATACCACTAATCCCACATTCTACTCCTGAACCATTCACATTGAATGTGGCAATCTCAAACAACTAGCAATGTGTGGGTAACAGTTATGTTCTCCCAAATATTGCCTTCCCTGTATACATGACTTGGGTTGGGGGAGTTTGGTAGATGGAGCCTTTCCATCCCCACCCTCCAATATATTATGAACATTTTTTTAAAAAATCCAAAATGCATCTCAAAATTTTGTTGTAGGTTTTGTGCTCATTGAGAAGCTTTAGAGATCCATAATCAAGAGCTTTCATTGTTTCATTGTTTCCTAAAGAAATCTGACATGAGGCTCATGCTCTCCTTCTAAAACTATAAGGTTGGAAGAGGGCCATCCAGTCCAAACTCATTCTGCCATGGAAAAAAACACAATCAAAGCACCCCAAGCAGATGACCATCCGTAACGAACGAGAAGAGCAATTTTCAGGCAGTGAGAGGCTGAGAGAGAGAGTTTACTTTAACTGAACCAGTAACTCAGTTTATTTGTAGTATTCTTGTATCATACGCATAGTGGTTTGTTGTTGTTCATTCATTCAGTTGTTTCCGACTCTTCATGACCTCATGGACCAGCCCACGCCAGAGCTCCCTGTCAGCCGTCACCACCCCCAGCTCCTTCAAGGTCAATCCAGTCACTTCAAGGATGCCATCCATCCATCTTGCCCTTGGTCGGCCCCTCTTCCTTTTTCCTTCCATTTTCCCCAGCATCATTGTCTTCTCTAAGCTTTCCTTCTTCTCATGATGTGGCCAAAGTACTTCATCTTTGCCTTTACTATCCTTCCCTCCAGTGAGCAGTTGGGCTTTATTTCCTGAAGAATGGACTGGTTGGATCTTCTCGCAGTCCAAGGCACTCTCAGAACTTTCCTCCAACACCACAGTTCAAAAGCATTTATCTTCCTTCGCTCAGCCTTCCCTGTGATCCAGCTCTCACATCCATAGGTGACTATGGGGAATACCACTGCTTTAACTATATGGATCTTTGTTGCCAGTGTGATGTCTCTACTCTTCACTATTTTATCAAGATTGGTCATTGCTCTCCTCTCAAGAAGAAAGCGTCTCCTGTTTTCCTGGATGCAGTATGCATCTGCAGTAATCTTTGCACCTTGAAATACGAAGTCTGTCACTGCCTCACGTTTTCTCCATCCATTTCCCAGTTGTCAATCATTCTTGTTACAAAGTTGTAGTGGTTACAAAGATATAAATGCTTGCTGATTATAAAACAACGTTTCAAGAATGAGTTTCTTCCAATCTATTTGTTTTTCTCCAAAAGGACTGTTCTACTAATACATAAAAACCAGACTTAACACTATCTTAAACTTATTCTTTTGACCAATCTTCCAGCTGCTTTTCAGCTACATCCTCCTTGACTCTAGCTCACTAACTAACTCTCCAGAACATTCAGTTGGGCTTTTCCAACTCTTAACTACTCCACAATGGAGAATAAACACCTGGCTCACTACTTAATGCAGCCTTTCTCTTCCTGGCTACCTGTCAGAAGCCTAAACCTTTTGGTCTCATCCCACGTCCTGAGGACTAACCACCCTTAAGCTTATCCAGCAACCAACTGACCCTTTTTTAAACCAACATTATTTTTCCCAGTTAACAGTTGACGTTAACAAGCACATCTAAAATTTAAATTTTAATTGGGCATTTTGTTACACCATCCAATTTGTTTAAAAACCTCCAAAGGAGGAAACCTTACCATACCCTCAGACACCATATTCCACTGCCAAACCGCTCTTACCTTCAGGAAGTTCTTCCCAATGATTAAATAGAATCCATTTCTCTGCAAGTTGAATCCATTGAATCCTAGTCTCCAGAGCAGTAGAAAACAAGCCTTTCAAAAATTTCAACATGGCTATCATGTTCTCTCTCAGCCTTCTTTTCGCCAAATTAAATACACCTAGCTCCCTCAGCCCTTCCTCATAGGACGTAGTTTCCAAACCTTTGATCATTTTAGACATCGAATCTTGGCATTTAAGACGTTTCTTAAATACCAAGATTATATGAGACACATATCTCGCCTTCCATACTGTCATGTGTTCCCCCCTAGTTTTCAGCAGCACATAAGTAATGTCTCCTTTGTTATTGTTGTTGTTGCTTTTTTATTGAATGGTGGTCTCGTATCCATTTTGCAAGTGTACAGACTGAACTAGACAGAGTGACTCCATATCACTCAGATTTTGCTGAAAAAACAAAAACAGAAACCCTAAAGCCATATATGTGGGAAAAGAGGGATGGGGGATATGCAACAGCCTGCTCTTTTGCCAACTTCCAGCTGCTGTTCATCTCCTGGACACATTATTACTTGCAGTGGCATCAGGGATCAGGGCAGGGAATGTGGGTCTGTCATGTGGGATTGATGTGTTGTTGAAGAGAAAATACCGGTTTCTCTAGGGAGGCAGAAGGAGAACATCCCTTGCTTCTGGAGCTTTGGTATGGAAGGAGGCAAAATGATTGGGCTCAGCTTGTATTTTAAGAACTCGTCCCATCAGTATGTGAGCCGCAGTGTGGTTGTCCTTTGGAATATTTGTACTTGTCAAAGTTTTGTGAGTCTTTCTTCCAACAATATGTATGAAATGACATATATATGTGAAAAACGTGCATATATTCCCAGAGAAAACAAACTAGACAACATTGTGTTAAAATGTATAATAATAATAATAATAATAATAATAATAATAATAATAATAGAATAATTGAGTTGGAAGAAACCTTGCGGGCCATCTAGTCCAACCTCCTGTCAAGAAGCAGGAAAATCACATTCAAAGCACCCCTGACAAAAGGCCATCCAGCCTCTGTTTAAAAACCTCCAAAGAAGGAGCCTCCACCACATTCCAGGGCAGAGAGTGCCACTGCTGAACAGCTCTCACAGTCAGGAAGTTCTTCCTAATGTTCAGGTGGCATCCGCTTTCCTGTAGTTTGAAGCCATTGTTCTGAGTCCTAGTCTCCAGGGCAGCAGAAAACAAGCTTGCTCCCTCTTCCCTATGACTTCCACTCACATATTTATACATGGCCATCATGTCTCCTCTCAGCCTTCTCTTCTGCAGGATAAACATGCCCTGCTCTTTAAGCTGCTCCTCATAGGGCTTGTTCTCTGGATCACTGATCGTTTTAGTCACAGGCCTCTGGACACATCCCAGCTTGTCGACATCTCCCTTTAATTGCAGTGCCCAGAATTGGACATAGTGTGATTCCAGATGTGGTCTGACCAAGGCAGAATAGAGGGGTAGCATGACCAAAATCCTACTGTCTTTTTTGCCACCGCATTACATTGTTGGCTCATGCTTAACTTGTTGTCCAGAAGATCTCCAAGATCTTTTTCACATGTACTCCTTATTAAGAAAAATATGCATGACATATTTTTGGGGGGAACCTGTGGGTAGTTTTTGTATTTTTCTAAAATGATGTTTATTTTTAAAAATTAACAATTAAGAGCAACAAATTATTATCATGACAGTGACTAAATAAATCAACTAATCCCAGGTATATTTCAGTTAATGAAGTAGATGTTTTTCTGAATGTTACTTCTTGAACTGAAGTAAAAATAACATTGCATTAATAGGGAGAGGATTCTCCCTCACTTTTCTCCCTGTTTTTCTGTTCATTTATATTTAATAAAGAATTCTGGAGACAGCTGCTCTTTCACTTGCCTGTTGGGACACATGGCTACACCAGGATCTAATATCACAGCAACCTGCTCAGGCTTTATTGCATTGTGTACTGCAAGCATACTGCTGCAACCACAGTACTGAAGGTCTGTGCTTCTCCAGACCTCTGCCATTATCTTATCAATGTTGATGCAGCTAGAAAGAGGATGAGAAGGAAAAGTGGAGGGCTGGATAGTGTAAAATGACTTTCCAAACCAGTGTTTCACTGTCAGGGTCCCTTCTACACTGCCCTATATCCCAGGATCTAATTCCATATCATCTTCTTATTCCAAATTATATGGCAGTGGGGACTCAGGGTCCTTCTACACAGGACCAAAACCTGTGATGGGTTGCGGGTTAGCCCGAGGCATCCAAATGATGCCACAGAGTAATCCGAATAAATCCAAAGTAAACTAGGATTTCTCAGTTTAGTCCAGATTAATAAAACAGCTCAAGAGATCCGGACCTCACTGAAAGGTCCAGATCTGTTGAGGTGCTGGCCTGTGTGAATTGACCCACAATCCCAGGGGCTAGTCCCCTGGTTCTTTGGGCTCTAAGAAATCCCCTTCCCCCAAAGATTCTGATGCATTATTTTGATGCATCCGAAGCTTTCTCTGAGGGGCTTGAAGATGCAGCCAGACCCCTTAGGTAAGTCTACTGGGGAAATGGGGTGGGGGAGGCTGGGGGCTGATTGGCCTCCCTCCTGAGTGGAACTCCGGTCAACTCAGGAGAGCATGTAACTGCTTCAGGAAAATCCTGGTGTTTGGCAGTAGTATTTGGCCTCAATCTTGAGAGGAACTGGGATATAAAATCCCACTTCCTCTTGGGATTTGGGCCTGTGCAGAAGAGTCCTCATATAATCCAGTTCAATACAGATAATCTGGAATCAGATCCTGGGATATAGGGCACTATAAATCCAGCCTCAGGGTCCTTAGACACAGGCCCCAAACCCAGGACTCATGGGTTAACCTGAGGCATCCAAATGATGCCTCAGATTAACCTGGATTCATAAAACACCTCAAGAGATCTGGACTTTACTGAAAGATCTGGATCTCATGAGGTACTGGTACTGGTGATTGACTCCTGGGACCGCAGTCCATGATCCCAGGAGTCAGTGCCCATTGCCCTCCTAGTTATTCCAGCTGCCCGAAGGAGCAGGATGGCACCCCCACTCTCCCTTCCCAGCTTCCCATTTGCCCCCTAAACTTACCGGAGGGTCCTAGCTGCATGATTAGCTCCTTCAAATAAAGCTTTCGATGTGTCAAAATGATGAGGTTTGGAGGTTTTGCTTTCTTTTCTCCAAATGCTTGGACTTCAGTTCCCAGAAGCACCAGTCAGCTTGGCCAATGGTAAGAGACTCTGAACAGTGGTTAAAAACATGTAGAGGGCAAAAGGTCCCTTGACTCTGATTGAAAGCTTTATTTTCCAAACTTTTGATACCTGGAGTGCAGCCTATTAATTTAATGTCCGAAGCACATTTTGCTTGACCTTCAACAACTAGGCGAGGAATCAATAGTTACCCCCCTGAGGGCATTTTGTAGTAGATACATACAGTATAGTGTTTTATTATTATTTCCCCTCCAGAGCATACTTCAATTTCTCTTTTTAACATGTAGGTTGTGGAGGCACTGGTATAACAATTTTAAAAATAAAACATGACAATTAAAACAAAAAGCAAAATGGGGAAGGAACCATAGCTCAATGTTAGAGCATATGGGGTTCTATGCAGGATATTCCATGTCTAATAAATTTGGTATTTACGTAACAGAATAGGTTGAGCTCATGTGATGAACTTATGACCATAAGGCAGGGGTAGCAATTCTGGAGCCTCTGGGAAGTAAAAAAAATGGGCACGCATTATTTCAGGAAATTCATTCATGGCTAGAAAGAGATAAAACAAAAGGAACCTATACTTGGTTACAGAAGCTCCTACTGATGACTTCCATGCATAGCAGGTATGCTGGTAGGCAAAGCTCCATGTGTGAGTACCCTGAAAACAAGAAGGAAATATGCTTGGAAGTAGCAATCTACAAAATCATGTTGGAAACAGATATTCAAACCTACCTGGCCCTCTGTCTGCCTATTACTCCACAGAGATTGCTTGTCACATGTGTTGATTGACTTTATTGAAAATAACAACAACAACAACAACAACAACAACAACAACAACAACAACAACAACAACTTTATTCTTGTATCCTGCCACTATCTCCTTGAAGGGACTCGGGGCAGCTTACACAAGGCACAAAGTACCATATATTCCAGCATATAAGATGACTGGGCGTATAAGATGACCCCCAACTTTTCCAGTTAAAATATAGAGTTTGGGATATATTCGCCATATAAGACTACCCCTCTTCTAACGCACACCAATTTTTTTAAAAAAAGCATCAGATTTGATTTCAATATGGTAATTTTCCTATTACTGTACCTCCTTCTCTGCCTCTCAGATGTCTCACATGTGCACCTGCACCGCTTGACTGCAGTCTTCAGGAGCGAGATCTGAGAGGCAGAGGAGGAGGTCAGACAGGTAAAAGAGGTATGTTTGTCTGGGCCCAGAGCCACTCTATCTCTTTTTTCTATACCCCAGGCACCCTGGACGCCTGCAGCTTGCTCCGCCCTTCACTTACACCTTCCCAGTGAGGCGCCCCTTCACCTCACCATCGGGACCGCATTAAGTCCATGAATCCTGATGAATGGATTTTCTTCTACCGTACTTGTGCAGCGTTGCCCTTAATGCTTTCATACAGTCGCTGCATACGGCAAGGATGCGGCCACTGCCATTTTTGAGATCCCCCCACCATATGCAGCAACCACAGATTCTCCAATCCCATTGGAAGTTTCAGCACCTACTGTATAAGACTACTCCCGTGCATAAGACTACTCCAGCATATAAGATTAGTCCCATGTATAAGACTACTCCAGCGTATAAGACGACCTCGCGTATAAAACGACCCTACGTATAAGAGGACCCCTGACATTTGAGAAGATTTTCTTGGGTTAAAAAGTAGTCCTATATGCCAAAATATACAGTACCTTAAAAACAGAACAAAAATAAAACATCATAGAAAATACAATTGAATAAAACAAATAGGCATATCAATTTAAGACTCAATCAAATCAGCACTCATCAACCAATGGTGGTAAGCTACTGTGAACACGGCCAGACTGTAAACAATAGGACAAGGGAATGGCATAAGTGCAAAGCTGTAATGATGGAGAGCATGGGATAAAGTGCAAGGCTGCATTACTATTGCGTAGAACAACTAGGGACTAGGTGTTCTCAAAAGCTTGCATGAACAGCCAGGTCTTCAGGTCCCTATGGAAGGAGGAGAGGGGGGGGGAGCTGCCTAATTTTTCTGGGGAGGGTGTTCCAAAGCCAGGGAGCCACCACCGAGAAGGCCCTCTCCCTTGTCCCCACCAACTGTGCTTGCGACACTGGCAGGACCAAGAGGAGAGCCTCCCGGCAGATATTAAAGCCTGCATCAGTTCATTGGGGATGGGGGGGGGGGATGCGGTCACAAAGGTAGACTGGACCCAAACAGTTTAAGGCTTCATAGGTAATAACCTGTATTTTGAATTGGGACCAGAAACTTCTCGGCAGCCAGGTTTAGCTCCAAACATGGGGAACAAAAAGGATTTAGCAGAAGACGTTCATAATGAAGTCTGCCCAAGACAGAATCTCTGCCAATGCAGAATAAACAATGCTGGGCAAGAGCAAGGTCAGGGAATTGGGCTGTAAGAAGGCAATGGGGGACAGAATACTATATTTCATTTCACAACAAATCAAGGGAGTGAAGTGAGAAGTTTTCAGTTCATCTTAACCACAAGTTTATGAAGTTTTGTTAATGAAAAAAACATTAACACAGCATATATAATTCCAGTATCTCCGTCATGTCCCCTCTTTCCTTTTTCCTTAAACTGAAAAAGTCCTGAACGCAGCAACTTTTCATCTGAGCGAAATTGTTCTGGTCCCTTGGCCATTTTGCTTGCCGTTTCCTGCTTCTCTTCCAGCTCATATGATAGTCCGTGTCATACAGTGTTACCATTTTGAGATGTTTTCCTTTGAAGAGGAGAAATAACCTTCTTCTCATCTTCAAAGAAACCTCAGAACGATGTGGCAAGGAGAGTGGGGACCCGAGGAGGGCAGGCAGGGGGCCGGATTGTAAGAGGGCAACTCGACTCTAAAGAGAGGAAATAAAACCGAGGTTCCCTTACAAACCCTCTGAAACACTTTCCCAGCAAAACTGGTTATAATACTTTTGTTCCTCTGAAATCACCATCTCCCACGCTCCCCTGGCCCACAGCTGCAGTTGACAAAGGATCTGTCTTCACTTCCCTTCCTAAATTGTGCATGGCTGCTGTTAAGCAGGTGTCAAATTCCACCCCAGAGACAACATCATGGCAGGAATGATGCTCTTTACTGGCCTGCAGTGATTTAAGGACTCCTTACCCTGATCCACAATCCATCTGAAGTGCTTGGATTTTATTCCAGTTTACACCTCTGTAGACCTACAATTTATTAAGCTATGTGTGTATGTAACTGTGCAGCAGAAGCCGGGAAAGATGTGGCCCAACATACGTTGCTGAGCTGCAGCCTCCCCATTGACCATGCTGGCTACGGATTATGGGGTGTGCAATCTGAAAAAAGACTTCAAAGCCACATGTTGCTCCCATCCTGCTGAACAGAGTGCTGAACATGAGCTGAGATCAATTGGAGTCAATTTTTGGCAACTTAGCTCTTTTTTTCTGTGTCAGGAGTGACTTGAGAAATTGCAAGTCGCTTCTGGTGTGAGAGAATTGGCTGTCTGCAAGGACCTTGCCCAGGGGACGCCCGGATATTTTGATGTTTTACCATACTTGTGGGAGGCTTTTCTCATGTCCCTGCATGGGGAGCTGGAGCTGACAGAGGGAGCTCATCTGCGCTCTCCCAGGATTCGAACCTCTGACCTGTCGGTCTTCAGTCCTGCCGGCACAAGGGTTTAACCCATTGCAGCACCGAGGGCTCCTAATTTTGCTCTGATAGCTCTGATATCTGTGATGTCAAGATACAAAGCAACTTCTCCAGAGCTGCTCATATTTGCTGCAAAGGGATCATAGACAACATCCAGAATTCAACATCCAGACTTTGGGAAATGAGAAGATGTTGTCTCCAGGGCAGGTGGACAAGGGGAAATTATAAAATATATTCCTAAAGTTGGAATGATCTTTGTCTAATGAGTTAGAATTCTGCAAGAGAAACACCTCCATCCTGAGTATTTTCTTTTTGTTCCAGTGTCTGATTCCAGCAGATCTCAGGTATTACTTATCCCTAATCGATAAAAATCACAGCATTTTTTGCCTGTTACTACTTTTAAGCTCTAGAACATGCTCAGGGGCATTCCCAGGAGGAGCACAATATTTCTGACCCTGTATACACTCTAACTTAGGGGTCCTCAAACTATGGCCCGGGGGCCGGATACGGCCCTCCAGGGTCATTTACCCGGCCCTGACTCAGGGTCAACCTAAGCCTGAAATGACTTGAAAACACACAACAACAACAACAATCCTATCTCATCAGCCAAAAGCAGGCCCACGCTTCCCATTGAAATATTAATAAGTGTATATTTGTTAAAATTGTTCTTCATTTTAGTTAATGTATTGTTTTAAAGTGTTTTTTGCACTACAAGTAAGATATGCACAGTGTGCATAGGAATCCATTCCTTTTTTTTTCGAATTATAATCTGGCCCTCCAACAATTTGAGGGACTGTGACCTGTCCCTCTGTTTAAAAAGTTTGAGGACCCCTGCTTCTTCATTCATTATGGTTTCAGATATTTTCTAATAGTTTAGACATTGCAGATGGTCTTGGAACTGATCCTCTCCAGCTACAAATTTCAGAATGCTCTTCATTCTAGCTCATGGATTATGGGCATTGTAGTAATAATGAATGCTCTGGTGATCACACTGTTTCATCCAACACAATTATAGCACTATGATTTCACTTTAATTGGCATGGAAATATCTTGTGAAATCCTGGTGCTTGAAATTTAGGAAGAGGCATTAAAAACTGCCAGCCTTGCTGTTCTGGTGTCTCACTAAAATACCCAGGATTCTATAGGATTCCAGTGGATTCACAGTGCTGTGATTATATAGTGTGCAAAACACTTTAATATGAGTGATAAAGAATCTCATAACCATTACTGATTCGATTTTCCTGTAACATTAGAAAGAGCAAACCACTTGCTTGAGGCTGTATCTGCTATAGGGCCAACTTCCTTTCTATTGCAGGTTTTTGTTTTCCATGCCAGGAGCGACTTGAGAAACTGCAAGTCGCTTCTGGTGTGAGAGAATTGGCTGTCTGCAGGGCTGTTGCCCAGGGGACGACTGGATGTTTTACCTTCCTGTGGGAGGCTTCTCTCATGTCCCTGCATGAGAAGCTGGAGCTGACAGACAGGAGTTCACCCTGCTCACTGGATTTGAACCACTGACATTTTGGTCAGCAGTCCTACTAGCACAAGGGTTCAATCCGTTGCACCACTGGGGGCTCCTGTTACAGGTGATAGGATGAGAAAGCACTGCAAAAGCTCAGAAGAAAAACATGCAGCCAGTGCTGGTATTGCAGAAACATTAGTCCAAGCCTCCTACTCAAAACACCATAATACTCAGCCCATAAAATCCAGATCTTGTGGGCAGATTACCACCAGTTGACTAGATCTGGGAAATAACTCACTCCTACCTGGATGTGACCCAATATTGCAAAATCACACTGATATTTGTATTGCAGAGAAAATGCAAGAGATGAATGTGCTGTCATCACAAAGTGCCCAAATATATTTGTCGTAAAATGGCAGAAACAGCTGGGAGGGAGTTTACCTTACCAAAAACAAAGTGGATAATTGGGATGGGCAGTTAATATAGATTTTTTTTCCCCTTTAGTTTGAACAAAACGGATCTGTAGGCAGAACTATCATAATTGAGGCTGGATCTCTACACTGCTGTACAATGCTGTTTGAATCTGTACTATATGGTTACTGTAGACCCATATAATGCAATTCAATGCATTTAAACTGCATTATATGGGTTTACACTGACCATATGCATTATATGGTCAATGTAGATCCAGTCTGAGAAGGAGTGGGTTATTCCAACACAGATTTTTTTTGTATTGTCGAAGACTTTCATGGTCAGAATCACTGGGTTGTTGTAGGGTTGTTTTTTTTTTTTGGGCTATATGGCCATGTTCTAAAGGCATCCTCTCCTGATGTTTTGCCTGCATTTATGGCAAGCATCCTCAGAGGTAGTGAGGCGAAACATCACGAGAGAATGCCTCTAGAACATGGCCATATAGCCCGAAAAAACCTACAACAATCCAACAGATTTTTTTTTACAGTTTTTAGTGTCCAGAAGTCATTGGTTGGTAGCTATGCCTCACTCTGGAATATACTAAATGCTTGTTCATGCTGCTTGCATTCTTCCAAGAATTGTTCTTGTCGGTTCAGCTGATCTACAAAGAACATGCAGGAACCTCACAATGAATCCAGTGACCATTTAAGTTGAACGCCACAATATTTAGAACAGTCTCCCCTTCCAATCTTGGAAATAATTCATTAAAATTGATGCAACAGCCTAATTTAATATAATCTTCCAATTTAAAATGTGTTATTTAGATATTTAAAAGTCCTCCAAATAATGATTTTTTTTATTATGGTTACTTAGTATTAGGGAATAGGAACCAGATCCTGTCTGATCTTGGAAGCTGTGCAGGGCAGCTTTTTTCCTATTTGGATTTGTGTGTGTGTGTCAGGAGCAACTTGAGAAACTACAAGTAGTATCTGGTGTGAGAGAATTGGCTGTCTGCAAGGACATTCCTCAGGGGACACCCAGATGTTTTCCTATTTGGATAAGAGACCACTACTGAAGGCCAGCTACTGTAGGCTGAATTTCAGAGAAAGAAAATGGCAGAATATATGGGGTTGCCACAAATCAACTTTAAAACACACACACACACAACTTATATTTTTCATTTTGAGAAACTAGGTTGAAATGTCAGTTTAGCAAGTTAATAAATGAATTAGCTAATAAATTCATTTTCTTAGCAATTTAAGATCAACAGATGAGATTTCCTTAATCATTTCCCATTAATACAGGAGTGCTATCACTGCCATTCCAATGTCTGATTTTGCTAGAATTTGCCCGTTTCACTCCTTTCGGGACGCAATATGCTGCATTTTTAGGTAGCAAAACATCTCACCGGCATCAATCATATGTGTTTCCAAAGGAGGCTTTTTACTGCACTGACTTAATGGTACTAAGCTGTGGAAGTTGCGGTTTCATTTGGCAACCTCTTTACATTTTCGTATTGTTTCTTCTATAATACTATATGTGTTTATGTCTTTGCATTTGTGTATGTATGTGTGATTTTTTTTCCCCAGAGAGGATCTGTTAAGGACAAAGAATAGGGGACTCCAGATCCAATATATAATATGTTCTGTCTCTGGGAATAATCTACAGAGATAAAATACACAGTACTGGGACTTGCATGGGGGAAAAAAAAGGAGTGCTTTGGGAAGAAGATGGCTTGTTTCTTAGGTTTTTACCCAAGCATGGAAAATCCCACTTGTCACCACATGATGGCGCATTAATAGGAAATATGGCTGCCTGAAATTGTTAAATTAAAGGCCAATTTAAGCTGTCAGTAGTTCCTGGCATGTCTCCCCTGCCACCTCAGATTTAACATTTAGTAATGAGGGTTTGAAAGTCCCGGTGCCAAATTGCTCCCCATCTGAAAATGTACGGAAGCCTTTCCTCTTTCCAACACTAAATCTGTGTGCATGCGTTTGCCTTTGTACATGGAGGTGTGGGCAGTGGAGGCCTCTGCTTTCAAACTAGCATTCGTTTTATGTGAAAACTGGGATGAAAAAGCAACATCATACGCATTCTTAATTGGTGTTTCAATACTCTTTTGATCAGGTGGCTGTGTGGTCAGATAGAATATGAACCCTAATATGTTTCCTTGCATTTCCTCTTCACTCTTCCCAAACCCTACACACAATTCTCTGTATCCTATTCTTCTTCAGTTGTGGATAGGGAAAATAATTCTATTGTCATATTTTGTTAAGTAGACAAAAACATATTTTCTATCCTGCTCCAGTTTCATCTATATTTTTTTACCTGGGCCCCTTCTACACTGCAATGTAATCCAGATTATCAAAGCAGATAATCCAGATTATCTGCTTTAAACTGGATTATATGAGTCTACACAGCCATATAATCATGTTCAAAGCAGATAACCTGGATTTTATATTCAAGTGCAGAAGGTGTCTTAGGGCCCTTCCACACAGCTCTATATCCCAGAAAATCAAGGCAGAAAATCCCACAATATCTGTTTTGAACTGGGTTAACTGATTCCACATTCAGATAATGTGGGATTTTCTGCCTTGATATTCTGGGATATAGGGCTGTGTGGAAGGGCCCTTAGGCTCACCATACGTTTTCCTTTGGGTCACCTTACATTGGAAATGACTTGAAAGTAAACTTCAACAACAGCAAAGCAGTTGCTTGGAAAGGATATTATATTGCTTGAAAAGGATATGTTGCTTGAAAAGGATATGTTGACTTTGGGTCCTTCCACACAGCCCTGTATCCCAAAATATCAAGGTAAAAAATCAATATCTGCTTTGAACTGGGTTACCTGACTCCACACTCAGATAATGTGGGATTTTCTGCCTTGATATTCTGGGATATAGGGCTGTGTGGAAGAGCCATGAGTACATACCCCTAAAGGAAATACCTTTGATAGAGACTCTGTCCATAACCTTTAAGACCCATGAATGAATTGTAATTCTCCTTATCCCTGAGCAGGATTGCATGGGCTCTTGCATGCATTTTTTAGAAGGGAACTTTTGTTGCATTTAGCTGTTTACTCCAATGCTAAAGGAACATGGTTACAACTGAATTCAAGCTGCATGAAATGTAGTCCAGAGATCTGTGGTTGCTGGCTGTTGTTCGGTATTAGAGTACTCTGCATAGATTCAGTAAGATTGCACTCTTTAAGGACATAGGTACTTCTTCCAACCCGTCCTCTATTTAAACCCAGAAGAAAGGGGGATTCTTAGTTTCTGTTGAAACCAGCAAGCCTGTCTTTTCTATCACTTCTGTCTTCTCACGTTAAACGTAAGCATAATTGCTCCCACATTGTTGCTGTGTTTTAAAATAATTTAATAGTTATTTTCATTGGAGAGGCTATATAACAATTTTTGTAGGGTGAATTGTTTTGTGCTGGAACACAAAATATGTTCAAAAAGGGATGTTTTAGGGCACTACACTGCAGCTGATACAAGCTGACTCTGTGGCCTGCAGCACAGACTTGTTCATATTCAGATGGTATTAGATCCCATGATATGCCTAAGTGAGCCATGTTAGTCTGTGGCAGCAAATGAAATTAAGACTTATCAATTACTTTAAAGAGAAACACATTTGCTATTTTGTAATATTTTCAGGTTAGAAAACCTGCCCAGATTATTCCTGCCTTTGTGCATTGATTTCCTTTCTTCCCCATTTTTCAGCTGCTACTTCAATCACCTTTCTTAAATTTCACATCATTTAGGGCCTTAATTAACCAGATCTTAATTTGGTCCTGGTTGTAACAGTAATAGCATCAGTAGTTCTTGGATGAAAAAATAAAATAAGGATATACTTGGAATTGAGGGCCTCAATGTCAAAGTTTTTAAAGGGGGCAGAGTCCCTTTTAAAAGTATTTCAAGTGTACAGCAAGTCAGAAGTGGGCAATGGCTTCCATGGCTAAGGTGCAGTGAACCTGCTCTGTTGCGCCTCCTAGACTTTAAAGGAGTTGTCCAAGGTGCTGAACCTCAACCACAGTGATAAGTCCAACACCTTGGAGAGCTCCCTTAGAATTCTTACTAAAACCCATTTGGATTTACCACACCCCTGACATTAAAGCCATCAGCTGCCACTGAGTACCTATTTGAAATAAAAGGCTAGCTATGCCTATAGTGTGGTGAATCTGTTCTACATCTTAGTCTGAATTTTATAGGAACTATTCAAGGTGTTGGACTTATTTAGTTAATAATTACATGAATGACAGATTTATTGCTGCAATTCAATTGCTTGCAATTGCTGCAATTCTATCCTCAGCTACATAGTACCAACTCACTTCTGAAGTAAATATACATAGAATGTGGGTTGTTAATACCTGCTATTACGTTCACCTTTGTTGGATATCCACAATAAAATGGGTTGTACGTGAGCAAAATAAAATTCGAAGGACCACATCTTCCCAAGCTTTAAAATGTGCAGAGGATGTACCTTATCTCCCATTGCCTTCACACGTTTGGTTGGTGGGAATGCAGTAAAAGACCTTTTCTGTGGCTGCTCACACTTTGCAAAATTACAATGGCTCTTCTTTGTTTTCCTTTCAGAAGCAGATTGAGATTTTCCTTGCCTGGTAAATCTTTGGAAACTGTTTTGAACAGGAAAGGGCTTTTATGCTGCTGTCCTGTTTTCAGTCTGGTTCAAAGTAAGATTTTAATTGGTTTTAATTCTATTGTTATTTAATATTTGTTGTTGTTCATTCGTTCAGTCATTTCCGACTCTTTGTGACCTCATGGACCAGTCCACGCCAGATCTCCCTGTCGGCTGTCACCTTCCCCAGCTCCTTCAGAGTGAAGCCAGTCACTTCAAGGATGCCATCCATCCATCTTGCCCTTGGTCGGGCCCCTCTTCCCTTTTCCTTCCATTTTCCTCAGCATAATTGTCTTCTCTGAGCTTTCCTGCCTTCTCGTGATGTCGCAAAAGTACTTCAACTTTGTCATATATAATATTTAATATTATATAATCTTAATTTTGTATGGCTTTAACTATATGTGTTAAAGTGTGGTAGAGGTGCCTTCTTTGGAGGTTTTTAAGCAGTAGCTTGATGGCCATCTGTCAGGGATGCGTTGAAGACGATTTTCTTGCTTCTTGGCAGAATGGGGTTGGACTGGATGGCCCACGAGATCTCTTCCAACTCTATGATTCTATGACACTATATGTGTGCTCTCTATCTTTTTGTGAGCCACCTTGAGTCCCAGTTTTGGAGAAAGGCAGAGTATAAATAAAGTGATGGATGGATGGCTGGAAAACCAGGGACTTTTCAGATACGTTTTTCCTCATCTGGAGGGGCGTTTGGACAAGTCACAAAACGTTTGTGAGCAGGTGCCTTTTGAATGTGAAAAACAGTATACTGCACACAATATTTTCAACTGTCAGTTTGATTAAAATGTCCTGGAATGCACAGTAATGTATGACTTGAAGGAAATATAACAATTAGTTAAACAAATGTTATTTATTAATACAACCATATACAGGCAGTCCCCAAGTTACAAACAAGATACATTCTGTAGATTTTGTTCTTAAGCTGAATTTGCTTGTAAGTCAGAACAGGTATGATTAACACCTCTGTGGTGTTTGTTCTGCTGTCTGTGCTCCTGTTCAGATGAAACAAGAATTGGGGATAAAGCCTCAGCTGAGACACCTTTTCTTCATGATAAGGAGTGAATTTCTATTCCAAGGAGTAGATTTCTCTTACTTTTTGTTGTCTACCCCCCCCCCCCCCAATTATTAACTATGAGTGGTTTGTAAGCTGGATGTTTGTAATCTCAGAACTGTTGTTTTGAAGGTGATGCAGCAGCATCTCCTTACTCCTACTTGTTTCTTCCCAGAACTAAAATGATTCCCTTCAGAGCTGAACCTTAGCACATCCTGCTTAGCACTGAAGCCTTCTGAGATTGGCTCAAAAAAGGGTGATATACCATATACTTAGTGCTATCTTTCTATCAGTTTTCTCCAATCCTATCCTCCCACACAACATCTTTGGTTTCTCCTCTTACTTCTTGTTCCCAAATCCAATAAAGTATTAAATAAGAGAGACAGCAGGCTCACTTCTTTTCCCAACCAGTGAGATGGGAAAAATATGGCCCTCTAAATCTTGTTCCAATACAACTCCAATATAGGCGAGAATATAGGGTCCAACTACATGTGCAAGGCCAGAATTTCTGAGGTTTGTAGGTGCAATTGTGAGTGCAGTCACCTGTATATACACTTCTTTGGAAGGAAATCACCTGCTGAAATCTATAGGCCATGCATCCAAACACAAACCTGTTTACAAGGAGGGTGTGTTTTTTCCATTGTTCTCTCCAGAATCAGCATCAGAAGGTTCTGCAGCTTCAGAGGCTGTTCTCCATTTTTATATAAATTACAAAAGTTTTCACACCATAAAGCGTCCTCGTGGCCTTTTGGAATTTCACTTGCCTTATAGGATTTGATAAAAATTAAAATCAACAGAGCAAAGATCTCCTCAGCCAGCTCTTTTTTGAACTCCTGGGTGCAATTTATCCCAGCCTGCTGATTTTAAAATGTTTATTCCTGGTAGATGCTGTTTAACATCCTCCCTAGGTGCCGTTTGCAACGGAAGATGGTTCATCATCATTATAGGATATGGATGTATCACTCTGCTTCTTCCCAAATACAGAACAGAAATATTTATTGAACACTTCTGCCTTCTCTGTGCCATTAATAACAATTTTTTCCCCATCACCGTCTAGTAATGCCTTTGCATCATTGTTAGGGTTTCATTTGGTTTTGATAAAACTTTTTAAAGATCCCTTCTTATTGTCCTTAGCTCTGTCAGCTGCGAATCTCTCTCCAATTGTGGCTGCTTTCCTTATTAACTTTTGTACATTTCTTAATTGATAATTTATTTCAATTCCTTACTCCTTCATTTCTCCATCTGCTACATTGCTTTTTAACTTCCTTTCCAAGGTTTAATATCCAGAGGAAATAGTCTGGCTTTTTCTGTAGAGGGAAATCATTTCGATTTCATAGGGCTGATGCCAATAACAGCCTGCCTACCTCTTCACCACACCATGTGGAGTTTTTTTTTTAATTTGGTCATAAAGTTGCCTATGAATATCCTTCAGCAAAGGAGGAAAAGTCCAGTGATAATGGTATCTAGTAAACGCTAGCTATTATCATTCATGCCCATCCCTATTTATATATTGTTGTATCTTTCTTTATGTCCATTTCACTCATCTAATCCTTCCTTTATTACAACCTCCAATTAATTATTGTATTCCCCCAATCAATTAATATGGAAAGCTTCCCATGAAGACTGTTTAATTTATCTATAAGCACTGAAGGGGGGGAAATCAACCCTCATCATCATGATTTCAAAATTGCTATGAAAGGTGTAGGACACCTGCTGTGTGTCTGCCACTGCATCAAGTCACCTCCCCTCTCCTGATATTTTGCACTGTGCATCCTCACTGTACCTAGATAACATGGCTGTTCAGGCTTGACAGCAGTTATACTCCCTGATTTCTGGAAGGCTCTTGGAGGGTACCTGCATTGAAGAATTAATGTAGTTGAACACCATTGCCATGGCTAGATGCTATGGAATCATGGCAGTTGTAGTTTGATGATGCACCAGTCTTCTTTGCCAGAGAAGGCTGAAGACTTTGTAAGACTACAATTCCCAGTTTTCCATAACGTTGAGCTACGATGGTCAAGGTGGCATCAAACTGCATTTATTCTAAGTGTAGATGCACCCCTGATTGCCTGCTGCTATGCTTAAACTGTAGCTGGGAATAATGAAATATGATTCTTTTAAGGCTCGATTTCTATATTGGCAAAAATTGGCAACATATGAGCTGTACATATCATTGTGGATAGAAATTTCACCCTCTTGTGTGTGTATGTATGTAAGTGAAATTTCCATCCATTTAGACTACAGGTGGCAAGTGAAACCTCCATGAACATGTTGCATCATCCTGCACCAACAAAGGTGTAACCTTTGGAAATCAAGTGTTCTCTCCGTGTGCAAGATAATTTTCTGGAATTTGGTTCCAGGACCTTTTGTGGATACCAAAATCCATGGATGTTCAAGTCCCATTATATACAGGGATGCAGTGTCTCTTATATAAAATGGCAGCAGCAATCATTTCTTGATTTTAATAATATTTCAAGCCATGGAGAATTGAATTCATGGATGTGGAATCTTGTGGATAAGAAGGGTCAACTGCACTTGTTTCCAGGTCTATTACTAATAGCTTAGGCCCGTATAACACCTCTAAGAGCATGCGTTGCCAGCTCTGAACATTTGGAATGAATATTACGCCAGGAAGTGTAAAACATCCACATGTCTGGCTCCGATAGTTCTGTGAAAACTATGATGATAGCTTTTTAGGAATTGCAGCAGCACATAATGGAAGGTGTTCTTAGCTGTAAAATAGCTTCACAGTTTTATTTTTAAGGTTCTGTTAAAACATTCCACACGACCAGCGTTGACTTTGTTACTGGTGATAAAGTGATGAACCCCATGTTGCGTTAACAGCCTGGCTCAGAAGCTTGCCCATAAACACAGTCTGCCGCTTGCCAGGTGTTCTGCTTTGACTGAAATTTCTTTTAAAGGCCATCACAATTTCTCTAGCTGTCTTGTTTTTTAAAAAGAACCCAAGCTTATTTAGCTAGCAGGTCTATCATAGTTATTGTACTCATGCCTCTAGATTATTTATTTTACATAGATAGCCTGCCTTTCCTCCAATGCATACATAGCTCTCCCTGCTCCTTCTCACTTGAACCTCACATCAAGCCTGTGCGGTAGGTCAAGCTGAACTGGGCAGGGGGAAAGTGAGTGTAAGTAGCTTGCCCAAGGTTACCCAATGAGCTTCAAGGCTCTCTGGAAATAGCTGCCTAGGTGTTTGATATGTTTAAGAGTTGTAAATAGTCCAGATTAATCAAATTTACTTCTTAATGTAAATTGAATGACTTAGGCTGTATTTTGAGCATCAGCATTTTCCATTATTTTACCATCTTTTTTTTATGGTGATTGGAATTATCCTTCAGAACTACTTGGAAGTAAGCAAGTCTTTGTTCCTGCTGTTGTTGTGCATTTCTGACTTATGGTGCCCCTTTCCCAAGATTTCCTGGGGCTGAGAGTGTGTGACTCGGCTCAGGTTACCCAGTGGGTTTCCATGGCCAAGGGGGAAATTGAAAACTGGTCTCCAGGGTTGTTGCTCAATGGTCAAACCACTACAGCAGTGGTTCTCAACCCATGGGCCATGGCCCACTGGTGGGCTGCGAGATCTAAAATAAGGTCTGTGGCTCTAGATGATTAAATATGGTTTTCTGTGGGCAAACAGATGGCGACTACTGGATGGCATATGTTCTGTATCAGAAACTAGAGCTGTTGTGGTCTAGCCAATGCAATTTTTTGAATCAGCACCCCAAACAACCAAACCAAATCTAAATTTGACCAAAAAACAGATTTGTAACCCTTTGGTACTAATGTTGAAGAGTAGTCCCCAGTCAAAGTGGTCCCTGGTCAAAAAAGATTGGAAATCACTGCACTACACCATATCCACCTGGAAGTCCATGTCCTCACTGTGAAAAGACCCTGCAGATCCAGAATAGATCTCCATAGTCACTGATAAACCCACTGCCATACCCTTGGAAGACAATCATATTCAGTGAGAAGTGAAAGCCTATGATGATGCACTACATCTGTCCCCCAAAGGGCAGCACTAATCATTCCAGGAGTAATAGCAAGTGAAAAAGGAAGTTGATGGTAAATTGAGCATGCCCCAATTGGAAGTGAGGGTTTTCCCTATTCTAGAAATGCTACTCCATTGTTGCCCTCATAACTTTTCCCAAACCAGGACAGGAATCTCTGAATGGAAGGTTGAAACAACAGAAAAACAGGAGTGTGTGGAAGAAGAGCAAGTGGAAGAGAGGTAAAGGAGAAAATAGATACAAATCCAATAAGAAAAAGAAAAAAAAGACATTTTCAAGATCTATTGGGTGGAGGGGGGGTGTTCTTTTGCATATGAGCCCTGCTTCCAACAAAAGCTTGGAAATATTATGATTAGGACTGTAGCTCCCAGAAGTCTCCATCAAGCATGAACAGTGGTTGAAAATTATGAGAATTATAGTCAAAAAGGTAACAACTTTGCTAGGCCAACTGTTCTCTTCCCCACTGTTTAGGATGGGCCCTTCAATTCAAAATTGCTTGAATATGAACCTTGCTTTGCCAGTGCGGAAACCACATTGTAAGGGAAGAGATATCTGGAACAGCAGTCTACATGTCAAGCCCACCTTCCCTAACTTTTCACTGCATCCTTAAGGTACCAGATCCTGTTTGACATTGGAAAGTAAGCAAGGTCAGTCCTGGTTAGTCTTTGGATGGAAGGCCACCACCTCTGACGTACTCCTTGTCTAAGAAAGCTTTGTGAGATTCATGGGATCACCATGAGTCAACAGGAGACTTGAAGGTAAACATACATCATGTTCCATATATCTCACAGGGCTGCTGACAACTCCTATGTTCTCACCAAATTTTAGACCGATGTCTATTTATACGAATAGCTTCTTCAAATTTCAGACCCATGCCTATTTATACAAATAGCTTCTTCAGAGCACAGACTGGTGGGCAGAGCAGGGAGAGAATCCAATCCTTCCTCCAGCTTTTAAAAGGCTATTTCGCCCACAGGCATTACTTCTGGCCATGAAGCCCCACCAGGCGGAAAACGCATTAGCAGAAATGGAGGTGTTGAATTAGCTCATCCAGATCTTCCCGCTCACCATCTTGAACTGAGAATGACTTGCGAACTGGATCGCAACACTCACCTTTCCAGTCTCGTTTTTCGACCTTGAAAGGCACAACAAACCCAAAGGGCAAAGCTATCTCAAAACTAGCTTTTTGCAACCAGACTTTATTGTTTCACTTAATTTGAGCTTTAGTCTCTCTCCCCCCACCCCACCCCCCAACACACACTTATGTGATTTTCTAGTTGTATTCAATACTGAAAACCTTTACAATAATTTTTGAATTTATGCATAGTTATATGTTTTGTTTAGATTTATGATTTGGTTTTTTATGTATGTGAGGCATTGAATTTTGCCATTACTTGTTGTTAACCGCTTTGAGTCCCCCCAGGAGAGAAAAAGAGGTATATAAATACAGTAAGTAAATAAATAAGAGCCACCTTAGAAACTAAAATAACACTGGGGTAGAGAGCCAGTGTGGATGTAGCGGTTTGAGTGTTGGACCATGACTCTAGGTTCAAATTCCAACTCAGACATGAAAACCCAATGGTTGACCTTGCCCAAGGCATACTCCTATGTTCTATATTGAAAACCATAGAAACCAGAGGCATATTAGAAATTGAAATAATATGGCAGAATGGTGCTATTTATGAGAGCCACTGAAACCTACTGGGTCACACACTCTCAGACTCGGGCTGTATCTACACTGCCATATCATCCAATTCCTGAATTCAGATAATCTGCTTTGAGCTAGATGACATTGAAGATGTCCCTGGCTGAAATATAATTTTAATAATATGAGTCTAGGGCTAGATCTAAGATAGAGGTAAAGGTTTCCCCTTGACATTAAGTCTAGTCATGCCCGACTCTGGGGTGGTGGTGCTCATCTCCATTTCTAAGCCAAAGAGCCAGGGTTGTCTGTAGACGCCTCCAAGGTTACGTGGCCGGCATGACTGCATGGAGTGCCGTTACCTTTCTGCAGAAGCAGTACCTATTGATCTACTCACATTTGCATGTTTTTGAACTGCTAGATCTACATTGCCCTATATCCCAGGATCTGATCCCAGATTATCTGGCTTTGGATTGGAATGGCTTTGGATGACGATTTTGGATTATGTGATTTTTAATGTTTATACTAAGATGTTTTAATTCTATGTCTTAATATTTAAATGTTGTTTATGTTTCATGTTTTAATGTGGTTTTAATTCATTGCTGTATATTATTGTTAAGATATTATGATTAGGTTATCACATGTATTTTTGGCATTGAATTTTGCCATTATTATGTTGGACACCACTTTGAGGCCCCCCAGGGGTGAGAAAAGTGGTAAATAAATGTAGTAAAATAAATTTACTTATTTGTTTGTTTAAAACATTTATATTCCGCGCTTCTCACCCTGCAGGGGACTCAGGGCGGAGCACAACATATATATGGCAAACATTCAATGCTGGGACATAAAACTATAAATACATACAAACATTAAAATCACTTATATGCACATTAAAAGTTGCTTTAAAACCATCTCAGGACACCATATTGCCTCATTGCACTGCCCCAAAGGATTGGTCCCACAGCCAAGTCTTCACCATCCTTCTGAAGGACAGGAGGGAGGGGTTGATCTAATATTGCCAGGAAGGTAGTTCCATAACTAGGGGAAGGTAGTTCCATAACTTCCTGGCCCCTCTCTTCACTCTGATCTCAGAGCAGTGGTTGGTGCTAGAAGGGGGGGGGGGCTCCCAACTGATGACACTGGAGGCAAGATGGAACTGCCTTCCTGGTCCCTCCCTTCATTCTGATCTCAGAGCAGCGGTTGGTGCTGGAAGGGGAGGGGGAAGGACTCCCAACTGATGACACCGGAGGCAAGATGGAACTGCCTTCCTGGCCCCTCAACTTCATTCTGATCTCAGAGCASTGGTTGAGGCTCCCAACTGATGACACTAGAGGCAAGATGGAACTGCCTTCCTGGCCCCTCTCTTCACTCATTATCAAAGCAAATAATTCATTGTATTTGCTTTGAAGTGGGTTATCTGAGTCCACACTGCCATACAAACCAGTTCAATATGTATTTTATACAGCTGCGTGGAAGGGGCCCAGTGATGATTTGCCTTAGTTTGGAAACAAGGCCTGTAATGGGAGCGGCACCGTTTACATTCAATCTTTCTCCCCAGGTGGACAGGAGAGTGTGGCACTCCCTGTCCATTTGCGCCAGGGCCTTTCACTGCCACCGCCCCTTCCCCAAAGGCCGTGTATTGCCAGCCTTCTTCCTCCTTCGGTGAGGAAGCGCCATTCCCCTTGATCCACCTCCCCCCCCCCCCCCCCCTCCGCTTGCCCCTCCGCTCTTCTCCTTCCTTCCCCGTCTCCTTTTGTCTCTCTCCAGGACAGACACCACGCCGCCTGCCAGAGCAGCAACCCCTCCCCCGCCCTCTCTCTCTCTCCTTCCCTCCCTCCTCCGCCTGATGTATGAGCCGCGGAGGGAAATGTCAGGGAAGATGCTAAATTGGACACGAGCGAGCGGCTGCGCGAGAGAGGGAGGGAGGGGGGAGCAGAAAGGGAGGGGCTCTTTTTCTTCTCTGAAAGGGGGGGGGCACTCAAAACCATCTTTCCATATTTGAGGCGAGAGGGAGAGACCCGTAAAGCCGCGCGACGGAGGCGAAGAGGAGCGAGAGAGAGAGAGATTGGAGCGAGCTCCCTCCCTCCCTTCCCGCCGCTGATGGATGGCGCTTTCATAACTTCCTCTGTATTAAAGCGCGGGTTCACCGCGAGGGCAGGCCCATCCATCACGGCGCTGAATGGGCCTTTGATTTGCTGAGAGCACCAGGCGCGCGGCGCGGGCTGTCTGCTCTGCCGGCGCGGCTAATATCATCTCGCGCGGCAGCCGGGGAGGGACGGAGGGAGGGACAGGGGAGGGGAATGACGTCACAGGGAAAGAGGGAGGCGAAGCGCCAAGGAAACGAGCGACGCAGGGCGCGCCCACAGGGCAGAAGCCGGCGGTTGCTTCAACGTTCGAAGTGCGCGCGCACCTTCCAAAGAGGGGTGGTTGGGTATGGGTGGGTGAGGAGGAGGAGGCAAGGGAGCGCCCCACACTAAACCTGGTCCTGGTCTCATTGGGAAGAGATGGCAGAAGGGGGCGAGGAGGAGCGGAAGGGCGGCCCCAAATGGCATCCTCTCCTCTCGCAGTTCATAGGAAAACGCCCCTTGAAAGAAGGTGGATTGCACGGGGTTCTCAGGGGCTGAGGGCCCTTTCACACAGTCATATAACCTAGAAAATCAAGGCATAAGCCCACAATATCTGCTTTGAACTGGGTTATCTGAGGGGCCTTCCACACAGCCATATAACCAAGAATATCAAGGCAGATAATACCATGATATCTACTTTGAATTGGGCTTAAAGCCAACCTTAAAAACTCTGGCATAGACACTGAGAACTGGGAAGCCCTGGCCCTTGACCGCTCCAGCTGGAGGTCAGCTGTGACCAGCAGAGCTGCAGAATTCAAGGAGGCACAAGTGGAGGGTGAAAGAGAGAAGAGGAAGGAGGAAGGCGCATCAACCCAACCCCAACCGGGATCGCCTTCCACCTGGAAACCAATGCCTTCACTGTGGGAGAAGATGCGGGTCAAGAATAGGGCTCCACAGCCACCTACAAACCCACAAAAATAGTCATCAAGGAAGACAATCTTACTCGTCCAACGAGGGATCGCCTAAGTAAGTAAGTAAAGAATTGGGTTATCCGAGGGCCCTCCCACACAGCCATATAACCCAGAATATAAAGCAGATAATCCCACAATATCTGCTTCGAACTGGGTTATCTGAGGGCCCTTCCACACAGCCATATAACCCAGAATATAAAGCAGATAATCCACAATATCTGCTTCGAACTGGGTTATGTGCGGGCCCTCCCACACAGCCATATAACCCAGAATATAAAGCAGATGATCCACAATATCATCTTTGAACTGGGTTATTTTAGGGCCCTTCCACACAGCCATATAACACAGAAAATCACGGCATATAAACCCAAGATATATAAACATATCTATACCCAATTTTCCTAGTTCCACCAGACCTTACAATCCCCGAGGATGCTTGCCATAGATGCGGGTGAAACGTCAGGAGAGAATGCCTCTAGAACATGGCTATATAGCCCGAAAATCCTATGGCAATCCAGTGATTCCAGCCATGAAAGCCTTCGACAATACAATCCCACAATATCTGCTTCGAACTGGGTTATTTGAGGGCCCTTCCACACAGCCATATAACCCAAAATGTAAAGCAGATGATCCACAATATTTGCTTCAAACTGGGTTATCTGATGGCCCTTCCATACAGCCATATCACCAAGAATATAAAGACAGATAATCCCACAATATCTACTTCGAACTGAGTTATCTGAGGGCCCTTCCACACAGTCATATAACCCAGAATATCAAGGCAGATAATCCCACAATATCTGCTTCGAACTGGGTTATTTGAGGCCCCTTCCACACAAACAAGACAACAGGTCCACTATTACCAAAGTAGAACAATACCAAGCATTTATTTCAGTTTGTTCAAGATATAATAAGCAAAAACCTACAATAAACGTGTGTTGTGTTCACAATACTAATTATAGTCTTTTGAAGAAGACTATAATTCTTGTTTATTATTGTATTGTGTACAAGCTGTGAAATATATGCTTGGTATTGTTCTACTTTGGTAATAGGGGACCTGTTGTCTTATTGATTTTAGGGAATTCATTTATTTTCAGTTTTTCGGCCCTTCCACGCAGCCATATAATCCAGAATATCAAGGCAGAAAATATCTGCTTCGATCTGGGTTATCTGAGTCCACACTGACTTATAACCCAGTTCAAAGCAGATAAATTGGGATTTTCTACAGTTGTGTGGCAGGGGCCTGAGAGAGTGTGAGGCCCCAGCTACACTGCTCTGTAATCCAGTTTGTGAATCCAGTTTTTCTGCTTTGAACTGGATTATATGGCTGTGTAGACTCAATCCAGTTCAAAGCAGATAATGTAGATGCAGAAACTGGATTAGATCCACCCTGGTGCCTCATCTACACTGCCCCATATAATCCAGATTATGTACTTTGAACTGGATTATGTGGCAGTGTAAACTCAGATAACCCAGTCCACAGCAGTTAATCTGGACTATGTGGTAGTGTCGATCCAGCCTGAGATGCCCAAGGTCAACTGAGGGTGGACCTACACTGGCTAGTGAACACAGTTTGACAGCACTTTAGCTGCCATGGCTCTATGCTATGAAACCATGGGAGGTGTAGTTTTACACAAAAAAAGATATTAAAAATTGATTTAAAACCAACCTTAAAAACTGGCATAGACCCCAAGAACTAGGAAACCCTGGCCCTTGAGCATTCTAACTGGAGATCAGCTGTGTCCATCAATGCTGTGGAATTCGAAGAGCAACGAATGGAGGGAGAAACGTGCCAAGAGGAAGGCACATCAAGCCAACCCTGACCAGGACTGCCTTTCATCTGGAAATCAATGTCCTCACTGTGAAAGAACATGCAAATCAAGAATAGGTCTCTACAGTCACCTATGGATCCACCACCAAGACCCTACACTTGGAATGAAATCTTACTCGGACACTCCCCGATGATGAATTTTATAAGGCCCTGAGCCTTCTCTTCTCAAGAGTGTTGGGGCTTCATCAAACTCCCAGGATTTCATAGCAGTTAAAAGCAGTGTCCAACTATATTAATTTGACAGGAGGTGTACCCCAAGGTTGCCCTTTGCCTTTTCATTGCAAATAGGTGTCATTTATACCAAAGATATTTTCCTACATCATATTCAAACAGGGCAAAGAATGGGTTTTGTATAATGTGTGAGTTATGTTTCCAGCACACAACTGCACAATGCTTCATGATGGCTGCTGGGGTGAGGGTGGGAATGACTAGGAAATGAGAATCCTATTGAGAATATCTTAAAAATAGAACCAGCCCAAAGTGTTGGACTATGATCTTGAAGGCCAGGATTCAGATTCCTCTCAGCCATGGAAGTTGAAGGCAGACATAACATTTGTACTGTTTAAGATCTTTTTTAAAACTCAGGTTATTTTGGAATGACTTTAGAGAATGCAACAACTCAATATTTCTATATTATTATTATTATTATTATTATTATTATTATTATTATTCAGTTTTAGCTTATAGTATTATTTTTCTGCAAAATGAACAAATCACACATTTCCAGTAAAACACTTATATGTACATTATCATTTGTTACATGACTTTCAATCAATACTGATTTAAGGTGACTGTTTTGTTGGATTTTCTTGACAGTTTTCTTTTAGAGGAAGTTTGCCATTGCTTTCCTCTTAGGCTGAGAGAGTATGACTTGCCCAAGGTCTGTTTCGATGGCAAAGCAGAGATTTGAAAACCAACCTCTCAATATTGAAGTCTACAACATTGCCCAATTCCACATTGCATCTTGAATTTGCACCTGTGGAATGGATTTAAAAGTGAGTTTGGTGGTATCAATATTACATCAATTATGTGCCATGCCTGGCTCATGCTTCTCTGATAACCATCAAGGGAAATGTACCCTCAAGTTTCTAGCTCTTGTGGACGTTTGTGGGGTGGTGGTGGTGGGAGAAACAATGAAAAATGGCTTTCCTTTGACAAGAAATAATGCCAATTGCATTACAATGTTATTTTTTGCCATGTCATTGGTCAGATGCTGGTCCATGATGCTGGTCAAGCAAATATATGCTTCTTCCCAAATATCATAGTATGTGTGTGTGTGAAATGTTTTCGGAGTGTTAACTGAACGAGTCCTGGCAATCAGCAATATAAATGGAGGAAAATGAAATGAGTGGGGGGGGGGAGGCAGAAGGAGTTGCTCTTCCTCATGAATTCATGTGCTTGCATACAGATTCTGAGATATGTCCCTCCTTAGAGACAGAAAGAGTGAGGCGGGGAGAGACAGGAACACTTGTCCATGTGTGCTCTAAATAGGCAGGTCTCCTGCTGCATACAAACATCTCCTGCCTGCACAAACAGTTCACATCACATATATGAAGATATTCTGCTGAATTTGGGAATTTTCTAAAATGCTAGCCATAACTGTTAAAACACAAAGGAACATAGCAAGTCCAAGGGCAACCTTAAGACAAAGTAATGAATTATAAAGTGAAAATTTGCTCATTTGAAATCTGGGTTTTCTGGAATACAGATTCCCTCCCCTTTCAATTTCCCTGTTTTACAGTGTGGATTTGGGTCCTCTTGTGGGCCATGAATTATGATTCCAATGAATTCCATGCTTATAATGACATGGAGCTGAGAAAAAGCATCTGACTTGAATGCTGAGAGAGAGAGTGAGAGCGTCAAGAGTCTTGAATGTGTGTGGCACTGTCAGCAAACTAAGAACAGCCTTTCAGATTTCAGTGTGGTTTTCTTTTGAGGAAGTGGGTATGCCTTTCACCAAGATTCAGTAAAAGTTTCAAAGACTGGTTATTGGATATATCTAATCTTAGATTGCAAATGGCCATTTATTTCAGTAAATGAATAAATGTGTCCGTAAAGCTATAACAGCAATGCGGCACAATTACCCTAGCTCCAATTTTTGTTTTTACACCAAAAATAAAGTATGCTTCTATCATAGGCATCTAGCTGATAGCTCTCCTCTGCAGTGTGTGTGTGTCTCAATATACAATTGCAGTGGGAACATGACTGG
Source organism: Anolis sagrei ordinatus (assembly GCF_025583915.1). Classification (NCBI taxonomy): domain Eukaryota; kingdom Metazoa; phylum Chordata; class Lepidosauria; order Squamata; family Anolidae; genus Anolis; species Anolis sagrei. The sequence continues at coordinate 118,784,348 of NW_026845477.1, read as the reverse complement.
AAGGGTGATACCTCTCTTACATCATACTTGTGGGTTTCCCAAGAGGGATTGATTCCTCACTGCAGAACTATAGGCTAGATAGACTTTTCATCATATCCATCATACTCTTCCTATGTTCTTAAGCAGTGGCTTCTTAGCATGTAGAACTGATGGGACAGCCAAGAGTTTAGAATTTAAGCCTAAATATGACTAGTGAGCTATAGACCCCACTGAATTCAATGGGACTTGCTTCTTGATTGCATAGGGAGTTGATCCCTTAGATATTGTCCAGGTGCAACAACCTTCAAATATGATAATCCCAAACCCTACAAAGTGTTTGACTATGGTCTTGTAATCTCATGATGCCAGGAATGCATACAGTTAATGGAAGGATCTTACAAGAGCTGTGAACTGGAAGGAACATGTGAAGAGGAAGAAGGGATAGCCTGAACTATCCTAGAAAGGCACGTTTTAGGAATGGGGGGAAAAGCAGGAGACATTGGCCGGGGGGGGGGGGGGGGGGGCTGACTCTTTTGGAGTTGATGGGAAAACAATGAGCCATAACAGGTTTATAATGGCTCTACACAACCAGTCCCATACCCCAACAAAGGGGCTGGTGCTCGGTTGTCAGAGTGCAGTAACATCACAGTGCCTCTGAGATATAAGAAATTTGACCGCATTACTGAATGCGGCCAATACGGCCTCATGGAGCATGTAGAGAAACATTGCATAATGATACCCAATGTCAAGCTGTCATTGAGAGTCGAAGGCTGTCTGCAGTTCAGATCACTAATTGGAGGAGAGATGGGGAATTCTTTTTATTCAGGGACATTAAATCTGAGCTGAACTAGTTGAACAGATTTGTAGAAAAGAAAAGTGACATTGAGAATGGGAGATCTGGTTCAGCCCTATAACACAACACAATATATTTTGCCCATTCATATCAAAATCAAAGCTCGGTAGGCACTAGCTATATGTTAGACACCAGTGCACATAAGAGACCCTTGATGCAGATGTTTTTTTTTCTTTTCAAAATTCAGAAAGGAATTCAGAGGTCTCTTTTTGATGCCAGCTTTCTGCTTTAAAATCCCCACTCTTCATACACCTATTCTTTAAAACAACTAGAAATAGAGACAAGTGTGACTGACTAAAAAGTAAGGTCAATGTGCTTGGTATAGCTTATTCATAAATAAGTGTAATTTTTTTTTACTATGCACATTCCATCCATATCCAGTGTTGTTGGGCACACTTATATTTCTACTGCTCACGATTCTTTGACAGGTGGCTAAAATACAACTCCCAACATTCCTGTGCATTAGCTATGCTGGAAAAGTTGGTTGGAGTTTCAGTCCAAGAACATCTGTAGGCTGGAGGATTTCTTATCTTCAGCTGATAAAGGAAGAGGAAAGAATGAGTGCTCAATGGGACATACCTCCTTGTCTGTTGGCATGAGAAGGGGCTGGAGGTGGTGAAAAACTATAATCTGACTGGTTCCTTCACCTATTTCATGGGGGGGCGGGGTATGTGTGTGTGTCTTATTTGCTCCTTTTGTGAGGGACAATGTTGTTTTGCTTATATCTTTGGATAATGAGTTTGTTTTTTTGTCAGATCTTTAGAAAATTACTTTTTAAAGTATCATCCCAGCCAGCATAAATTTTAATTTGGTGTACCTTTGTTGAATTGCTTACAACTGAGAAAAATGTAAAAGATTGCAAAAATGTGGATCCGTTATGCTTTTCTTTTATAAATGTTGTTTACTATTCCGTTTATTATGTTTTCAAAATTAATCCTATGGATTTTTAATTTTTATTCTCTCTGTGAACATTTCTTTTTAATGTTTATTATAAAGGCCATTTGGACAAACGATTTTATGAAGAATTGTTATGTTAAAGCCTCAACATCTGCTGTATTGGCTTGGCCACACTATATTGGTCATTCTAGCAGCTGTCTATGGCCTTATTTATGAATAAAAATATTGCCTGTAACAAACTCTATATTAAACAGTTTGTTTAATTAGCATTTACAATTGCATATAGTGCAACTGTTGAACTTCTCTGTATGAATTATTATTTTTTCTATTCTCTTTGTGTGGTTTATTTTGAATATTGTCTTTGGCTATATAAAGTTCTCCTGTGTAACACCATGCAGCAACTTGGGGAGTATTTGTGTGCATTTTAAGTAACCAAAAGATACCTGTTGTAATAGACTTTGTATAGATTTAGCAGCATTCGTTTAAAACTTTTAAATTATAACCTTCATAGTATCTTATTCATCAGGGTCTCTCTTGTAACATTAATAAACTACCTTTATAAATAAGCTCTAGGATGACTGATAACAATTAGCATGAGTTAATTCTGCTGCTGTCTGGTGTGCAATGAATGAGCGGGACAAAGCAAAATGTCCACGCACGGCCCTTCTTCACAAAAGCGCAGTTTAGGAAGTTATCATCAGAAATAATTAGTGGCAAGCATATTCCTAAGATTCTCAAAGTAGTTGCTTGCTTGCTGCTATAGTAGCAATTTCTTAAAAGTTATTCTTTATGTTTCCCAGTTCTAAAAATGGTCTAAAACATATACTCTTTTCATTGTATTTAAAAAGACATCTGAATCTTTCAAACAGCTGGTCTGGTACCACAGTAAAACATGCTCTCTTCTTGATCACCTTGTTGTTTCCTCCTCATCCACGAGAGAGCACAAGGCACAGCTTGAATATTCTCCTGCATTTAACTACCACACATTCTTGTAACTAAACAACTGACAAAAAGGTCATGGTTATACTATTAAGAAGTGAAAAAAACATAATTTAACTTGCATCTTTGTTTTTGGGGCAAAGGGGATAACTACAAGTAACTAGGTACTTCCAAGCTATACATAAAAGTCCAAGTGAACATACCAGACTGACAGAGACCATTATACCATATATAGTAGGTATTTCAAGTATCTAAAATGCTTTTGTGTAACAACAACAACAACACTCTGGCACAAACTAGTAAAGGTGGTCCCAGTGGTGATTGGCACACTGGATGCAGTGCCTAAAGACCTTGGCCTGCACTTAAACACTGACAAAATTACCATCTGTCAGCTGCAAAAGGCCACCCTACTGGGATCTGCACGCATTATTCACTGATACATCACATAGTCCTAGACACTTGGGAAGTGTCCGATGTGTGATCCAATACAACAACCAGCATAGTAATCTTGTTTGCTGTGTACTAATCTTGTTATGTTTCAAATAATAACAATAACAGCAACAACAAAAATACCACCAACAATGGGTAAGCATACCGTAAGGCAACTATCGTTGCCTTTGTTGTAGACTATTACAGTGTTGTAGGACTGGGTAAGATTTAGTTGAATTTTTTATGTATTTATGATGTGTCACATATTTTGAATTCGATGTTGTTTTATGTTTATGTTGAATGGCATCAAATTGTTGCTGACTGTTAGCCGCTCTAAGTCCCTCAATGAGGGAGAGAGTGTAGGATATAAATCAACATAAAGTAAATAAAATAAGATCACTTAAGGAGCTTGTAGTTTAGGAAATTCAAACCAGGACTTCTTCCTGATTCACAGCTTAAATTCCTAAATTCCTAGCACTGACAAATCTGAGGACCAGGGATCAATTCCCTGATCAACCATAGAAGTCACTGGGTCACCTTGGGCTAGTCACACTTGGAGGAAGGCAATTGCAAGCCTCCTGTGAAGAAATCTTGTACATTAAAAAAAACAGTTATGGGTTCATCTTAGGGTTGCCATAAGTCAGAAATGACTTCCAGGCATGCAGTGATAATAAACACATCACATAAAGAAGAGAGAGGGAAATGTAAGGGGAAGAATTGATATATATATATATATATATATATATATATATATATATATATATATATATCTCACATATATATCCCCTAGGGATATGTCCTATATATATCTCCCTAGGATAGCCATACTGACTTTTGACTTGGCTCCACAAGAACCAGTTTCAGTTTTACTCATTACAAACATGCTGCCCTGAAAAAAGGCATCTTCTCATTTGCTTTAAATACTTGACACACTATATTATGCTTGTATAATTATGTTCCTCACCCCACATTCCCCAATGCCATGCCCTCCAAAGTTTCACAGCTGAAAGCTGAGACACAGGGCAAAGCCACATTCAACTGAGGTCAAGATGCCAGAGACTGAAAGGAAGGGTTTTGTCCTTTTCCATTAGTTGTTTTTACCCTTTGAATTCAATTTGCAGCACTTGAAGGAAGCTGAGGACAAAGGGGGAAATTGGGAGGAGCAGAGAGAGTGGGACATTTCAAAAAACAGCTGGAAAGCTTAGGTAAGGTAACATTGGGTTAACTGGAACTGCCCCTGCTAATTTGGGACATTTAGAGGGTATTCAATCTGAAATTTGAATTTCAGGAGGCTATCCAGCACTTAGGATCCTTAAGCTCTCAATTCAATAATTCTTCCACATCTTTGATGGTGATAAATTACCAGTTAGAATTGTAGGATGTGGCAATCAGATCTCATAATAGTTTGAACAAAATACAGAGCAATGTTATATGAAAGCAAAAAAGAAAGCAACGAGGACCTCACATAGCTAAATACAGTCAAAAGGCTTAAAGTCAAGTAGCATGTACTAGGAACCATTTACTGAAGCAATTCTTGGTACGGATCTTGAAGGAAAGATTTTTACAACGTCTTTTTGAATAGCATTTGGCAACTAACCATAGCCTTTAAAATGTATCCTGAGTTAATTATTCATGTTGAAGGCGTAATCTTCCTGGGGCAGACATATCCCATATTTTGGAGATGTGCAGTAAGAATATATTGGAATGTTATTATAAAGGAACTTGAAAATGTAACAAGATACATATAGCCAGAGTGATCTTGTTTTGTTCTGTTGAAAATATAGTCCCATTAAAAAATACTGAAATGATGGTCCACTTACTGAGAGCTCATTTAGCCATAGTTCAAAATCAGGCGGAGGGGTGGGGGTGGGAAATTAATCCTCCTCCTCTGAACAAGTGGCCCTTGTGTGTTTGTGATATAGTTTACATAGCCAAATTAATTAATATTATTACTGCAAGGGAAGGGAGATCACGGAACAATCATTTCATTGAAAGATGATGTTTATGTTTCCATGTCATGTACTGAAATAATAAAGTACAAGCTACTAAGCCATATACAGTAGCAGAAATGTTATAAAGAGACATGATGTTAAGTATAGAGTAGTTAGAGAATATATGGTTTTATGTTGACAAGAGGAAATTGAGAAACGTGTTGGATATAATTCTTGATACAAGTAACCTGTGTTCACTTAATTTTTTTTGACATCTTTGTAGTTTTTTTAAAAGATGATCTGAGTACCTTTGTTAAAAATACTTGCATAATTAAATAAATGAAACAATGAAATAAACACTACAAATATTTAATAGAGGGCATGGGGAGCAAAGTAGACTTTCTTTAAAAATGTACTCTTCATTGCATTCCCCAGAATCCTGGCATTTTCATCCCAATTTAGTATCATGTGGCAAGATTTGTGGGCCAGAATCCACGGTGCCTTTACGTATGCTTAGCTATGTAGCAAAGGCAGTAAGAAATCCTTTTCACAAATTCTAAAAAAAAGCATAACGCCACTGGCAAAAGTAGAGCCTTATGCCTTATTTCTTATTTTTCCTAATGCATTTTCCTATCAACTAAAATACACGTGTGTGCTTTTGCCCCGAAATATTAAAAAGGAAGGAAGTCCCACATTACAGTTCATCACATCTCTCTAAAGATCTTAGGTACTTGAGCTGGACATTCTTTCTAATGATATTATGAAGAGTTGCTTTCAGCTAGTTTAGATTAAGGGTGAGGAAACTGAAACTCATATGCTGCATTCAGTCTATGTGTAGCCTCCAAAGCCTCCTGACAGATCTCCAAAAGCTCAAATTCCCCCGTTAAAAAAAAAACTTTAAAAAGATACTCTTCCAAATACAGGTCTTCATTTAATTCCTCAGAATGCTGTTGGCATTTCCACCCCTAATACAAATCTCTGTTGCATTCCCTAAAATGCTGCTGACATTTTCAGGATAATTTTCATGTAAAAACAGCCCTGAATGTATGAGAAAAGCTTGTGGTTTGACTTTCCCACCTACCTTAGAAGCCCCAACCCCTCAAATATCTTTATTCAGACAAAACTGGATGAAAAGTTGGCACTTGTCCCCATGCATTTGGCCTCCTAGTGCAGTTGGTGTGGGGTGTAGGGTGCAGAGATCTAGGGTTTTACTCAACAGGATTAAGGGGCAACTCCAACAGCATTCTCAGATTTCAGGGTCTGGTCTCAATTCTGTGGTCATTCATAAGAGGAGAAATCTCAGGGTGAGAGAGTTGCTTGTGTGCCTGTGTGTACTTTTCTTATTTTTTTAGACTTGTTTTTTAATTTGAAAGGCTCACTCCACATAACTAAAACATTATTATTATAATGTCACATTTATAACATCAGTGGGACCTGTCCTGTGACATCATTGAGGTCATCTTGGGACCCGAGAGAGTGCTGTCCTGACAACCCTAGCTCCAGACATAGCAGAGCGGGGCTGACTGACCGAATTTTGAAATGAATATATCCTACCAGTTATACCACCCCATTCTGTGAAATGGCTGAGTCCAGAAGATAAAATTACCAAACTACATGACTATCCAGTGACCTAAATGGAGGACACACTGAAGTGTGATGATAAATTAGGAACGATATCAGGCGCCTCCATACATAGTGATGATTTTCATAAAGACTGCAATGCACATGTAGAAGTATAATATACTTCCAAACTCTCCTGATTTGATAGTGACAGCTCCAGCTAATTCCCTGCCAGCCCACTTTTTGTGCCCATTTTTCTCTCCTCCTCCCACTATCCCTATTTGTCTGCAGTGTTTTTTAATCACTGTAAATTGAGTTCATAGTTGCCCTTCCCAGTAAACCCAGCAAAAACAAGTTGTTTAATCCTCTCATAGCTTGTGTCCATTTTCATTAACAACGTTTGCCTGCTTGTTGTTTAATCACCTATATCCCAGTTTTCATCTGTGAAATATTGAACAGTGTGGCCAGGCCCGTAGCCAGGATTTTGTTTCCGGGGGGGGGGGGGCTGAGTCTGAGTGAAAGAGGGTCTACCCTAGCAAACCTTTTGTATCGTTACCCCAATACCCCCATGCATATGAGATATATTGAGCATGGTGATCATATCATAATATGAATAAACATAACAGTTTAAATAATGTACCAGTAAGGCCTTTTCGCAGACCACCATGAGAATTTTGGAGGGGGGGGGCTGAAGCACCCAAAGCCCCCCCCCCCCCCCCCCCCCCCCCCCCCCGCTACATGCCTGGGTGTGGCTCAGCCATTCACTTCCCCAAAGTAATTTTCAATCCACTCAACCTGCTGTTAGCTGAGATGAAGGGTGGCTCTGTCCACTAGCTAGTCTACCACCATATGTGGATTGCAAGTGCTGACCCACTACCAGTGTTGAAATAAGAGTCAACAGTCAGTCTTGTCAGTGTTTGTACACTGACTGTGAGGGGCTTTATGGCCCTTCTATCCTTTCCTTCAGGCAACATAAAGCCTGGTATGTTACCAGTGCTGAGATTCAGTAGCCAGTTGGATTGGCTTTAATAGGTGGAAGGGACGAAGGAGACATTGTTTCTTTTTCTCCACACAAGAATATGACTTGACTTGGTCCAACCTTGACACTAGAGATTGTACCTGGAGCCACCACCATTTTCACTCTGGCAACCCAAGCTGGCACCTCATTGAGAGGGCCACAACCATAGGGAAACTTTGAATAGAAGAAAGACAGTTCAGTCTGAGGAGAACAAGGAGGGGACAATAAGAATGAAGGCATTAGACAAGTGTGGGTCCCCAGGTATTTTGGCCTACAATTCCCAGAAATCCCAGCCGGTTTACCAGCTGTTAGGATTTCTGGGAGTTGAAGGCCAAAACATCTGGGGACTCACAGGTTGAGAACCACTGCATTAGAAAGAGGAAAGAAAGGGGCAGAGGGTGGGGGGAGAAAAAGAAGAAACGTGGCACTGGGCTTTATTTTCACACTAACTTAGGTACTCGGTGATGCCCAGGTTAGGTCTTTTGCAATTATATTATAAAAAACAGTCACTGTTTGCTTTTGTGTTTTTTTTTTTTATTTTTTTTTATGAATGGTCCCATTAGAAAATACATAACTACAACTCCTAAAATTGTGGACCAATTCCCCCCAAACCCTACCAGTATCTTAAATTGGTCATCGGTGTGTGCATGTGTGTGTACCAAGTTTGGTCCAGATCTGTTGCTGGAGGGAACCATCTCGCAAAATACACACATGGATACACATACCTATTTTCACTTTTATATATAGCTATAGATTAATAGGCTTTTGCAGTACTGACTGGTATGGATTTGAAGAAATGGTTTTAGATCCATGAAAGCTCATGTGAAAATAGAAAGCAATTAGTTTTAAAGGTGTTGTCGCATTTATTCTTTTTTCTTTTCATTTCCACTTCCTCCCTTCTTTTATGCTGAAAGAGACTAACATGGCTATTTCTTTGAAAACGATGAGAATGAAATGTTAGCAAGAAGCATCCACATATTGGCTGCATTAGAATCCCTGGCCTGATTCAGCAGTGTTGAGTTGAAACCAAATAGAAACAGCAGCACAGTAATGATGTGAATAAAACATGCAGGTGAGAAAACTCGGAGTCTTCTTGCTTGGGCCTCTCATTCTGCTGAGCACGGATGTATTGGGGGTGAGGTGGCCCAGAAGTGACTTCAACGTTCGAAATGTCCCCACAAGGAGGAGATTCATGGCAGCAGGGGTTTCCATAATTCAACACAGATAGGATTCAGCTGGTAAGAAACAGATGCTGAGTTCATTCCGGTTAGAAATAAGGTTGTAAATGTTAGCACTGAGGCCAATTAACCAGCACAGCAACCCATCTAATGTGAGGTTAGAGGCTTGGTTTGGGGCAGTGGGACATTCAACTGTGCACAACCTAATGAAACGAGTGGTAGCTTTACAAGGACACAAATACACAGAGAGAGATGCATACACACACAAACACATACACAAAAATTGCAGAGATAAAGATAGCAGTCTTTCGGATTGTTGCCACCAAAAAGGAGGTCTGAGCAATGAAGCAGCACAATTACTTCTGCTACTGCTATTGTTGCTGCCACTACTTTTAATACAATTCACACAAAGATGGGAGAGTAACCCCCTTTTTAAAGAAAAAGGGCAGTCCAGGGAAATGGAAGGAGAACCAAAGACAGTCTTGAGAGTATAAATACAGCCTCAGAACTGCATTTATCTGGTCCCTTTTGTGTGTCTTGCTAAGAAGGTAAAAATGGAATCTACCTTCTGAGAGGGAATCCCTTGAATGTATTGGGATTTAGAAAGTCTAAAATATTAGTGTGTCTGTGAGATAGCCTCTGGCAGTGGAGAGCCGCTTTCAAAGGTATTGCTCTTGAGTTCTTGGAATGGCCTTGATCTAAACATCCTTTCAGAGCCAAACTAGATGAGAGCCATCCTTTTGCATGTCAGCACCACTATTCTCACCTTCCTGTATTTTCTGCATAATCAAGCTGCATTGCTTTGCCTCATGGTAGGGCTGAGCATGATAGCCAAGATTATCTTTCACAGCTAGATTACGTAATAAAGCTAAGATTTAAATTTATTTTAAATCTTTTAAAACAATCTATTTTAAATATTTTTAAACAATCTTTTTTCGGTCTTTTAAAATAAATTCAAAATGAATTAATAAATGAACCAGGAGGCCATAAGAAAAGTGAATATGTTTTTAAAAGGCAAATACCACCCCACACCCTTGCGTGAACTCTGATGGTTAATTGAAGAGAGAAAAAAACCCAAAATGGATTGAGGAGGAAATAAGACCATTGCTAAGATATTTTAAAATATTTTAAACACAAAGCCTTTAGGGTAAGATGCTAAACATTTTCCGTCAATTCTAAAAAGACTGTTTACTCAGTAGCCACTGAACACTGAAGGTCATTTGGAAAGGAAACTTGAAAAACTTGGGGCAGGACTTTGGAGGAGTGGAATTGAGTATTATGGATATGGGCATTAGCTGAGACCCATGTACAAGAGCAGAGAAAATGATTTAAAAAACTGAACCATTCCTAGTACTCCAGAAAACTGATGTGATGCTATCCTCCTTTCTACCTTCAAAGACCTCCTCTCATTGCATGCAACCCACATGAAAGAAGTAAAACATCAAACATGCGGGTGTCCCCTGGGCAACGTCCTTGCAGACGGCCAATTCTCTCACACCAGAAGCGACTTGCGGTTTCTCAAGCCATTCCTGGCATGGAAAAAAAAAACCTTAGTGAAGGCTGTATTTTAATTAAATCCAAGTGCTTGTCTCAGTGTTTGTGCAAACTATGCTGCTTGGGGTTTTTTTGAATGCCTTTTCTATTTTTCCCTTCCACTTTGACTTTTCCAGTCCTCTCTGTGAACTCTGTCCATTGACCACCTTTACATTGCCAACTGCTTGAAGAAGGGACCTCTTTCTTTTATTTCTATTATTATTCTTCAAGCTGGATCTACACTGCCACATAATGCAGTTTGAATCTGCATTATATTGTCTCTGGAGACTCATATAATTCATATTCAAACTGCATATATGCAGGGGCGGCTCAACCCATTACGCAAAGTAAGCATTTGCAGTATAGTTGATTTTGCCCAGGGGTGCTCTTGGGGGAAAATAGACCTTGACATATGCGAGTTGTAGTTACTGGGATGTATAGTTCACCTACAATCAAAGAGCATTCTGAACTCCACCAATGATGGAATTGAACCAAATATGGCACACAGAACTCCCACGACAAACAGAAAATATATATCAGTGATTGGTTTGGGGGGGGGGGGGGCAAAATACTGTTTGCTTACCATTGAAAATTACCTAGGGCCGCCTCTGCATATATGGCAGAGTAGATCCAGCCTCAGAGCAGAATTTTTTAGCAACAGCAATTACACTGTAATTCACAAACTGTTTGAGTCAATTAAAGAAGGTTTTTAAAGATCAAGTCAGGGGGTGCTGTGGTTTTTAATTTTGAACATGTTTTGATGGATTGTAACCGTGATTTTTAAAATACCATTGATATTTAATTAGGTTTTAATGTTGGTAGATTTTAAATTGTATTGAAATGTGTTTAATGTAAGCTGCTTTGCGTCTCCTTGTGGAGAGAAAAAGCGGGTATAAATAAACATAAATATAATAATAATAATTCTAAAGGCCTAGTAAGGCCATCCCATCTCACAAATGCATTTATAAAGAAATCATTAAGCATATTGGGAGAAAATGTTCTCTTCTACCTAAGGCACACTTTTGACCTCTTCCAGCCGCACTGTTTCATGCGCTGTGGGTGCAAAATGCATATACCCATGCATCAACTCTGTATCCTCCATCTCTTGCACACTTGCAGAGAGCCAAGCTGCAGGAATCTGTGGCTGGGTTGCATTATGCTACGCAGATACTCCCAAGCCCTTTGTCTCTTTCCTCCTTTGGGCCAATAGATGGCGCCCTCTACACAAGGCAGCCTTTTGGAGCCAGGGAAGGTGGGGGAAGTGACTCTCAGCACAGCAGCTGGAGGAAAAAAACCTTAACCCTTCCTGTCTCTCAGCTACTGGGAAAATCTATGCTGGGGACTCCATGACTTTTTAGGGCTGGGAGAATGGATTCCAATTAGAGGTACTGAGTAAAAATGTGAGGTAGCCCATATAGCTTGATATCAATTGAATGACTGCAATCTATATAACTCTCTCTATATAAAAAATGTAATGTTTGTGGGATTAACATAACTCAAAAACCACTGGACGAATTGCCGCCAAATTTGGGCACAAGACACCTACTAACCCAATTGATTTTGTCACTTGGGAGTTATAGTTGCTGGGATTTATAGTTAACCTACAATCAAAGAGCATTCTGAACCCCACCAATGATGGAATTGAATCAAACGTAGCATACAGGATTCCCATGACCAACAGAAAACACTAGTAGGGTTTGGTGGGCATTGACCTTGAGTTTGGGAGTTGTAGTTCATCTACACTCGGAGAGCATTGTATGGACTCTGGTTCTGGATCAAACTTGGCACGAATACTCAATATGCCCAAATGTGAACACTGGTGGAGTTTGGGGAAAATAGACCTTGACATTTAGGAGTTGTAGTTGCTTTGGTAGAGAAGAATCTAAAACAATAGTTGCTACGATCCCATAGCACTGAACCATGGCAATTAAAGTGATGTCAAACTGCATCAGTTCTTCAGTGTAGATGAAAAATTGGAAAGTTCCCAATGTGGATTCACTGACCTGTTTGCCTGGGAGTCTCTAATTGCTAATACTGAAAATCTGATACAGTACGCTGGGCGGAGAGAAAGTCACTGCCAGTAGGGATTGAACCCTTTCCCCTATTTGTGTACAATAGGAAATTGTCTTGGTGCAACGTTTCTTTCCCCCACATGCCTGCATCACAGCGATGGAGGAAATGGAACCAATACTCCTTCAAATAAGAAATTTGCTCCTCCAGTGAATGCTTTTTTTCCATGTCTTCAAATTTCCATCACTGCAGGAGCATGAGATATAGAAAAATATTCACCCCAAGAACTCTTATATTGGCTGTAATCACATTCCCTTCATAACTGCTTTTTCTTTGCATGTGTTTCTAAATGCTGAAGTAATATTTTAAGTGGCTGCAATAGTTGTGTTGCTGTTGTATGCCCTCAAGTCATTTCTGTCTTATGGTGACCCCCAAGGTGAATTGATCATTGAGTTATCTTGGCAAGATTTCCATGGCTGAGTGGGCATTTGCACACTGGTCTCCAGAGTTGAAAGCAATGCCCAAACTACGGCCCCTTCCACATAGCTGTATAAAATCCACATTGAACTGAATTATGTGGTAATGTAGACTCAGATAATCCAGTTCAAAGCAGATATTGTGGAATATCTGCCTTGATATTCTGGGTTATAGTACTGTGTGGATAGGCCCTACTGCTTCTGCACAGCCAGAGAGACATCCATACCTTTCAATATTTCAGAGAAGAAAACGGACCCGTGTGGCCAAACAACATTTGAAAGTGGTCAGGATGACAACAGTTATTAATGGGGAAGAACACATAAGCAATAATAATAATAATAATAATAATAATAATAATAATAATAGAGGCATAACACCATTGCTCAGATGATTCATTGGAACTTGTGCCACAAATACCATCTGCTTGCAACAAAGAGCTGGTGGGATCACAAGCCTGAAAAGGTTACAGAAAATGAACATACCTAACTCCTCTGGGACTTCCGAATTCAGACTGACAGAGTTTTGGAGCACAATACTCCTGACCTCATGATTGTGTCAAAAAACGAAGTATGGATCATCAATGTTGCAATCCCAGGTGACAGCAGGATTGAAGAGAAACTGGAAAAGCTGACGCAATATGAGGATTTAAAGATCAAACTGCAAAGACTCTGGCACAAGCCAGTAAAGGTGGTCCCAGTGGTGATCAACACACTGGGTGCAGTGCCTAAAGACCTTGRCCTGCACTTAAATACAATCGGCACTGACGAAATTACCATCTGCCAGCTGCAGAAGACCATTTTACTGGGATCTGCATGCATCATTCGCTGATACATCACACAGTCCTAGACACTTGGGAAGTGTCTGACATGGGATTCAATACAATAGCCAGCAGAGTGATCTTGTTGCTGTGGATTCATCTTGTTGTGTTTCAAATAATAATAATATAACAAGTTTGTTTCCATCTATCTCTTTCTTCTGGCAGAAGCATATCTTAGAATAACACCGAAAGACCTAGAAAATGCATAGAGAACTGTTTTCTCTAGACTGCCACATATTTCTATGAACAACTTCCAGTAGAACCTCTGGCAAAACTTATCTATAGAATTACACTGGAGGCCTAGAGAGAAAATTAGATCATCCAGAGCAATTGTTTGACATTCAGAACTCTTCAGATATAACTGAAACCAGATTCAATTAGCCCATGTAAGAGATAGGCCAACTGTAGCTGAAAAAAAGGGATGACAGAGGATTAATTGACAATCCCTTGCCAAATTGGGATAGTTGAGGGATATGCACTTTGACAAACCATTTAAGTCCTCCTTGGCTTAGAACTCAAGGCAAGTCCTTGAAATGCTCACTGAGTGTGCTTCTCCACTTTCCTTGTATGGAAAAGGCAAAAGGACAGCAAAGCCAGGTCCTTCAATGAAGCACTGGCTGGAGAAATACTATGTGGTGCTTGCTTTGGATGGAAACCACAGGACATTAGTGGGCAAGGCTCCATCCCTGTGCTGCCTCATTCGATTCATTAGGAATCAGGGGTGGAGAATCCGACTTCCGACTCGCCCATCATTAAGATTCCCTAGCTCTGTGTTAATACTCCTGCTATTTGGTGTTGATATAGCTCTTCAAAACTCTATCCAGCCATATGCTAATTCAGTGTTCCTTTCAACAGCCCTGCAGGGTAGGTCAGTACTACAATTGTTTCCCCATATTGCAAACACTGGAAGAGGGTCGCATAAATCCTCCGGGCAACACTATGTATCATTCAGGGCTCCTGTCCCTTCCCTATATCTGTGCAGAACTGGATTGGCGTCAGCTGCTCTCGGGATACTGTATTGATTTTTGGAAGCAGTTCATTTATAACCATTGGGTAGTTGAACTTTCACCCTGTCGTTTCCTCCTGACATTTCTGGGAATTGCTGGAGAGAGGGCTTTGGGGCTTATTTTAAAGGAGTTTACAGGAGGAAAGTGATAACAGACAAGGCATGCGGGTGGTTTAACACACACTTGACTTCCTGGAGAGCACTTGGTGAGGGCAGCCTGCTCCGGAAGAAAGTGGCATCAGCCTTAGGTAACTCCTTTGACTAGGAGGCAATTTCGTTTTAGTGTCTTTGGCCAGATGACAAAGAGATCTTGTAACACCTCTCAGACTGAGAGAGAGAAAAAAGTTAGTAACATAAGCATTCATAAACCTAAGTCATTTTTATCTGATATAGTAGAATCATAGAATCCTAGAGTTAGAAGAGAGGATATCAAGTGTGTGGCCTTCCAGATGTTTTGGACTTCAGCTCACAGAATTCCTGGCCACTAGACAAGCTGGCCAGGGCTTCTGGAAGTTGAAGTTGAAAACCCCTACCCTTGACTAACACATGAGATTGACTTATAGAATCATAGATTCAGAGAGTTGGAATAGACCTCATGGGCCATCCAGTCCAACCCCCTGCCAAAAGGCAGGAATATTTCATTCAAAGCACTCCTGACAGATGGCCATCCAACCTCTGTTTAAAAGCTTCCAAAGAAGGAGCCTCCACCACACTCTGGGGCAGAGAGTTCCCCTGCTGAATGGCTCTCACAGTCAGGAGGTTCTTCCTCGTGTTCAGGTGGAACCTCCTTTCCTGTAGTTTAAAGCCATTATTGCTCCATGTTCTAGTGTCAGGGCAGCAGAAAACAAGCTTGCTCCCTCCTCCCTATGACTTCCCCTCACATATTTTATACATGGCCCTCATCATGTCTCCTCTCAGTCAATAATAATAACAACAACAATAATAATAATAATAATAATACCTTTATTTATTCCCTGCCACCATCTCCCCAAGGGGACTTGGGGCAGCTTATACGAGGCCAAGCCCAACAACACATCAGTAAAAACAAAACAGCAAGCAAATAAAACAGTACAATTAATATAACTCACATATAAACAATAACACAGAGAATTTAAAAACCTTAGGCCGGGCCAGATGTAATAAATTAATTTTTTTTAAATAAACATTGGGTGTGAACAGAGGTAGGATGTATCTAAGCAGGAGGGTTTTAAAATATAATGTAGGGAGACCAACCCAGCGGATAGTAAAGCGCTTCTCAGGACAATTGCAGAGAATTAATCAGAGCAGGGTATTGTTTTCTTCTCTTCTGCGGGCTAAACATGACCAGCTCCTTAAGCTACTCCTCATAGGGCTTGTTCTCCAGACCCTTGATCATTTTAGTCACCCTCCTCTGGACACCTTCCAGCTTGTCAACATCTTCCTTAAACTGCAGTGCCCAGAATTAGACACAGTATTCCAGGTGTGGTCAGACCAAGGCAGAATAGAGGGGTGGCATTACTTCCCTAGATCTAGACACTATACACTATTTTTGCAGGCCAAAATATCATTGGCTTTTTAAGCTGCCGCATGACATTGTTGGCTCATGTTTAGCTTGTTGTCCACGAGGATTCCAAGATCTTTTTCACATGTACTGCTGTTGAGCCAAGCATTGTCCCCCATTCTGTATCTTTGCATTTCATTTTGTCTGCCAACCCGGAGCCCCCGGTGGCGCAATGGGTTAAACCCCTGTGCCGGCAGGACTGAAGACCGACAGGTCGAATCCGGGGAGAGGCGGATGAGCTGCCTCTACCAGCTCCTCATGCAGGGACATGAGAGAAGCCTCCCACAAGGATGATAAAACATCAGATCATCTGGCCGTCCACTGGACAACGTCCTTGCAGACGGCCAATTCTCTCACACCAGAAGCGACTTGTAGTTTCTCAAGTCGCTCCTGACACGACCAAAAAATAATAATTGCCTAAGTGGAGTATCTTGCATTTGTCCCTGTTGAACTTCATTTTGTTAGTTTTCACCAGTCATCTCTTTAATCTGTTAAGATCATTTTGAATTCTGCACCTGTCTTCTGGAGTACTGGCTATCCTTCCCAATTTGGTGTTGATTATAAACTTGATTATCATGCCTTCTAACCCTTCGTCTAAGTCATTAATAAAGATATAGAAAGAAAAGAACGCTTGCTCTGGAGAGCTGAAAGTTCTACATTTCTGTTCTGGACAACATAGTGAAACCACTGTCCCACCACGTCATCATCCCCAGCCACTTATGTCTAGTGGAGCCAGTTGGGGATAGCTATGGCAGAATATACATTACAAGCATAAAGGTAAAGGGTGAATCTCCATTAGCTCTGTTCAGATTCTGCGCTTTTAACTTTTAACATACAGAGCTGCCTTGCACCCAGCGCAGCCTACAGAGCATCTGTTCCCCAATCCCTGAGCTGCCTTTCAACTAAACAGCTGCTCTTTTGCTCTCCAGGCTTGTGTATCATTTACCTTTGGACAAGCACCAGCCAGGAGGAGATGCTTTTGAGAGGCCAGGAGGGTATCTGCACCTTCAAAATATTTGTATCTGAAAGTGAGTCTTTCTTCTGATCCTCCTAAATGCCTACTTACAGCTAGCAGAACCCCTACACACAAGGGGCTGTGTCTGGGGAAGCGGGAAGGGAGACGGAGTCTGTTATGACAGCCCCCGATAAGGCACAAGTGTTGACAGAAGCAATAATGAGATCCATTCACTTCTGCTCACTATCAGGTAGCAGCAGGAATGATTCTGGAATGCAAAGGCCAGGAAAATTGTGCCGATCCACACGCTCCCATTCTCTGGATTCTCTCCATTACCCTTCATTTATCAGTGAAAGTTTGGATTCTTCACATGGGAATAGCTTGAGTCTTAACATTATGCACCCCCTCCAAATTTCCTAATCATTCCCTATTTTGTTACTTTTGATCATCTGTAACCCATAATACAAACTGACCACAGAATATCTGCAGCTTTTTGGAAGTCTTATATTTATATGTTTTATTTATGATCTATACTTATACCCTCAATTTCCTCCAGTGAACGAATGTATAGTGTGCATCTCTTTCCTCTTCCCCTATTTATCCCCACAATAACTTAATGGAGTGAGTTATTTTAAGAGATAGAGAGTGTGGGACTAACCTACACTCCTGCAGTGTGTTTTGTAATGTGTGTGCAAATACTTGAATCTGAGTCTTGGCATTTTGACTTACACATCAAGCATTTTAACTTATACATTGCACCATCAATATGATGATTTGTTTTATTCTTGCTAATGTTTGCCTTCAAGTCGACCACGGTATTCTTTAGGGACGCCTCGCAGGAATGGGCCTTGGAGGTACTGTTTTGCAGTGGCTCCAGTCCTTCCTAGAGGGCCGTTCTGAGAAGGTGTTATTGGGGGACTCCTGTTCAACCCCACAACCATTGTCTTGTGGGGTTCCTCAGAGTTCAATATTGTCTCCCATGTTGTTTAACATCTACATGAAGCCACTGGGGGAGATCCTCTGGAGTTTCGGAGTGAGGTGTCATCTGTACGTAGATAATGTCCAACTCTGTCACTCCTTTCCACCTGCAACTAAGGAGGCTGTTCAGGTCCTTAACTGGTGCTTGGCTGATGTGACGGTCTGGATGAGGGCGAACAAATTGAAATTTAATCCAGACAAGACAGAGGTCCTCCTGGTCAGTTGCAAGGCCGAACAGGGTATAGGGTTACAGCCTGTGCTGGATGGGGTCACACTCCCCCTGAAGATGCAGGTTCACAGCTTGGGTGTGATCCTGGACTCATCGCTGAGCCTGGAACCCCAAGTTTCGGCGGTGACTGGGAGAGCATTCACACAATTAAAATTTGTGCACCAGCTGCGCCCGTAACTCAGGAAGTCTGACTTGGCCATAGTAGTCCATGGTAGTCCATGCTCTGGTTACATCCCGTATAGACTACTGCAATGCAGAGGTGGTTTGCCAGTCTATTCCTCTGAAATACAGCCTACAGCACCAGGTATTCCATTGTGGTCTCCCATCCAAGTACTAAACAGGGCTGACCCTGCTTAACTTCCAAGATCAGACAGGGCCTGATGCCTTAGGGTATCCAGGCTTGGTAAGAAGTGAGTTAAGAAGTGGATCAATCTGAGATAAATAGAGGAGAAATACAGTTTCAAAAGCAAGTTGGGAGGACTGGCAAGGGAAAAATAATCAATGGGATGATGATGATGATGATGATGATGACAATAATAAGATCGAACTGCAAAGACTCTGGCACAAGCCAGTAAAGGTGGTCCCAGTGGTGATCGGCACACTGGGTGCAGTGCCTAAAGACCTTGGCCTGCACTTAAACACAATTGGCGCTGACAAAATTACCATCTGCCAGCTGCAGAAGGCAACCTTACTGGGATCTGCTTACATTATTTGCCGATACATTACACAGTCCTAGACACTTGGGAAGTGTCCGACGTGTGATCCAATTCAACAGCCAGAGAGTGTCTGCTGTGGACTCATCTTGTTGTGTTTCAAATAATAATAATAATAAACTTTATTTATATCCCGCCACCATCTCCCCAAAGGGGACTTGGGAAAGCTTACATGAGGCCATCAATACAGAAAACACAATTTAACACAAAAACACAACAGAATTTCAGAAAATAACATAAAATACAAAAAGAAAGGGATCTGAAAGCAAAGGAAGGAAAAAAGTTTCTCCTAAGATAGTTTGGGGTGTTTCTATCTCTCCTGCAGAATGAATGTAGTTTGACCTCATTTGAACTGCCATGGTTCAATGCTATGGCATCCTGGGGACTGCAGTTTCTCTGCCTTCTCTGCCTCCCCAAACTATAACTCCCAAGATTCCACACCACTGAGCCATGGCAGTTCAATAGGGTCAAGCTGCATTCATTTTACAGTGGTTGACAGGCCTTGGGGAGGCGTGAGCCCTTAGCCCATGCTCAGAGGAACTCTGCTCTTTGTTTGCAAAGCCACGCCCAGCTCAGTCCAACCTGATCTCGCCCCGCCTTCAAATGCAGGAAGAGGAGCCACGCGGGTCGGCCAAAACACACTTCGAGGCTCGTATCCCTTTAAGAAGATTGGTTTGATCCTAATAGAAGACCCTTAATATTGCTCTATTGCTGCAGGGAGATTCAAAGCATTACAGTCTCGCGCTCTTCCCAGGTGGAAACTGGGAATTGCAGGGTTAAAACACCAAAACAACAAACTACAGTTCCCAGAAGCCCATGCACAGGAAATGATGGAAGAGCGGGGTGTGAATCCGGGTTTGCTGGTAAGTGTGCGTTGGAAACGGAGGGCTTGCAAGGGGGATTCAAGGAGAGCCTGGGTGTCTTGGAAAGAGGTCTCCCCTTGCTTTCAAAAGGGAAGATCTCTCCCAAGGAAACTCACTCTCTCCTTTGATTCACCTTTTTTCCCCCTTTGCAGGAAGTGCTAAAGGTTGAACGAGGCTACAAGAGCACCTACACAGCAGAATTAATGCAGTTTGACACCACTTTAAGTGCCTTGGCTCGGTGGTATGGTCGTCTGGGATTTGTAGTTTGGTGAGGACACCAGCAGTCTTTGGCAAACAAAGCTAAGGGCCTTATAAAACTAGAATTTCCATGATTCCATAGTATGGAACATTTAAAGTGATGTCAGACTGCATTAACTCTATAGTATAGAGTAGATGCACCCTTGGAATCTGCCATACAAGAAAATCCCATAGTTTTGAGCATTTAAAGTGAGGTCAAACTGCATTAACTCTATAGTGTAGAGTAGATGCACCCTTGGAATCTGCTGGAGAGGAAAATCCCATAGTACTGAGTATCTAAAGTGGGGTCAAACTGCATTAACTCTATAGTGTAGAGTAGACGCACTCTTGGAATCTGCCATACAGGAAAATGCCGTAGTACTGAGCATCTAAAGTGGTGTCACACTGCATTAACTCTATAGTGTAGAGTAGACACACCCTTTGAATTTGGTGGAGAGGAAAATCCCATAGTACTGAGCATCTAAAGTGGTGTCACACTACATTAACTCAATAGTGTAGAGTAGACGCACCCTTGGAATCCACTGTACAAGTAGATGCACCCTTGGAATCTGCTAGAGAGGAAAATCCCATAGTACTGAGCATTTTAATTGGTGTTAAACAGTATTAACTCTATCGTGTAGATTCACCTAGAAATCCACTGGAGAGGAAAATCCCAAAGTACTGAGCATTTAAAGTGGTGTCAAACTACATTAACTCTATAATGTAGAATAGATGCACCGTTGGAATCCACTGTACAAGAAAATCCCATAGTACTTTAAAAGTGGTGTCAAACTGCATTAACTCTGTAGTGTAGCTGCACCTTGAAATAAAATAAAAAAGAATTTGGCTAGGGCATTTCACCAACAGAGAACAAGGTGCACCAGTCAAATATTTTATTTGACAGTTATTAAAAGGTTGTCTGTCCTGATCGGCCTTTCCACATAGTCAACCTCTAAAGCAGGCGTGGGCAAACTTTGGCCCACCAGGTGTTTTGGACTTCAACCCCCACAATCCCTAACAGCCAGGTTGACCTGTACAATCCATACATTCTGTCATTAAAACGGTCCATTTGGAAATTGGGTTATTTTGTTCTTTGAATGCTTCTCCACAAAGGGAATCATAGGTCCCTTCCATACAGGCCCTATATCTCAGGATCTGATCCCAGGTTTTCTGATTTAACCTGGATTATATGAGTCCACACTTCCAGATAATCTGGGTTAAACAGAATACCTGGGATCAGATCCTGGGATATAGAGCCTGTCTGGAGGGGCCCAAAAGAAAACTTTGCATCCTGTGCATTGATTATGGAAATAGGAAATTTGTTTAGTTGATCTTGTTTTGCTAAGAAAAGAAGTAATGTCCTGTTTGGACACTTTTGCATATCTGTGCCGCTCATTTGCATAGGCAAAGGCATAATGCCATGAAATCCTGCCCTCTGGCAAATCTCACTTGGCCTCTGTTACAGCTCTAGTGATGCCATCAAATAGTGTGTATTTCAATGTTTATTTTTCCAGCCAGGAGTATTAGGCTCTCACATTGTCATATAATTCAGATCATCAAATCCACATTATCTGTTTTGAACTGGATTATATGAGTCTACACTGCCATATAATCCCGTTCAAAGCAGATAATCTGGTTTTTATATGGCAGTGTAGAAGGAGCCTTAGGCTATGATTATTAACAGCAGACTATTTTGTCCAATAGGTTGGTAGCAGCTGCTGCATCACTGCCAGTAAATAAAATAAATAAGCTTATGTATGTGGGATGGGGCAAGCTTATTTTCTGTTGCTCTGGAAATTAGGGCACAAAGAAATAGATTCAGATTGCAGGAAAGGAGATTCCACCGAAACATTAGGAAGGACTTCATTACAGAAAGAGCTGTTTGGCAATGGAATATGCTGCTCTCTCAGAGCGTGGCTGGATGGCTATCTGTCGGGGGTGCTTTGATTGTGTATTTCTGCATGGCAGAATTGGATGGCCCTTGGGGTCTCTTCCTACTCGATTGCATCCACTACCAATATCAGAGATAATTCCCTATTCGCTGCACAAATCTGAAAGTTCGATTTCAAGAATGGTCCATTTTCAGACTCCAAAAATATATCCACAACTAGCCATGAAATGAAGTAAGGGCCAATATAGTTAGGCTTCCAGAGATAGATAGATAGATAGATAGATAGATAGATAGATAGATAGATAGATAGATAGATAGACACATACACACATATATAGACAGACAGACAGACAAACATACTGTCTGCCCATGAGCACAGAAGTGGCCACTCATGGCATACCACTGGAAATATATTAGTCCTGGATTCATCACCAGTTCTCTGTCATACACTCCCACATTTGTCAGCGGATGGCATTGATTCAAATCATATGAGAGCATTTCAGCAAAAAGCAAGTGTGGACACGCCAGTCCTGAGAGGCCAGGTAGTTGACAAGCCTTACAAAGGAATTTTGGAACACCTTATTTTCTATATTTCTTTCCCTTGTGAACTACTGGAAGAAACATGCTATTCTGTTCAGGGAGATTTCCCTGCACTTTCATAATTCGTTGGATATGTTGCCCAATTTCAGTTGATGTGCCTTCCCTGCTCCCTGTCACTCTTTTTGTTTTTAAATGGCATCACACCCTGTTTAGCCTGTGCAGAAGACACTTGCCCAGATGGCTCAAAGTGACTAGATGTGGAAGCATTAGTACGCAGTTGATGATCATCTTGCAGTATGAAACCCTCATTTCTGCATTTCTTGGTTCTTCCTCCCATGGCCCTCTTTTTACCTTGGACCGCAAGAAGATCCAACCAGTCCATACTTCAGGAAATAAAGCCCAACTGCTCATTGGAGGGAAGGATAATAGAGGCAAAGATGAATGGCCACATCATGAGAAGACAGAAAAGCTTGGAGAAGACAATGATGCTGGGGGAAATGGAAGGAAAAAGGAAGAGGGGCTGAACAAGAGCAAGATGGATGGATGGGATCCTTGAAGTGACTGGCTTGACCTTGAAGGAGCTGAGGGTGGTGACGGCTGACAGGGAGCTCTGGCGTGGGTTGGTCCATGAGGTCACAAAGAGTCGGAAATGACTGAATGAAAGAACAACAACAGAGACCAGGACACAAGGGAGCAATTGTTTCAAATGGCAGGGAACAGGATTTGACTGAAAAGGTTAGGAAGACCTTCCTGAGAGTAAGAGTTGTCAGAGAGTGGCATAGGCTGCCTCAGAGTACGGTGGAGTCTCCTTCTCTGGAGGCTTTTCCGCAGATAGATATCTGAACAAGGGTACAATTTTAAATCCAGTTCCTTTCCTGTTAGATCCAATGGCATTTGAAGGACAGCCTGTTTATCACAGTGACTTCAGATTCCCCATTTGCATAAATGACTGAAGCGCTTCTTCATAATTTAGAGCAAATACCTTTCCTCAATGCCCGTCTTGCAGACCCAGGATTGCTCTGAGAGCAGTAGAGAGGAATGGAGGAAGTTTGGCTGTAGAAACCCAAGACCAGGACGTTTGCTCACCTGCTGAGGAAATGTAACTCCCTGAATGATGCTTTGTGGGGGAATACCTTCCTTCCCCCCTTCCTTTCTCCCCAGCCGCTTGTTAAATGCTCAGGCATGCTGGGATTCCTCTGCCAATGAATGGGATGTTGTTAATTTGTGCTCTGAGAGCATGGAGTTCCCAGGCTGTTAACGTCCAGGCCTTCGTAGATTTACACCCTCTGCAGTTGGCAAGGCCATTAAATCTCCAAGCAGCCATGGCCTTTTATGAGATGAAGTTCCTTCAGAAGGTTTTGAAATAGACCCATAGAGTGGGAGGCCCCATTTGTCACACACCATCCTCTGGGGAAAAGGTGGCTTGAGTGAGCCTGGACATTCCCTTTTCATTCAGCTCTTTCCCCAGATAGTTTTGGAATCTCTCTCCTATAAACTTTTTCTATGTGCTTTATTTCCTCACTCTGAAAAATGTATTTATGGTATTCATTTGTTGGGTTGTTGTAGGTTTTTCGAGCTGAATGGCCATGTTCTAGAAGCATTCTCTCCTGACATTTTGCCTGCATCTATGGCAGGCATCTTCAGAGGTTGTGAGGTGCAGGCGATACATCAGGAGAGAATGCTTCTAGAACATGGCCATACAGCCTGAAAAACCTACAACAACCCCAGTGATTCCGGCCATGAAAGCCTTTGATAATACATTCATTTGTTGCTCTTTACCTTCAAATTATTTCCAGCTTATGGTGAGTGTGTCACCCACCTAACATCACCCAGTATGTGTCCATGGCTGAATGAGGTTACAAATGTTGGTCTCCAGAGTTGTAATTCAATGTTCAAACCACTACTCTTTACTGTTTCTCATAAGCACTCCAACACCTGTCTGGCTAGAGGCATTGTAGCAACACTTTGGAGCCATAGAAGGTGCTTGATGTGGCTTCCATTATTGCAGCTGGAAGGGAAAGCTTAACCTTCCTTGTGTCCTTTGCTCAGATAAAGTGCACTAGAAATTCCACAACCTTTCAGGGATTTAGAGAGTGAAATCCAGTTCAGAATTCTTATAATAGACTAGCCGTCCCCTGCCACACGTTGCTGTGGCCCAGGCTGGTGAGCTGGAAAATAAAGTAATGAGAAAGTGGGTTGTAGGATTTTTCAGGCTATATGGCCATGTTCTAGAGGCATTTTCTCCTGACGTTTCACCTGCATCTATGGCAAGCATCCTCAGAGGTAGTGAGGTCTGTTGGAAGCATCCTCAGAGGTAGTGACCTCACAACCTCTGAGGATGCTTGCCATAGATGCAGGTGAAACGTCAGGAGAGAATGCCTCTAGAACATGGCCATATAGCCCGAAAAAACCCACAACAACCCAGTGATTCCGGCCATGAAAGCCTTAGACAATAACGAGAAAGTGTTGGTTTCTAATATATGTAATTTCTTTATGCTTGTGGGTAAACAGCATTTTTTGTTGTTACTTTGTCAGTGTTGATGTAGAGATTGTCTGGTTTGCCTACTCTGGAACATGCAACATACAGTTGTCCTTCTGTTGGGGTCCCTTTCAGATCTTTGATACTACACGGTATATCTGTCATATGCATATGTGTGTGTATCGTATCTATCTATCTATGGATGGATGGCTCTTTGCCAGGAGGGCTTTGATTATGTTTTCTTCCCCTGGTGAAGGGAGACTGGATGGCTTTAAGGCAGCATTTCTCAACCTAGGGGCCAAAGACCACCAGAAAACACAGTATTTTCTGTTGGTCATGTGGGTTCTAACTAAACGGTTCAGCCCCAACTTATCTATCTGAACGTATCTCCCTTTATGAACCATCTCAGAGATTAAGATCTTCTGGGGAGACCCTGCTCTCGGTCCCGCCTTCTTCACAAGCATGATTGGTGGGAATGGGAGATGGGGCTTTCTCAGTGGTGACCTCTCGGCTGTGGAACTCCCTCCCCAGTGAAATCAGGTCAGCCCCCTCCCTCCTGACCTTCAGGACGCAAGTAAAAACATGGCTCTGTGACCAAGTTTTTGGCTAATAATGCTGTGAAATAAGTAAAGTAGACTTATGTGCAGTAATGACCGGAACGGCCTTGGACTATGTCCTCAGAGTACGTGATTTTAAAATTGTGTTTCATGTTTTATTCTTTTTAATTTGTTGTAATGTACGTGTCTATTTTCAATTGTCTGTTGATGGCGTCAAATTGCTGCTGATTGTAAGGCTGCTCTGAGTCCCCTTTGGGGTTGAGAAGGGCAGGATACAAATATAGTAAATAATAAATAATAATAAATTGTTGGTCTGCTGACTTTTAAGAGTCTTTTATCCTATCTTATAAAAACAGTTGTTTCTATGGTTTTAAAAATCGAGCTTCCCATAGGAGATTCCATCTGAACATGAGGAAGAACTTCCTGACTGTGAGTCCCATTCAGCAGTGGAATTCTCTGCCCTGGAGTGTGGTGGAGGCTCCTTCTTTGGAAGCTTTTAAACAGAGGCTGGATGGCCATCTGTCAGGGGTGTTTTAAATGCAATATTCCTGCTTCTTGGCAGGGGGTTGGACTGGATGGCCCATGAGATCTCTTCTATGAAAGGCATCAGAATCCATTTGATCTTGGAAACTAAGCAGGGTCAGCTCTGGTTAGTTCTTGGATGGGAAATCACCACAGAATATCAGCCATTTCAGGCTATGATTAAGAAGAAACTTTTGAAAATACCTCCCGCAAAACCAACTAATTAACTTGCTGGCCCAACCTGGCCAACTCCTCTACTAGTCCATACCACCTTGTCACATCATTGGAGAACAGATTCTTGGGTTTGATGTGGAATCCAGTGTTGTGGGTAATGACTAAGTAACTGTGGGTCTGTTGCTGTCCCTTGGCCTTCATGTAAAACTGGGAGCCCGCCAGGTTCAATTTTGGAATGATTTGGGAGAGAAGGAGACAGCGTAATTGAGGGGTCAAATTATCTCCCCCCTCCAATATCCCTAAATCTATAGACACTCCAATCAATCACTTTCCAACAGACCTTTTGTGAGCGAATAATCTCTCCACCGAAGTGTGGCTCTCAAGTTTTATTCTTTTCTCTTCCCTGAGATTGCAAGTGAGCACACGTGTGGAGGTGGTTGTCTTTCTTTAATCACAGCACAGAGCATTTATAGGTTATTTACAGTAATGTTTTGTATCTTGAGTGAATGCTTTACTAATTATGGTAATAAAAACGGCAATAAAAGGAACATTCCCCGTGGAGGAATATATTTGGAGGCCATGCCTGGTTCACTTGTAAGCTGAGCTGTGATAGAAATCGCTCATCCGCTCAGTGGTGTAAGGAATAAGGCAGTTACGAAATGGGCTGCCATGGATCAGAGCGTTGACATATAGGGCTCCTCACCTGTTTGGGAGGGAGGGAGGGGGTGGGTGGGAAGGCACCCTTGCTGAAAGAAGTTGAGGACAGAGGTTTGGTCCATTCAGTAAGGATTTTGGGCTGCATGTCCACATTTGGGACTTAACATTTGGGGAAAGGGTCACTTTTTGTATTGTCGAAGGCTTTCATGGCCGGAATCAATGGGTTGTTGTAGGTTTTTTCGGGCTATATGGCCTCACTACCTCTGAGAATGCTTGCCATAGATGCAGGCGAAACTTCAGGAGAGAATGCCTCTAGACCATGGCCATATAGCCCGAAAAAACCTACAACAACCCAGTCACTTTTTGCATTTCTGTCTGTCATGCTGGCATCTTTCCAGAAACAAAGTGAAAATCCCTTGACAATTTATTTGGTAGCCTTACCGCATTTCAGTTGTTAGGACACATTGAAATTTATGTGTGTGGTAGCCGCTCGGCATTGTGCATTGACAATCCATTGCAAAGTTTGTAATTTCTCTGTGTATGGTAGGGATGTTTTCAATTTTTTAAACAAGAGTCACTAAAATTGCCAGTCATTTTTGCAAGGCACTGCTGTATTTCTTACTTTCTGTTTTGTTACACTGGGAAATTACAGAATATCTCCGGTTAACAGTAACATGCCAGACTCAAAATATAGCTTGCAGAAATAAAATCAATGTGTTTCTTTATTGATTTCAGCTGAGCCTTTCAGTGAGTTCCGCTACTTGCAGAGGCTCGCTTTGCGAGATGCCATTGCAGTGAAGTGTCATGATACAATTCTTGCAATGTCCTTGTTTGCTTCTCAGGAAAAGATTCAGCCAGGTAAGAAGAATGAGGACAGAGTTTGTTATAAAATGTATGTATATGCTTGAACTGCTTCCCTTACTTACTTACTTATTTACTTAGGCAATCCCTTATTGTCCGAGTAGGATAATCCTCCAGGGTGGGTCCATAGATGACTGAGGAGCCCTATTCTTGATCTGTATCTTCTCCCGCAGTGAGGGCATCGGTTTCCGGGTGGAAGGCGATCCTGGTCATGGTTGGCTTGACATGCTTTCCTCTTGGCACATTTCTCTCTTTCACCCTCCATTCGTGCCTCTTCAAATTCTGCAGCACTGCTGGTCACAGCTGACCTCCAGCTGGAGTGCTCAAGGGCCAGGGCTTCCCAGTTCTCAGTGTCTATGCCAGAGACTTTAAGGTTGGCTTTGAGGCCATCTTTGAATCTCTTTTCCTGTCCACCAACATTCCGCTTTCCGTTCTTGAGTTCGGAGTAGAGCAACTGCTTTGGGAGACGGTGGTCGGGCATCCGGACAACATGGCCAGTCCAGCGGAGTTGATGGCGGAGGACCATCGCTTCAATGCTGGTGGTCTTTCCTTCTTCCAGCAGGCTGACATTTGTCCTCTTTGATTGTAGGTGAACTATAAATCCCAGCAACTACACCCCTCCCCAACCCCACCAGAATTCAAATTTGGGTGTATCAGGTATTTGTGTCAAATTTGGTCCAGTGAATGAAAATACATCCTGCATATCAGACATTTTCATGGCGATTCATAACAGTAGCAAAATTACAGTTATGAAGTATTAACAGAAATAATGTTATGGTTGGGGTCACCACAACATGAGGAACTGTATTAAGGGGTCGCGCATTGGAAAGGTTGAGAATCACTGATCTAAGAGATGGAGACGTTTAAAGATAAGGAGCAAAAGCTTGACACTGAGGTGATAAGAAGGGAGGTTTACTGGATATTTTTTCAAAGGACCCCCACCCCCAATACGTACACAGTATATTGTCTTTTGTGAATTTTTTGGGGGTGAGGACTGGATAAATGGCTATCATCCATCAAGTCAAAAATGAGCTCTTTGTACAGCTAGAAAACGTTTCTAGAGATTCTAGAATCTCTAGCCAAGTGGTATAGAAATACTGTAAATAAATACCGCTTTGAGTCCCCCTAGGGATGAGAAAAGCGGTATAGAAATACTGTAAATAAATAAATAGCCAATGCTTGGTAATACGCACTGCCCATGCTGGCTTCGGGATTCTGGCAGATACGTCCACAAAGTAAAACTTAAAAGCTCTTGTTCTCTGAGAGAAGCTGTTTTGTTGCTGTTCTTACTTGCCAGGTGGAAGATCTCCAATGAAATCCTCAGAGGCCCCCATGAACTTCTTGGAAGGGGGCAGCTTGGCTGAAGAGTTTCTGCGCATCGAACGAGAGCAGATGGTCCGCCTGGGGGACCTCACCTTCCCAGAGTCCGTTCGATATGTTTACAAGCCTCTGGATTATGCCTGGGAGCCACACCAAGATTATGTGCATCGATACTGCCAGTCTCCCAAGGAGGTGCTTTTTCTTGGCATGAATCCTGGACCTTTTGGTATGGCACAGACTGGGGTAAGCAGACATGGGCCAAGTTATGGAGAGCAAGTTAAACTTCATAGGTCTAGAAGGTAATCTACAGTAAAACTTTGTCTCACAGGCTTTTCTTTTGACTTAATATAAGTTTTTATTATTTTTTCATGTCAAGGTCATTGCATACATAAGTATAAAGCTGATAAAAATAGAAGGAGCACAAGTGGCTAAATAATTTTGAACCAAAACCAGACAACAGTGACCATGTTGTCTGTAGCTTTAAACAATTCCTCTGTATATGAGGCAGGGCTTTGCAGGCAAGCATACATATGCAGAGTTGTTTGTTCTGCTCCACAGTCACATAAGGTGGAAGATTCTTCTAGGTAGTTCCATTTAGCCAGGTTGTTTTTGAGCTGTCCACTCCACTTCTGAGTCTGTTCAGAGACTTCCAAGACTTCCAACTTAATCTAAGTAACATTTAGCACAGGAGGTTTCAGGGGGGTCGCCAAAGACTATCAGAAAATGTATATTTCTGATTGTCTTAGGAACCCCTTTGCCAGAGAAGGCTGAAGATCTCTCCACCAGTCCTCTTCCTTTTTGGTAACAGATGGTGAATCCTCCCACCAAAAACCCTCCTCCACTGTGATTGGCATCTCATCCAAGGGGAGGGCTGTTTCTGAGACTCCAAGCAATGAGAGGAGAGCAGGTATGCTTGGTGCATACCAATGTGGTGTGCATGTGTGAGTGAGGGAGAGCGTGCAAGGCTGGAGGAAGGCTCGTGCCAGCAAGTCCCTTAAGACATGGGGGTTCTGTATGGGAAGTTTGCCTCAATTCTATCATTGGTGGGGTTCAGAATGCTCTTTGATTGTAGGTGAACTATAAACCCCAGCAACTGCAACTCCCAAATCGCAAAATGAACACCACAACTCCCCCCCCCCCCCCCCCCCCCCCCCCGCTCAACCTCACCAGCATTCAAATATGGTCATATTGGGTATTTGTGGCAAATTTGGTCCAGTGAATGAAAATACATCCTGCGTATCGGATATTTACTTTACGATTCATAACAGTAGCAAAATTACAGTTATGAAGTAGCAACAGAAATAATGTTATGGTTGGGGGTTATCACAACAGGAACTGTATTAAGGGGTCGCGGCATTAGGAAGGTTGAAAAACCCTGATTTAGGAGAATTTTAGTATCTTAGAGTGAAATGCTGCCTCATTATCTGCTCCCTTGTTTCTAGAGCAATAGAAAGCAAAATTTTCCCCGCATCTGTGTGCTACAGCATCGTATATTTTAAGTTAGAGAATGAGTGCATTTTACCCATCAAAGATTGGGGAAATACTGCTAGCGAACTTGTGGCCCTTCAGATGTTGTTGAGCTCCCATCACCCATGACCATTGACCACGCTGACTGGGATCAATGAAAGTTGGACTCTTAACAGCAGTTGGAGGGCCACATGGCCACCAGCTGTGCTATATGCTGTATTTTATGTCCACCAATAATAACACACTCTTGCTGTTATAAGGTTAAAAATCTGCTTAGCCTATCAGCTACACTTTGCAAAAATATATAAAGGACAACCATTTTTTAAATTTGTTTCTGATGTGACCTGCCCAAAAAGTCATGTTCGCAACATGATTATGTTTGTTGAAAAAGAAATCACAGGAAATTGTGGTTGTTTGGCTAATTTTTATTATATGTTAACTTTACAATCCTAATTTATGAGCTCTTCTGGGCTGGAGGATGCCTCTTGTTATCTGTCTGGCTTCCTGCACGTGGCATGTACCATGTGGGCGGAAATGGTGCTCCTTGTCTGCCCCGATTGTAGCCGAGTCAACACTTTGAGAGATAGCTCAGCTTCTCCTTTGATGGCGTGCCAAGAAAGGAAAGGAGTAGGGAACTGATAGCACAGCAAAGTGCTTGCTGAGATATTGTGAAGAGGAAAGTTAAACTTGTGTGGGTGTGTAAAGTGACTGCTTTTGCTCTAGATGCCAAAGGTACTTAGCCCTCTAATGGATGTACTGCTGAAGGGCCCTGGACAATCTTCATTTACTTAAACTGCAATGGCTGTAGGAATTAGGTTCCAGCTTGCAAAAAAGCAACAGCTTCTGTTTCCTACTGTTTGCCTGCACTTCAGACAAGCTGGTTTAGTAGCCATTTCCTCTTCCAAGGGGGATTCCTAGAAATTACAGTTCTGTCAGGGGATCGTAGGAGTCACTAACAAAATTCTCAGTATTCTTCATGTGCATTAAGCTCAAAACAATTGGCTTGTCAGTTTTGATTTCTTATTTGCGATGATGATGATGATTATGCTCCCTTTCATAGAATCATAGAATCAAAGAGTTAGAAGAGACCTCATGGGCCATCCAATCCAACCCCTGCCAAGAAGCAGGAATATTGCATTCAAATCACCCCTGACAGATGGCCATCCAGCCTCTGTTTAAAAGCTTCCAAAGAAGGAGCCTCCACCACACTCCGGGCAGAGAGTTCCACTGCTGAACGGCTCTCACAGTCAGGAAATTCTTCCTCATGTTCAGATGGAATCTCTTCTCTTGTAGTTTGAAGCCATTGTTCCGCGTCCTAGTCTCCAGGAAGCAGAAATCAAGCTTGCTCCCTCCTCCCTGTGGCTTCCTCTCACATATTTATACATGGCTATCATATCTCCTCTCAGCCTTCTCTTCTTCAGGCTAAACATGCCCAGCTCCTTAAGCCGCTCCTCATAGGGCTTGTTCTCCAGACCGTTGATCATTTCACCCAAAGTGGAACCCAAGCCACTCACAGATAACATTCGTTAAAAAAAAATACAATGAAAAACAAAACTAGATAAAACAAACAAACAACAAAACAACAGCCCGAAGGCACCAGATTCTTTCTGATTTTGGAAACTAAGCAAGGTCAGCCCTGGTTAGTAGCTGTATGCAGGCCCGTAGCCAGGATTTTGATTCGGGGGGGGGGGCTGAGTTGATTCCTGAAAGGGAGTCTACCCTAGCAAACCTTTTGTATCATTATTCCAATACCCCCATGCATATGGGATATATTGAGAATGGTGATCAGATCATGATATGAATAAACATAACAGTTTAAATAATGTACCAGTAAGGCCTTCTCACGGACCACCATGAGAATTTGGGGGGGGGGGGGGTTGAAGCCCTTCAAGCCCCCCCGGCTATGGGCCTGGCTGTATGGGAGACCACCAATGAATACCAGGTGCTGTGGGCTATATTTCAAAGTACAGCTACCTCGAACTATTCCTTGCCTTAAAAAAAAAACCTTGTGAAATTCATGGAATTGCCATAAATCAATCAGAAATTTGATGGCACATAAACCCACACAGAGGTAGTTTCTCCTTCAGATTGCTGTCTTGAAATGTATCCACATTCTCCCCAAATTATCCATTTATGTGTGCTTGAAAACATCTCTCTTTCTTTTTGCAATTAGTTTCCTGTAATTAAAGTTTTTTCCTATATTTCTTTCACTAATGTATGCATTTTTGGATACGCTATTGTTTTGCAGAAAGCTTGCTGTTTCCTGTGCATTTGGGCTAGCTAGTTTTTGAGGCAGCTTTTAAAAGCTCATAATATACAATAGTCTTGTTTATCCAACATAAACAGGCTGGCAGAACGCTGGATAAGCGAAAATGTTGGATAATAAGGAGGGATTAAGGAAAAGCCTATTAAACGCCAAATTTATTTATTTATTTATTAACTTTATTTGTATCCCGCTACCATCTCCCCAAGGGACTCGGTGCGGCTTACATGAGGCTGAGCCCAAACACAACAATACAAGCAATAAAACAACAATACAAGCAATTAAAAAACATAGACAATAAGATAAACAACATTATCAATAAAACAACACACAATTAGAAACAGAGGGGAGGCCAAATGTAAAGTTAAAATTGGA
This sequence comes from Anolis sagrei ordinatus, assembly GCF_025583915.1. Taxonomy (NCBI): domain Eukaryota; kingdom Metazoa; phylum Chordata; class Lepidosauria; order Squamata; family Anolidae; genus Anolis; species Anolis sagrei. The sequence goes on along the minus strand of NW_026845477.1, from coordinate 118,751,100 downwards.
AATATGCTGGGACATGAACGGAAGATGATACTGGTGTTTGTGAAAGGGCATACGAGCAGACTTAGAAAATGTACATTATGATTTTACATATTAAGCACCAAAACATCATGTTTTACAACAAATTGACAGAAAAGGCAGTTGAATACACAGTAACATTATGTAGTAATTACTGTATTTACAAATTTAGCACCAAAACAGACAAGGGTTCTTTCTTTCTCCCACCCTGGATATTATTCCGGGTGGGAGGCAGACTTCATTGGATAATACAGAATGCTGGATGAGTGAAGGTTGGATAAGCGAGACTCTACTGTAGTTCTCTTCTTAGATGGTGTTGACAGATGGGTACAACACTCGGAGCTGGCACTTCTAGGGGAGAATTCACTACAAAAGTCTCTCCTTTCTGGGTCATGTTACCTTCTGGACTCTTTAGCTGGGTAGATGTGGTTGATTTGTCTCCTTCGTTTCCCCTTGATTCTGATTTCCCTGTGAGGCTCTTCACAAAATAGCTTAGATTCACTGCAGATAGTAACAAAGACCAGACAAATCCCTCTATTTCCTCACTAGTCTCCATAATACAACTATTTCCCCATCTGACTATGGTTTCTAAGTCATGATTATTGGTTTCCCCACCCCCTTTCAGGTGCCATTTGGAGCAGTGCAGCCTGTCCGAGACTGGCTCCAGATACGTGGGGAGGTTTCTAGGCCAGCATGTGAGCACCCCAAGAGACCCATCCGGGGCCTGGAGTGCCCCCAGACGGAGGTGAGTGGGGCCCGCTTCTGGGGTTTCTTCCGCTCCCTGTGTGCCGGTCCTGATGTCTTCTTCCGCCGCTGTTTTGTTCACAACCACTGCCCATTGCTTTTCGTCAGCGAGAGTGGGCGCAACCTGACTCCGGCAGACTTGCCAGCAGCCCAGCGAGAACAGCTCTTGCAGGTCTGTGATGATGCGCTGTGCGAAACGGTGAAGCTATTGGGCATTGCGATGGTCATTGGTGTGGGACGGTTTGCGGAACAGCGGGCCCGCAAGGCCCTGGCGGCCTCTGGTATTACCGTGCGGGTCGAAGGGGTGATGCACCCGTCACCTCGCAACCCTCAGGCTAATAAGGGCTGGGATGCTATCATGAGAGCAAAACTGGAAGAGCTTGGCGTGATGCCTCTCATCACAGGCTGATCTGCTGATGGGACCAAGACGCAGAAAAAAACTCTGTGCTATTTCTTCCTCATCCTTTGAGTATCATGTCTTCTGGATATGCCAGTGGCAGAGAAGCTGCTAGCCTTGGGTTAAGACATTACAAGCAGAGCTGGACAAAGTGCTGATTTTTAGGCGATGAAGGATTCCAAGGACAACAGTACAAAGAAGGAACTTTTTGAAGCTCTGCATACAGACTATTCTACTATGGACTCTACAGTAATCTTCTGCATACACTACTCTTATTTGCAATCCTAGACTGACTTATAATCCACTTTTTCAGATTCTTCTGGAGCCCAATGATGAGACATTTCCTGGATTTGGTCTCTATGTCTATTTCCATGTGTTTTGGTGCTAAAACTTCGTCAGAGGGATGTATAGAAGCTCATACAGTTGCTTTTTTCATTTGAATTATTCTGTCTGCTGTTGAATTCCTCATGGTCAGTGCATTGTGCCTCTTTTGTAAGCTGCCCTGAGTCTCCTTCGGAGTGAGAAGGGTGGAATATAAATGTCAATAAATAAATGCTTAAATAGTCAAGTTGAATTGTGGATGTATTAACAATATGTTGGCCAAAATATTGGGGCGGGGGGGGGGGGCTTCAATGTGTGAAGCAGCCTGTATAGATAAATCTTTGGTTCTTCTGGCCCAGTAAGGTCTGCTCTAACCGCCAGTAACTCTCTAAGGCCCATCCAAGGGCACATCAACACTGACCTGTTATCCTGAATGCAGAGTGTAATCGGTTCCATGGCAACTCCAGGTTGCTATTGCTGCAACTCCAACTGTCTGTTAATTAGGAATGACCAACCTGTTTGAAGATGGCTATAAGATAATCTGAAGCAACACTGTTGGTTCATGTCATTTTTTTCTTCAGCTAGGATCTGGGCTTCCCCTAAAATCCAGATGTTCTCATTTCATCATGTACATGTATTGGACTTCAGCTCCTAGAGCCCCAAGTGCATTATTGTATTTCCGGTGGAATACAATGTTGGGAATTGAAGTTCTATACATCATCATCTGGAGAGCCAAAGGTTGAGATCCGCTGCCAAAACTGATTGAGAAGTGGAGCATTAGACAAGAACTCATTTGAGGACTCCTGTCTGTATCCCAGGGAAAAAGCTGGTATCAATGCACTGTTATACTCATGGTATTTGAACAATAATGGACTAAATGCTGGATCTCATTATAATGACCACTTTGTTCCTTAACAGGGCCACTGAACTAACTTGTGCAAGCTGGGAACATTGAGAATATGGATGGCATTAATCTATGTTCCAGACTTTCAGAAGAAATTCGGTCTACTATCTAATCTTCATTTATCATTCAACTTTGGTCTTTAAGTGGCAGCTGGGAGTTTTTGGCAGTCCAGATGTTTTGGATTTCAACTCCCAGAGAGTCCATGGTGACAAAGGGGATTTATTTTCAACACTGGGCATGTTGGCTGGAGCTTTATTGCTACTGGTTTGAAGTCATTGCCTGATGCCATTATTTTATTTGTTCCACATAACCTAGACGGGAGTGACTTTTGTGTGACAAGAGAGCTGCTCTCAAGTAGAATAGAGAAGAATGGATTAGTTGATCAAATCAGTGGTCTTATCTAGAATAAAACAGCTTAATCTGTTGAAAGATGTAGCTAGCTACTATACAAATGTAGTTCAGCTTTTTTGTGTGTCTGTCAGTAGCGATTTGAGAAACTGCAAGTTGCTTCAGTGTAAGAGAATTGGTTGTCTGCAGGGACATTGCCCAGGGGATGCCTGGATGTTTTACCATCCTGTGGGAGGCTTCTCTCATGTCCCCGCATGAGAAGCTGGAGCTGACAGATGGGAGCTCACCCTCCTCCTCATATTTGAACCACTGACTTTTTGGACAGCAGTTCTGCCAGCACAAGGGTTTACTATGATGATGTTACTATGACATTTTTTTAAATTGGGCATTCATTTTGGCTCCCCCATATCACCACTTTAATTATGAAAAACAAATGTGAAACTTGAAAAGTTGGGGCTCTTTCTAACAACATTTGTAAAACTTATCACAAATGGGAATAAAGATCCAGCCAGCCTGCAGTTTCATGACAGAATTCTATCTTGAAATCAGTATTCTAGTGTTTTGCAAAACTGGAGCAATTTTACTTTTCTTCGGGAATATATATATATATATATATATCAATGTTGTGTCTGGCATGTCACCATGACACTGAGTACTGGTGTGTTACCGTGATAAGAAAGTTATCACCTTCCCCCACTATGATGAGGAAAAGAAAAAGATGAAATAAAACGATTGTGAACAAACAATTGTTTATTAAATTGTATGCCATTACACACTCAAGAAAAGTAAAAATGTGTCAATTGTTTTTCATTTTCTCAAAATGTGTTAAATTGTTTTATTATTTGTTAAAATTTTGTGTGCAAAAAGAAAGCATGGTGTGTGAGCGTTTTTGTGTGCAAAAGTACTTTTCTTTGCAGAAGGCACAAATGAAAAGTTTGCAGAAAAAACTCTGAGAAATGCACAAAAACTTCTATAATGTCTCAAGGCCCTTTTGTCAAGGACTGACATCTGTTTTTGGTAGCACTGTGCAATACAATTTTGTCCCTGGATTATAAATGCCATTTTCTAATTGTGTCTATCATTAAAAGATTGACAAAGTTTAATAAGTTGGAAAAGTTTTGTTTTTGTGGGACATCCTGTAGCACATTTGTTCAGTGAATATCTCATTGAGTCTCAACCAATTCAACATAGTTTGTGGCAGCCACAAAAACAAAGTTTCTGAAACAGGAAATAACACTTTTCAAACAAGGAATGGATTTTTTTACATAATCTAATGAGCCCATTTTATTTACGTAGATATTATTGTATTTTTGAGGCCTCTTTTGATCCGAGTTCCAAAAAAGAAAAAAAGTAGACTGGGAGGCCCAGCCACCTTGATATCAGGAAACAACCAACAGGATTAAGGATGGAATTGATGTTACTATGGCCATGAGAAGTGTATTTACAAGGAGTAAAGCTGGATTTCCAGAACTTGTGATACACGAACAGAATTTCAACATTTCTAGGAGTTAAAGCATAAAGGAATCATGACTTAGGGCCCTTCCACACAGCCATATATTCCAGAATATCAAGGCAGAATATCCCATAGTGTCTAATTTGAACTAGTTTATCTGAGTCCACACTGCCATATATCCCAGTTCAAAGCAGATAATGTGGAATTTTATTTAGCTGTGTGGAAGGGGCCCAGTTTAAAACAGACATTGTGGGATTTTATGCCTGATATTCTGGGATATAGGGCTGTGTGGAAGAACCCTTAGTTGCATGTTTCTATATTCATAGACCAATAGCTAGCTCTTCTGGCGCATACAAATGGCGCGCCAAGAGAGCGGGGAGCAATTTTCCTCATTTGTATGTGCCGGGAGACTGCACAAAGGGAACACTAGTAAGTTTTTCTTTTTACTTTTCTAAAGGGGCTTGTGGGGAGGGTGGTGGGTAGTCCAGACACCAGAAATAGTGCATTTATCCTGTGCCTTCCATGTAGGTGCGGAATAAATGTACTAACAAATTAATTCACTACAAACCAGGGTTTTCTTGGTTTGTAGCAAATTAATGTGGGACTGCCCAGAATGTCATCTGGACAGCCCCCTTTTATTGCAGAAGTTTCCACGATAAAGGTGCTGTCTGGATAGGCCCCTGGAATCCCAAAGTGCCAGAAGCCGAATCAATCCTGGCTGCCTCCTACGGAATCATGGGGCAATGCAATTTTGTCAGAGGTGCCAAAGAAGAAACTCCCTGCCTGCTGATTTTAAAAACTTCTTTCTGAACACCAGAATTTGACAGGATAGAGCGGCAAAACCTTAGGATTGCAACTGTACAACGTGAAAGAGACCCTGATGTGGTGGGAAAGGGGGCGGGGGCTGGAATCCAATGCTGATTCGCTAAAAACACATCTCTTTCCTCAGCTCTATGATAATGGAAACCGTTGATCATTTACCTGTGGAGGACCACCACACCGAAGTCAGAAAGTGCTACCAACCTTTCAATCCAATGAAGCTGGGGGTAGTGCCAAAGCACTGGCCAGTTGGAAGTGGTTGCTATGAGTGGTTCCCAACCTTTTGGTCTCCAGGTGTTTTGGACTTCAGCTCCCAGAAACCTCAGCCATTTTACCAGCTGTTAGGAATAGTGGGAATTGAAGTCCAAAACACCTACAGGCCCAAAGGTTGGGAACCACTGCTTAGACACTACATTTTGAAGCTAGGTTTTAAAAGGAAGCTGAGGGTCTTGGCACAATGGACCTATTTGGCTACATAGGCTAGCACAGCAGTTCCCAAACTGGGTTCTCCGGAATCCTAGGATTCCACAAAAGCATCATACGAATTTATTTATTTATTTACAGCATTTTTATCCTGCTCTTTTCAGCCCAAAGGCAACTCAGGGTGGCATACAAATTGGCAACAATTAGATGCATCAACATACATACATCAGTTAAAAACATTTAAATCATATGATAAAATCTATATAGGTAAAGGTAAAGATTTCCTCCCTGACATGAAGTCCAGTCGTGTCCGACTCTGGGGTGTGGTGCTCATCTCCAAAGAGCTGGCGTTGTCCATAGACACCTCCAAGGTCATGTGGCCGGCATAACTGCATGGAGCACTGTTACCTTCCCGTCAGAGGAAGGTATCCCTATTGATCTATTCACATTTGCATGTTTTCGAACTGCTAGGTTGGCAGAAGCTGGGGCTGACAGCGGAAGCTCACGTTGCTCCCTGGATTCAAACCTGCGACCTTTTGGTCAACAAGCTCAGCGCTTTAACCCACTGCTCCACTGGGGGCTCCAAAATCTATATAAAAACAATTAAAACTATAACAATCAATGTCTTCTAGTTCAACTCCTTATCCATTTACATTGTTTAAGCCGTTCTGTGTTCGTTTTCTCACCATACCGTGTTTATCTGATTACGCTGTGGTTCTGAAAGCTTGCTCGAAAAGCCAGGTTTTTACTCTTTTCCAAAAGGTCAGGAGGGAGGGGGCCTATCTAATATCCCTAGGAAGGGAGTTCAATGAAACATCTTAAAAATTGAATGAGAAATGGATTTTAAAATAAAACCTCACAAAGCCAACATCCAGAATGTTCTTTGTCTTATAAATGCCAACATATTACTACTCTCTTTGCTCAGTTCAATCTCACATTTGTAGTTATATTTAAACTATTTTCTCTTTGTGTCCAAGCTTAAACAAATCAGGCAATAGAAATGGATGAAAGAAGGAAGAATTTGGGCAGGTCCACAAATGCTTAGTAAAAACCACAGAAAGAATTAGCATTCTTAGATGGGGTAGGAGTCTTCTGAAGATTTCCATGAATTGAAAAGTTTGGGAATTGCAGTTCCCAAAACCAATTCAAACTTCATCTTGTTGTTGCTTTAGCACTGTTTTCCCATATGCCAAACTTGTGGGTCAGTAGCACCATGTATGAAATTAATTTCTATTTTATTGGCTAACTGCTTGATTTTTTTCTTTGAAGGAAGATGCTTTAAACTCTTCTCTCCCCTCCCCTTAACATAACACACTGTCAGGAGTTGAGTCTTGAAAGATTTGTAACTTGCTTCCTTGATGCTGCTGTATCTTGGTGGTAGGAGGAGGTGTCAGGGATGCCCTCCTGGTTCCTTTCCGCCTTTGAAATCTTTAGCCTCAAGACATGCGCAAGATATCATGTGCCCTTTTCCAATTTATGGGCATAACCACCTCTCTGCCTTAATCCTCTATCTTGAGAGGTACTGTCACTGATAACCCAGTGCTGAGAGCTGCGGTGCTTATACTCCTGCCCTGCTAAGTGCTGTCACTACAGGTGATGGATGGCACAGAGTGGACTGGACAAAGGCAATCTCCACTCCCTTGTAACTCAATCCACAGCTCCCAGAGCAGCTGTTGCTGCAACCTCTTATCAGCCTGCTCCACATTGGGATGCCCAGAGAGACCAAATCGCAAGGAGCCTTTGTGCTTGTAGGAAAGACCCCTCCCTTCCTGCAAATGACCATAGTAGAGTGCATACTGTGATTACCAACATTCAACGCTTATGCCCCCACAATGCAGTTTTTTATTCAATAACAAGAACAAAGTTCATAGTCCTCATGGCTTTGGAGAGAAAGCTCCAATCTCAAAACTGGTGAGGAATCCAGTGGAATGTACACAATTCTTTTAGTGAGTTGGGAAGAAAATCTCCTTATAGTTTCTTACTCTTTTACATAAGCTCCAGATGGCAGAAAAGACTGAAGCTCTGATGTCAAGTCTGACTTTCTTAAGACCCTAGTCAATCATTTTGGGTTTTTCCAAAAAATGCCATCCACTTCCTCATGGCATTGTTGTTTAGTGGTTTGCCACCTTTAAAAAGTGCGCCTTTCTCCCTCTAAAATATTAAAATGCCATTCTCAAGAACTGCCACTGATGTATTTAGACCAGATCATTTTGCCTTTGGTCTCACTGAGTGGTGTCCCTGAAAACTTATCTGAGAGTGCAATTGAGCCCATGGTTGAAGAAGTTACTTACTGTTGCCATAGTTTTAGTCCAGCCGCACATTTTCAACGTCAGGTGCTGGCTCATAAAGATCCAATAATAATAATAATAATAATAATAATAATAATAATAATAATAATAATTTATTTGTATTGTCGAAGGCTTTCATGGTTGGAATCACTAGGTTCTTGTGGGTTTTTTCGGGCTATAGAGCCATGTTCTAGAGGCATTTCTCCTGACGTTTCGCCTGCATCTATGGCAAGCATCCTCAGAGGTTGAGAAGGTTGAGAAGGACCTTCTCAACCTCTGAGGATGCTTGCCATAGATGCAGGCGAAACGTCAGGAGAAATGCCTCTAGAACATGGCTCTATAGCCCGAAAAAACCCACAAGAACCTAATAATTTATTTATTTATTTATACTCCACCACCATCTCCCTGAAGGGACTCAGGGCGGCTTACATGAGGCCAAGCCCATCAAATACAAATACAACAATACATCAACAAATAAGCAAGCAAATATAACAATATAAATAATACAGTTGAGCATATAAGCAATAACACACAAAAGATTTAAAAGCATTATGGCAGGGCCAGATGTAGATTAAAATTTTAAAAACCCTGGGCGTGTACAGAGTAGGTATGTCTAGGCATGGGAGTTTTAAAGAGTGATGGGGGGATTGATCCAACAGATAGATAAAGTGCTTCAGAGGACATATAGAAGGAAATTGGTCAGATTGGGCATTATTTCCTTCATTCAGGGAAGGCACACTGGAACAGCCATGTTTTCAAGCTCCTCCTAAAGACTGCCAAAGTGGGGGCTTGTGTGACATCTTTAGGTAGAGACTCCTAGAGTTGGGGGGGGGGGGCACCATAGAGAAGGCCCTGATGTAAATTGTCCAAAAGTAACTACAAGAGTGGAAGATGTCTTAAAGGCATGCTGCTTACTTTGGAGGTTCTGTTTGCAAAATCAGAGCTAACTTTCAGAGTGTGTGTCTACATTCCCATGATTAGACTGCATATTTGCAAATGAATAGGTATGATGACATAGCCTCCAACATTTTGTAGATGAAAACAAAAATATACATGGCCAAGCAGCATCAGTGTGGGTTCAAGATGGCAAAAATTATTAATGAGGAGTTAAAAGTTATAAGGAGAAGCTGCAGCAGTTTGATTTACTTGAGCCTAGCGGTAAAGGCAAGATTTCTTTCCTCTTTTCAACTACTTTGGCACTTTCAATCAGTTTGGACCAACTGAAACAAGCTGAAGACAAAGGGGGAAAATGGGGTAAGAGATGGAGAAACTAGGACTTTTAAAAGCAGTTAAAAATGAGATGACAGAAGATTAATTAAGACTGTCCCAGCCAAATTGGCCTAGTGGAAGGCTGTATAATTATTCTCACTGCATAAGGAAATTATTCTGTTCAGGACGACCTGCCCCCCTCCCCTCCCCGCACGCCACAACCTCCTACTTACAGAAATCCTGAAACTTGTCTATTTTATGCTGCTCCTCTGTGTCCCAGATGAGTTCTCTCCTCAGAATGTGAGACCATTACATCATCCTTACTACTCCCTGCACCCCCACCTGCCCCACATAGTTTTTGATCTCCTGCAGACATTAACCTGAAATTTGAGAGTTCACTCTGGAATGAACAGATGGGGCTGAGGGCTAGAGGGGAAACCACAGAATTATGGGTGGTGGGTGGGGTGGGAGGAAATCAAAGGGGTCTGCTACGTCTAGTGGGAGCCTGTATCAAGAGATCAGTTGTATCGGATTGTCTCTCTTCCCCAACATCTGGGGAGAATCACTTTGTGTTCCACATGAAAAAAAAAAGTTCTTGGCATTAAGGTGATGAAGCCATCAAATTTTCTGAGAAATTAACATGTAATACAGTTATTTGAGCCGATGCAGTGGGTGAACCTTTCCTTTGGTGGCTAAGATATTGCTAATAGTGTGTATTTTAAAAATAGTTATTTTGCGTGTGCTTTGGGGGAGGTAAAGATAAAATAGAGTTGATGTTGTCTGTGCTGTGAATTGGATATATATCCATTGGAACTTCTACCAAACCTCCAGAAGCCTCCTTATTATTATGCGCCATTTATGTAAGTTATAGTGACCCTATCAATGAGAAGTCTTCAAGTCACTTTGTCCTCAACAGCCTTGCTCAGGACTTGCAGACTTGGGATCTTTGGCTTCCTTGATCAAGTCTATCCACCTTTAATATGATCTTCCTTTTTTTCTACTGGCTTTAACTTCCTTTTTCCAACGAGTGTCATCATTATATGGTATCTCCAACACTTGAATAAAAATCCTTTACGTAGCTTTCAGTTATTTAAACAAATACACTTGGGCTATTCAAAAGTTGTGATTGCGTCATCCGCCAGTCTTCTCTTTACCAATTCAAATAAGCCTAGCTGCTTTACCTTTGCTCAAATGTTTGGAAAGAGTTGGGTTTGGCCAGTTTTGTGGAGAGACGTCTGAGAAGTGACATGATTGCACTGAAATGCCTCAAAGGCTGTTATAGAGGGGAGGGTGCTGTTCTGTGTTGGCCCAGAAGGTAGGAGAAAGTCTAATGACTTTAAGTTACAGAGTGATGGATTTCAATTGAACATTAGAAGGATCTTCTTGGCAGTACAAGTAACTTAGCAATTCCTGAATGTTGGGTGTTTTCAGCTACCGCAAGAACTGTGGGTTTGGAAGCTTGGTACGTCTAGCTATTTCAAAAGCCCAAACCAGATACAGACAGGTAGAAGGCAAAAGCAGAGGTTTTATTCACAATGGTCAGGGAGGATGTCAGTGGGGAGAGCATTCCAGAGTACTGACATACAACAATTGTGAATACAGAGCATTTTTATTTCATTTGACAGCAATTCAAAAAACCTGTGCTTGCTCCTGATTGGTTGAAAAATGGTCCAATTAGGACCCGCATCTGGAATGTGTGAGGACTCTATTGGAGGTCATTGCTGATAGGCTCTTTGTGGTGGCAGGAAATTCAATTAACTGTCATTGAAGCATTTGAAGTGTCAGTCCATTCAATCGTCTGCCTCTGAGATGGGCATGATCCAAAAGGAATGTGGTGTGATATCAGATAATGAGTCCATGATGAGCTTATTGGTCTGGCTCCAATGAACACAATAGGGTTATTTCAATGTATACAGAGGATACATTGAAAGACCATCTCAATAGGTCAGTGGTTCTCAACCTGGGGTCCACAGATTTTTTTGGACTTCAACTCCCAGAAATCCTAACAGCTGGTAAACTGGCAGGGATTTCTGGGAGTTGTAGGCTAAAAACATCTGGGGACCCCAGGATGAGAACCATTGCAATAGGTGAAGCTGGCTTGAGGTGCCAAATCTTTTCCTGATCTTATCAATGGGAGTAGTAAATGGACCTGGAAGTTCTGATGTACATGCACTGAGTAATTCCCTACCCCATCTCCCAGTTAATTATTATGGAAATTAAAGGAAGGGGTTTTGGGTGCAACCAGACAACATTTCAAAGGCATTTTATAACAAAGGTTTTAGGCAAGGCACAGGCTTCTGTTTCATACTTCGATACATTTCATTTATTTGTCTTCTTAGTAGTCTCTCTGAAAACTTCCACTTTTAAAGAACAAAATAAAACAAACAACCTGATTGTATGTTCATTACATATTGTTTCAAGGAGTTCCCAACTTTTTCCTAGTTTCCCAAGAAGTGATACTTGTAGTCATTTAAAACAGTGGTTGTGAATTGCCCTGTGGTCCACTGGAAGAGCTTAAGATTGGGCAGTGTATTTCTCCAGGCTCAGAAGTGTGCTATACCTGTTTTAGAACAAAGATGCTTTGTGTTAGGAGTAAGAATCATAGGACCTTCTAGATCAGTGGTTCCTAACCTTTTTTTTTTACCGGGACCACTTGACCAGGGAGCACTTGAACAGGGACCACTTTGACCAGGGAGCACTCTCCAACATTAGTACCAAAAGGCTTATGAATCAGTTTTTGGTCACCTTTAGATTTGGTTTAGTTATTTGGGGTGTTGATTCAGAAAAATGCATTGGATAGACCACAGACTAGTTTCTGATATAGAGCATATGCCATCCAGTAGTCGCTATCTGCTTGCCCACAGAAAACCATATTTATTAATCTAGAGCTGATGTGGTAGTAGTAATCTTTTGTGGGTAGTCAGCCTCTCCCTTCCTGACATCTCTGTTGCCTCAGCACTATCAGAGGGTTTTGCGAGACCAGTTGCTCTCATTGCCACATGGTTTTGAGGCAACAGTGTAGTAATAGTGAGGCCACTGACCATATTTTCATGCTTGTGGACCACTGGTGGTCCATGGACCACAGGTTGGAACCACTGCTCTAGATGCAGTTGAACTTAATCTTCCATCAGTCCTAGCCTGTATTGCCAATGGGATGAAATGCTAGGAGTTGCAATTCAGAAAATTCTTGAGGACTACATAACTCCCACTTTAGCTTTTGAACAGATTTTGATCTTTCCTGGGCCTGGCACAAAAAATGCTGCTAACCTCAACCATTTCTGGTATCCCTCCCCTCTTTTGAATGTTCTATTACATATTTTCTTTTCTTTATTTCTTTCCCTTTCTTATCTTTCATTTCCCTATACTTTTGGAAATTAAGACAAGAAAGGACAAGGCTTTGTAGCAATCTGCTGCTAAAAGAGATGAACACATGGATGGCTAACTTCAAGTAACACCATGTCATTCCTTGCCTGTTTAATTCCAAGCCTGCCAGTATTCAGAAAGTGCTTTAAACCATTACTTTTTATGCAGGCTTTCAGAGGTGTGTAGTTGTAAATGGTAATTGTTACAGATAGTTTAGTTGGCTTTACTGGTTTAAGGTTTTATTGATTCATACTGTTAGGATTTTATTTAACAGTTTGTTTTTACTGTTGAGTTTTTTTTTATTATGGACATTGTAAGGTACTCAGAACTGCCTGGAATTAATAATCACAATAACAAGGAGTCTTGTGGCACATTAAAACCGGATGCCTATTTTATTATTGTTAGTCATCGAGGTGCCACGGCATCCTCTGTTGTTTTATTGCATAAACATAACTACTCTTCTGTACAACTGAGCAGAAATAGGGAAACTTTGTGTGAATGCTTTGAAGCCCATTTTATGGTTATTCACTGCTCTGCAAACAGTGACCAGAACTTCACTCATTCAGCATGCAGGAAGCTTTGCCTCTACCCTGAATTGTTTTTGTGATATTGAAAACCTTACATTGTAGTAGTTATAAACTTTATACAGGACTTGAGAGATTCAGGTTCTAGTACTACCTGAGCTGTGAAACTCACTAAGTGAATTTAGGACAGTTATACTCAGGTTCTTTCTATACTGTCCCTATATCCCAGGATCCGAACCCAGGTTATCTGTTTTGAACTGGATTATATGAGTCTCCACTGCCATATAATCTGGGATAAGCAGATAATCTGGGATCACATCCTGGAATATAGGGCAGTGTAGCAGGGACCTCTGTCAGCCCAACTTCCATCATAGGGATTGCTATAAAAGTAAAGTGAAGAGAATAAGAGCTACGTGTATCATTTTGAGCTCACTAGAGGTAACTTGGGTCTGAATGAGAGCACAGAGGCCCCATTTACATTGCTATTGTAGTTCAGTGAACTACAATAAAGGTAAAGGTAAAAGTTTTCCCCTGACATTAAGTCTAGTTGTATCCAACTCTGGGGTGTGTGTGTTCATCTCCATTTCTAAGCCAAAGAGCCGGTGTTGTCCCTAGACACTTCCAAGGTCATGTGGCCAGCATGACTGCATGGAGCACCGTTACCTTCCCACTAGAGCGGTACCTATTGATCTACTCACATTTGCATGTTTTCGAACTAGGTTGGCAGAAGCTGGGGCTAAACAGCAGGAGCTCACGTCGCTCCTTGGATAGACATGCTATAAATAGTTTAATTGTGGGACATCATGAAGTAGAGAAGGAAATGTAAATGGAGTACACTGTCCAGACACAAGATTTGGTTTAATTTAATAAGGTCAGATAGTTACATTCAAACCAATCTTACATAAGCATTCTTACAAGTACAGAGGCTAGGAAGAGGTGTTCCATGTGTTCTATGTGCCTGTGTTGCTTTAACCAGCAGAAATAACAAAGGCTGGGTCTTTATAAATCCAGCTTCTACTCAGAGGAGGTTTACTAAATCACTTGCTGGATCATATACTAACACTTACGTAAAAGCTATCAATTCATAGTTTGGGTAGGACAAGCAACTGGACATCTGCTCAGAGTGGACAAAATGGGCTTTTGTACTCCAACTCCACCAACCCTTTACTATTGGCTATGTTGTCCAAGGACGAGGGGAGCTGCAGTCCAGAAACATATTGAGGGCACCTCACACAGTTTTGAAAACCTCAGGCTTAGGACTGCGTTCCTGGATGGAGGCATGGTTTCTTCTTCTACATATGGTTGCCTTTCTGTTAGAAGACACATAGTAAAGGTAAAGGTAGTCCCCTGACATTAAGTCCAGTCATGTCTGACTCTGGGTTGTGGTGCTCATCTCCATTTCTAAGCCGAAGAGCCAGCGTTGTCCGTAGACACCTCCAAGGTCATGTGGCCGGCATGACTGTGTGGAGCGCCGTTACCTTCCCGCTGGAGCGGTACCTATTGATCTACTCACATTTGCATGTTTTCGAACTGCTAGGTTGGCAGAAGCTAGGGCTGACAGCGGAAGCTCACGCTGCTCCCCAGAATCGAACCTGCGACCTTTCGATCAACAAGCTCAGCAGCTCAGTGCTTTAACCCACTGCACCATCGGGGGCTCCAGAAGACACATAGATGCTTACAAATAAGGCTTACACCGAAGTGATGTCTGTGGTTTATTTGTATCTTTTTGTAATAGTCCATTGGTATCCCATGCTCATGTATCACTGGGATGTGTGTGGTGTGCATGTGTGATAGTTCTTGTTATTTTTGTGAATGTTGGGGTACCACTCAAGTTTGCTATTACTTTTCCCTTGTGTTGCCACGGCTGCAAAATGATAATTGAAGGAATGGGTTTCCCATTAGTATATAGGATGCAACCCCATTTTTCATTTTAAGTCCACCTAGTGATGGTAGACAATGATTCATTGCTTGGAAGAGACAGATAAGTATACACTGGAAGAGGGTTGCTGGCAAATAATCCCTTTTAATCAGTTTTATGAAAGTGCGCGCACACACACACACAATTAATTAGGGTGACAATTTGATTGCTTCCTCTTTTGTAATCATTATTATTATTGTTTATTTTAAAAATACTTCCTAGACGTGTGTTTGTGCACATATAAAGTTCTCGATCTTTAAAATATGATGAGAAATCAGCTGATTTAAATGTTTGTGTGAATGCACCTTAAGTGAAATATCCCTATAACTACAGCACTCCCCTCCACATCTGCCTGGGATTTTGCAATAATGGTTATTCCACTGGGGTAGAAGAAACTCCATAGTTTTACAGTGTTAACCACCAGGTGGTTTGTGGCTTATTTATTCTTTTAATTGCAGGGGAGACATTGGCAGTGAAAGATTTTCCACTTAGCTGCACTGTGAAAATCGCATATCCATTCTCCGAAAACAGCTTGTAGAGCCTCATTAGCTGGCAGTGGTCCCCACAGGCTCTGACTGGGGCAAACATCTCCTGCTCCAGGATGCTACTAGACTTAGGGGGTGAATTTGCTAAACCAACTGGGAGTTTGTGCCCATAAATAACATTTTAAATGGGTTGTTTTACCAGGGCATCATTCCCATTGATCTTCCTATTACCCTCAACTAGGGGCAGGTCACACTCAGATCATGTGTGACTCTCCAAATTTACTGCTGTTGCCTTACATTACATACCACTTACATTTCTCTTTAAAACAAAATATGTGCACACTTTGTTTTCAAGCCACGGCACACAGATGCCTCCTGGAAGTGTGTTTTGGCTTAAAAGTAAGGCACATATGCTCTTTACACATTTTCTTTAAAGAAAATGATGTGCATTAGGGAGGCAGTATTGCTGTTTCTGCCATATCACTGAAATGTGGTGAAAGCAGGCACAGTCTGGTAATCTGGTCCACCCGATTCCTTGAATCCTCCTATTTCACAAGGTTTAATTTCTGGTGCTGAAATGTCTATGGCATCCTCCAGCACAAAGAATTCCCAAGTTTGGGTTCCTAACTGATAGACTATGTAACTCCTATCATCCCAATCAGCATTTGCATTGGGGAAAACAATGATGGAGATTGTTCTCTTCACAAGATCTGGGAGTCCAAGTTTGGAAACCGTTGTCCTATAAGCAAATGTTACAATGAAATGATCATTGAGCATGGTTTTAGGCAGAAATTGTTATGGTTTGATGATGCATGCAGAAGATTGTTGTTGTTCATTAGTTCAGTCGTTTCCGACTCTTCATGACCTCATGGACCAGCCCACGCCAGAGCTCCCTATCGGCTGTCACCACCTCCAGCTCCTTCAAGGTCAATCCAGTCACTTAAAGGATGCCATCCATCCATCTTGCCCTTGGTCGGCCCCTCTTCCTTTTTCCTTCAACTTTCCCCAGCATCATTGTCTTCTCCAAGCTTTCCTTTCTTCTCATGATGTGGCCAAAGTAGCTCATCTTTGCCTCTAACGTCCTTCCCTGTAATGAGCAGTCGGGCTTTATTTCCTGGAGGATGGACTGGTTGGATTTTCTCGCTGTCCAAGGCACTCTCAGCACTTTCCTCCAGCACCACAGTTCAAAAACATCTATCTTCCTTCGCTCAGCCTTCCCTATGGTCCAGCTCTCACATCTGTAGGTAACTATGGGGAATACCATTGCTTTAACTATGCAGATCTTTGTTGCCAGGGTGATGTCTCTACTCTTCATTATTTTATTGAGATTGGACATTGCTCTCCTCCCAAGGAGTAAGCATCTTCTGATATCCTGGCTGCAGTCTGTGTCTGCAGTAATAGTCCTTTGTATATTCAAAAATGAGCTACACAAGTAGAAGAAATGCAAAACTTTTACTCTTGTGCATGTTCATGAAAAAAAAAACACAACCACTGCAATACAAAATTTCTAGAAATAATACAGCCACAGTTCCTCTGAAGTATCAAACTCATGTATGGTCCTTTCATTTAGCAATGCTTTCCATCAGAAAATATGTCTTCTCCTAATGTTTATTTCTTGTTCATGGAGACGAGCATGGAAGACAAACTTGCCAGCGTCAAATAGGCTGCAAGCCAGGAACTTACACCAAGTATGCCCAGGAGCAAACATTCAGTAAGCCCAAAGTCATATAACAAACAATCTCCAGTTATACCCCTTTGGGAGTGGCCCAAAACTTGTTGACCTTATTTGCTCTGTCTATGGATTGTGATTAACCAGGGTCAATCTTTTTCTCCTAACACACACATCGTATTGTTGTGAGTTTTCTGGGCTGTATGGCCATGTTCCAGAAGCATTCTCTCCTGACGTTTCACCGGCATCTATGGCAGTGATATCTACCCAGTGATTCCAGCCATGGTAGTGATCCCACAAGAACTTAGCCATGTACCTTAATAGATGTAAGGCCATTTTCTGAGTAAATGCTGAAAAAAAATGAGTTTTAAGATATGAAGCATTTTTTTCAATGAAACTAAATGAACTGAAACATTAAGATGACTTTCTGTCATGTGAGATGAAGTTATTCTGACACTAAAACATAATGAGTGATTTAAGCCAATTAAGAAAACAATTATAGATGTTGGATAAACAGAAATAAAAAATATTATATGTATTTACATTCAGTATAATGTTTTCAATTATTGGTTAAAAGGGGTGGGGGTGAGAAAATGTAATTGTCATTACATTTTGTTTCTTCCAGGTCTGCCTGATAGACTTTAGGTCTGAAATCTATTATTTAGATCTAGAGTTCTATTGTAACCATTTTTCAATTTTGCAAGTTTTTATAGGTAAAACATGGGCTATATAACATCATAATGTGGTTGAATGAGAAAAGTTATTACTGAAGAATAGACAAGTGAGGAGAGGCTGCAGCATATTTATTTTGCCTGAGCCCACTAAATTAATTATATACAAATACTTTTGCACTTTGAACCCAGCAGCAATTGAAATAAGCTGAGGAAGGTAAAAGAAAGAGAAAGGAATGATGACATTGTAAAAGCAGCTGAAAAGTGGGCTGACAGAGGATTAATCAGGACAATTCCTGCCAAATTGGGACAATGGGTGGATATGGATACCTTCAATCTGCAACTTAGGTGGCTCTACAGTATGGACCACAGTATTCACAAAACCTGTAACCAGCAGTTGCATTTGTTCATGGTGAAATTTATCATCTCTAGGCATTTTATGAGTCTTAAGGCATTTCTAAGGTAATCTTGGACAATGAGTCTTTCATTTTAATAGAATTGGCTATTCTCTATGGTTTTATTTGTTTGTTTGTTTGTTTATTTATTCATTTACAGTATTTATATTCCGCCCTTCTCACCCTGCAAGAGACTCAGGGTGGATTACAATGCACATATACAGGACAAACATTCAATGCCATTAGACATACAACATATATAGACAGACAGAGGCAATTTAACATTCCAGCTTTCCGGCTTTATGAGGGTATGCTCAATTCTGTCCACTTCACCATCCACTTGTGACACTGAGTCCTTTGATAGAGTACTTCCTCATTCTTCCACTCTCTGCTGGAAGGTTTTATGGCATCGTAAATTAGTTAAATGACCCTGTATAAAGCAGTACCTAAAATGTCTACTTGACAGATGCAACAGTCTTTCGGGCTGCATAGGTCAACAGCAAGCTAATGGTCGGGAGATCACTCCGACCTGGGTTGGCTTTGAACTCATGACCTCTCAGTCAGTCAGGATGATAAAACATCAAAACATCCAGCCGTCCCCTGGGCAACGTCCTTGCAGACGGCCAATTCTCTCACACCAGAAGCGACTTGCAGTTTCTCAGGTCACGCCTGACATGACAAAAAAAAAGTCAGTGATTTAATGCAGCTGGCTACTAACTAGCTGCGTCACAGTCCGGTCACACAAAGTCTGTGAGGATATATCCTCTATGGACACCCCCCCATATTTAGAGCTGTCAGCCAGAGAGCTGTGGCGTTTCACTAAACTGGTACAAACCCCAGGATTCCATATGCTGATTCTAATGCCATTTTCATGCAGATATCTTGCTGGATTTCCCTCCGTTCATCTTCCCTACAGTCAGCTTCATAGACACAAAGCATTTCCTGAGTCCCCCTTGAATCACAGCTTTTCATGGCTCTAGGGAACTGCAGTGGACGGAAAAGAGTAGGGAATTCTTCTGGGTCCGGCAGAGTATTAGATGCAAACTGCTGTTTACAAAGCAGTCAACAAAACTGAAATTGACCAGAAAGAGAGATAGTAAAGGGATCAGGTTTCAAAGTGATCGCTCCTGAAGTCACAAGTCCCTGCACGGAGTAGGGCAGTTGGCCAGGTCCGAGGTGTCCTAATTTTGGCAAATGATGTGTCCTGCTTGCCTCAGGTTCCAACTGCTGGCAAGCTATTGGAATGGACAGCTTGACATTAGCATGCATGGAAGGCACACATTCAGTTGGCTTGTTTATGGCCACCAATGCTACAAATCACTTTTTGACTGAAGAGTGTTTCCAGATCGAGGTCTCCCCTCACTAAGAACAGCAGGACTGTGTGCAGGTCATCTGTCTTTTTCTAGAATCAGATGGAAGAAAGGGTTGATAAACAAAGACTGTGAGTGAAAGATTTCGATTATTGTTATATTTATTGATATCATACCTTTCCCCCAGTTTGGGATTCAAGGTAGATTCACAGCATGCCAAAGTTAAAAAGCAACAACACCATTATAAAATTAAAATTTATTTATTTATTTATTTACTTACTATATTTATATACCACCCCTCTCAGCCCAGAGGCAACTCGGAGTGGTTTAATGTATTTATAAAACATAAATACATTTTAAAAATAAACATTCAGCACATTATGTAAAACTTGCTTCCCTTAAAAAAGCAGAACTAAATTTTAAAAAGAAATTGTCAAAGTTGTGCTAGAATAACAAGGTCTTTATCTGCATGCAGAAGTACAGTGAAGAAGGGACTAATCTTATGTATTTGGGAGGAGAGTTCCGGAGCCTGGGAGCAATTGCTAAGAAGGCCCTTTCCTTCTTTCCTCCCAGATGCATCTGTGAAGGAAGTGGTACACACCTTCCAAGAAGATCTCAAAATATGGGCAGGTTCACATGGGAAAATACAATCCTCCAACACTCTATTACAGGTTTGAAAATGTTATTTCCTGTTTAATTGTGTGGTACTTACTTTGAAAGTAGTTGTTATACTCCAGAAACTTTGCTTTTGTAGTTGCCACAAACTATGTTGAATTGGTTGAGACTTGATGAAATATTCAATGAAAAACTGTAGCAAAATGTGCTGCTGGATGCCCTGCAAAAACAAAGTTTTTACTGTTTAACAAACCATTTTGATATTTTTATGATAGAACCAATTAGGAAATGACATTTATAACCCAGGAACAAATATTGTGTTACATAGTGTATCCTGTACTGGAGCTACTGTGAGGGGAAGTCACAGGGAGGAGGAAGCAAGCTTGTTTTCTGCTGATCTGGAGACTAGGATGCAGAACAGTGGCTTCAAACTACAGGAAAGGAGATTCCACTTGAACATGTGGAAGAACTTCCTAACTGTGAAAGCTGTTAAGCAGTGCAACTCTCTGCCCTGGAGTGTGGTGGAGGCTCCTTCTTTGGAGGCTTTTAAACAGAGGCTGGATGGCCATCTGTCAGGGGTGCTTTGATTGTGATTTTCCTGCTTCGGGGCAGGGGGTTGGACTGGATGGCCCATGAGGTCTCTTCCAACTCTAGGATTCTATGATTCTATATAGGATTCCAGATGTCAATAATGTAAAGTCTCATAAAAGTCAGTGTATGAAGCACAGAGGCAGCATAAGAAAACCCATCTGGCATCACTCTTGTAAGTCAATTCTCATATCTTCTGTAAGATATAAATTAGGGACTTCAGATTCTTAAACCAGAACTGTCCTGACCAATACTTTTAGTTGAGTGAAGAACCTACACTTCCTCTTTGTAGCCTTTTCACCCTATCCAATTATGATTCCACTTCAACTACTATGTTGCCAATTCTGAATTGAATTGTTTATTGTACTAGCCATAGGCCATGACATAAAATATACAACCTTTAAAAGGACAATAAGCACTTTCCAATATAAATATTAAAACATGTTCTGTATACTGACTCTTTAAAATTATAGTAGTAGTGACATGACTAAGTGCTACAACAATTGGCAATGATGATCGGAACGGAATATGGATAACGAGCTTGGTTTATGATTCTACGATGAGACGGCGCGGATGATTTAGTGTAATTGGATTATTGATAGTTATGTTGATTTTGTTGTGATATTGCCTATTGTAAACTGTTTTTATATGTTGTACACCGCCGTGAGTCGCCCTAGGGCTGAGAACGGCGGTCAACAAATGCAGTAAATAAATAAATAAATAAATAAATAACAATTACAAATATCTGATCTGTAATCCCAAAATATCTCAGTTTCCATTTCTAGCTTCTGCAGGTGCCAATTCAGAGCACAATTGAGAGGGGTATTTAGTACTCTGGTGCTCAAACTACAAAGCCCATGATTCTATAGGAGGCAGCCACAACAGTTGAAGTGGAATCAGGTAATAGTATGATAGCTGGTTCCGGAAGCTCCGAGTGTTACACTGTTTCCACTTCGCTCCTTTGGAAGTGTTGTTTGTGCAACGCAGAAAGGAACACAGATATTATAGAAGGAATGTAAGAGTTCTTTAATAGAAAAACCCTAACCCTAACCCTTACCCTAACCCCCAACCCCAACCCTAAACCTAACCCTAAACTTTAGCCTAAACCTTTCCCTAAACCTAAGTCTAACCCCTAACCCTAATCCTAACCCAAACCCTAACCCTAAACCTTATCCTAACCCTCCCCTCCTTTCTATCCTTCCACCAAATGCAACTACGAAGTATATTCCTGCCCTCAGTGTGCCGCTCTTCCTGCTCTTACTCCGCCCCCTCTCTGGACCACGTGGTCCCTTCCCTTATTCACAACTGCCGTTGCGGAAAGTGCGTAACGCTCGGAGCTTCCGGACCCAGCTATCATACTATCACCTGGAATCATACCTCTATAACTATGTGGAGTGAAAGGGATACCAAAACAGAATAAGGGAATAGAATATAGTACGATGCCTGTATTCACAGGTGATATGACCTCACATGGATATGGAAAACAGACCCTTTTGAAATGAAACATATCTTGCTTCCCAGTCACAAAAGCTTGGTAAAGGATGTAGGGATCCATGTCTTTTGTCTGCCTAGCCTGCTAGCCTGCTACACTCCATCCTCAGTGGCTAAGCTCACTGCTTCCCAAGTGGCCTGGCATGAATTGCAGCAACCCCATCTCACACTCTCCTGAGTCCTACCTGCACTTTTCCTGAACTTCCCAGTCCTTGATGTGGAGAGGGAAGCCTTTCCCCTCCTCTTCTTCCTCCCTCTCCCTGAGGGGTGGATGTTTAAGCCGACTGACAACCTCACCTGCAAAATGTACAAACTAGATAAATGATTGTTCTTAAGCGTTGCCTCCCATCTTTGGAAGATAATTAGAGCTTCCTGCAAAATAGAACAGTGAGGCCCGCTCACCGCAAGCTATGTTCTGTCCAGGGAAATTGCTTTCATGCAGGAGTAATTTTGCTCCAAGCTATGGGAGCCCGACAGTGATTAATTCTCACACAGCTGGGATGCTCGGGAAGGGCCCATGTTGCTCTCAATGCATGGAGAAGGGTGTAGTGCGGGATGACAAGAGGGTTCCCATTAGCACCCATGAGAGCTGCTGGCATGTTCTTATTGGTAATGATGCGAATTGGTTTTCTTCGTATTCCGCACTGAAGTTGACCAATGGAAGAAGTGTTCTGTGTGCGCTGCTTGGGCTTGGGCTTTCATAAGTCTTTTTGCAGAATGGGATAATTAAAACACACACACACTCCCTTTCGCACAAAAGCTTGATGTCATTCGTAGGAATTCTCCCCAGAGCACAGGTAATCTGCATCAGGTATAATGCTTGAAAGCAATTTCTCTGTGAAATACATTTGTTCAAATGTATCCAGGTGTCTCAAAGGGAATATATGAAAGTGCTAGGAAAGGTGCAGGAAAAGGGCAACCAGAGTGATCAAGGTGTAAATAACTTGCCTATGAGGAAAGGTATGACTTCTGAAACATTATTAACTAAGTAAAAGGTGAAGAAGTGGGCAGGAGGGACATGATGGCGCACGCACAGTTATGCATGTGATAGCAGAATACAGATTCAGAGAGGTTTTTCTTTCTCTTTCATAACATTGGTGTCCCTTTCACACTACATTATGATTCCACTTTAATTACCATAGCAATATCCCATGAAAACTTGAGATTGGCACTTGTGGGAGGTGGGAATCCTCAGCCAGGGAGTTCCTCTGATGTCCCTAACCAAACTGCCAATCCCAGGATTCCTTGGGGGCAGCCATGGCAGGTAAAATGGGATATTATATGAGTGTACAGTACAACCTCTGCACTCATGGGGGCATGTTGTTTGACTTCACAAGGATACATAGAACTGCTGATAATAGCACACCTTATTGAATGAAGATCTCTGGCTCAATAATACCACAGAGTCATTAAGAAGGACCTGGGAAATGCCCATAGAGGATAGCCTTTGTCAGATATAGATAAATGCAGATACTAGTCCTGTGAATATAGGAGCTTTACCGTACTGTGAAATGGCCTTGAATCAATCATTGGAGCTGGAAACAAGGAGATTCAGGATGGATAAAAGGAGGGAGCAATTCTGGCTTTCCTAGAGAAGAAACTCCAAAAACTGGAGCAGCCACTGAAAAGGCCCTCTCCCTTGTTTTCACCACACAAGTTTGTGAAGGTGGCCAGGTAGAGAGAAGAGGCTCTCTAGATGATCTTAGATCTCTGTTTGGCTCATAAAGGGCATCTGGCTCTTGACAGAGCCTGGACCCAAGTCATACAATGCGTTATAGATCATCACCAGAGCTTTGAAATGTGCCTGGAAATGGACTGGTAGCCGGTGGAGCTAGTTCAACAAAGGAGCTGTGTGTTCCCCATCACCAACCTTGGTTAACAATCTTGCTTCAACATCTTGGATCAATTAAAGTTCTTGAGCACTTTCAGAGGCAGCCTTATGTGAAGTGCATTACAGTAATTCAAACAGGATGTAATCCTTATTCTCTTTTGACTGAAGGAGCAGAGTATCATCAACATACTGATAACACCTGATCCCAACTCTCTGGATGACCTCTTCCTGTGGTTTCATGTAGATATTAAATAGCATGGGGGATAGGACAGAACCTGAGCGCACCTCTCCAGGAAAGAATTGAGACTCATAGAACAGTGCCTTCAAGCTGCATCCCAGTGAAACACCCAATGAAAAATACCATGGTCAGTGGCACTGAAAGCTGATGAAAGGTCCAGCAGAACCACAGGGACATGTCTCCCTGTTCAGTTCTCAGCATATGTCATCTACCAGGTAACCAAATCTGTCCTCTTTCCATAACTAGTCCTGAAACCAGACTGAAATGGGTCTGGATAATCTGCTTCATGTGTGTGGGAGATTTAGCTCCACTCCGTGAAAAGGAACTTATCATGTCCACTGCAATGGTCATTTTCCATTTCATATATAATCTAGGATTTTGACAGGATTCCCTGATAAGGCAGCAGGAACTCCCAAAGAACCATCAGAAATCCAGCCTGATCCATAAGCCTCCAGGGACAGCAGACATTCTTAATGGGTCTTTCATCCCTATAGGGCAGTGGCTCTCAACCTGTGGGTCCCCAGGTGTTTTGGCCTATAACGTCCAGAAGTCCCAGCCAGTTTACCAGCTGTTAGGATTTCTGGGAGTTGAAGGCCAAAACATCCGGGGACCCACAGGTTGAGAACCACTGCTATAGAGGTTCTGAGTCCCAAAGAGTCTAACCTTATGCACACTGCACATATCTTATTTGTAGTGCAAAAAATAATAATGAAAGAACAATACAATATTTAAAATGAAGAACAATTTAACCCACATAAACTTACCAATATGTCAATGGGAAGTGTTGGCCTGCTTTTAGCTGATTAGGTAATCAAGTTAATTAGAATGGCTGTTGTTGTATAGCCTTCAAGTTGTTTCAGATTTAGGGTCAAGTCTAAAGTTTAGGTGGGCAGGGTGAATGACCTTGGAAGGCTGCATTCGACCTGTGGACCTTAGTTTGGGGACCCCTGACTTAGGGTTAGGCAGACATGAAGTCCCGAACCACTCCTGAAAGGGTGGCCTCAGCATGGATGTTGAAGTGTCCCAGCATCAGAAGCAATGGGGACTCCAACACCACCATGACGTGTTTGCGAGTTTCCCATTGTGATATTTTGTTGGCCATAGTGGACTTGTAAATCTCATGGGTCTGATTCAGCAGGCTAATTCTCTCAACCTTTGCTCTCATCCTATCTAGCTCCATTCGCCATTGCAGGATAAGGGTGAGGATGGTGATGAATAAAAGCAATAAACATGTTTGGCAGCATCACTATACCAATCCTTTGAGAGAATGGCTATGAAGCATTTGTAAACCTCTGCAGCAGACTTTTGAATGGCGCTTCACTCACCTGTAGTGAATATAATTACCTTTAGGTGACCAAGGAGCAGATTTATGTAAAAATGGAGCAGGAAGGGGTAGGAAATATTGTTGTTAGCTAGTAGCTTCTGTCTGCTGCTCTTAAGCACTATATAAATGCTTATTATTATTTCTTCTTTGTGTGAATGATGCAGGCACAATGCTTATTCATCTAACAGATGAATGAGTGTTTTGTCTACATCATTTGCACAAACATATTGTGGGTCTCGTGAGTAAATGCTTCCATCAGGCGGGGGAGAAAGCATCCTAAGGGGGGAAGGGAATTAACTCATAAGGCCTTGTGTGTCTCAATAAATTCACTTCCTAGGAGCAAGGAGAAAGGATGGCTGCCTGCCGCCGCCAGCTCTGGGAGAATTTTGATTACCCGAACGCGGCTCCCAGCGTTCCGGCTGGTGCGCTGGCCTGCAGCTACTCGTCAACCCAATTAAATAACATTTAAATGCATAACAATCCCACCAACATCCAACGATGATGGAAATTGTCAGCTCGAAAAGTGGAATCTGCCACCGTCCTCGGTTTTGTGCACTCAGCAATTCTGGCAGTAATTTTGCAGCGAGCAAACGCGTTGCTTTATTGTTGCACTTTTGTTCTTTGGAAAACTTTTGAAGATCATTCTGCCACGCTGCTAATTAATTTGCAAAGCGCTGGCACACCAGACGATCTCAGTCTGTGCATACATTCTCGTTCCTCTTACCCAGTCCACATCCTCCCTCCCTCCCTCCATTCTTCCCTCCCTCCCTCCCTCTGCTGGGTTTGCCAACTCTTTTAATGCCTCTTTGTAATTGCAGGCGAGCATCCAGAGGACACCTCAGTCCTCTTACTTGTTTTGGATCGTATGTACCACCTCGCAGTTTCCTTTCATTATGTTCAGATTGGTATGAAAATGACTGATATTGTTTGTCTTTCTATCACAATTTTCTAGGTTGCATTACTGAGGATTTAAAATGACTGCTTTGTCAAAGCAGAGCTGTGTAAACAATCATGTGTCTCTGCAAGCTGCTTTATTTAATGCTGGGGGTTGCAATTTTCTGTAGAATTTCCTGCATGTAAGCCCCACCAAATATCACTACACTACAGTTTGGTTTTTTTTAGTAAACTTGAGCTTAGATTACCCTGCGCTATATATTTTGCTGGTATACAAAACAAATCAAATGAAAATTTCAATTTATGCTGAACCCCTTTTCCCTTCATTCATGCAAACAGACACACTTATGATCTGGCTGCATTGGAAAACAAAAGGACTGGCCATTTTGGTTAAGATGTGGAGTGGGTGCCTGAGCTG
The DNA here is from genome assembly GCF_025583915.1 of Anolis sagrei ordinatus. Taxonomy (NCBI): domain Eukaryota; kingdom Metazoa; phylum Chordata; class Lepidosauria; order Squamata; family Anolidae; genus Anolis; species Anolis sagrei. Next base: position 118,724,445 of record NW_026845477.1, on the reverse strand, counting down.
TACATGCAGGGTGTGGATGTGTGTGCCTTTCCAAGGATGATTTTGTGGTATTTGACACACTGAGAATGCTTGGACCAATGTTGTTCTAACCCAGGGGTCCTCAAACTAAGGCCCAGGAGCCAGATATGGCCCTCCAAGGTAATTTACCTGGCCCTTGCTCAGGGTCAACCTAAGTCTGAAAGGACTTGAAAGCACACAACAACAACAACAACAATCCTATCTCATCAGCCAAAAGCAGGCCCACATTTCCCATTGAAATACTAATACGCAGGGGCGGCTCAACCCATTATGCAAAGTAAGCATTTGCAGTATAGTTGATTTTGCCCAGGGTCGCTCTTGAGGCACTCTTGGGGGAAAATAGACCTTGACATATGCGAGTTGTAGTTACTGAGATGTATAGTTCACCTACAATCAAAGACCATTCTGAACTCCACCAATGATGGAATTGAACCAAATATGGCACACAGAATTCCCACGACGAACAGAAAATATATATCAGTGATTGGTTGGGGGGGGGGGGACACCAAAATACTGTTTGCTTACCATTGAAAATTACCTAGGGCCGCCTCTGTATACATTATATTTGTTAAAATTGTTCTTCATTTTAATTATTGTATTGTTTTAAAATGGTTTTTTGCACTACAAATAAGATATGTGCAGTGTGCATAGGAATTCATTCATGTTTTTTTCAAATTATAATCCACCCCTCCAACAGTTTGAGGGATTGTGACCTGGCCTTCTGTTTAAAAAGTCTGAGGACCCCTGTTCTAACCAAATACAAAACCAAACAAAAATCTCCAGACACGAGTGGAATATGCTGCTTTAGACTATGAAGTCTTTTTCTCTAGAGGCTTTAAAACAGTGGCTGGATGGCCATCTGTCAGGAGTGCTTTGACTGTATTTTTCTACATGGCAGAGTTGGACTTGATGTCCTTTGTGGCCTCTTCCAGCTCTATGATTTTATGATTCTATAACAACTATTTGCTTTTTCAATAAGTTACATGTTTTTCCCTTACTGTACCAAACATCAAAAAATACCAGCTGGAATTCTACATGAGCTACTTACTATCTATTTCATCACATTACAGAATGAATCTACTTTAAATCCAGTTTCTGCTTCCTGCAGAATTCTGGGGTTTGTAGTTTGCTGAGGCTGTTAAAGGCTCCTCCCTAAACTACAAAGCCTACGATTCTGCAGGAGGCAGAAACCGGATTTAAAGTGGATTCATTCTCTAGTGTGATGAGATCCTATGTAAGTGTATCTAAGGCCCCTTCCACACAGCTGAATAAAATCCCATATTTTCTGTTTTGAACTGGAATATATGGCAGTGTGGACTCCGATAACCCAGTTCAAAGCGGATATTGTGGGATTTTCTGCCTCGATATTCTGGGTTATATGGCTGAAATCTCTTGGTCCAGCCCCTAGAAAGCTACATTTCTGTTCATCTGTCCATTCTTCTGGTGATCTTTCCACAGGTGGATGATGTTTCCAACCCACTTCTTCTAGTGAGGGAGGCTGAAAAATGGAAATGTGACAAAGATCCTGCTTCTGATTGTTGCAGCCTTGATCACTGGTGGGAGGGGGTAGAAAATGTCATCCACTCAATGTCCCTGCTATCAGGGCACCTTTTGCCCATAAAAGTAGGTTTGAAAGTGGCAGCTATGATTGTGGCACTTGCCATTATTGTGATATGTCAAAATTTTGAATATGGATTAATTATGGGTGCATAGAACTGTAGGTTTAATGCAGTTTGACACAGTTTGTCATAGCACAATGCTATGGGCTCATGGGGTTTGTAGTTTAGTGAGGCACTATCACTTTAGCAGGGAGAGCTAAAGATCTTTCAAAACTCAATGCAGTTTGTCATAGCACAATGCTATGGGCTCATGGGGTTTGTAGTTTAGTGAGGCACTATCACTTTAGCAGGGAGAGCTAAAGATCTTTCAAAACTCCAATTCCATGGTTCCATAGCATTGAGCCATTACAGTTAAAGTGGTATAAAACTGCATTCATTCTACAGTGTCAATGCACCTTCTAGGGCCCTTCTACGCAGCCCTATTCTCTCCAACTGGCTGCAGGATGGGGACCTAAATAAACCACCTTTTTGATGGGACCTGGTGGGTCTAGCTATCATTTTAAGTTCTCCTAGGGCCCTTCTACACAGCTCTATATCCCAGAATATCAAGACAGAAAATTCCACATTATCTGAGTGTGGACTCAGATTACCCAGTTAAGCCATGATATTCCGGGATATTAGGCTGTGTGGAAGGGCCCTCCGTTACACATCTATAAGTGTGATACTGAATTCCAGCTACTCATTTTTGAGAAGCAAAACTTGCTTTACTTTTCAGTTGTTCAAGCTGCAACCAGGCATAAAAGTGGCCTTGAAACCTCCCATGGTTGGCCACCCCAGTGTAA